>CP116447.1:96518802-97216302 GCA_028216015.1 Quercus dentata
AAATATTTCTCCAAAAACAACCTCTTCATCTCGTTTCATGTTTCAATACTCCCGGAGGGTAGATAATAGAGCCAATCCTTAGCCGAATCCTTCAAAGAAAACAAAAAGGCTCTTAATTTAATTTGATCTTCAGTCATCACCATGGGCTTCATACTCGTGTATACCACATGCAACTCCTTTAGATCCTTGTGAGGATCTTCACCTACAAGGCCACGAAAAGTGGGCAAGAGATGTATTAATCCGGACTTTAATTCAAAAGTAGTAGTAGCATCTAAAGTAGGGCATGTTATGCATAAGGGTTGTTGATTCAAATCAAGGGTAGCAAGCTCTTACAAAGTTTGATTTTCAGCCATGATTTCCTCCTCTTCTAAATCAAAATCGCTAGCAAACAGGGAATCAAGAGCTAGATTGCGCTCTTGAGAATTTTTCCTAGCTTCCTTCCTTAACTTACGCAAAGTTCTCTCTATTTCTGGATTGTATCGCAAATCACCTTGATTAGAAGATCAAGTTACAGTCATAAACAATCAAGGAAACTCTAATAAACCATGAAAAACAAACCAAGAAAAATATAGAGTAATGAAAAAAAAATCTATGCTAAAACAAAAAAAATAAAATGCCTAAAAACCCTAGAAAACAGTGGAATCTAGCCTCGAGAGGGTGGGGCTAGTAATCCATAGGATTCACTAGTCTTGCTCATAACGTCGTTTACCTTCAGCAAACTATACTATCAAGGCCTAGTTTTACCGCAATCAGAATTCTGCCAAAACCATAACTATCAAAAACTAACAATTTTTATTTTTTTTTTGGTTGAAAATTTCAAGAATGAAATAAGGTTCACAACTAAGGAACAATTCAAATTAAAATATTGAAATCAATTCAATGATCAAACCTTGGTCTAAGCCAACATCCACCATCGGAATTTTACAATTGATCATCGATGCAAGTATATATCAATTCACACTTTGAATATTAACTATTGGAACTATTTTCCTATCTCTTCTTAGTTGCAATTAATTAGAAAACAAGCGATCTAATAAACCCTAACTACTAAACAACCCAAGACAAGCGCTAAAGGTTTAATCTAGTAACAGACTTAAGAATTAGAGAGATCGATGAAACTAAACACAAGCACAAGTGGTTGTATTTAATTTAGTCAAGCGTTCTTCCTAACATCTAATAATTTTTGACACAGCAAATCATTAAATCTTGGTTGCTTCACAAATTAGAGAGATCAAACAATTACTGATTTGATATCTAACCTAGCAAGAGATTGCAATGAATAATAAACTAGCAGGCCTCCTAGTAATTAAACGAGATAGTCATAAAAATAGGCACAAAAGAACATTCGATATTCAAAGCATAAATTGAACAATAAAAACAAATTAGATCTCACAATTTTATTGATTCCTAGGCTTCAGTTTCCTTTGACCAAGAATAAAAGTTTTAGCCACGTAGGGCCATGATGAAAACTCGAAGGAGAAAATTAGAGAAGAGGGGAGAGAGAGGCGTGTGTGTCCAATTCTGATTTCTCCTCCCCCTTTTACACATTTATTCCCCCTTTCCCAAGCCTACAAATATTCTAAATAATAATATCCAAATCTTACTAATTAAGGAAAAATATTAAAAATAAAACAAAGTCCTAATATAACTAGGAAAGTGGTGCTTTTCAGCTGGAAATTTCATGCATTAGATCTGGAAGCTTCCAAAAATAAACCACATCAGATCTGCGTATTAGAATTTCGTGCAAAGGAACATTCCAGAACGTCAACAGTGTAGGTGAAACTACTTCAAGCCCAATTTCGACCTTGATGCAGCCCATATCTCTTAAAACTCAGAACATGAAAGTTGTAGATATTTTTCTTGGTGTTCCATAGCATCTTGAATCATATCAATCAAAGCTTTGAGGAGAGAGTTATGCCCAGATTACGAAGTGATGTCAAAGCTGTCCAGAATCGCCCAATTAGCTATGTTTTGCACTTAATGCCTCCATTTGCATCCTAAATCAAAATATAAGAATAATGAGTAGATTTAGGAACCAAATAAATATAAAAGCCTAAACATTAAGTGAGAAAAATATGACATTTTTCATTCTCATCACACACTTTGTGCTTAGATGACAGATTAGTGGGAATGGTATTTTCTCTCATCTGCCTTTTATGAGCTAAACCTTTAACTTTAACTCTTCTCAGACAAACTCCTTTGCACATTTTCATTCTAAGATAGTCTAGTTTCCTCTTTGCCAAGCTGAGATATTTTCCAATAGTCATCATAATAGAATTCAAATAACTTTTGGCCACGGTTTTCAAATGACTTTTAAACCTCAATAGATGCTAGCTATCGAAATGGGTCGTTAAGCTTTAAAATCTGGCACTTCATTACTTGATTCTTAGACAGACTTGCATGACTTTAACAGTTGAACTTGAAACCTTGTTTCTTGAAGCATTAAACCCATCCTAGATCTACCAAATTACAAGTAAAGTGCGTTTTGTTAAAGGATTAGCTAATTACATAAAGGTTAACATATATTCCTAACATCAAATCACATATGTCCTAATAGAAGCTATTTCTTTATTCACAAGTCTTTAGTCATGGCTTCAATTAAAAATGAATTGTTGACTCATGAGTCATTAGTCATGGGTTCAATTGAAAATGAAGGTGCATGAAATATCTTGCACAGCACCCCATCTCTCTTGTCCATTATTAATTGTTAGGAGAATCTTACCATCTAATCAGTTCTTTTACCTATGTGTTGAATGGCTTAGGTTGAATGCTAAGTACCCCTATTAGTTGGAATTCTACTCAACAATTAAAATCAAGGATATTTCATGGGAAAATGATAATATTAAGAAAAAAGCAAGTAAAAGAAAAAATTATAGTTTCATATTTGGGACACATTAAACCCCACACTTTTAAAGTGGATATATTTTAAATCACACTTTCATGATGATGTGTACATGAACATTGTTACAAGTTGTATTTTACAGTTGTCTTGTTTGAGCCATTGTTTGTTGAATGGCTGCGTCTCAAACTTCACGTCAATTGATTTGATCAGAAGTTGAATTCTCTATAGGTACTGGTAAATCCAATAACGTTTGCACATTATAATCAACATTTTTTCAAGGATATTTCGAGGCAATGGTCCCCCGCTAGTTAAAGCTTTTAGATGACATGATATAATCATATTCTTAATAAGAAAACAGTGTTAGGCTCTACTTTACAGGTCTTATAAGGCAGCGCGTAAGCTTATCTTGGATAGACAACAAGTCCTCAACAACTAGTATTAGATTTGTTCAACAAAACAAAAGCGGTAAACACTTTTATTGCCAAGGTCAACTTAGAATATTGTGTTTGGATACTTAAATTTGGATTTAGATTTGAATTTTAAAGTAATGGACTTGAAATGCTTTGATTCCAAATCTATAATTTATAGAATTTCTTGTTTGGATACATTTTATACCTATGATCATTTGAAATTATAAAATTTAAAAACTATTCAAGTATGTCTTTAAGAATTTCTAAAATTTCATGGGTTTAGAATTATTTCATTCAAGAATTTCAATGTTTAAAATCCTTTGTAGATTTGTCAAATCCAAATTCTTGACATTTTTTTAAACTATCCAATCAAGATATTTGGATTTTAATCACTCAAATCCAAATACACATGCCTAAATCCTGTTATCCAAAAGTATCACTAGTGTTTTTAAATGGAATTGGGAGTTTCAAATTGTGGCAAGAAAGGGTAAATTCTTTGTTGGTACAACAAGATTAAGTGATAGTTTTAGAACTTGGCAAAATGTAGAAATCAAAGAAGATGACAGAAGATAAATGTTAGTTGTTGGACTATGGTAGTCCTTTAATTAAGAAGGCAACATTGATAGTGATAGTGCTACTGGTACAGAGTGATCATTTTCTTTAGGGTAAATTGCAATTTATCCCATAGATTAATCCACAAACTTTGCCACATTCAACCCCCTAAGGCATGGATTAAAATGAAACTATTAGGATTTGGTTCAAATTTACAAATTTTGCATGTTTAGACAAAAAAATTAACCCTTTTATAAAAAATTAAAAAAAGAAAAGAAAAGAAAAAAGGACATAGTTGTATAGAGTCTATAAGCCAATAAAATACTACAATTTTATCCTTCCAAGGACAATTAAATTTAATTTTATAATGTGTTTGAAAATAATTGAAAAGCCTAAGATATAAGGAATTATTGTTAAGTACCTTCACGCTACAATTTTATAGACACTTCCTTGAAAGTTCTATGGACCTTTCAATGTATAACAAGTTCACAGAAGCTTCATCATTACTTGACTCATTAGATTCTATATTGTAATGTAAAAGAAAAATTTTGCAAAATAATTCTATAACTGCATGAAAATAATTGACTAATTCTCTGTTAAGGATCTAAAACATGATTTCCATTTATTGATTACCTTAGAAAATACTAATAGAATCATGAACAAAATTCTTCCATCTCTTGATTACATTAGGGAACAGAACTAATAATAATGACTCCACATTCAGGTATGGGCCTATGGGGTAGGGGTGGCAACTATTTAGCCAAAAACAATAAAGCTATGCTGGTGCCACAACTCGCCCATGTGGTAAGTTGTGATTAGTGAAGGGGACCCACCACCATGCATCGACTTTGTAGACAATTCCCATAAAGCTTCATGATATTATGATGACGAACTTCAGATAACACTTCGGCTTCATTCCTAAAACTCTTGTCAAAAGCGAGCTCCTGAGATTCTAAAAAGTGAAGTTTTATAAGGGCAATCACTTTTCCACTTGGTAGCATTGCTTTGTAAACACTACCATAACCACCAGTTCCAATGCAATATCTGATGTTTTCGATTATCTTTTGGCAAGAAAGGAGCACAATTTTGAGTAATAAGAAGATGAAGGAAATGACAATGGGAAGAATAATCTTTATCCATTTTGTGACGTTTTGGGTACTTGTGGAGCCAATATTAATGTGGGGTGATCCAAAGCAATAATGGAAGCCTGAGATATTGTTTTCACAACATAAATCCTTGTTGCCCATAATTGTTTCCGGCCCAAAAACGAAATTAAAATGCTTTGGGAGTGGATCAGTCAAAGAGTAGTAAGACAAATTCATTTGATAGCAGAAAACATGATTGGTAGGAATATTACCGCTGAAATTGTCTGAGATCTAAGTACTGTAAACAGCTCAAGTTCCCAAGCAGAGGAGGTATTTCTCCACTTAACAGATTATGACTAAAGGTCAATTGTACTCTATATATATTTAAAAACTGAAGCGTAGTATTTATTGTTGCTATGCTCCAGTTGAGCCACCTCATCGTCCACCTCATTATCATTTTCTTTCCAATTTTCCTATAATTGTTTTTAACATTTACTTTTTATTTTATTTTAATATTTACACTTTTTCCACCCTTACCTTTTCATCTTCCCACTAGCTTCTACATAAATATTATTCTTCTTCTTTTCATTTCCCCACTACCCTCTACATAAATATTATTATTCTTCTTTCTCTTCATCTTCCTTTATTCTGTCTCTTCTCATTCACATTCTCTTACTATAAATTTGTAACTATCTATTCTATTATATGCATGGTTTTCTCTCAAAAAAAAAAAAGGGTTCTCTCTCTCTCTCTCAATTTTTTGATGAATTTTTTATACATTCTTCTATTTATGCCAAATTACTAATCTTTGGGAATCCTTTTTTTTTTTTTTTTTTACACTAGAATCATTATGCTTATTTTCTCACTTAATTTAATTGGGTAGTTTGCCGGAATTCAAAAAAAGGTTCTCTCACTTTCTCTCTCAATTTTTCGATGAATTTTTTTATACATTCTTCTATTTATGCCAAATTATACTAATATTTAAGATTTTTTTTTCCCTACACTAGAATCATTATACTCATTTTCTCCTTAATTTGATTGGATAGTTTGCTTGAATTCAAGTAAAACCGGACAATAAGGAATTTTACGGCATTGGAGAACACCTGAATATATACCAGCCAAAAGTTGAAAGTCAGCAAATTAGTGGAGCTACGACAAAGCTTTAAACGGGATTGATGGTATTGCCAATGTTCTTTAATTAGCATCCTTATTTCTATTTCTCTATATATGTTTCCTTGAATTAGTATTAGTCTCATTTTTATTTTCTTTATTATATTCTAGGTAGACCAAGAGTTCTTTAAAACTCCACATTGGTTAATGCCATTTAGATTTGTTTTTTAAATTGTTTTTTTCTCTTTAATGGTTAAATGTTATCCTATTTTTGTTCTGTCTTATAACTCTAATTAATGTTGATGGCTTTTTTTTTTTTTTTTTTTGTTATTTAAGGTTGATGGTTCTTTCCTACAGATGAAATAAGAAATTGAAAACAATTGAATTCCGTATAAACCTGTACCTAAAGGGGACAGGAGCCTTTGTTTATTTGATTAGAGACAATATATTAAAGGGACATATCCTTTGGTCATTGCATTGCATTTCTTAGAGGTTAAAAGATAAAGCTTGTCATTATAGGAAAACATTTGGGGTGGATATCATTTTAATATATATATATATATATATATATATTTTGTTTATTTCAATAATATTTTTTAAGGTGAACTCATCTCTTAAGAGGAAATTTGAATATTTTTTTTGTTGTAGTGTGTTACATTTGCTTAATATACAACTCATCTCTTATGGAAAAAGGAAATTATCATAATAATAAAAAAATCATCACAAAATTACAAGGTTAACTTAACCAAAATTAAAATAAAACTAAAGAAATAAAAAATAGATTTTATAATAATTTATTAGTCAAAAAATTGGTAGGTATATTCAAATTCCTATTTCCAAAAACAACTAAGTATTAATCCAAACCAAAAGTCAATCAAAATTATAAAAGGAAAGAAAAAGACTTTCTGATGGGAAATTAAAAAAACACAATACTAAAACACATATTAAAAAAAAAAAAAACAAAAACCATCAATCTTAATTAGAGTTATGAGAAAGAATAAAAATCTGTTATGTGAAATTGTTCTCTTTATTGGTATTTATTGTTATATATTTTACTTTTACTTTTTTTTTCTTCTCATCTTATGTTACTCAATATTTAAATTCAGTCACATCTTCCACATCATTAAATTATTTATATATATATATATATTTAATAATTAAACATAGAATATTTTATTTAAATTTAAATCAATAAAATTATCCTTAAAAAATTGTGCTCTTTTTTTTTTTTTTTTTTTTTTTCATTTACACTTTGTCCAAGCTTTTTCCTTACCTTAATTTTTTCATCTCCCCACTACCTTCTACCTTAATATCACTATTCATCTCCCCACATCTTCCATATCATTAAATTATTTATATTTTGATTTCTCTCATTTTCTTTTAATTTAAAAAAGATTAAAATTTTACTTAAATTCAATAAATAAAAGCGTCCTCATAAAGTGGAGTAATACTGGGGACACACTCATTCTCAAACCCAATACATCAAAGAAAAAATATAATACAAAACAAATGCCAATTGGGAAACACTAATTTTTTTTTTAAAATAATAATAATGAGGATATCAAACCAAATATAATATAAAGAAACTAATAGTTATGGATATACTAACTTAAGGGTAGCAAAATTAAATGAAAAAAAAAAAAAAAAAAAAAACTACAATGCATATTTGATGCAATAAAATAATCATCAAATTTTGGAAAATAGTAGGTTGCCTATGGAGAGAGAGAGAGAGAGAGAGAGAGAGAGAGAGAGAGAGAGAGAGAGAGAGAGAGAAATCAAATGTCAATTAGTAACTATTAATTGGAAAACAAAGAGGTTGTAAGGAGAAGTAAAAATAAATATGACCAGAACATTAAAAATTTTACAATGCAATAAAATCAACTGTTACATTCACTTAAAAAATTTAATCAATAATCAATAATTAAACACAATCATAGCAATATATTTAAACTAAAAACTAATCAAACTCTAATTTATAACTAAAAGGAGATGTTCTCATGTAATAATAGAAATTACATAAGAAATAAAGTTAGAAATGAAATTATGATAATAGTAAAAAACGTTATAAATGAAATTATGAAAAAAGTGATAAAACTAATTAGCTACTATTATTATGAAGTAGTAGTCTATGATTTTGCACATCTAAAGAAGTGGAATATATAGAGTTTACTTAAGTTATATGTAAAGATTAACATTAAAAAAAAAAAAGATACATAAAGGTTAAAAAAATGTATATTCTATAAATAAATTAAAAGATATATGTAAGGTTTTTATTAACTTAGAAGAAAATGAAAAATCAATTAATAATAACAGCAGAAAGAGCAGCAACAACAACAACAACAACAATAATAATAATATAGGGGTAATTACATTCCCCTTTCTTGAGGTTTGAAGAAATGACACTCTACCCCAAACTTGAAAGAAAAAAATATTTTCATCCTTTACATTTGTTTGACCAAATTTTGTTAAATTAATATTAAAATATTGTGTACTAACCTACCTATGCTTAAGGTAGGTTCCAAAATTTACCTTAATTTTAAAATTAAATTCTCTAATTTTAAAATTTTAAATTAAAGTGTATTTCAAAATATAAAGTAATGTCTTTTGCTTTTCTTTTTTTTTTTTTTTTTTTTCTTTTCCCAATGAGTTATGGAGAGATTTGTCATTTCAAATGTTTTGGTATTTTATAAATTTGTATTTTAATTCTAAAGTTATGAGTGATGTCTTTACTAACCATGGTTAAACATTTATAAACAGATTCTTAAATAAATTTAAAATATTTTGTTATTAATATAAACAGAATGGAAGAGTGTTATAACTTATTACCTCAAATATATTTAATAAGATCACCGTAAAAAAAAATTATCTTGTGCAATGTGTGGTCTCTGTGACTAGTTAACTTAAATGGGCAAGCCACTCGAGGAATGCTTCCAATTAAGTTGTTGTGGCTTAAAAGCAATTACTCCAGAGCATGTAAATTCGTAAGTTGAGTTGGGAGTGGTCCACTCGGCTTTTTAAGTGAGAGGTCTAAGCCGAAAAGATGGCGAGATTTTCCAAATTGGTTCATATCCTTCCGTAAAGTATGCTTGAGGAAAGATTAAGATATCGTAATCTAGTTAGCCGAGAAAGCTCATACGGAAGTGGACCAAAGAGATTGTTTTCACCCGAATGCAGAGTCATTAAACCTTTTATATTACAAATTTCAGTAGGGATTGTACCATCGAAGAAATTTCCACCCAGGTTTATCTCGGGTTTGTCAAAGTATGAAAAAGTGGACCAAGAAGCATGTTATTAGAAAAAGTGCAGAGTCATTATGTTTTGCATTACCAAGTTTTTACCCATACTATGTATACCCTCATTACTCACAAATTGTAAGGAGTGTTTTTTTAGAGAAAACCCTAGAAAATACACTTGAAATTTAGAGATTGTTATACCCATAATCATCTTCACATTTCCTTGTGATTTTCCTCAACTCCTACCTCTCCATCTCTACATCCTTGAGAGGTTGATAGCCCAAACACTTACCACATCCATTTGAGTGTAAAGTGAGATTTTGGTGTTGTTAGGAAGCATTGGAAGGAGCCATTCATTGGCGGAAACAATCAGGCTGAATTGCGGGATCCGGAAAGCTAGAGAAGATAAGGCTCTGAGAAGCCAGTTGATAGTAGGGGCTTGGAGGGCTCAAGTACATGGGGTAGACTAGACTTAGAGGGTCTTTTTATTCGTGTACTCCAACTTTATTCTCTAGTGGATTGATTTCGACTAAGAGGGTCGCGGAGAGATTTTTCGCCGAGTTCTTCGATTTCCTCTTCGATGACACGTCTCGGTATTATCTTGTGTTTGTATCTCTCTTCCCTACTCTTAAGCTTTCATTTTATTGTTGATAATGGATGGATATGGGTTAGGGTAGTGATACCAGTTGTTTGCACTTCTTTACTCTTGTTCTGCACTTATTATATGTTAGAGTAAAAGCTATCTGACCGTAATTTTAATTTGGTGGTCCAAACAAGCTCTTGTGTATTTACACAAATCCGAGCTTTCAATTGGTACCAGAGTGGGTGCACTTATCGAATTTCATTATCCTAGTGTGATCCAAGACCCCAAGGTGAGATGGATAGATCTCAATCCCTCAATGCTCCTCCATTCTTTGATGGGAGTAACTATGATTTTTGGAAAGTACGTATGCTTATTTTTCTTTGTACTATTGATGAGACGATATGGGATTCCGTTGAGAATGGATATGTAAGAGCATCAACAGTGGGCTTCTCAAATGCCAAATTGTAAAGTATATTTGGCATTTGGGCCCAAATTACCCCAACAATTGGATTGCTAAACCTGGGACCGGCCAAAATTTTTGGCATCTTCGCTCTGATGCGATCTCATATGTGAGATTGCATTTGCAGAGCAAGATGCCATCCAAAAAATTTTTATTTTAATAGTGCACGATTACGTAAACGGAGAATAGTTGATTTTGAAAACAAAAAAGGTGACAGTTGGAAAAGTAATAATAAAAAAAGATTAAAAAAATAATATTTTAATAAGATGGTAAAATAATAGAATTTTGGGATGGTGGGTGTATTGTAAAATGGTATGATATAATTGATAAAGTAGCTTTTTGGGATGGTAAAATAAGATGAGATTTAGGATCCGGATGTGGATGCTCTAAGACCCATTATAGCCAAATCTGAATGGGATAAGGTTGTTGTTGCTTTAGCAAACACTAATAGTAAAGATATTAACTATTTTCTATGGTGTTTCTACTGATGAGTTTCATAGGATTTCGCAAGTGAAGACCGCCAAAGAGGTGTGGACCATTCTTGAGGCAACCTACGAATGTACCAAGAAGGTTAAGAATACTAAGCTTCAAATCCTCACTACTCGGTTTGAAGAAGTAAAGATGAGTGACAATAAGTCATTTGATTCTTTTTATGGAAGACTTAACGAGATAGTGATTGCCAAGCTCAATCTTGGGGAGAAGACGAAAGATGCCAAGGTGGTGAGGAAGATCTTGAGATTCTTACCCGAAAGCTTTCGAGCTAAGGTCACAGCCATAGAGGAGAGTAAAGATTTGGATGAGATAAAGATTCAAGAACTTATTGGATCTCTCCAAACCTATAAGCTTGAACTCCCCTCTTAGAAGTCCGACAAATCACTTGCTCTTAAAACTATAAATGAGAGAATGGGTGATTCCTCCAATGAAGACGATGTAGAAAGGAGGTGGCGTTTCTTGCAAAGAACTTCCAGAAATTTCTCAAGATGAAGAACAATGGGAAGTCATTTGGCAAAAGAAAATTCGCATTCTCAAAAAATGGACCAAACAGAAAGGCATCGGTGTGATACCCGCCAAGAACCCTCTCAAGATCAAGTTAGTGAATTAGAAATTTCTAAGAACTTTATGGTGAGAGAGCTATGAATTTTCTGCATACCTGCGAAGAGTGGAGGCCTAGTGCTAATATGTTGGTGAGTGGTGAATCGAAATCCCTTCAAAGTAAGGATCTTTCCTTGATGGGAAGGTTTAGCACTTAGGGTTTCCAAGATTTTAGGATACCTTTCCATATGAGAGTGATATAGGTAAGTAATGGGCTTTATCTTACATGTCACGTGAGATGTTTCCATTTACGGATATTCGTGGGGACCAAGCCAAACCTGGCTGAACCCATCAGCCTCCTTACTCTGTCGACCGCTTTGCCTCGTCCAAGGATTTATTGTACGGTTGTCGCTCTAGCTGTAGCTGCCCTGGGTCTTTCTGTCTGCTTCCGTAGAGTTGACAAACACGTAGGCACCGTCGGCTTCTTTGCGTGACGTGTTTGGGGAAACTTTCTTGCTGAAGGCACTGAGAGGAAGAGTAAAATGAATACTGTTGTTGCAGCAGATGAAGCTGTTAGGTACCTCACGTCCTCTCATGGTTGAAGTACAGAAGCTCGAAGTGACATTAATTTAATTAGGGAGAGGGACGTTTTATTAAAGAATTATTGGAAAAAAAGTCACGCATTTGCATTGCTGGGAAAATACAACTTTCCAGCACCCTAGTGTAGTAAGGGAAACGATGGCATGAGGTATAAATATAGATATATACAACAAAATCATTATTCAACAGTCCACCCGCTTTAGCTAAAAGGTCAGGGCTAGTGTTGTCTTCCCAGCAAGGATGGCTTTGTGCACTGCACCTACTAAAGATGGGCCACCAAAGACCTGCAATAAGAAATTATAGAATGAAATGTTAAAATAGAAAAAAAGTGATTTTTTTGATGTGTTAAAATAGTTTTTATTTTTATTTTTTTAGAACACTTGATGCTAATGCTCTAAGAGTCTGATTAGTTATAAAACCATCAACAGTTTTGCCATCAATCAAGCATGAAGTGACAACAACATTTTTAGAAAAACTGCAAACCCAGAAGGGGTGCAGCCAGGAGTTTTTTCCTGGGGGGGGGGGCCAGTTACATATTTGTATGTTTGTCATAATTCATAACTATGTTGTATACAAGATGCTCAAATTTAAAATATATAACAATATTTCTAAACTCAAATTTGTGTACAAAATTTGCTATAAAAATGTGTCAATCTTTATTAAAAATAAAATAAACTTGGCATCTCCTATAAAAGGAATGAGATTTATTCTATTTTTTAAGATTCAAAAAGGAAATTGCTAAGAATTTCCATATAGAATTCATAATGGATGAATTTTATTTAATGAATGATCAACATTGAAAAATGCTACATCCACAACATTTTTACAATATTTTCACAATAAATAATAGGTGGTTAGTTGTTATTAGTTCAAATTTGAACTTGTCACTGAGATTACTTTTTTGCCCTAAAAATAATAACTAGTAACAACCTGCCACGTATGATTTGTTGTAAAATTGTTGTGAAAATGTTGTGGACATAGCATTTCTCTAAATCTTATGTCTATAGGGCAGTCTAAATTCTCTTCTTCTAAAAACACATTAATGTTAACACCACTTATTAGGCAACTACCTATCCAAAAAAAAAAAACTTATCAAGCAACTAGATCCAATAGTAAAAGATATAATTAGCTAGAGAAAAAATGACATGATGAAAAAAGAATAAAAAATAAGTTCGAACAGTGCACTATGTGCAATGCACTTTAACAATTGAATACACAAATAACACAATGCACTCTTGTATATTTATAAAATATAAAACGAAATGACACAAGCCAGCTAGGCATTTATTATAGATTTTGGTAAAAGGTTATGTTTTACTTGGGTGGGGCTCCATTAGAGAGTAGAGAAATTAACAATGGGTTGTGGAGTTGACTGACTATACATTATAAGATTTCAAAGGAAAGAAAATAACAACCAATCGTGGACTTGGACTTAATTTTTTTGGGGGGCCAATCATTACAATTTTAGAAGCCCAATTTATTTTTTACCTCATACCAATATACCATTACAAAGGATTTCAATAATTTTGGCCCCCAATGTTATAGGCACCTATACACTACAAGAAAACTGGGCTATTGCGGCGGGCGAAAACCGCCGCTAAAGCTCAAAAAAGCGCCGCTAAAGGTACCATTGACCTATAGCGGCGGGTGCTATTGCGGCGGGCCGTCCCGTCAGTGTTGCAGTGCCGCTATAGGTCGATTGCGGCGGTCGCAAAAAGCGCCGCTATAGATGTGCCTTTTAGCGGCGGGTGAAGGTTTATTGCGGCGGTCATAAAACCGCCGCCATACGTGTTCAGCATTCATGGCATTGACTTTTAGCGGCGGGCATGACCCCGCCGCTATTGGTGTCTACCTTTAGCGGCGGGGCGATAAGCGCCGCTATAGGGAATCATTTAAAAAATAAAATGTGCACCTTTAGCGGCGGTTTTTGCCCGCCGCTATAGGTCTTTTTTTTTTTTTTCTTTTCTAGTTGGTTTTAAAACCACATTTCTACTACAAATAATCCTGTAATAATTTTAACCCCACTAAGACAATACCACAAATTTAACTAGATAACATCACAATTGTCTCAAAACTAACATTATATTAACATAGAAATATATTATTAAATACATAACATTGTCTATAACCATCATCATAAAATTAACAAAAGAAAAGATGTGGTCATTTGCGTGATACAAGGAGTGCCTTCAATCCACAAGGTAGGCGGATTCAGTAGCAAATTCAATAAAATTATAATTTAAAAAAAGATCCTCATTTTATTCCTGAAGCATTCTCATGGACATTCACACAACCAAGAGTAATATTTTGATAAATATCATTAAGCAACCAACACATATTTAAGTGTTTGCCAATGATACATGGCACTCAATGCTTGTTATAAAACCACATTAACAACTATGTTGAACTTAGGATACCTCATCAACACGGCACAACAATTCTTGCAGCAAATTAATATTCACATTAAATTGAAGAACCAATGATTCTAAACTCACATTTTGCATATAGGCAGTCCATCATTCCCTTCTCCAAGTCCAGCTACACAACAATGAAAGAAATTGCATAAGTTAGGATTATAATGCAAAGTTACCAAGTCAAAATACATAAAGTCATTATTTTTATCCATTTGATGCAATTGTAATCAATGGCTGAGATTAAAAACTGTTTTTTTAACTTTCGTTCTCAACCATTAAATTAAATATTAAAAGGAAGTAAAAAAATTAAAGTTAAAAAGTTAAAAATAAAAAAATAAAAAAATAAAAAAATTGTGAGAAAAAGTGAGTTAATTGCATCAGGTGCAATACTTAACTCTAGTTATTACACCCGATATCAATCCACATGAAGAGATTGTGCAAACCAAGACATTGACAGTCATTGAATGACAAGTTAATGAGGTGAGGTGATTCAATGGTAGCTAAGGTCTAGAAGGCTAGAACAATCAACTTAATTGCATAGTTGACACATTTCTCTTGCATTCAATGACCCTTAGTTGGATCTTCACTGTATGGTAGTAAGATCAGAGTATGGTGATGCTATTAAACATTGCATGATATCTCTTACGTGTATGTCTCAAAGAGGGTCTATAGACTATTTTAATAAAAAGAGAAAAAAGAGAGAGAGAGATTTATAAATTAAGGAGCCATAAAGAGCAAGGCAAAAGAAATATTTTAGTATCATATATTATAAATAGCTTTGTTGTCCTCTAACTAATTTACTCTATAAATAGCTTTGTATTATAAATGTATACAAATACAATAAGGGTGAATCTGAGTTTAGAGTTACGATTTTGGCTTTAACCTTAAGAAATAAGTATCATATATTATAAATAGCTTTGTTGTCCTCATTCACATATATAGATACGATATGCACAATTCTTCAACCATATGAATATAGGTAATAGTAATACTAATAAAATCAATTAGAAACCCCCAGATTCAAGTGCAATCCAATGTAACACAAGTTTACTAGTTCATAATCAAGCACTGGCTACTTCAAAGTAATTAAGACATATTCAATTGCATTTGGATCCTGATTTAAATCATTGACAGCCCTCTTTATAAAATTATTTAGAGAAGAACATGGACACTGACTTTTCTCATTTTTCACATTTGCTTATCCATAAACACAACCATTTGATAAACCAACATTCAAGACATTTCAAATATTCATGTAGACTTCAGATTTTTAAAATTTCAAAAATGAACTTACCAAAGCAGTATCAATTCCTTGCTTTTGGTCTTCCTAGCTGCAACTTCAAGACAAATTGTCTGGTAGCTTGGACGGTCATCAAAGTGACAAATTACCAGCACCTACTATATCAGATTATTAAACCACCAAGTTAACAATACAAGTATACAAACCCAAAACCTGTAAAATGTAATTCCTCACATATCAAAGGAGCATCACCAACCAACCAAATTTATAACTTAGAAAAGAAACCACCCAAAAAATCTAAACGATGCCCATAAAACATCCAATGCCTCACAAGCACACAAATTCTTAACCGAAAAGCAAAAAGAAACAAAAATAAGAAGATAAAGAATCTAGCTAGATATATATAGTAAAATTAGTGTGAAACTCATACCATATCAGATGCATCAGACGAACGGCATGGATGGAGGTCGACGACGGCGATGTAAGTCGAAGGATCTGAAGGCCATGCGAAGTACAAATCGAAGGAGCCATGGCGATGGAGTGAGGGAGAGCCGAAGGTGAGAGGGAGAGCAAAAGCCACACCTAAAGGCAAGATTGGAGGTCGACGGCGGCGGTGGTGGCTAGCATCGGTGGCAGAAGGTGGCTATGCAGTGGGTGGCGGTGGCACATGGGTCTGTTGGATAGATCGAAGATGAGTTAGGGGAGAAAGAGAGAAGAGGAGTGAAGGGAGAAAGAGAGAGTATTGTGAGAGAGAGTGAGAATGAGAAGGAGAGAGCTCATGAAATCCCTAAGTGAAAGAGTGAGAGGGCAAAAATTTGGGGAAATTTTGTGAGAGGGAAAGATTAAGAGGGAAAAATTTTTGGTGAAAAAAATTTATACGTGTGGGAAGAACATGTTTTTATTCTTAGAAATAAAATAATATTTAAAACAAATTTTAAATTTTAACTTTTTTAAAATAAAATAAGATAATTAAATTAATTTTTATTCCATTCATTATTATTAATTTTTGGAAGAACATGTTTATGCTCGGTGTTCTTCCCAAAATATAACTCATATTCTTAGATCAATAACAATTAATCAAAATAACATTTTATTAAGCATTTTCTCACACAATCACAAACTCAAAAGAAAAACTTCTGCCCCAATTTTCACACAATCGTTGGATTACATGTTTTATATGTTCTTAACATGCATGTCAATTTTCATGCCAATTAGGTGTAATTTACCATTTGATATTTAAATTCATCTTTTATGCGTTATTTTAAATTACAAAAACTTGAATTTAAACAATTAATTGATGACATGGTTATTAATCTTTGATCACCTTAAAATTTTGTAAGTATGAAAAATATATGAAGATAATGTAATCTAACGGTAGATTTGTCAAAATTCACATCGAATTAAGAAATGTGGGGTTGGGTTCAAGTTACATTTGATGTAACTCTAAAAAATGTTACACTAACTAATAACTTATTGTTGAATTCATATTTTGAAAATCTAACCGTTAGATCACATTTCCTATATGTTCTTAACATGCATGCCAATTTTCATGCCAATCAGATGTAATTTGCCATTTGATCTTTAAACTCATCTTTTATGTGTTATTTTAAATTACAAGAACTTGAATTTGAACAATTGATTGATGACATGACTATTAATCTTTGATCACCTTGAAATTTTGTAAGCATGAAAAATAGAATATAATGTAATCTAACGGTAGATTGTTCAAAATTCACATCGAATTAAGAAATATAGGGTTAGGTTCAAGTTACACTTGATGTAACTCTAAAAAATGTTACACCAACCAATAACTTATTGTTGAATTCCTATTTTGAAAATCCAACCGTTGGATCACATTTTCTATATGTGTTTAATATGCATGCCAATTTTCATGCCAATCGGATATAATTTACCATTTGATCTTTAAACTCATCTTTTATGTGTTATTTTAAACTACAAAAACTTGAATTTAAACAATTAATTGATGACATGAAAATTAATCTTTGATCACCTTGAAATTTTGTATGCTTGAAAAATATATGAAGATAATGTAATCTAACGGTAGATTTGTCAAAATTCACATCAAATTAAGAAATATAGGGTTCAGTTCAAGTTATACTTAATGTAACTCTAAAAAATGTCACACCAACCAATAACTTATTGTTGAATTCATATTTTGAAAATCCAACCGTTGGATCACATTTTCTACATGTTTTTAACATGCATGCCAATTTTCTTGCCAATCGGATGTAATTTACCCTTTGATCTTTAAACTCATCTTTTACGCGTTATTTTAAACTACGAAAACTTGAATTTAAACAATTGTTTGATGACATGGCTATTAATCTTTGATCACCTTTAAATTTTTTAAACATGAAAAATATATGAAAATAATCTAATCTAACGGTAGATTTGTCAAAATTCACATCAAATTAAGAAATATAAGGTTGGGTTCAAGTTACACTTGATGTAACTCTAAAAAATGTCACACGAACCAATAACTTATTGTTGAATTTATATTTTGAAAATTCAACCGTTGGATCACATTTTCTATATGATTTTAACATGCATGCCAATTTTCTTGCCAATCGGATGTAATTTACCCTTTGATCTTTAAACTCATCTTTTATGCGTTATTTTAAACTACGAAAACTTGAATTTAAACAATTGATTGATGACATGACTATTAATCTTTTATCACCTTGAAATTTTGTATGCTTGAAAAATATATGAAGATAATATAATCTAACGGTAGATTTGTCAAAATTCACATCAAATTAAGAAATATAGGGTTCAGTTCAAGTTACACTTGATGTAACTCTAAAAAATGTCACACCAACCAATAACTTATTGTTGAATTCATATTTTGAAAATCCAACCGTTGGATCACATTTTCTATATGTGTTTAACATGCATGCCAATTTTCATGCCAATCGGATGTAATTTACCATTTGATCTTTAAACTCATCTTTTATGTGTTATTTTAAACTACAAAAACTTGAATTTAAACAATTAATTGATGACATGACAATTAATCTTTGATCACCTTGAAATTTTGTATGCGTAAAAAATATATGAAGATAATGTAATCTAACGATAGATTTGTCAAAATTCATATCGAATTAAGAAATATAGGGTTGAGTTCAAGTTACACGTGATCTAACTCTAAAAAATGTTACACCAACCAATAATTTATTGTTGAATTCATATATTGAAAATCCAATCGTTGGATCACATTTTCTATATGTTCTTAACATGCATGCCAATTTTCATGCCAATCAGATGTAATTTACCATTTAATCTTTAAACTCATCTTTTATGCGTTATTTTAAATTACAAAAACTTGAATGTAAACAATTGATTGATGACATGACAATTAATCTTTGATCACCTTGAAATTTTTTAAGCATGAAAAATATATGAAGATAATGTAATCTAATGGTAGATTTGTCAAAATTCACATCGAATTAAGAAATATAGGGTTGGGTTCAAGTTACACGTGATATAACTCTAAAAAATGTTACACCAACCAATAACTTATTGCTCAATTCATATTTTGAAAATCCAACCGTTGGATCACATTTTCTATACGTTCTCAACACGCATGCCAATTTTCATGCCAATCGGATGTAATTTAACATTTAATCTCTAAACTCATCTTTTATGCGTTATTTTAAACTACAAAAACTTTAATTTAAACAATTGATTGATGACATGGCTATTAATTTTTTATCACCTTGAAATTTTGTAAGCATGAAAAATATATGAAGATAATGTAATCTAACGGTAAATTTGTCAAAATTCACATCGAATTAAGAAATGTGGGGTTGGGTTCAAGTTACACTTGATGTAACACTAAAAAATGTTACACTAACCAATAGCTTATTGTTAAATTGATATTTTGAGAATCCAACCGTTGGATCACATTTTCTATATGTTATTAACATGCATACCAATTTTCATGCCAATCGGATGTAATTTACCATTTGATCTTTAAACTCATCTTCTATACGTTATTTTAAACTACAAGAACTTGAATTTAAACAATTGATTGATGACATGACTATTAATCTTTGATCACCTTGAAATTTTGTAAGCATGAAAAATATATGAAGATAATGTAATCTAACGGTAGATTTGTCAAAATTCACATTGAATTAAGAAGTATAGGGTTGGGTTCAAGTTACACTTGATGTAACTCTAAAAATGTCACACCAACCAATAAGTTATTGTTGAATTCATATTTTGAAAATCCAACCGTTGGATCACATTTTCTATATGTTTTTAACATGCATGCGAATTTTCTTGCCAATCGGATGTAATTTACCCTTTCATCTTTAAACTCATCTTTTATGCGTTATTTTAAACTATGAAAATTTGAATTTAAATAATTGATTGATGATATGGCTATAATATTTGATCACCTTGAAATTTTTTAAGCAAGAAAAATATATGAAGATAATGTAATCTAACGGTAGATTTGTCAAAATTCACATCAAATTAAGAAATATAAGGTTGGGTTCAAGTTACACTTGATGTAACTCTAAAAAATGTTAAACCAACCAATAACTTATTGTTGAATTCACATTTTAAAAATCTAACCGTTGGATCACATTTTCTATTTTTTCTTAACATGCATGCCAATTTTCATGCCAATTGGGTGTAATTTACCATTTGATCTTTAAACTCATCTTTTATGGGTTATTTTAAATTACAAAAACTTGAATTTAAATAATTGATTGATTACATGACTATTAATCTTTGATCACCTTGGAATTTTGTATGCATGAAAAATATATGAAGATAATGTAATCTAACGGTAAATTTGTCAAAATTTACATCGAATTAAGAAATATATCGTTGGGTTCTAGTTACA
This sequence comes from Quercus dentata, assembly GCA_028216015.1. Taxonomy (NCBI): domain Eukaryota; kingdom Viridiplantae; phylum Streptophyta; class Magnoliopsida; order Fagales; family Fagaceae; genus Quercus; species Quercus dentata. The sequence continues at coordinate 96,539,240 of CP116447.1, forward strand.
CTTGATGTAACTCTAAAAAATGTTACACCAACCAATAACTTATTTTTGAATTCAAATTTTGAAAATCCAACCGTTGGATCACATTTTCTATATGTTCTTAACATGCATGTCAATTTTCATGCCAATCGGGTGTAATTTACTATTTGATCTTTAAATGGGAAGATGAAAAAATAGTGGGAAATTTAAATGTCTATTGCGGCGGTCCAACCCGCCGCAAAAAGATGTACATATTGCGGCGGGTCAGTGACCCGCCGCTATATCTAAGCTTAATGCCGCTAAAACAGGTCTATTGCGGCGGGTCGTTGGCCCGCCGCTGTAGCACGCCGCAAAATACTTGAGCTATTGCGGCGGGTAAGTGACCCGCCGCTATATCTAAGCTAAATGCCGCTAAAACAGGTCTATTGCGGCGGGTCATTGGCCTGCCGCTATAGTACGCCGCAAAATACTAGAGCTATTGCGGCGGGCATATGGACCGCCGCAATAGATCTCATGTATAGCGGCGGGCCAAAAATGCGCCGCAATAGGTGACCTATAGCGGCGGTTTTTGCACCCGCCGCAATAGGCCCGCCGCAAATGCTCAGTTTTCTTGTAGTGATAACTTATAGGTGCCTTCGCCCCTGAAACCCATTATTCTTTATCATTAAGAATTAAACTATTATGCTTTTTATAGGCTTTATAATGCGTTTCTGTTGCGTCTTGGAGCCCTTTATTTATTTATTTTTTTTAAAAAAAATAAATAAATACTAGTACTAATGGTCAGTACAGCTTCCTTCATGTCTACAAAAATGTAATCATGTAATCATGTAATTAGTTTCGATGGCATAATCCATTTTCCTAAAATATATTTAGATAGCATCCAAAAGAAAATAGATTACTTACCTTTTCTAAACTTTCCTAATTCTTGTCTATCAAATATATTTCTTGATTCATCAGCTCCCACATTGAAATTTCATAAAACGACTTGGGTAGTGGCGGCTTCCGAACAAGAAATTCTTGTGACACATGTTTCATTGTAGGGCGAGATTTAGGATTTGAACGTAGGCAAGCCAATGCTAATGTCACAACTAGAACCACATTCTGAGCAATTGCTTGGTTAATATGAGGTGAAAGGCGTGGGTCTAAGACATCTTTTAGCATCATATGTTGAGTAGACGATGATGCTAATGAGGAAATTAGCTCTCCCGGATGTCTTTCCATTGCTGTTTTGAGCACCACTACACCAAAGCTATAGACATCACATTTTTCATTCGCAACCATGGTGTAGGCAAGTTCTAAAACACAACACAAAAAAGTGTGAGCACAACTAAACTACTCAGAGTAAGAAACTTGTAGGAAATATCTTACTATACTATGACAATTATGTAGCCACTTTAGCTAATAAATATGTGAAGATATAATCATGATTAATCTAATTTTTTTTACAAAGTGTGTTTGTGTAAGTAGAAGATAAATATTCACCAGGGGCAATGTATCCGTAGGTGCCAGCAAGTGTGGTTAAATTGGAGGAATCGGGATTTAGTGGTTTAGCAATGCCAAAATCTGCAACAAAAGCCTCCAATTCCGAATTCAATAAAATGTTGCTTGTGGTCAAGTCTCGATGGATAATTGTTGGAATGCAATCATGATGCAAGTATGATAAAGCATTTGCTATTCCTTTAATGATATTCACCCGCTTCTTCCAATCCAATTCCTTTGCTTCAATATCATTGCCTATGGCATAAAATAAGCTTCCTTTTTCCATGTATTCATAAACTAGAAACATGCATCGATTGTGTAGACAATACCCATAAAGCTTCACGATATTACGATGACGAACTTCAGATAACACTTTGGCTTCATTCCTAAAACTCTTGTCAAAAGCGGGCTCCTGAGATTCTAAACAATGAAGTTTTTTAAGGGCAATCACTTTTCCACTTGGTAGCATTGCTCTGTAAACACTACCATAACCACCGGTTCCGATGCAATATCTGATGTCAAAGTCATTTGTTGCTGTAATGATGTCTTCAAATGCAATATTTCCATCATAGTTCCATATTGAGAATATATCCCCATTCCTCTTTGCTTTACACTCTGAACCAGTGTTTTCGATTATCTTCTGGCGAGAAAGAAGCACAATTCCGAGTAATAAGAAGATGAAGGAAATGACAATGGGAAGAATAATCTTTATCCAATTTGTGACGTTTTTGGTACTTGAGGAGTCGGGTGATCCAAAGCAATAACGGAAGCCCGGGATATTTTTTTCACAACATAAATCATTGTTGCCCATAATTGTTTCCGGCCCAAAAAAGAAATTAAAATCCTCTGGGAGTGGACCAGTCAAAGAGTTGTAAGACAAATTCATTTGATGACTGGAAACAACATTGGGTGGAATATTACCGGTGAAATTGTTATTGCTGAGATCTAAGTACTGTAAAAAGCTCAAGTTCCCAAACTGAGGAGGTATTTCTCCACTTAACAGATTATCACTAAGATCAATAGTAGTTAAATTAAATGGGTAAGCCACTTGAGGAATGCTTCCGATTAAGTTGTTGTGGCTTAAAAGCAATTGCTCCAGAGCATGTAAATTCGTAAGTTGAGTTGGGAGTGGTCCACTCAGCTTGTTAAGTGAGAGGTCCAGAGAAACCACATTTGTCAGGTTTCCAATTTTTGAAGAAATAGGACCAAAAAGACTATTTGTACCCAAATGCAGAACCATCAAATTCTTCAGATTATAAATTTCAGAAGGGATAGTACCGTTGATTTGATTTAATTGTAAATCAAGATGAGTGAGACGAGTCAAAAGACTAAGAGTTGAAGGGATAGTACCGTTGATTTGATTTGATTGTAAATCAAGATAAGTGAGATAAGTCAACAGACCAAGAGTTGAAGGAATTGAACCAGAAAGGCTACTAGCATGGAGGTCCAAGTGTCTCAGTTCTCTCAATTCTCCTATTTCTAGGGGAATGGGACTATTGATTTTGTTGGAATAAAGAAAGAGATGGGTCAAGTTTGTCAAACAACTCAAATTACGAAGAAGTGGACCAGTGAACATGTTATAAGAAAGGTCTAGAGAAACAAGATTTTTCAGGTTTCCTATTTTTGAAGAAATTGGACTAAGAAGATTGTTTGCCCTCAAATGCAGAGCCGTCAAATTCTTCAGATTATAAATTTCAGAAGGGATAGTACCGCCAATTTGATTTGAATGTAAATCAAGATGAGTGAGACAAGTTAAAAGACCAAGAGTTGGAGGGATTGTACCATTGAAGCGATTTCCACCCAGGTATAATTCAACAAGGCTACTCAGGTTTCCAAATTGTAAGGGAATTGGACCGCTCATTTGATTGAAAGAGATATCAAGCGTCTCTAATTGAGTGAGTTTTGCGAGTGAGAGAGGTAGTTCACCTGAAAGACTATTCCAAGATAAGTTAAGGTAAGTGAGTTTAGAAACACTACCGATCTCTGGTGGGAAGCTCTCGCTTAGCCCCTTTCCTGCTAACTTGAATCGGACCAAATTTGGGAATGAAGAGAAGTTGAAATTGCGTAAATTGGAATTCCCATACCAAATGGTATGGTCTAAGTTGATCTCTATCACGCTTCCACCATCGTTGCAAACGATACCGTCCCACTTGCAATGATTTGAGATATTTTGTGCATTCCTCCACCACCACCACAGAGTCTGGTTCAGAGCCTTTGCCTCTTGGGCTAGTGGCGATGATTGAGGTTTTGCAACAGTAGTATTCGCACTACCCACATGGGTTATGATTATGATAGTAGTAATCCAAACTAATATCACAAGGGAAATGGAAACAGAGGATGGCATGTTTAGTGGATAATTGGTGATCGTTTTAGTTCAATACAATTTTACTAAACAAAATAATTGATTATTCCAATTGCAAATAGTTCATTTATTTGACTTTATACAATTGTCGCATGGAGGTAGCGGTCTTGAATCTCCAGTCTCCTGCTGCATATGGGGCCCACGAGAGCTTGGAAAAAAAAAGCGAGTGCCGTGTGGAATCTTTTTATCAACAAACAGTGCAGTTGATAAAGTGTCAATTGACTCGTGACTTACCTGAATAACCACAATACTATAGTCAATAAAAGTAGAGATCCCTCTTCCATGAAATTTCCTCAATGCAATTTTCCACCGAGGGTGTCCCACACGTTCTGTGTTTCCACGAAGAAAAAAGTCATGTGCGAACATCTTTATCATGTAAATGCCCAATTCTGAAATGAAAAGAGACATAAAAGAATTTGTAAGGAAACAACGAGTTGTAGAGACTCGGCAAAGTCAGAACCACACAATAGAAAGTGTAAATGCCCAATTCTGAAATGAAACAAGGAGTTTTTTGGCCTGAAAAAGTGGAGGAATCTGAAAAACAAACCCATCTAGAAAATCTAGACTGTGAAACTGTTACTCATGACAATAGAAATGAAACAGAGCAACATAATGAGGTGGTAGGGACTGATGTTTTAGTAGTTGAATTTCAGAGGATTTGCATAACAGGCGGTTCTTTAAACGTCAAGTGTGTTTCATAGATTGTTTTTAATAGTCATGTGATTGGTAAAAAGTACTTGGATAATCTAAAGCTAATTGATATTTCAAATCTCAGCAAAGCCGCGTGAATTGAATGCTTATTTTTGTTCTATTCTAGTCTCTCTTTTTTTTTTTTTTTTTTTTTTTTTGCTGAATGTCCTCCTATTCTAGTCTTAAGGTGATTATAATTTGTCAAAAAATTCTCATTAAATTGTTAAAATTAAAAGTAATTTTGAGTCCTCTAATTATTAAGTAAAGTTCAATTTGGTGACCATACTATTTATAGGGCTGTTTAAGGAGTTTGATATGATTTAGCCATCTATTTAATTATTTCAATTGTAAATGTTCAAATAGTTCTAACAAGATTTGCATGGGATGATAATTATCTTAATTATTTTATAATTTAAGATGAATATCAATTAAGCTTAATTTAGTGACATGTAAATTTAAGGTTGGACATTAAATTTAATTTATTAGGCTCTCTTAATAACACATGCATCATCTTCTCAAAGAAAAAATAAAACACATGCATATATCATTGTAATTTGACCTTTGTATGTGTATTCTAAGTCTATTTGACGTGACATGCAGAATTTGAGTTGCAAGTAATGCATACAACAAGGGCCAAAAGACTTTCGAGAGTAGATTTTCCATTTTCCATTCAAAGTCTCCCCTCTACAAGGACAACATGACTTTACCAGCACGCACAAGTTGAGTTGTAACTTGTAACAAGTTGAATTGCTTCATGGTAAACTCAAGTTCTTAGGGCTATTCATTCAATTGACTTGAATTACTCTGAAGAAACTCCTTTGTTTTATCAAAATAATAATAATAATAATAATAATAATAACAATCAAAAAAGGGTCATGACTCAAGTCACTCAACAAGTCACAATTGATCCCTAAAAGTATATATTTAATCAGTAAATATAATCTCCAAAATATCCAAATGATTATAATTCCACAAATGTTAAAAATATTAACAAAAATATTAAATAACTCCACGCAAAAGCAATATTTTAAATTTAAACTTAAAATCTTGACTTATAGGGCATATAGGAAACTCCTTCAACAACAACTAGGTGCTTGGTATCTCAATAGCTATCTGCTTGCAGTACTACGATCACATTCTAGCACCCACAATTGTCACTACGAACATGAGCAGCTAATCTAGAAAACGAACAATAGGAATAAGCTAATGCATTTTTATAGATTTATACTTATAATGTAAATTATAAACTTACATGGTAGATACAAAAGATAGTAAATTTTATACATATTTGTAAAAAGTGGTAAATATTTTACACTTTTTGCAAATGCATACAATATTTACTATTTTTATGTGTTTACATTATAGGTTTATATTGCAAGTACAATTCCTACACCATAATCATGGAAAACAAAAGGCTCTAGGTTCGCAAAACAAAAAGCAAATAGAATAGCAATGAGGGTAGAAAACTTGATACACCCTATTTTAGGACATATGTGTTTCACATGTTAAGAATATATGTCATGATTTTATGTAATTGACTTATCCTTTGACAAAACGCACTTTACTTGTATTTGAATAAATTTAAGATGTGTTTAAATACTTCAAGAAACTATGTTTCAAGATCAAGTGTTGAATCCTTCAAGTCTGTCCAAGAAAACAAGTTGATAGTGCAAAATCATTAAAGGTCGACAAATTTGTATCTATCGAGCTTAAGAAAGTTGTTCTAGATTCGGTGTGCTTGACACTTGCTCGACACCTTCTATCTGTCGAGGTTTAAGAATTTCAGAATTCTAATTGATTTTCTTGGAATCCATGAATATGTCTTTGGACCTTCTTTTCTCCTAACCCTAGACATATAAAAGGATTGTTTTAAGGGCCGTCAAACAGTTCAAAAGTTGCACAATCATTGAACAAACTCTGTTCAAGCAAATTGTGACCGAAGACGAAGTTCTTGCCCCAGTTCATCTCTTTTTCTTGAAGAAGTTGCTGTGTATGTACACCGTAGGATTTTGTGACCAAGCATCTTCTTGATCTTTATCGTGTGGATGAACTGAAAAACTTTGCAACCAATAACCTTCTTAGTTGGTGATTGAAGTTGCGTACTGGGATCCGCGCAATTGGTTAGACACGTGCTTGGGAGTCGTGCATCAGAAAGGGAAACTATCACTACAGAACAAGTCCAATTGGGTATTGGGATAAGGGTTCAACTGTAGGTTGGTAAAGTACTTAAGATTCCTTTACTTGTAACCGCTTATTGTGATAATAGTAGAGTTTCGGGAGTGGTGACCTGAAAATCACCCGGTGGGGTTTTTCCCATTAGGTTTTCCCTATTTGTAAACAAATCACGGTGTTATTTATTTTCCGTTGCATAATTAGTTTACTAGTGATTTATTTGTACTATCACGCGTTTGCATGATAAATTGATTAATTAATAACTTAGCTAATTAATTAATTAATTTCTATCACAAGGGGTCATTCAGTTTGTGGCCTATCACCCTAAATAAAAGTTTAAGTCCATTATAAAATCTAATAACTTCAAAATTTTGGTCCATTAAAGGTTGAACCAAAAAATTTCCTGAACAAATACAAATCAGCCCAAACAACACAAATTAGCCATTTTTGAATTTATGATGTCATTCTATGAAAGTTTAATAAAAAAATTGCCCAAACAAATATAAATCAGCCCAAATGCCTAAACAACAACACAAATCAAATATTTTTGAATTTAAGATCTCATTTTCACCACGCAAACATGTTTCAGGTGTCATTCCTTAAAATACCCTCAAACACTCACTAATGACAAATGCAGCAAAAACTCTCCTAGTCTCACCTCTCATCAAATATCGACTTCTTGGTGCAAGCTAGGAAACGATGGAGAATGTCAATGTAACAAAAATAACGGTGGTTATTGGGCAGGAGGTTTCTGAGCTTGATATACCCAAAACACACAAGGAAAATTTATCTCTAGACTTTTGAGCTAGATGCACCTATTTAAGAACAAATGCTCGCATCTCATCTCCTCTCAAAAATATCAACAGATGCTTCACTCTCTCCCTCTCTCTGGGCAAATGCTTGGTTTTTATTGTAGCTTAGATTAAAGGCATTTCTTTATTTGTGGTGTAGCATTGTGGGGCTTAAAAATAATAATTGAATATGGTTTAGAAAAAGGTCTTTTTAGAAGGGATTAAAAAAAAACTAATAAAAAAAGTCAATGCTTGAGCCTAGAAGTGAATATATTGAAATGGACAAAACTTATGTATAGTATCTTAGATGTTGTTTCTTAGATTTTCTTTTTAAAATTTTGACATGTAGCTACTTAACTAAAAAAATACATTTTCATCCAAGAGAAAAAAGCCATATGACAAAATTTTAAGAGAGAAACCTAAGGAATAACACCTATGTACCATACCTAAGTCTTTCCCTATTTAAATTATTATGTATAATTTAAGACATATGTTTGCAATTTACAAAGATGACAGATATTATTCATGTCACATTAAGTTGCTTTTATTAATTTGCATTGAAAGAGCAATTTTAGATCAACTAGTTGTTAACTCACGTAATGTGTGAGAAATTTTTAAATAAATGTGTAACATATTCTTGCTCTAACGTTGACGAAAGACCTTTAGAAGAAAGGAAAAAAATTCCAATCCTAAATAACATGTGGTTACAAAATTTATCACACCATCAAAATTATACAGTCAATTGACAATCATTTCTATAATAAGATATTGTATTTCACTTGTATGAATGTTCTAAATCTTGATGTTATACTATTATAAGGAAAAACATATCATAGGTGATATATTCCCTTTTACCTTTATGTTTGCTTTGTAAAATCTAAGTCAGTTATTTATTTTTTAGATGTTGTTCTTCTAATGATTAGATCAATTACTGTAATACTTTTAATAAGTAATATTAATTATTTTTTTTGTTGACAAACGAGTGTATTTAGATCTCTTTAAGCATCCGACTATTTCCCCGGTTGTATGTGGTCCTCTATCTCACACACACTAAGTTATTACAAGGAGAAATCCCACAGGAGTGGTTCCAAAATGCTCGCAAGTTGTTAGGTTGTTCTAAATATTTAGGAATAAATGTTTTGGTTTTAATTTTATGTATGTTGGTAAACCGAGTACAAAAACACGTCTAGTATAAGATATCTTAGAACAAATTTAGACATTTCTCAAGTTTATTCAAGTCAAGATTCAAGAATAGTCAAGTTGCAGGAAGAAGAATTCATAAATTGCAAGTCTTGACTAATCAAGAGAAAGGTTTGACTGATCGAACTACCATTTCTGCATATTTTAAATCAGGCCCGAAAGCCCGCGAAACGTTTAGGGTTTAAGTCCAACATTGCTAGGTATAAAAGGAAGACCCTAATTCACATTTCAAAAGTCTTGTGAAGTCTTGTGAGTTACTCCTACGAGATTGTGAGGTTTTGTAACCTTCTAACTCAACAAGCATCTATCAGAAAAAAGATTCAAATACAAGAACTGATGGAGATAAGTTGCTTCACACAAGATAAATTGCTGTTGATAATCTCAAGCTTTGAGTGTGACCTCAAAGTCATAAACTGGAGTGTTTGTAAACACTTCCATCTATTTAGTGAATTTGTTGCCTGTGGATTGTTTAGGTTAAATCCTTCTCAAGTTTTTTACCTTGAAATTGGACGGTTTTATTGGTTTTCTTGGGTCATCATATCGTTTATTTTCTTTACTATTCTACTTTATATGATATGATTGTTATTGTTTAACCTAGAACGCATAACAAACCTAAGTAACAACTTGGTTAATTAATTAGGTTAAACAATCTGTGTTTAAAGGGGTCTAAATAAACAAACACAAGTGGTTTCTAACACGAGATCTCATGGATATCATGAGGTCTTAGGAAGCACTAAGTCAACCTTTGGAGTTTTTTTAGTATCATATCTAACAAATAACAAGTAAGGAAGTGTTAGCATGAAAATTTGGCAATGACACAAAAACAGAAACAGAGATATTGGAATATATCAAAATGTGAGAAAGAAACGAGAAGTTGAATTACAAAGAATACTAAGAAAACTGTGGCGATTTTTGCATCAAACATCCAAACAAATTGTTCATGAATCTGGATGTTTGAAAATATATATACAAAAGGAAAGAATGAGAACATAGATAAATTACAAAAAATTAGGGGTTGGGGGGGGGGGGGTTGGGGTAAGAGAAAATGATGAAAATTGAGCTCTAATTTAAGAATAAAGAAAGTGGGGCTTTCTTCTATTATTCTGGAGGAAGATTATGAAATAGTTATTCTAGGAATTTATAATTACTAGTAGGGTCTTTCGGATTGGCTATAATCTATAGGATCGATACTATGATCCCAGACAGATCCTATATTATTACATGTGTGATTAGTCATTGAATAAAGTCTAGGGCTCACCTTCTGTAAAGCCAGATTCTATTTTGCGTCTCACTCTTGTGATTAGAGGATGGTTTGAGAGAAGATTGAGAAAAATATCTCACTATACTTTATCTGTAAGTTATAAACGCACTAGTAAACCTTTACTCCATGACCACACTCAATCCAATTCATTCTTATTGAGAGATGTGTGATACAAATTAAGTTAGATATATATATATATATATATATATATATATATTAGAGAAAATTCTATTGAAGTCCAATTTTCCGTCATGTGTCCTAAATGTGGAATTACATCATAAATATCTATCCAAGTGAGTTATTGCACACAAAACTAAATAGTCTAGAATTAATGAACATAAGAAAATTTTAAAAAGAAAAAAAAGACAATTTACATGTTCTACCTAATAATATTCTTACAAGACTTTTTAAAGAGTTAAAAAAAAATATAAAAAATGACTATCAATAATATTTAAATATATATGTAAGAATTATACTATGCATCTTAATATATATATTTTAAGTATATCCATGTATATACATAGGGTTACAAGCTAGTTAAATTCAATTAAAGATAAATATAAATTATAATTTTATTTCAAGATTTGCATCTGATTTCTTTAATTTTATTTTTTAATTAAAGATGAATATCAATTACTCCTATAATTTAGTGACACGTAAATTTAAGAATAGAAATTAAATTTAATTGATTAGGCTGTCTTAATAATGCATGCATGATTATAATTTGGCCTTTGTGTGCGCTCTTCTAAGTCCATTTGACGTGACATATATGCAAAATTTGAGTTGCAAGTCTTGTATACAAAAAGGACCAAAAGACTTTAGAGAGTAGGTTTTCCATTCATTCCAAGTCTCCACTCTACAAGGACTTCCATGACTTTACCAACACGCACAAGTCGAGCTGCAACTTGTAGGGATATTTCATTCAATTTACTTGAGTTTACCTTGATCAAACTCTTTAAAAGAAAAGAAAAATAGAGTCCAGTTGACTCAACAAGTCACAATTTTAATGTCCATAATTTTGAACTCGAGAAGTTTATATTTAATTTCAAAATAAAGTAAATTCTATCTCAAAATAAAAGCACATAGTTATTCATCTAATCTTAAAAATATTTAAATGATCTAAACTTCAAAAGATTTAAAAATAAACGAAAATCTTAGATAACTCATGCACAAATTAAGCAGTCATTTAAATTAAAACATAAAATCCTAACATATAAGAAACTTCTTCAAGAACAACTAATAAGTGCTTAGAATCTCAATAGTTGTTCCCTTGCATAATAACGATCACGTTCTTGCACCCACTGGCCACTTGTCCCTATGAACGTGAGCTAAAATATAGGGACAATGCGAATGACCCAAAAAATCTCTACGAGATTGAGCTAAAATTACTTGGTTCAGGTTTGATTTTCAAGTAATCCCTTCTCACTCTATGCAAAGTTTTTTTATCTGCTTTGTCTTTTTACCCTCTTTGTTTAATGGCTAGCAAATTGATTTTATGAATAAGCCTTAAGTGAAACACAAACTTCAATAAATTGTTTATCTTTTTACTGTAATCTATCGAATTGGGATTGAAGGAGCAAAATAGTAAAGCTCTGTTTCCTTCTATAGGTGTTACTGTGACCGAGTCAAAAAATATTCTAGTGATGACTCAGTCTACTCTCACTTGCTCACAATGTACTGCCATAGAAAAATCAGCACATTTTTCTATGGCATGATACTCATAAAAACACGGTCAACAAATGCTGTTCCATTTGGGTGATGAAAGAGTACAGCGTTGTTGATTCCTAGACTTAAATGTTCACTGTTAATCTCAACAGAGGACTTTTAAGGGTATTAGGTCTCTAGAAGAATGGTAATATATTAGTGGAGGCAAAACTACCACATTATTGGGGCATCACTAGAAAATGATGCCATTTAAAAAAAAAAAAAAAAAAAAATCCTAAAAATTAGCATACTTTCTATTTAAATATATCTCACGGCACATTTGATACATTTTTTCCTAAAAACTAACACACACTAAACCCGGCAATTTACTCCATTTCAAATTCTAAATTTTAGTTTCTTAAAAATTCTTTATGTGTAACCTCATTAATAAATAAATTTAAATTGAAAAATTACATTAAACTTAAAAAAAAAAATAAATAAAAAAAAAAGCCTCATCACACGTGCGGAGCGCATGTGATGAGGCTAGTTTTTTTTTTTTTTTTTTTTTTTTTTTTTTTTTTTTTTATTTTAAGAATAATAAACATTGGTGTGATTTGGGGAAAAAAATTGTAATTTTACTATAAAATTATAAAAGTAAAGTCTTAAAGATTTGAGTGAAATCATGACTTGTGGTGTATTTGGATAACGCTTATTTTGCTGAAAATACTATAACAAAATAATTTTTAAATATGTGAATAATGTCATAGGACCTATTTTTAATGAAAGTTTCGTTGAAAAAATAGGTTTGTGAGTCTCGTGAACAGTATACGGACCATTGGAAAGCTAAAATGTAATAAAAAAATTAAAAAAAAATAATAATAAAAATAAAAAACTAACTTAAACGCAGACGCCTAACTTTCATCAAGATTCAAATGGATACTTGAAGATTCCATTAATGTACGTATCTTCATAATTATGTATAACCTCAATTTTAGCCTGATTATATCATTGATTGAGCTTGGGAATTTAATATACCTTTTCCTTTACTACCTAATTGCCCAAATTGTTTTTGTTAGGAAAAATTCTATATAATTGTGAATAAATTTCAACAAGAACAGCAGAAGTACAACCACACAAGAATACAAAGATTTACTTAAAAACCCTTTCTCCTTGAAGGAAAAAATCATGGGACAAACTCTGAATAATTTCACTATATTAAATAGAGATTACAACACTTAGAGATACAACTTGAGTAAAGAAAAACTCTCCTTTTCTTTTCACTCACTGCTCTCCTCCTCACTGTGTATGTCTCACAATTTTCTCTTACTCTCTATTTTTCTCCATTTTTGCTTGCTCTCACTCACGCAGTTCTTCAAGACTGCACCAGTCCTCACACTCTGGAACTTCACTTCATTCACAACTTCAAATGGCCGAATGGCCTCTCCTTTTATTTCTTCATCTTTTCCTTCTTTTATCCATTTCACACTAGCCAACTTATCTTGACTTTGCTTTAACCAATTTCTTTTCTTCGAAGCTCCCTTAGCCGAATGACCCTTGCCTTTTGCTTTTTTCTTTTCTTTCTTCCTTCAGCATGTTAGAAATGCCTTGCATCAGCTTTGCATAAATGAACTTTGACAAGAGTGGCGAGCAAGTGGGCTGGACACACTAGGTGCCACGCACCCAACAGTTTTGTCCCTAAAATTTCCCACCACGGCAGTCAACTCCCCAAGTACCTGGGTAATGGGTTGATGATGGGGTTCCCCTATGGGTAGAAGCTAGGAATGCAATTTGGTAGTGAAGGGCTTGTTGAATGAAGGGTTCAGAAATGTTTAATAACAGAGGTGAGGTCATGCAAAATCTCCAGTGGTAAACTTTGGACAATTGCTTTTTCTTTGAAGATGTGAATGCTATCAAACTCATCAAAGAGCATATTGCATTAAGATCAAAGATACTACAGGACAGTAGGCCACAATTGGTAGTGGATCACCTGATCTTTCAGGAATTTTATCTGTCCCCTTCAATCTAGGGGGTGCTTTTTCCGGTCTTTACTGGCTTTAATTAAACTGTGTATCAAATAGGTTATTAAAAAAAAAAAAAAAAAAAGATTGAAGTACGTTTTGTAGTAATATGCTTGAAAACAAGTTCTGATATTTAGCAATTTCACAAAATAAATCCTTGTTTTTAATAGGTAGACCATACACAAAATAAATCTTAACTTGCCAATGATATCTAATGGATTAATTTTTCATATTGCTGAGGTATAGGAATAAATTGAACTAGTTTTAGGGACATTCTGGCATTGTACCCTTAATTTAAAAAAAAAAATTGGCAACATGCGCCTGTTTTCAAACTATATAGGGGCGTGCCATCGTTTTCGATACTCGATTACCTTAAAATCGAGTTTCAATTAAATACTCGATTTGTAGAAAATCGAGTTATGCCCAATCAAACCTTAAAAATAAATAAATAAATAAATAATTGCATGAAACTCGAGTTCTTGGAAATCGAGTTCCGTGCAAAAAAAATTTTAGTGTGATCGGCCCATACAAGGTTTAGGGAGCCCTGTAGTGGCATTTTTAAGCCCTGTAGTGGCATTTTTCAACAAATTTTTTTTTCTTATAAGTGTGATTACCCCATACCAAGTTCAGGAGGCCCTATAGTGTCGTTTTTAAGCCCTATAGTGACGTTTTAAAGCTCTATAGTGACGTTTTCCAGCAATTTTTTTTCTAAGTGTGATTGTCCCATGACAGGTTGAGGGAGCCCTATAGCGGCATTTTAGAACTCGATCTCCATAAAATCGAGTTCTATGCATTTTTTTTTTTTTTTAAGTTTGATCGGGCATAACTCGATTTTTTTTTTCATTGAAACTCGATTTTAAGGTAATCGAGTTTTGAAACAGGGGCACGCACCTAAATAGTTTAGAAATAGGGGCATATTGCCAATTTTTTTTTTTTTTTTTAATTAAGGGTAAAATGCCAGAATCCCCCTAGTTTTAGCCCTAACCTCAAGATTGATTCCGACGGACACTCTCATGGTCACCATTCAACATTGATGAGCTCAAAGAGGCTTAGCAAGAATTCTAAGGTAATTGCAATTGTTATTTGAGGCTTGTAGAAACAACATGCTCACCTCCATAATACAAATTCAGAATTGAGAATATTCAACCCTAATTAGTGGCAGAGCTAGGATTTGAGTTTAGGGGGGGCAAAATTTATATATGATATATGCACTTACACAAATTTATGTGAATATATAATATTTGAGACCAATTTGAAAAATTGAAAGCTATTCATTTAAATACTAAGTGATATTCAATGCAATTATACAAAAAGAAAAAAAAATCTACAAACAAAAAAAGCTTATTCATAATATTGCATTTATCTGTTGAGATGTTTCTAACATGAGTGATCTATTTAAAAAATATATTTTTTTAGAGCCAAAACTCAAGTTATGATTGAAATTATAAGTAGTTAGATAGATACCGAGTGCAATATATGTGAAGTTCTATTAGTTTTGTTAATGTGTTCCCATAAAATTTTCAAATTATAATATGGTAGGGACAAACTAAAAAATTTCAAAGCAAGGCATGCTAGTGGAGGACTTAAGATTCCTCAATAGTTCATTTAGAAGTTATACTCTGTTTCAAGATCAAAGAAAAAAAGTGGCATTTAAAAACCCAAAAAAAAAAAAAAAAAAAAAAAAACACAGGGGGTATTTAATAACTAAAGGTATTTTTGGGTGGGCGGGGGAGAGGACGGGGGGCGGGGGGCAATCGCCTCTCCTCGGCTCTCGCCCCGACCTAATTGTTCTACAATGCAACCCTTTTCTTTAACTCAAGTCTGTATATTCTATATATTCATTGTTTTCAAAATTTATTCAAATCTATATAATGTGTACGTTACTTGTACACGATTTTCCATTGAATTTACACAATTCTCAGAAATTCAATTTATCCAATATATTGAATTTTTTTTTAGAAATCCAAACAATCTATACATCTAATGTACACAATTTTGTACATTTAACGTATCTAACAATACTCTCTGTCAGGCGAAAGCATAGTTATATATATATATATATATATGTAGTACTTTAATTTTGACCTCATACAGAGTACTAATGTATACGTGGCACTCTAATTTTGCATTTAGTTATTTTTACTGTTAACCAAAATTTCATATTAATTTACTTTTACTGTTATCTCATTAATTGTCTAAGCTTATACTATACTTTTATTTTTTATTCATGTCCTTTTTCATACGCACCATTTTAGTATTCAAAATAGAAGCAAAAAATAATAATAATAATAAGGATTAATAGTAATAACTAACCGGATAAGGCCCTAAAGAGAGATAGAGAAACATGAAAATGTTGTGGATTTTATAATGAAACACATTATTTCACTATTACCAAAATAAAAGACCTAAGATTGACAAAATATTTGTAAGAAAGAGAAATAGGAATCTGAGAAGCCGCCACCTCTATCATATTGGCCTTCCACCACCATTAAGCTGCCCAAGCCCCTACAAGTAATTTTTTTCCTTTTTTCTTTATAAATTCGGGGCTTAAATATAATTTAGGTTTGAATAATTTGGTTGGATAGTTTTTTTTTTGGAAATAGAAGTAGAGAGAGTATTTGGTACACAATGTAAAGCCATATTCTACCATTGTTTTAAATTATCTATAAGACGCATGCATACGCAGTTGCCCACCATGTCTTAATGTTGCACTATCGATGAGTGGAAGAGTGTGAGAGAGTTGGACATATTTTCATTTCATGGTATGCAATTAGTGAGTACAACACAAATTAGTTGATTTTTAAGGTCGTAGTACTCATTTGCATTTATTTTTGGTTTCTTGATTTAAAAAAAATAAAAAAATCTTATCTTGAGAAAGCTACAAATGTGTAGTAAAGCTACTAAACTAATTTTTAATATCTCAAAATGGATATGTTTCTTTACTCTAATTTAGTTCACTTTTTCTTTATAATATATGTATAACATTCTCCAAAACCATCTTATATAAAAGATCACAAAATTATCCGTGCATCGCACGAGCAACCTTTTTTATTTTTTTTTTATAATAATATTGACAATTTGTATGTCCAATATGTACATCTTATGTACACAATTATTCAATTTGTTTACATAATTTTGTACATTCAACGTATTCAAATTTTTCTTCAAAACCACACAATACGTACATCTAATGTTCAAAATATTCCATTGAATTTACACAATTCTGTACGTTCAACGTATTCGACGTATTCCAATTTTTCTATAAATTCCAAAAAACTTAATATCCAATGTATACAATTTTATACGTTCCACGTATCTAATGTATTCAAAAGTTTTCTACAAAACCTAGACAATTTGTATGTTTAATGAATGCAATTTTCCATTGAATTTAAACAATTATTTACATTCAACATATCCAATTTATTCAAAATTTTCTACAAATCTAGAAATTTTGTACATTTAATATACACAATTTTTCGTTAAATTTACACAATTTTGCACATTCAACGTATTCAACAATATTTGTTGCATAATTTAGTACATCATAGATGCATTTAATGATATAAAATAATGTCAAGTTTCATCTTTTTTTTTTTTTTTTTTTTTTTTTGAGAAACACACACACACATATAGGGGAAGGGGATGTCGAGTTTCATCTTGATATATTGTAAGTGATTACATTGAAATATATTAAAAAATAGTTATTTGTCTTTTTATTCTGTTTAGGCTAAAGAACAAACTACATCTTTAACGTTTTGAAGATACCTGGATTTTGCACCTTAAATTTTCAGAATTTAAATTTTATCCCTTTGTATCAACAATCATTTGTATCAGCAATCATTTAATCCATATTTTTCATTAAGTGATAGATAAGCTTACTATATGTGTTTAGTTTATTCAATTAAGTAATGTCACCTCATTTTCGTTATTATGTTACATAATTCTTGTAGCTAGTCTTCACTTTCTGAGCTTTTATCCTCTGTTGTCTTTAAATGTCGTGGCATCCTACTTTTCATGATCCTCCTTTCCCATCTTGCCACTTGTTCCTTTAATGAAATTAAGATTTGGCCCAACATATACCGTTTACAAGCCAATAAGATATAATTGGACTACGTACACCCGAATAGAACATTCGAATTAAACATAAACAAATTGGGAAAAAAGCCACTTATAGCATCTGACTATTCGACAATACAGGCTCAACTGCCAATAGTTACGAATGAAACAAAACCATATTCATACAAATTACAAAGCCAACCCACCCCATATAGGAAAATGCGAATCAACGAAAGACCATATTGCTTCTACAGTTGTGATCCACTGCGAGGAATGCCACCAACACATCCGCCGATCCAATGCCTCTATCTTGATCACCTCCACCGCCTTCGGATCCAAGGTGCATGTTATTATCCTCACAAAATCCTAATTAATTAGGAAACAAGATTCTTGGGATTGAGGCGAGACAAAGCTTTCAATTAACTTTGGAAAGCATTGTCATGGCACTCGCAATCGTTCACATATGATTCATACGGTTTAGACTTTGAAATTTCAGCACGCTTGATAGCCACTACTCGGCCATCATCTAAAGTGGCATGGCAGATTGAGCCAAGGCTACCCGTTCCAATCTTGTGATCTTCTGAGAAGTTGGTGGCTTCAAGGAGCTAGCATTTGCAATGGAAATTCTCTCCTATCCACAATTCCCATCAAGTCTTTGAAGCTTGTTGCTAGGATTGTGTGCCTAGTAGGCCTTATCTGAATCATCTCATCATTTTCAGAACTGTCTTGAGACTTGGCTGCTGAAAAGAATGACAGTATGGATTTTTTTTTTGGAATGAGAGAATATCCGCGGTATTCCATTAGATTATGCACTATTACTGCCCTTCCGCATAAGAAACTCAAACAAGTCTTTCCGGATTATGCATTTAGGGCTTTTTGATAATAGAGGATCAGTGGGAATTATTTCATAATTTTCAGAACTACTACTGTCTGATTGAGATCTGGCTAAAAAAAATCGACATTATAAAATTGGAATAAAGAGCTAATTTTGGAGGAATTTCGTTGGATTCTGAACTAGTATCAGCTTCAGTGTCAGAGTTGTAGGCTGGGAAAGAGTAGTGATGCAATGGAAAGCTGCTTAGGGAAGTCTGGATTTGGATTTCTTGTTCCATTCCTTATCCAACTGCCAGGGTCTGAGCTGTTGTTGGCAAAAATTCTGCAACCAAAAATATCAAAATATGATAAGAAAATATTTAATTCTCTTTTATTAGCAAAAGAAGTTAAAACTTTGTTTTTATAATTTAAAAACAGAGTAATCATACTGATTACACAATGTAACCAATAACCACGTGACAAACACTATAACTACTTACTAACAAAAAAATGTACACTATATGACCTGTAGCATAGGAAACTAAAACAATTAAACTATTGTCGTTTATGCTTATGTGTTTCAAGTTATTGGCTAGATTAGATCCTATTTGAACTCCAAGAAAATTCTCAATTGGTTTCTGTTTGGTTAGTGAGAAATGGTGGTGGTGTTCTGCTGAATGCTGAGAGGTTGAGGAAGAACGAAATTTTAGGGATTGAGGTTTAAATTGGTTAAGAGATTTTGGCGAAGGTTGTGTATAGAGATCAATTTGGAAGAGGATTTGAGAGGCGATTGATTGGTAAAGCTTGTTGGTTCTCCTTTTTTATTTTATTTTATTTTATTTTATTTTATTTTATTTTTTTTAAATTAAAAAAACTTTATCTTGGTCCAATCTTGATTTAAATTTTAAATTTCTTTATCTTTGTCAAATCTTGTTAGTTCTTTCAAACAACTTCTGTAAATTGATTTCTTGTTTGTAATGTAATTAAAGTGGAAAAGATTTTGGGCGTAGAAAATTGCGGTTTATTCATCCAAGAATCGTTATTCTAAAAAAAATTTGAAAAGAAAGAACAAAATTATTTTATTTTATTTTATTTTAGTATATTAGATTTGTGAGATTTTTTTTTTAATTTTTAAAGTTTTTAGGTAATTTAATTATATCTAATAATTAAACTGATGTGGCATGATATCATTGGGCCAATTAACATATGTGATAGACTTAGGCGACACTTAATGGACATATCAACACCAAACATAGAAAGAAGGGTTTTTTGTTTTTGTTTTTTTTTTTTTTTTTTTTTTTTTTTTTTTGCCTCCTCAAAAATGATGCCTAATATTAGGGGAGCATATCAAAATTTTAAGATATAAATTAAAAATTATCCCAAAATTTAATAATTTATTTTTAGTAAAACTCCTTTTTTATCCCTATATTTTGGAGTTGTTTTCAATTTAATCCTTATACTTTGAAAAGTTTCTACTTGGTCATTGAGCTGTTCAAAATGTTTTAATTACTGGAAAAAAAAAATTATAAAAAAATATTTCAACATTTTAAAACTTCTGTGACCATAGTTGTCGATATCGTGCGATACGCGATACGTATCGTCACGATACGTGACGAATCGTGTGTAAAAAGTTCTGTATCGTATCGACGTATCGTAAGTGTTCATGAATCGCACGATACAGCGTGTGTATCGTATGAATCGTATCGTATCGTAAAATTATACGTATCGCATTTATACATAGACAAATGCTTTAAAATGATTTTTTTTTTTGTTAAAATTTGTACTTTTATTTGAATCTAACAAGTTGTTAGACTTGTATTAAACACAAAATTATTAGGTTACTTAATTTAACCTAATAAAATAACATAATTGTAAGGACTGAAATTGGATTGGACCCAATATAGGATTGAGTTTTAGCCCAAGAAGCCCAAACAATAAATTTGTAGAGTGTGGATGAAAGAACTAGATCTACTTCAGAAGAAAAACGATAAAATTTGCTAATTTAAGGTTATTAAGCATAAGTAAGATAAGAAAGTCTGTCCTCGGAGTGGCTTAAGGAGCTTATATTATACTGTCTTGTTCATCAACAAAGTTACAAGAATTCACAGTCTTATTGTAAAAATTGCTTGATTTTTTCTCCGATGCCCCTTTTAGTACATCTTCCCATGCTATATACTATAATTTTGGTATCATCCCTACCATACACGTGTAGGTTAGATTCTGGGAACTCCTTCCTATCCCATCCAATATCTCCCAGAATCATCAACTAGTAGGCTGTAAAGGCCGCTTGACCACTGCTCAGGCATCACCTCCACATTAATGCGGCCGGAGAGTTAGTTGGGAGGCATTTAATGAGGAGGTAACAGCTTTTTAAGATATTTGTTGCCCTTCTCCTTTCTTACCCCTTTTCTAACGTCCAACTCTTAGTTGTGATGTAATTTCGAAGAAAGTTTGTGATGATACGACACTCTTACCGACCTCGGACCTTTGTTGCCGAGATGGCTTTTCTCTTTGGACATTCGTTGGGCTTATCTCATATTATCTCTACTTTTCTCTTTATTCCATTTCCCCTTATAATCTTATCCGGACATCCTCGGATTAGCTAATGTCCTCAGATTGGGTCATAGGCCTAGTTAGTACAGCCTTAACAGGCCTCCTAATTAACTGGCCCCCACAATAATCATAAGTTTTTTTCCCTTCTCTTTCTTCTACAAAATTTGGAATACACAATGTATACTTACACTTCATTTTAATATTTACGAATTTATTATCTATACTATAAATAAGATATTAATTGATAATATAGTTACTTTTTTTTTTGTCAATATTGTTATAAGTCCAAGAAACTAAATTAGACTTGTTTTAAACACAAAATTATTAGGTTACTTAATTTAACCTAATAAAATAACATAATCATAAGTTTTTTTCTCTTCTCTTTCTTCTACAAAATTTGGACTACACAGTGTATACTTACACTTCATTTTAATATTTACGAATTTATTATCTATACTATAAATAAGATATTAATTGATAATATAATTACTTTTTATTTTTGTCAATATTGTTATAAGTCCAAGAAACTAAAATGCCAATAATTTTTTTAATTATTAAAATAAAAAGAATAAGAAGAGATAGTAAATGTTAATGACGATTAAGAAAATTTTAATATAAAAATAAGATTGTAAAATGATAAACATGATGATAGCATTGACTTAGAAAAAGTTGATTAGCCAATATAATGAAAATAAATTATTATTTTTGGGTCATTTGTAATATATTATCACTTGAATTTAAGCATTTTGAATGTGTATGTTATAAGCACGTGCTAGTTTAATTTATTTAGTTAGTTTGTTAAATATTATTACATATGTAATGAATAAATTAGTCATTAGTTGAATATATTCGAAATTTATAATGAATATACCCTTTATATATGTATATTTATAATTTTTTTATAAATTTCATTAAATGTTTGTGTATCTTACGATACACGATACGATACGATACATGATACGGAAAAATCAAAAATCGATTCACGATACGATTCACGTTTTGACAGCTATGTCTGTGACATACACCGACATTAATTATATGCCTCAAGCCAGAATGAATCAAGTTGCGATTCAAAATATATAGAACAAAAAATTATATGTGCTGAAATCACTAATTGAATCAAAAGTCTCACAATATTGAGTGAAGTAATCATACTTAGGAGAAGGATGCCACTGAAATCAACCTATAATGTCTTTAATTTTTCTTTTGTATGGCAATTAAAATAATTTGAACCTCACAACTAATAACATTGAGCAGTATAGATAAAAGAATGTGCTTGAATCAACCAAAATAGATCTCCAAAGAGCAAATTGATCCAACTGACCAATAAGGTATCTCCCAATCCACAAAGAGCCCATTGAACCCTCAAACCTCACAACAAAAGGCAAATCAATCAAATCTACCAAAAGGAAAATTCATTAACATTCAAGATTGCATTAGGATTCAGAACTATCATAAACAGATGAAAACTATTAATGTCAAGTTATTTATATTTGGCCGGTAGCTTCATCACCTCCACTGCGAGGAATGCCACGAACACATCCATCTACCACGCCACCTAACATTAATGTTAACGTTCAGTTGGTTTAACTACAGTTAAACTAATCATGAAATGAACACTATTCAGCATCTGGATCCAAACATGCGTCCAAGGCTCTTTGTAGGCTTTTTACAATCTCAGTCATTGAGGGGCGATTTAAACCTGCAGGACTTACACAATCTACTGCTAGGTACCCAACATATGCCACTGCCTCTATTTCAAATGGGGTAGGTGGTGGTACTTTTGGGTCCAAAATCTTCTGAATTTCATCTTGGGCTATGTATGGCGCTACAAAATCAACGACATTCCGTGGCACACCATTTTCATCCGAATGAATTGCGTTGTACCCAGACAACATTTCTAGCAATACTACTCCAAACCCATACACATCACTTTTAGTGGTCAACTGTTGAAGCCTATAGTACTCAGGGTCCATGTAACCAACAGTGCCTGCCGCAAGAAGCGAAAGGGGTGACTCAACGTCCATGGGGGCCTTCAAAGATAGGCCGAAATCAGTCACCTTGGCAGTCCATGTGGCATCTAATAATATGTTAGACGACTTGATATCGCGGTGTATGATTGGTGGAACTGCATATACATGCAGGTACTCAATGCCTCTAGCTATGTCTAGTGCCACTTTAATCCGGGTAACCCATGACATTAGAGGAGTACTTGGAAGCTTATGAAGATGGTCATGAAGGCTACCATTTCTCATGTAATCAAAGACCAACACATGCTCATTATCATCCTCACAAAATCCCAATAAGCGAACAAGATTCTTGTGACTAAGGCGGGACAAAGCTTCCAATTCACTTAGGAAAGCATTGCCATGGTACTCGCAATCGTTCACATATGATTCATATGGTTTAGACTTTGAAATTTCAGCTCGCTTAATAACCACTTCTCGGCCATCATTTAAAGTGGCACGGTAGATTGAGCCAAAGCTACCCGTTCCAATCTTGTGATATTCTGAGAAGTTGTTGGTGGCTTCAAGTAGCATTTGCAAATGATATTCTTTCTTACCCACAATCCCTATCAAGTCTTTGAAGCTTGGTGTTAGGAGTGTGCGTCTAGGTATTATCTGAATTGTCTCATCATTTTTGGAACTGTTTGTTCGTGACTTGGCTGTGGAAAAGAATGACAGAATGGATTTTTTTTTTGGAATGAGAGAATTTCGGAGGTGTCCCATTAGATTCTGCACTATTACTGCTCTTCCACTTACGAAACTCAAACAAGTCTTTGAAGGTAACTTTTCGGATTGGGTGTATGGGGCTTGATGATATTGAAGGATCAGTGGGAATTATTTCATGAGTTTCAGAATTACTACTGTCTGATTGAGACCTAGCTGGTGGGAAGGATGACATTATGGAATTGGAATAAAGAGCTAATTTTGGAGGTATTTCGTTGGATTCTGAACTAGCATCAGTTTCAGTGTCAGAGTGGTAGGCTGGGAAGAGTGATGCAATGGAAAGCTGCCTAGGGAAGTTTGGAATAAAGTTTGTTGTTGCATTCCTTTTCCAACTGCAAGGGTCTGAGCTGTTGTTGGCAACAAATTCTGTAACCAAAAATATCAAAATATGATAAGAAAATATCTAATTCTCATTTAATTAGCAAAAGAAGTTAAAACTTTGTTTTTATAATCTAAAAACAGAGTAATCAAACTGGTTACAGTGTAACCAATAAGCATGTGGCAAACACTACTGAAAGTTCAAAAACGTGTACAAATACACTTTTGAACGTTTAGACCCCCCCAAAAACCAACTTAACCAACACAAGCAATATGTTAAACAATTAATGTGCGGAAACTTAACATATGCTATATCATGTAATTGGTTAAACAACTATCTAAGCCATAACAAATTAAACCACAAAGAGATAATGTAAAGGCAGAGATAGAGAGGAAGGAAGATGCAAACACAAATGATAACACGGATATGTTATCGAAGAGGAAACCAAGACCTCGGCGAAAAACCTCTCCGCCGCCCTTCAAGCGGTAATCAATCCACTAGAAAATATAGTTGGGATACAAGGACAAAGAAAAGACCCTCCAAGCCTAATCTACCCAATGCACCTAAGCCCTCCAAGCTTCTTGCTCCAACGAGGTTGCGCCAACCTTTTTCTTCTCTAGCTTACCGGATTCCGCTACTACACCGTAGCATCAACCAATAAAGATTGGCTCCTTCCTAACTGCTTCCCCGAACTCCAAACGTCTGTCTCACGAGAGATGATAATGGTGAGAACCAGGTTTTGGTTATAAGGCCTCTCAAGGATTTGACAATGGAGAGGAAGAGAGTGAGGGAATTTGATGAGACTCTAAGGTAGAGATTGTGGGTGAGGCAATCTGGTTTTTCTTTAGGGTTTCTCTCTCAAAATTCTCTCTGGAAGCTCTCTTTCAATCGTGGGTTAAAAGGGTATTTATACTTTGGAGTGGAGTGGAATACGAAACGTCGGGTTTTTCCAAAACAGGGGTGGCTCGCGGCTTGACCTCGCGGCTTGACTCGATCGCGAGTTCCAGTCGCGAGATAACCGTATGGCCGCTTGTCCTGTTTTGTCCTGTAGTGCTCCAGCTAGCATGACTGTTCATCTTCCAAAGATGCTTGGCACGTGTGCAGATTCTCAGCGGGTTGAAGCCGCGAGTCCAGCCGCGAGTCCCAGCCGCGACACTCTGTTTTCTTGCACACTCTTGAGCAATCTTCACTCTATCTCACTCACTACCCTTACAACAATCCCACCTAAATACAGGGGTTACTAAATGCTGAATTACAAGCAAATTTGGCACGGAATAAAGCCAATTAGATGGGTGAATAAATTCAACCTTACAATCTCCCCCTTTGGCTATTCCGTGACAAAACCCTAAAACAGACTCTAGACTTAAACTGTGAGTAGGGAACAGTTGAACAAAACTCACTCACACCTAACTCTAGAAGTCATGAAGCACTTGAAACATATGAACAATATACTCTGAAACACAACAATACACTTTGATTATTGTAAGCAGAAAATTATAGATGCATATGAAACAAGCTGAAAGTGATCAAGCAAAGATGGAGTTTGATAAACAACCCATGGCTTGATCAACCAAGTGAACACTACAAGGAAGTGATCACGAGTTCATTCACACTTGGAATGAACACAAGAACATACAAGTTAGCAAGCACAAGGCAAGATACTTGTATGCTCAACACTCAACCAATGCATAGCACACAAGGCATATGCATCTAGGAACAATCCTACAAGGGCACAAGAGTGACAAGTACAACAAACCATAATGCGTAACATTTGGAACAAGGTACTGATTTCAACAAGCATAAAGGCTGCCCTTAGGCATGGTACAAACCACAAGGCCTACAAAATATGCTTAATCCCATTAACCCTAAAAGCTTACAAAAGCATATGGGTACAAACAGAATTTCTGAATAACATCATCAAAATGTATTAAGAATTAAACCAAAAGTATATGAAATGAGTTAGAAACAGTTTATACACCAAAACACACAGTGTATCAAAACCATAAAACCACTAAGAGTACTCAAAACATAAACATAATTTCAGTTTTTAGCAACTACTCCCCCTCAACAAATTACTCCCCCTTAGCTTTTCTCGCTTCTCAATCATCAATGAACTTTCTCCCCCTTTTTGACAGGAATGGCCAAAGGGTCACTTGTCGCCTGAGTTGTGAAGTCATCAAGTGTAGCAGCCAAGACATCAATCTGGTCTTGCATAGCTCTCATCCTGTCGAGTGCTCGATTTGGACTGCCCGATCCCATCAAGCCTTTCCAATAATAATCTGGAAAGCATCCGGAGGTGTGTCTGCAGAGGTTGAAGCTCTGTGTCTTTTGCCACTTCTCCTAGGTGTTGAAGAGGATGCAAGCCCTGCTGCTTCTGCTTCGATCTCCATTGGAGCAGCCTCTCCTTCATCACCTTCATCTTCTTCTCCTGGAAGTCTAGAACTTATCCTTTTGCGGGTAAGCTTGTTGATTGCAGAGGGGTAGACATGTGACTTATGTCTTGAGGAATTGGAATACCTTTACTCCGAAAAATCCTCATTAGCAAACTTGGAAAGATCAATTTAGGTCTAGATGTTGTTCTTGTCTCATCCACAATGATGTCAAAGATGTGGGAGCTTATATCTATGAAGTTCTTCTCTTTGAGATCCATCGAAAAGATTGCTCTAGCACAATTGATTGTGGTCAACTTCTTAATAGGATAGAGGTTGAACATCATGATTATGGTTAGAACCCTCATGTCCACTTTGGAAAGGCAAAGTGGTATTCAAACACTTCCCTTCTCTCTGCCCACCTATTCTCTGTTGGACTGTTTCAATAGATACACTCCTATCTTTGAAATTTATAAACTCCTCATCATCCATACCTTCAAGTCCTAGTACTTCATCTATAACATGTGCATCCAAGACAAATTCTTTACCCCTCACCCAAAGAACTCAATTCATTATCCTTTATCACAAAGATTGGAGTAAAATTCCCTAATTAAGGGTTCACACACAACAGGAACCCACCTAAAAGCTTATCCCAACCTCTTTCTTCAAAACAACTGGGAATAAAGGTTTGCCTTAAATCCTCCAAATCCACAAATCTCTCTTGAATGATTCCTGCATTCAAGAAGTTATCCTTGTATCTCTCAAAATGATGAACTGACCTAAACAATCTAGGATCCATCTTTAATCTCTTGTCACCTTCTTTGCGGTAGATTTCTTTTTCTCGAGGTGAGGGAGCCATCTGTGAACAATCGAGAAAAGGCCACAAACAACATATAGCAATATGTGCATAACCAATCAGTACCATATAATAAACAGAGAGATATATCAACCATACAACTGAGCTTCAAAACTTAACAAAGAAGCCACTTAGTTCAAACATATGGATATATCAAGTCTAGGAAGGGATACACATGAACAATATGGTGAAATATTCCCAAAGGCGTATAATCGAGATTGAAGGCGATAATGTAAACATGATATGACATTCAAACCATATATTGATCCTAACAGAGCTTCCCACGAACTAACACACTAAAGACATGCAAATCTATCACAAGAACACACACAACCTCGAGAATGACCAATATAAATCACTCAACAACTCAAAAATCAGATTGGAATAGAATATATACTTAGCTAATCTCAAGATGAAGAGCAGTAAGCATATGACAATCAAGTAAACACAAACTATAGCAACAAAGATCCTCAAGCTAAGCAAGAGCAATGAGCAGAGACCGAACACAAACCCATTTCAAAAACACACTCATATGTGAAAAATCAAGTGTAAAAACACAAAATCAAGTAGAAAATAGTGTAAAAGAAAACCCATACCAGAACTTGACGATTATGAGCTTCAAGGGTGCAACACAAGAGATTTGAAAAGGGAGCACGGAGTGTTTGGATGGGAGAGTGTTTAGAAAGAAGATGAACAGTCACAAAAATTCGAGGGAAAAACTGAAAAAGTTTAAAAACTGCTCTGTTTACGCAAAACACGCGATTTTCGCGATCGGATCAAGTCGCCACACGATCGCCAAACTCAAGCCGCTGAATACACAAGAACAAAATTTTGAAAAATTTTTCTAAGTGTTTTTCGCGACTGGAAGGTCTACCATGCAGTGAGTCGCGAGCTAAGCCGCGAAAATCTCTGAGTGAACCTCGCGATGGACCTTCCACTCGCGAACAAGTCGCCAAAACTGACCAGCGAAGATGCGACGAGGCACGCGACTTGACACACCCGCGATCGAGCCGCCAAAACAGACAAAACTGTATTTTTGAAATTTTCAGATTTTCAACCCAAAATACTTTCCAAAAACACCTAAAACACTCAAAAATCTTTTTGTGCTATAATTAACAAAGATTGAGCATGTGAAAACATATTTTATCAAGTACAATCACACAAATGAATATGGCATTTAACGAACATGAACTTGTGTGTTGTGTGTGGATATCAACAAAGAGATAGTCCTTTGTCTAATGTGAAGCTTCAATGATCAATTCAACCAAGGCATACACAATTAGCACTAGATTATGTGACCAATCTCAATTATAGAAATATGAATATATGACTTCCCACACATAACTTGATAACAAAGCTTGGAGCTTTTCTTTTGACTCCACTTTCGGACATAACATTTGACCTTCTTGATCTTTTGAGGCATTCATCTCTCATTGTGAGAGGGATATACATCATTTCTCTTTGAAGAACAGGCCTTTGGCCTTTTTGAAAGAAATTTCACTTTTAACATAAGGTCGCTTACCCTTTTTCTAGTCAAATACTAGAATGTGCGACAGGCTTTTGCAGCTCAATATCTCTTTTCATTTGGAGATTTACATTTGGTGAGCTCTTTTTAGCAAAACAAAAAATAAAAAGTGGGAAGAGATATAGACACAAGTCTATGCATGTCTCAAGATCAACACAACCATTCACTAATCATTCATGACAAGTTTGAAGATCTATTTACAACAATCTCATAGATTTCAAGATTTTCCCATAGTGATATGAGTGCATGAAAACAAGCAATGCTCGAAGATGCACAAAGCCATTAGCACAAAGGTACAAGGCAAAACAAGTTTTGAGACAAAAAACTCAACAAAGTCAATCAAGCCCTTTTTGATTTTCTACTTTTTTATGGGAGTTTTGGATTTTTGACACAAGACACAAAAAGGTTGATAAAACACAATAAAGAAATATTCACAAGAAGACAAGCAAAACAACCAAAAAATACAAGCAACAAGCATACCCCACAAACATAGTCACAAAGCATAGGAAGTATTAATGCATGGACATGTTATAATGCTTATGCATGAGTACCCCTTTTCACCCACACGACACTTGCGTTTGGGGTGATTTCCTTATCGGATTGGGTACGGAGTTAGGGCTTTCAAACCTTCGTGAGAAGCTTTCCAAGCAGTTGGTGAAAGCACCAATCATCTTCATCACGTTCACCATTCCGGGATCTCCATGTTGTTCTCTAGGTTGTTCACCTGCCCAAGTTCTCCTATCGCCTCTTGGTCCTCCCGACCTTTGAGGAGTTGCACTGTTCTTTGCTCTCGACTTTTGGCAATTTGGTCGAGTGTGCCCTTGAAGTCCGCAATAGTGACACACATACATTCCTCTAGGACCTCTTTGTGGTCGTGGACGTGACTTGGCACGAGATTCGAGACCTGCCCACGATCGATTACGGGGATTCAGCACCCGTTGGTTCACCAAATTCTTCTTCTTATCCACCTCTAGCTTCTCACCAGTATGTTCATCTACAACTGGATCTTTTGCCTTCACAAACTTCACTTCTTTAGTGATATTTACAGATGAACTACTTCCTCCGGTATACCCCAGTCCGGTTTGTCCGAGAAGCTCTTTTGAGATGATATAACATCATCTAGCTTCTTGGTGGTGACTCTCTCTATTTTGGCATTCGCTTGCACAATCTCATTCTCAAGAAATCTTACTTTTGTGTAAGCTTCGGACAACTCACCATTTAGAGTTTCAATCTCACATTTGGCCTCCCTATACCGGATTAGGAGACTTTTGTAGTCCTCCTCGGCCTTCTTCATCTTTCTTACAACCCTTGGCAACCCTTGTGTATTCACCGACTTCTCCAAGAGTGAGTTGTAGTTTTCTTGAAGAGTTCTTTGTGCTTTCTTCTTCTTGACTTGACTCTTCAACCATTCCTAGTGATTCATCATCACTATGATCTCCAAGGTCTTGTACAAGCACACTCAACTCATCCGAAGACTCAACATGAGCAATAGTCATGAAAGCTGAATAATTCCCTTCTCCATCACAGCTCTCTTGATTCTCGAGTCGGATGAGTCCGAATCACTCAAGGTCGTGGCATACACCTTGCCTTTCGACTTCAAATAATTAGGGCATTCCTTCTTGAAGTGTCCATGCCCGTTGCATTCAAAACAAGTCACACCTTGTGTGGATTGGGATTCTTTTCCATCTTTCCTTTTAAAATCCCTCTTCTCTCTTCCAGAATTTTGGTAATTTCTCTTATCATCAAATTTTCCATTGTTTTTGAATTTCAAAAACTTCTTGAAATTTTTAACAAGATAGGCTACATCCTTGTCCACCTTGTCTTCTCCCGATGAGCCTTCATCAACCACCTTCTCATTAATGGTCTTTAGAGCAAGGGATTTACTCTTCCGTTGATTGGGAAGAGACATCTCATAGGTTTGCGGAGAGAACCCACCAGCTCTTGCACCTTGATGTCATCAAGGTCCTTGCTCTCTTCTATGGCTGTCACTTTAGCACGAAAACTCTCCGGCAATGATCGGAGGATCTTCCTTACGATCTTTGAGTCCTCCATCTTCTCCCCCAAGTTAAACTTACTGACAACCACTTCATTTAACTTCCCATAGAAAGAGTCGAAAGACTCATCCTCACTCATCTTGAGCTCCTCAAATCGAGTGGTCGCATTTGTAACTTGGTATCTTTTACTTTCTTCGTGCCTTCATAAGTTGTTTCCAGAATCTCCCATGCATCTTTGGCAATGGTAATGTGAGAAATCTGTGAAATTCATCCGGAGACACACCACGAGAAAATAGCATTTAGTGCTTTACTGTTAGAATTTGATGCGACAAGTGCTGCCTTATCCCAAGTGGATTTTGCTTTGCCTCGGGTTTTGTCCAACCAATCTCAACAAAGATCCCAAACAGACTCATCAATAGAACATAAAAAGGCTCTCATACGAACCTTCCAAAATGCATAATTACTTCCATCAAAATATGGAGGTGCATTAAGAGATTGAGACCTATCCATCTCAAAAGGGAGTCAAGGATCACACAATGGTAATAAAACCAAACAACCGTGTACCCGCTCCGATACCAATTGAAAGTTCAAAAACGTGTACAAATACACTTTTGAACGTTTAGACCCCAAAAAACCAACTTAACCAACACAAGCAATATGTTAAACAATTAATGTGCGGAAACTTAACATATGCTATATCATGTAATTGGTTAAACAACTATCTAAGCCA
This sequence comes from Quercus dentata, assembly GCA_028216015.1. Lineage (NCBI taxonomy): Eukaryota > Viridiplantae > Streptophyta > Magnoliopsida > Fagales > Fagaceae > Quercus > Quercus dentata. The sequence continues at coordinate 96,570,777 of CP116447.1, forward strand.
TAACAAATTAAACCACAAAGAGATAATGTAAAGGCAGAGATAGAGAGGAAGGAAGATGCAAACACAAATGATAACACCGGATATGTTATCGAAGAGGAAACCGAAGACCTCGGCGAAAAACCTCTCCGCCGCCCTTCAAGCGGTAATCAATCCACTAGAAAATATAGTTGGGATACAAGGACAAAGAAAAGACCCTCCAAGCCTAATCTACCCAATGCACCTAAGCCCTCCAAGCTTCTTGCTCCAACGAGGTTGCGCCGAACCTTTTTCTTCTCTAGCTTACCGGATTCCGCTACTACACCGTAGCATCAACCAATAAAGATTGGCTCCTTCCTAATCGCTTCCCGAACTCCAAACGTCTGTCTCACAGAGATGATAATGGTGAGAACCAGGTTTGGTTATAAGGCCTCTCAAGGATTTGACAATGGAGAGGAAGAGAGTGAGGGAATTTGATGAGACTCTAAGGTAGAGATTGTGGGTGAGGCAATCTGGTTTTTCTTTAGGGTTTCTCTCTCAAAATTCTCTCTGGAAGCTCTCTTTCAATCGTGGGTTAAAAGGGTATTTATACTGGAGTGGAGTGGAATACTGAAACGTCGGGTTTTTCCAAAACAGGGGGTGGCTCGCGGCTTGACCTCGCGGCTTGACTCGATCGCGAGTTCCAGATCGCGCGAGATAACCGTATGGCCGATTGTCTGTTTTGTCCTGTAGTGCTCCAGCTAGCATGACTGTTCATCTTCCAAAGATGCTTGGCACGTGTGCGGTTCTCAGCGGGTTGAAGCCGCGAGTCCAGCCGCGAGTCCCAGCCGCGACACTGCTTTTTCTTGCACACTCTTGAGCAATCTTCACTCTATCTCACTCACTACCCTTACAACAATCCCACCTAAATACAGGGTTACTAAATGCTGAATTACAAGCAAATTTGGCACGGAATAAAGCCAATTAGATGGGTGAATAAATTCAACCTTACAATCTACAATTACTAAATAACAAAAAGTGTACACCATATGACCAGCAGCATAGGAAACTATAACAATTAAACTACTTTCGTTTATGCAGATCGTACAAGAAATTCAGCGAGAATGCTTCTTGCTTTGTTTCAATTCTTTGACACTCACCCTCATGATGGAGTATGGAAGCATAGATTTGATCACAACCATCTTAGAGAAAAGCGATGAATATACCAAACATGAAGTAGCTTTATATTATAGTCCCAGCTTGTACATTGTCCCTCATGGCAATCTATTTCTCTGTTTAATTTATTCATGAAAAACTGGATTGAATCCATATGAAGGGCTGCCAGATTGTCACTTAATAACAAAGTTGGTTGAGAAGGAGAGACATTGTGGTGCGAACACCAGAATTTTTTATCAGAGCATTGCATTTATTGTGATTATCGTATTTATTTCTGATTTCAGCATTTTCAGTTATTTCTTAAAAAAAAAATAGAATTAAGAAATCCATAAATCATTGGCAAAACATAAATACTATCATCTTCTTGCAAAGAAATTAATAAGGGAAAAAAAAAAAAAAACTAATTTCAATTATCTCAGGAGAAAATTAAGAGCATCCATATCAACTCATGCAATAATTTTTGTCTATTTTAAGCACAAGTACTTACTTCTTCTATTTTATCCCACTTTTCAAAAATTCTCACATCAAATTATTTATTCCAAACTCTATTTCATTAAAATATCTAATAGATTCTATGTGAGTTACCATATCTATTTCACCATTTGGAAGTTCCTCAACATAATGCTTTACAAATGTGATTATGATAAGTAGAGTAATAGAACGTACATTGTGATTTGTAGCCCTAGCATCCATAACACAAGTATCACTTTCATATGTATGTTCATTAACCACTATTTCAGAAAATATCAAATGCCTCAATTCATAACTGAAATTAGGACTATGAAAGTTCTGCAAAAAAAAGGAAAATTACCTGCCATAAAAGTGGAGTGAGTGGCTGGCTGAATTATATTGTTGTCCATGTGTTCTTTACTAGCAAAATCAAAATTGACTGACTGAATTTGAGTTCCCAGCATAGCCAAGGATTGTTGGCATTGCTCTTTAGTGAATGAAAATGAGGTAGACGCAGAAGTAGAATTCTTTTCAACTTGTTCATCTTTAAGATTGACTTGGTGTACCACAGTGGACTTCTTTCCCTTTGGCTTGAAACTATGAGGGTAGCCATAGATCTTGTAACACTTCTCAACAGTGTGACCCATCATTCCACAGTGATTGCAAGTGGAATCGTTTTTCCCCTTAGAGTTCTTGTTATTGTTGTTTCCTGCAGAAGAAGATACCTTAGTAACTAGGGTTGTTGATTCCATATGAGGATCTAAATTTTTTTTCACACTGCATTCCCTTTCTTCTTGAATCAATAAGGAGTACACTTCATTGATGGATGGGAGAGGATCCATCAACAGAATTTGTGCCCTAACTTGAGAATAGGAATCATTAAGACCCATTAAGAATTGTACCACTAAATCTTGATGTTGAAGATCACTGACTTTTTGACCTAAGTTGCACGTGCAAGATCCACAAGAACACACTGGGAAAGGTCGAACATGTTGCAATTGATCCCATAAAACCTTCAATTGAGTGAAATATGAAGTAATTGATGATTGTCCTTGAATACTACCAACAATATCCTTCCGTAATTGAAAAATTCGTGGTCCATTTCCTTGTGAAAGTCTCTCCTTGAGATTGTTCCAGATTTCAAGAGCAGTGTCCCTATAGATTATACTTGTAGCAATTTCTTGAGAAACAGAATTGAGGATCCATGAAGCAACCATTTTGTTGCAGCGAATCCAAGCTTGAATTGTTGATGGTGTTTTGACCATTGGAGATGAGAGAGTCAATGTGCCATCAATAAACCCTAACTTGTTCTTGGCAATCAATGCCATTCGCATTGATCTAGCCCAAGTTGGGTAATTCTCTCCCATGAGAGGTTGATACACAAGCATAGCACCAGGGCTTTCTTCATGGTGCAGGTACAGAGGATTTGATGGATCATCCAAGATGGATGAGCTTCGTGAAGAGGATGAAGAAGTTGAAGTTGAAGCCATTGAAATGGAAGTGTTTTCGACTTGCTGCTCTAACAATATATTGAAATCGGATAAGAAATATCTAATTTTCATAAATTAGGAAGACAAGTTACAAATCTGTTTTTATACTCTAAGAACAAAGTAATCAAATCGGTTAATTACAATACGACAGAATTGAACTATTGTATTTTTAGTAGAATGCTTGCTTTTGTTTCAAATCTTTGACAAGAAAAATTACGAATACAAAACCAAAAATTGCAATTGCATATTTAGATACTAAAATTTTCTTGTCTAACTCAAAATTCTTTGAAGCTTACTTGTATCAATTTAGTGCTTCTGCATATTGAACCAGGACAAAAAATGCTGGGAGATTGACATAATTGAATTGGAAGAGAGAGAGAGAGAGAGAGTTTGAAAGAATTGCGTGTCAAAATGGTGTTTTGGTGTTCATAAGTTATAACCATTATTCAGTAAAAAAGTTAAAATTTACTCTGTCTGTCATCTTCTCTTTCCACCCGCCTTGTTTTTTAATTTTTTGTCTTTACCTGATCAAGTTATTTCTCAAGTCTTTTTGTCCAAGATTCTTTTACTCCAATTCCATGTCTAACACGTGTAGGGATAAAAAACTTAAATTTCACAAATCCATTATTGTATTACATTTTCCTTGTTTTATTTTATATGCTTGTAAAATTTTTAGAAAATTAAAGATTAATAGTTATGTCATCAATATTTTTTTTTTTTGGTTGAGAAAAGTCAATAAATTGTTTAAATTGCAATTTTTTTGTAATTAAAAATTATGCATAAAATATAATCTTATAGATTATATAGTAAATAATTTCGGATTGACACAAAATTTGATATATATATTAAAAACGTAAAAAACATGTAATTTAATGAAACAATGTATATATATAAAAAGTAAGTTGGCTATTAGGCTGGGTCACCCAACCTGTTTAGTATCTAATTAATATTTATTTAGTATTTGTTTACCGTGAGTATCCAAAATGAAGTGGAACAATGTATTTGTTCACTATCTCACCTTTTATGAATAGGTGCAAGTGTTTCTATAAATAGATGTCCCTCATTTCATTTTCATTAGTTTATTTTATTTTATTTTTATTTTATTTTTTCATGCATGGAGTCATATTTTGAGAAAGGGAGACACGAACACGATTATGTAGTGGCGGCTTTAGGAATTTTTTTTTTAAAGTGGTCACTAAGAAATTTAAATTACCACAATATTTTTATTGGTGCCATTTTTTTTAAAGAAAAATGAAATTAGAAATTATTTTTATTGAATAGGTTGAACAAGTTACAAATTTTATCTTTTTGTTTTATAATAGGCTTTTTGTTGAATAATTTTTTCACTTGTTGTTGTTTGGCAAGGGCGGTGCCACCTTATGGCCAAATTTATACATAATAATTTAAAATTTTATATTTATCTACCTTTGAAACAAATTTAGGGAACACCCTGCATTTTTTTTATGCCAATAAAATTAAATTTTGGTCCATAATTTGAGCAACTTAACAATATATTAGGGTCTTTCAAGAAAAAAAAATCACATGCTTTTATATTCTTTTAAGCCTATACTACGGCTTTATTTTTAGTTTTTGCTTTATCTGACATACTGTCGTTGTACGACTACTTTTCTCAAAAATATTATAATATATATTATACAGCTAATTGGTCGAAGTCACGTAAATTTAGTTTTTTTTCATTGTACAACTACTTTTCTTTTTTCTTTTTCCGATAATTTTGATTAGAAAAAAATAGTAGTTTTATTTAATTAAGTGAATAAACTTATAAAGTTACTTAATTTTTATATGACATCAATTAATTCATTATATATATTGTGGGGGTGATAAACGGAGAAGCCCGGACCAATGTATATGTTGGGCCAGGGGCCTAACCCAAGGAAGAACTCCTCCTCAGACAGGCTAGGCCGAGGAGAAAGGGGACGGTCGACCATCCGAAGGTGACACATCGGACCACACCATGAAAGAGGATAAGTATAAATGAAAAAAAGGACAAAAAGAGGCATGAAAATATCTAAGAGAAAGCTGCTGCCAATGCATTAAGTATTCTCAACTAATCGAGCCACGCTTTCCAGCCTTTAAAACCACTCCCAACAACGGACAAGTATCAGCACCATAAATCTGAATCTACACGTGGGCGGTGGAGATGGAAGGAAGACAGTATAAAATAGAGGATAGAGCGAAAACAAAAGGGAACGGGTAACAAAGGAGGAAAAACAACATATTAAGAATCAACCTCCTCCTTGGATAAGATCCGAGGACAACACTCCCTAGTAAATGGATGTTATCTTTCTTTCTTTATCATTTGGACATGTTGGTCGCTTGTCTAACTCGTTAAGGCTCGAGTTTCCAACCCATTCTCTACAAATTCATTGTATTGGGCTCATTGGACCAAGGCTCCATATATTTTGGGCTTGGGTCCCAAATTGTGACCTTACATATATATAATAAACTTTTTTATTTTTATGATTATAATTAAACATGTGATTGTCCATTCTAAGGAAATTTGATTAAATTTACACGAAAAGTGTCACTAAATATTATGTTTTTACATTTTGCTATCATATTATTAGTAATAAACTTATTATATTTTTATTTATATAATTTAAAATTTTATTAATTATATTATTTATTACGTCACCGGTTCGACCATTGGTCGGATCTTGGTCCAACCAAAAAACTATGGAAAAACCCAAAAAAAAAATTGAATGAAAATTTGGAAAAAATATTATAATAAAACCACTAACAAGGCCCAAACCAAATGCCAATAGAAAAGCCCAGTACAAGATCAATCTCATCTCAAACTAAGATTATCGCTACTCCAACACCAACACGATTACGTTTTTAATTCAACAAATAAAAAAAAAAAAAAAAAAATCCTCGATTGCCTTGCGAATTCACAAGTCATTAAACAATTTAAACAAAAATTAAATCAAACCTAAAGGCTAAAAGGAAATAAGAAACTCATTTACTCTTCCCAGCCATCGTCGTTCATCCTTGTTCAACAACACTAACAACAACCACAACTGAATTCCACAAGTTTTATGTTATAAAACTTTATGTATTTGCATGTTTTTTTATTGTTGTTGTTGTTGTTGTTGTTGTCAATATATAAATTTTTCTTTTTATTAGATTGTGTAATTTATGCTTCTTGAGGAACACCTTGGAAAAAATTCCAAGAGCCGCCATTGTTTGGTCTTGTCTTGTTTTTGTTTGGTTTATGTTTGTTTGTAACACCCCATAATTTTGATACCAATTTAATTATTATATGGAAATTATAAAGGAGGCCTACAATTAAATGGATTAAATTGATTTGGGCCTAAGATATGAAAAATAAGATAAATACTATGGGATATGAAGCTCAAGTGAGATGGCATAAGTAAATATACGGGCCTTGAAAACCCTAGCCTATTTCCTCTTAAGTTACACGTGTATTTACTGATAGTGCCTCCTTTTGCTTTAGTCGACTATTGAACTTTGCCTTTCTTCACTGTGGCGTTGGGTTGGAGTCTTCGTGTATGATTTTCTCATGCTCAAGATTTAAGAAGTTTGAATAGTCAATAGCTAGTAATTGATATGAACCTAGACTATCATTATACTATTAGAAAAGGGCTCCTATAATTGTATTATACTAGATAAAGATTGGTCAATACGTCGGGAAGGAACACAGACTTTGAAATTGAACCAAATAGAGTAATAGGCTTGGACTTTGTCACCATGTTAAAGTGAAAAGAGTGCTAATGGTTATTGCATTCACACATAGCCTCAATTGTTGACCGATCAACCGTCACACTTCTATTATTGTCTAAATCCTTGTCCAGCGACATTAAAGGGACAATAGGCAACTAGATTGATAGTAAGGCTTGTACGTGGCTTTCCATGTTAGATTGAATATATATATAATATTAAGGTCAGTAGATGTCCAATGACATCAAGAGAGCATTCTATTTCTAGCACTAAATTGATAGATTAAAGCTATCTCACGTGGCTTTCAATGTTAAGTTGAATATATATATATATATATAATGTTAGAGTCAATGGACATCTAGTGGCATCAAGAGGGAATGCTAAGCAACAAATTAAGGCAATACGTGGCTTCTAATAGTAAGTTGGATAGTTAGGTGAATAAATGGAAAATTTTAAATATATCAATATTGTCTAGGATAAAATCGTTTAAGTGTGAAAATAGATTTTTAAGTGGGAAATTGTGTATTGATGAACCTATTTTTGGTGTTGCTAGGTTCTAATTCTACTAAATTGTTGTGATTCAAGGGAGGTTGATTTCTTTTATTTTTGCAACTAAGAGGTAAGTGGTGTTTACTAATTTTGGGGGTTTTCCCAGACAGTATTGGTTATTAAACTATTATATATCAAAGAAATATATTGTTATTCTATACATATAAATGGATATTTTATAATTTCTTGATGTGCACATTAATTATTCGTTTTATGAAAAACTTGTGGGACAACCTAAATTTATTTAGATTTGTATGTGTGAATATGTCCTTATATTTTCGAGAATTATGAATGGATTATTTTTGTGAGCATCTTGAATGAATTATTTATGTGAGCATCTTGTATATGTTTTGAAAACCTATGGCAAGTCGTGATTAAAAGCTCAATGTTGTATTAGTCCTTAGCAAGGGACAATCATACTGCAGCTAGTCCTTAGCAAGGGACGGTCCCGAAAAAGGGGACAATGTACATTTGATAGCTCCCTAGCAAGGGAGTATACTATTGAGGATCCAAAAAGGAAGCTCCTTAGCAAGAGAGTGCACCTTTAGGTTCCAAAGGAGCCATCCTTAAGAAAGGGAATGAAAAAGAGGTTACAGTCCCGAGAAAGGGGACAACACAACCCCGTCAATAGGGTGTAAATGTTGACCACGAGCAAAGCCTAGGAAACTGTGTATGTGATGGTATTGATATATATGTTATGATGGCTCACAATATAAAGATATTTTCTTTTACATGAAATATTTAATGATAAATATTGAGGAGTTACAAGTTTGAAATTGTTGTAAGAATTATTTATTTGAAGGTTTGTTCCCACACCCCAATGTTAGTGAATTCCACTTATTGAGTTATCCCACCTCCCTTTATTTCCCATTACGGATACATTAGAGGGATTATTGGAGTAGAGATTCTTGGGAGACAACGATTCTGAACTATTTTGTGAAACTAAGAATTTTATTATTATTTTATGGCATTAAACATTGTATTGGAGAATTATTTTGAGGATGTTTTGTATTTGGTGAATTAGAGTTCTGACTTTTGTGATGAGATTCAAGGTTGCTGGTTTCTTTTATTTAATATTTTTATGGATTATTCAGATTAAATAGACTTTTATTGCTTATGATTTTGGGACGTTACATTGTTGTTATTTTTTCTTATATTTATTGTTGTTATTTAAGCTTTAAAAAAAAGCAGGGATTAAGAATTATTGTTGTAGGCAAAATTAATTTTGGAGTAATGCTACGTCCACAACATTTTACAATAAATCTTATGCAAAAAGCTGTTATTGGTGGGTAAAAAAATAATTTTAGTATTTGGCCCAAATTATAATTAATAACGGCTTACTACATTAAATTTTTTTGTAAAATTATTCTAAAAATGTTGTGAATGTAGTAGCACTACTCTTATTTTTGTTGAACTCAAATTTTTGTAATTTTCAAGTTAGGGTGTTCAAAATTTTTATTAGAGTAGTTACAATAAGTTAGTTTAGCATATAATATTTTTTTGATAAGTGTATATATACATTTTTTTGCAAGTTAAGACCACCCTAACTTGCATTTAGAGCCACCATTGCGATTATGTTCGATATGAATGGAGATTGTAGTTTTTTTTTTTTTTTTTGCACGTTGTTAATCATTGTATTTTAGGAGGTAGATGTCCTATCCATGAGTCTCAAAGCACCCTTCATGAAATAATGTGAGGGCGTGTAGGGAGATTAAACTTTCTAAATATATTACAAATGATGAAATAAGTAAAGTAGAGAAATAAAAAGGACAACATTGACGAAATCCCACAAATTACGTCAATTTGGCATTTATGGAAAATAATAATACTAATAGCATAAAAAATTTTCATCCAAGTGAAAGTCAGAATGGGATTTAACTTTAGAAAGAAGGAATAACTAGCAATCACTTAAATGGGATTTTAAATATTACTAATTAATTTACTTTAAAAAAATTGATTTAACTATAAAATCAAATGAATAGTAAATAGCCTATAATAGAAACATATAATTTTTTTAAAGAAAAAATCATTTTTTATATACAAGATAAAAATTTTATTTTAGCCTAATTCAAATGTATATATATGTGAAGCTCTTTTCTAAGATATTTGAATCTCACCCCTTACCCCCCACACCCCATAAATACTAATACTTATGGAGTGAACAATGCGTGTGGTGATAATAGAAATATATGGTTAATCATAGTAATAGATTGTATTATAATCACTTACCTTTTAAAGTAATTTAAAAGTAGTAACTAATATTTTGATAACAAGGAATAAGGTTTGTACTAAATTAGGAATACATTTCCTTCTTGAGTGCATTGCTGCCATTAAGGAATCTTTTCCTTGGGTTCTCAAATGAGTTGCCAATCCTCAAGACACAGGGAAGTATGAAAAATGCCCCATGTATTGCACCTTGCTCCAGAAGTTATAAAGATTGACTTGCAAACCCTTTATCCCGTGGCCCATATCATCTACAATATAGTGAGCCAAAAAACCTTTTTTTTTTTTTTTTCATCACATGGTTTTGGGAGTTAATCGAAGACAAGAATTAGTCCCCTTTTCTTTGGGCTTTTATGTTTTAAATCCGACCCACTATGAAATGAAAACCCACCAGTGAGGACTTGCATGGCTAGCGAACAGCATTGGATTGGGAGGGTAGGCGCTGTGTTTTTCTTTTTATTCAACTAGCCGCCGCCTTTTGTTTACCTCCCTCTCTAGGGTTCTAGTGATAACCCTTCTCTATAAAATAAAAGAGACCTGTTAGCCCACGGTTAGAGCAAAATTGTTAAGGGGCAGACTTCGCTGCTGCTACAGGTGATTTTTTATTTCTTTTTTCTTTTTTCTCTGTGTTTGCCTGCTTCTTCTTAGAATAATGTACTTAATTTCTTTAATCCTTCTTCTACTTCTCTACTCTGAGATATAGCTTTGTTCTTATTTTCTTTTCTTTGAGCATGATGTTGATCTCTTTCTTTTTTATTCGTTAGCTTAGAAGAGAACAAGCTGCTCTGCTCTGCTCGATCGTGTAGTCATCAAGTAGAAGAAATTTGAGTTGAAAGGTATTGAGCATCGAAATTCTCCTCGCTGTCTGCTTCTTTCAACGCATGATTTCCCGCTATAAATCCCTCTGTGTCTTTTTGCTGTTGTTTCTAATAATATACTATATTACTCGAACGCAATCTTCCCCCTTTTTTTTAATGGCTGAAAGTCAATGCCGCTCCTAACAATAAATAAACCATGAACACTAAAAAGATTTTTTTTTTTTTTTTTAAAAGATATAATATAATTTGAACACTAAAAAGATTTTAAAAAGAAGACATAATATAATGGGAAAAATACTAGTAGACACTAGTGTACATGCATAAGGGTAATTGCCCTGTGCAACTGTACATTAGTTGAGGAATCTGAGAATTTTATATTCTTCTCTGTCGTTCTCTCTCACCCTCTGACACAAACACACACAATGAGACGGTGTGAGTGAGATGTGAGAGCTGAGGTGAGGTGTAGTGTAATATGACCTAGGCATTGAATTCAAGGTTTGATACTGAAATGGCGCAGGTTATCTGCTCTAAACATAAGGAATTGCGTTTCTTTCATGGTTCATTGGATTTCTAATCTTTCTATTCTCTTGTCTATTCTTAATTTTACCTTTCTTTTCTTTTCTTTTAATTGCTCAAACATGTCTAACTCTTCATTTTACATATTTCTAATAAACCCTTGGAAATGTTTCAGATATCTTACTCCTTGCTTTATTTTATTCCAAATTTGCAAGTGCCAATATCTTTATTATTATTATTATTATTATTTGTGCGGTAAGTTTCTAATGTGTAATTCCTTCCCAATGGTTATATTTACTTGGAATCTCATAAAACTCATCTGTTATTTTGTTGCATATTATATGTTTACCTTGAGAATTACTTGTGGTAGAATGAAAGTTTTTTTTACTGTTCACTTGTGAGAGATTACGCTTTAAGTGTGTTTTTGTGAGTATGCATATTTTAAGTAAAATAAAATAAAATTTTATATGAGAGAAAACTCTATGTTTATCTTGTTGACAACATAATGTATGCAGAAATTGAGGAACACAGCAAACTAGCAAGCATTTGGTGCAATGGGAGACAATAGCGGTGATGAATATGTGTCGGTTGGTGCAGTACCTCCTCTTAGGGTAGATAACTTCAAAAAAGTTTCACTTCTGCCTCTTGTATTCCTCATATTCTACGAGGTTTCTGGGGGACCATTTGGGGTCGAGGACACTGTTGGAGCTGCTGGTCCTCTTTTAGCCCTTCTAGGCTTCTTGATCTTCCCATTCATATGGAGTATTCCTGAAGCATTAATAACTGCTGAGATGGGTACCATGTTTCCTGAGAATAGTGGTTATGTGGTTTGGGTTTCGACCGCATTGGGTCCTTATTGGGGATTTCAACAAGGTCAGGTGAAATGGCTAAGTGGGGTTATTGATAATGCTCTCTACCCAGCTTTATTTCTTGATTATTTGAAGTCGGCAATCCCAGCTTTAGGTAGTGGTTTACCGAGAATCCTAGCTGTGTTAGCTTTGACTGTTGTCCTCACTTACATGAACTATAGGGGGTTAACCATTGTGGGATGGCTTCTTGTTCTTTTAGGGATTCTCTCAATTCTTCCTTTTGTAGTTATGGGGCTTGTGGCAATTCCAAAGTTGGAGCCTTCCAGATGGTTAGAGGTAAATCTACGTGATGTGGATTGGAATTTATATTTAAACACTTTATTTTGGAATCTTAATTATTGGGACTCAATAAGCACACTTGTTGGCGAGGTGGACAACCCAAAGAGAACTCTTCCAAACGCTTTGCTTTATGCTCTGATATTGGTAGTTCTTGGATATTTCTTCCCTCTTTTAATTGGAATAGGCGCTGTTCCAGTCAACCGGGAGTTGTGGACTGATGGGTATTTCTCGGACATTGCTAAAATTATTGGGGGAGTTTGGTTGAGATGGTGGATCCAAGGAGCTTCAGCAGTGTCAAATATGGGGATGTTTGTAGCTGAGATGAGTAGTGACTCTTTTCAACTTTTGGGTATGGCGGAACGGGGTATGCTACCCGAGTTCTTCGGCAAGAGGTCTCGTTATGGAACTCCATTGATAGGGATTTTATTTTCAGCTTCTGGTGTGTTTTTGCTATCATGGCTAAGCTTCCAAGAGATTGTAGCAAATGAGAATTTCTTGTACTGTTTTGGAATGATTTTGGAATTCATAGCATTTGTATGGTTACGGGTAAAACATCCCACTGCATATCGGCCTTACAAGATACAGGGGAATAGTTGGAGCCATTCTTTTGTGTATTCCTCCAACCATATTGATCTGCACTGTGTTGGCTCTATCTACACTTAAGGTATTTCTTGTAAGTATTGTTGCTGTGATGATTGGACTTGTGATGCAGCCTTGTCTCAAGTATGTGGAGAAAAAGAGATGGATCAAGTTCTCTACTAATTCTAACCTCCCAGTTTTAACAGGAACCCTCATGCCACAATGATTAAGTTGACACGGATTTATTGACCACTAGAATGCAAAGACTTACTTTCAGTATTTACAAAATGTTGGAATGAAGGATTGTGATTCTAGTAATCTTTGAAATAAGTTATTACTTGTTGGAGAAGCATCTTTGGTTTGTTAATGCTATTAATTTTTTCTATCTTGTGGTTGCATATTGAATCTTATGATTTTTTTTTTTTTCATGAAGAAAAGAAGAAGAATCAATCTTAGGATTTTTATTTAGAAGAACTTAGAATTTATTTTGCTGATCTTCTACACTGTTAAACCAAGTAAACCGTGAATCTATTCGGAAATCGGAAAACAACATGAAAAAATACAATAAATAGAAGAGTATTGCATTGTAATCAATGTAAATTGCCAAAGTTTCTAACACAAGCCAAAATTTTCTTTGCCCTAAGCATAAGCTTGCATAATTGGCCAGAGCATTAATGCTGGTTCTTTATCTCATATAACCTTTTGGACTTGGACTCTTTGATGTGCGCTTGGGATTGGCGAAAAAAAAGGTTAACCAAATATCAATAATAGATTTGTACAAATCCTCTATACTACTTTTTATGTTCCACAAATCACAAGTTATTATGTATTTGTTTAGCTTTCCTTATAAAATAGTCAAGTTTTAAAATAGAAAAAAAAATGATAAATTGTAATTGGTGAAACATAAACTGGAACACAAAAAATAGTACAATAGATTTTTATTCATTTGTCATTGTGTGTGTCCATAGTTCGCAGAGCATGTGTTTAAGTATAAGCATTCTAGCAGAATGAAGACTTTGCTCATGATTATGAAATCCCATTTCTTGAAGAATCTCTCATTATTTTTCTCTCTATTTTTACACTATTTTCAAAGAATACCACCTAGTTGATCTAGAATTTCTTTGTGAACTTTTTGGTAAAATTTTTTTGTGAATATTGTTTGTTGTAGATTTGAATTAACAAATATATATTATAGAAATAAAAATATACTGTTAAAATCATTATGATGGTGTTATCATCTCTTTTTTTTGTTCTTTGTTATTGGTAGGCTCTTGGATTTTGTTGGCCCTAATTTTCCCAAATGTTATATGTACAATTTCAGTGTAGACCAGTCCTCAGTACAGCCTTTGTTGCTTTGTCTTTTGAGATTTTTGTTTTGCTTATGTGTTTGTCCTGAATGAATGTCTCTATTCTTGTCAATTTCTTTTCGTTTACCTAATTTGGCTTCTTTGAAATTGTTGCACTTTTCAAATCTAAATCTAATCTCTGATTATTAGAGTTGGATACATGGTATAATTTCAAACCTAAGACCAAAACACCATCTTTTCTTCACGGTCCTGGGGTCTGATCTTATAATCAAATGGTAGACGTAGGTAGGGCCTATAAATATAACAATTTCATTCAATTGTTACTTCAAGAAAAAGAAATGTATAAAAGCTCTCAATAAGTGATTAATTCTGATTATTTGTTACCGAAAGGTAGGACTTCTTGTATGTTGTCATTTATGAGACTTCAGCATGTTGGATTCAACTTCCCAATTCAACATTTTTTCTTGCTATTTGCAACCACACGAGGTGCTAACAATTGGCATGCAATAAAATTTTAACTATGCGAACTTAACAGTTATCACTTCAAAGTGTGACCGTGCACACTTTTGATATGTTGAAGATTAAATGCGGAGTTATTAAAAAACATGCTATCTTATTTATTTCATGTACAAAGACTTATTGTATTTGCTACCATGGTTCTTCATAATTTTGTTAGAATACATGATAAGGTTGATGAGGAGTTCAACATTTATATTCATAATTCAATTCAGGTGACATATACTTGGTGGGTTAAGTGCTTCAAACAATGACATTTCAACGAATGTGTTGTGCACACAATAATAACCCCATCAATAATATGTGCGAAGCTCTCTCCTAAGAGATTTGAATCATGTTCCTTGCCTCCTACATCCCACAAGCGCTTATATTTGTGAAGTGAACATCCAGCCAAAGGTGGGCGGTGGTAATAGAAACTTATGGTTAATCATGGTAATAGATTGTATTATAATGAATCCAATTTCTCATTCTCCTTTAAAAACCTAACTTTCAATCTTTGTATTTCTTTGTTTTTCAATTCTCAAATTCAATTGTTTCTTTTCTTGAATCTTAATTATTGACTTATAGATTTAACATTTTATACATTGAATTTAAATTTTTCATTAGGAACAAGAAGGTCAATTATTGATAGCTTTAGTTTTGGATTCATATTGGTTTTGTGTATTGTCTGTTTTCAATGTATTACTTTAGTTTTCAATTCATATTATACTAGGAACAGTTTTCAATATTCAATATCTCTTAGGGAATATTATATTAACTTTGGGAATATTGCTTCTAATTCAATATTATATAAAGTTGCTTGTTTCTAATTCAACATCTCTTTATCTCCACAATGAGAATTTATATAGGCTTCGTGCTACTGCAATATGGCTGGTGATTAAACTCTGTACTTGATTGATTCTGGGTTCTCTTGCTAGTCTATTATGCTAAATGTAATGAGTCAAATTTTGGGAGATAGGTTTAAGTTTGTGAGACCTAACAAAAACTTGTTATGCATTTTAGAACCTTGTTGTAAGTAGTGTGCATTGGGGTAGGACCACCTTCTAATATCGTGCTTTAAATTGAGTGGTTAGTGTTATTATTTTCAAGAAAAACAGAAGTAGGTTCAATATGTTGGCACCTTACAACTTTGTTATAAATATCTAAGTATATTGACCTTGGGTATGCATATAGATATTGTAGAAAGTTGGTTTCTCCTCCTCTATTTTCTACCCAAATTGAGAGTGCATTGATCATTTTTTTGATGAGTAACATATTAGTCAAAAGATGGAATGATGGTTTCCCCATTTTGTGTATCAGTGATTTGAAAGCAAAGCTTGTACTTAATTTACAGCCGATTTTAGTTCCCAACGCACGAGTCATGCTTGAAAATGTTATTGTACTGATGGTGGAAGTACTTTTTTGAATTCCTTTATTAAAGCTTAAAGATAGGCCTTGATTGAGGGGTGTGTGTTATTCTTTTATTGATTTGATAAATACATTGCAATTTAATTTATGTGTAGTACTTAAGTGCATGGAAATAGTTATTTTGCTATGGTTGGCTTGTTATTAGAACTAAAGGGCAAAGAAGATGATGGGGTTGACTTGCTCTAATCTGATTGGGATGTTTATAGGATGGCGTATTGTCTTAGAGCATCTGACAAAGATGATGTTTTTGATGCCAGTAGAACCTTGAGAAGGTGTGAAGTTGGTGATGATCTTGATGAAGGCACGTAGCAAATTATTTAACAAACCTTGAGAAGGTATGTTTTCTTTATTTGTGTTTAGTATTTCTTGTCATTTTGTTCTAAATGTAGGCTCTTCTCCTTTGAGATTGGTGTTGTTTGAGCTTCCTTCCCCAGTTACTAGTGGACTGTGGTTACTGTTGAGGACCTAAAACAAGAACTCTCCAAATACCATTTAGTGTACAAGTATTGGCTATTGTAGATACTTTTAAGTGTACTATTTAAAAAAGGTTTTGTGTAGCATGCAGTGATTCCTGTTTCAAATTAAAAGAAAAAAAAAAAAAAAAAAAAAAAGAAAGAAAGAAAGTATAGGGCATCAAACAGAGTAGTTAAATTATGTTGATTTGTACAGTTTTTTTTAGAGTTAAAAGAGTAGTTGATTGGTTGTTGTAATTCAATTTGGAATTGCACAATTGTGTTTACATTTATATTTTGAATTAGGTTATTAAAGTTTGATCAATGTGAAAGAGAACTGTCAGCGCAAGTGCTCGCGACCATTTTTTGGGATGAGTACGCCTTAACCTAGGGTGGACCATGGCGGAGAGTGTAAATGGAGTTGCCATCTAATTTAGGCCTAGGAACTATAAATATAGCGTCATTTTGTGGAAGGACTGATCTTTACTAGAGCACGTGTCCAAAATTTAGATATAGGGATGGGAATGTGTTAGGCACCTATAACCCCACTCGACTCGTGGGCCGGTTTCCACTCATTATGTTCCAAGTCTTAATCTCATTGAAGACAAATTTAACATGTTATTCTAATTCACACACACTCTAACATGCATCTAAAAGCAAGCAACATGGCATCATCATCTCCAAGCCTAGAATTAATTTGTCATGGCATTAAGCACATATTACCAAGGGCAAAAACATCACAAAGCAGATTCAAACAAGCATGTCAAGATATCTAAGCTTAAAACAGGTTTGCCGATGTTTTCAAGTTTTTATTGTTTAACAATGAGTTGTCCGGCTTGTCACAAAATGATCTGAACTTAATAAATGGATTTTGCTAAGCCTGGGTTCATCTGGGAGTTCGCCCACCACTCAAAAATCAAGGCTTCCCTTGATTGCTTGTGAGGTAGCCAAGATCCAACACCTGAAAATGCCAAGAGCCCAAGACCCAAAAAAAGGAATTATTTTAAGACTTGGAACTTCCTCACCGACCCAAAAAGAATGAATTATTTTAAGACTTGGAACTTCCACACCAAATAAAGTTATTGTTTGCTAAAGATGTACTAGAGTTAGTTAATATAATATATAGAGACATCACTTAACTTAAAAGAGTTAAGCTCGTGAGTTTTGGTCTAATAATATTATATTAACTACCTAATCTTCTCATTAGTATCTAATGTTTGACTTCATTACTTAAATCAACCACACCATTCACACATGAACATTATAACAAATCTTCCTCTTCATGTGTAAGTCTTCTAGCTACCAAGTCACTTGTGGAACTTGAGTTAGTTTCACCTTTGAACATAAACTTTTTTCTTAGAAATTTAAGTGTGATGCATTAGCAACACCAACAGTGTACCCTTTACTCGACCATGCTTGGGGCAAAAATGGGAGTTTGCTTTGCACAACCGAGAGTTACTGATAGACAGTCACATTGACTCACCACTAATAGAACTTTTTCTCAACCATGGGTGGAGGCATGTGAGGCTTCCTTGTACTCGGTGGAACTCACTAATGAACACTAGCCCTTTAACTATTGGATCTAATAACACTTTGGTTAGAGAAACATTTTGGGGAGATTTATTGAATAATTAATATAACATATAGAATAGATACAATGACATCACACACACACACACACACACACAATGACATCACACACACACACACACACACACACACACACACACATATATATATATATAGACACTCACACAAAAGTGCACAAATTTTGTCCTAAATTAAGGATCATGTTGTAAATGCCAATTGAGCGAGTGGCATGGGCTGTGGGGGTACACAAGCTTCACAGTAATTTAATTACCACACAAGGAGAATATGTGGGTTTTAGTTGGGCAGCACAATTTTGTCCATCCATTACAAGAAAGAATACAAGGAAGTGTTTTCTAGAATTTTTAATTTTTCTTTCTAAAATGAGTAAAGAAAGTTAAATTGGTGGGGAATCCGCAAATATTTTTCCTTTACTCATTGATAAATTGAAAAGTGTGACATTTATTGTCACGTATGTAACATAAGTAAGGTGGTAGTTTTTTCCTACCCATTTACCACTCATCAAGATAACGAGTTAGGTTCTTCTCAAAAAAAAAAAAAAAAAAAGGATAATGAGTTATGCTAAAATTACTCCCCACATGATGTAATTGCCAAATTACAAAGTGGCGTATTTATCAAACTAACATATGAAATAGTTGCAAACTTACGTGTAGTCATTTATTAGATTACTATTTGACTCTATACCAATTATAACTATTAATGCTCCTCTTGATCAAGAAATTACTATCTTGATTTGTAGTCTCGTTATTATTATTGAGCCACTAATATCGGAGCTAGAGTAGATATTATTGTTATAATACAAAAAAAAAAACAAATAATAATAAATAAACATAGTTTTTATAATCAGACTAGTTGTTTGAATGAATTAACTGGAAACAGGCTTGAAAGTTGATTTTTAAGTCCTAAATATCCGAATTTTCAAAGAAAAACTTTAATGATAATAAATAATGGAATTCATGGTATATTATTCATTCATGTCCACAAAAATGCTATTGCAATTATGTAATTACTATTGATGACATGATTCATTTTGATAATATATTAAGATAGCTAAAACAAAATACAAAGGAAAATAGATTACTTCACCAAAAAAAAAAAAAAGAAAAGATTACTTATCTTGTTGGGATTGCATATGTAGACTTATCCTAACTCTTGTCTCTCTCTCTCTTCTTTTTTTTTTTTTTTTTGGTGGAAAAAAGTTAAAATTATTTCTCCATAACATAAATTTCTTGATCCATTAACTGCCGCACCGAAATTTCAGCAACGGGCTTGGGCAATTGTGACCTTTGAACTGAAAACTCCTGTGATACTTGTTTCATTGTAGGGTGGGATTTGGGATTGGAACGTAGTCCTGCCAATGCTAGCGTTACAACTAGAACCACACTCTGAGCAATTGTTTGGTTGATATGAGGTGAGAGGCGAGGGTCTAAGACATCTTTCAAAGATGATATGTTAAGTGGATGATGATGCCAATGAGGAAATAAGCTCTCCTGGATGCCTTCCCATTATTGCTTCTAGCACCACTATACTCAAGCTATAGACATCGCATTTTTCATTCACAACCATGGTGTAAGCAAGTTCTAAAACACAACAAAATAAAGTGTGAGCAAAACAATACTACTCGGAAGGTGTAACTTGTTAGCAATATTCTACTATTGTATGACAGCTTAGTCAAAGAACTTTGGGAACATATCAACCTTGAGAAGGTGTGAAATTGGTGATGATCTTGATGAAGGCATTAGCAAATTATGCAACAAACCTTGAGAAGGTATGTTTTCTTTCTTTGTGTTTAGTATTTATTGTCATTTTGTTCTCAATGTAGGCTCTTTTCCTTTGAGATTGGTGTTGTTTGAGCTTCCTTCTCCACTTACTAGTGGGACTATGGTTATTGTTGAGGATCTAAAACAAGAACTCTCCAAATACCTTTTAGTGTACAAGTATTGGCTATTGTAGATACTTTTAAGTATACTATTCAAAAAAGGTTTTGTGTAGCATGTAGTGATTCCTATTTCAAATTAAAAAAAAAAAAATGTATAGGACATTAAATAGAGTAGTTGAGTTATGTTGATTTGTACAGTTTTTTAAAGAGTTAAAAGAGTAGTTGATTGGTTGTTGTAATTCAATTTGGAATTGCACAATTGTGTTTACATTTATATTTTGAATTAGGTTATTAAAGTTTGATCAATGTGAAAGAGCATTTTCAGCGCAAGTGCTCGCGACCATTTTTTGGGTGAGTACACCTTAGCCTAGGGTGGACCATTGTGGAGGGTGTAAATGGAGTTGTCACCTAATTTAGGTTTAGGAACTATAAATATAGCGCTCTTTTGTGAAATGACTTATCTTAACCAGAGCACATGTCTAGAGTTTGGTATAGGGATGGGAAGGTGTTAGGCACCTAACCCTACTCGACCCATGAGACGGCTTCCACTCATTATGTTCCAAATCTTAATCTCATTGAAGAGAAATTTAACATGTTATTCTAACTCACACACACACACACACACACACACACTCTAACATGCATTTAAAAGCAAGCAACATGGCATCATCATCCCTAAGCCTAGCATTAATCTATCATGGCATTAAGCACATATTACCAAGGGCAAAAACATCCCAAAGCAGATTCAAACAAGCATGTCAAGATATCTAAGCACCAAAACTAAGGTATTTAATTAAGCATATTCATGTTCATCAACCATATCATATTCGTCATCCGAATCAAATGCATGTTCATGTAATAATGCATGACTTGCCTTACCCCACAAAGATCACAAAGACCTATGCATGTTCATGATATATGCATGTTCATTGTATTCAAGCAATCTAAACCCTAAATAGTATCAAAGAGATTAAAACAAACAAAACAAAACAAAACAAAGAAGTAGAGACTTAAAGATATGTAAACTAGGTTAAATAGAGACTAAACATGTAAGTAAAACAAGAAAATATCCAACTGGAATGAATTAGAGTTTTTGGGCATGAGTGTGCATGCACATACATAGGGTATGAGTACGCATCCCAGTTGTATGCATATGCACACTTCAAGTATGTGTATGTATGCATGAAGCATGCGCACGCATACACACCCAAAACCCTAACTCAAAAACTCGAAACAGAAAAACATAGAAAGCAAGAAATCTAACAACCTAGCATGCTTTTGACATACACGCTATGTAAATCTAAACTAAACAAACATATTAAGGCATTAAAACATATATACAAAAAAAAAAAAAAAAGAGGAAAAACAAAGAAAAGCGAAGAGACAAAGATAGAACCTTTACCTCAACACTAGAACTCTTTAGAGCTTTGATTTTGACCATTCCCTTCAGTCAATCTATTTACAACCAAATAAAAAATGGATTAGTAAATTTCAAAACTCAAATATCAAGACCATAAAAGGTCCCAATCAAGCAAAATTTGACTTGGGAATGTTTTGTGAAAAACTCTCTATTTGATTTACTATTTTCTAGTGAATCTTGTGTCTTTTACTACCGTTTTTGTCATCCCTTGAAAAAGTGACTTTTATAGCTTTATATAGTCGAAAAATAGGAGTTTGGGGTGGCTCCCAGACGATATGGGATTCATTATAAACCAGAATTAAGTGCAAAAAGCTTTCTTTACATAGTTTCTGGAACCCTAGCTATGTATGTGTGCCAGCACATGCGTGCGCGGGTAGTAAGCATGCGTATGCATACGCGTGTATGCATGCACACAATTAGGGTTTCCTGCGGCCTTTCTTTTTTTTACCAAAAATAGTTTTATTCTTCCAAAAATATGTTATATTTTTCAAAAATACTTTCCTCAAGTCAATCTTCACGAGATTGGGCCCTAAACTAACCTTGAGCTTTAGGGCACTACCATTATTAGGGAACGGGAGCTCGAGTCGTAAAGGGTACAAAATGCGGTGTCTACAAGCACATTCAAATTTATTTATTTATTTTAAAGAAAATACTTATTTCAATATTTACAAACCATTGAAATTTATCTCAAGATACCCTTTATCGATGGATGAGTGCATGTAGAAAAAAGTAATAAGCATCTTTATGTGTATATGTTTCATGACTTTTAATAGTACTTTGATATTTATTAACCATTTATAAAAGTGTAACAATTTTTTTGACGTTGCATAGATTGTAGAAAATGTTCTCGACATAGTTTTTAATGGTGGTTCTTGATGGTCATTTCAACCTTTAAAAACAGTATTTTCAATGGTTTTTAGTACTTTTTCCAATGGCTTCAACCGTAGAAAATAGCCAAATTTCTTGTAGTGATTTCCCTGTCCTCTTATTTATTGTTTTTAATTTTATTTGGGTAAAGGAAATACATTAAATAAAAGAAAAAAATACAGATTTAAAATTCAAACAATAAACTAACGCAATACTTTAAAACAAAAAAAGTACCTAATACTTATGCAAAATTCTTTGTTTTTTACTTTTTAACATTATGAGCATCGTTTGAAAAGTCCAGTTATTTTGAAAGCTTAATATGAACCAACATCAATTATAAATGTATTTTGAACAATATATTATTTTAGACTTTTCAATTATAGCCTATGTTCTTAATTAGAATCCAAGTCCATTTTTTTTATATATAAAAAATGGTAACTAAAAAAACGTAGAAGACTGGCCATAAACAAAAACAGACAGAGCATCTACGGTCATAAAATTGGGTTATTTCACCAATTTTTTTTTTTTTTTTATATATATATATTTTTAACGGGTGTATTAGGCAGTAAATATTGCATACTTTTTGAGAAAATCAACCCAGGTGTATAAATAGGTTTTTAATTGTGATAGAAGCAGTTTTCTCAGCAAAAGGTATTAAAGATTGTAAATAGGAAGATAATTGGGTTTTACGACTAATCTTGTAAGTTGTACATTCAAAACATAGAACGCATTAAAGAAAACGTACATACCTTCTTGTAAATTCTCAAAGAATTGTTGTGAGACTGTGTACAGAGGAAAATTAAATGTGGTAGAAGTAGTTTTGTCAATCTTAAATTGGTGGAAGAGAAAGTAGTTGTATTTTTGTAGAAGTAGGAAGCTAAAAGTAGTGGGAAGTTGTTGATTTGTAGTTGGAAGTTTGTGATGTTTTGTGTTTTATTACGCCAGTACAATGCATCTTGCATTACCCAATGAGGATGCTCTAATAACCATTATTTTTAGGGCAAATTATATTTCTCTTCCTTGAGGTTTAAGAAAATGACACTCACTCCCAAACTTGAAAGGAGAAAACACTCTTCTCCCTTGAAATTTGAAAAACATAACACTCCCCCTTACATTAATATTAGTAACAGAATATTCCAATTTTTTAAAAGATTCTTTTTACCAAAGTTTAACCATTGTTAGTAAAAAGAGCATTTTCATAAAATAAAAAAATAAAAAAAAAATGAAAAGAGCATATATAAAACATGTTGCTTAAGCAGATTTTTTAGTCTCTTCTAGCACCTTTCCAATTGATATTGTCAAAAATTGATGATCCTCTTAGATTTTTTAATCGCACCTCTCACCAACACTTTGGGTCAAAATTTATGTGATAAAACAATTTGCCGATGCTTTCAAGTTTTTATTGGTTAAAAATGAGTTGTTAGGCTTGTCACAAAATGATCTAAACTTAATAAATGGATTTTGCTAAGCTTGGGTTCATTTGGGGAGTTGGGCCCACCACTCAAAAATCAAGGCTTCCCTTGATTTCTTGTGAGGTAGCCGAAGATGCAACACCTGAAATTGCCAAGAGCCCAAGACCCAAAAAAAGGAATTATTTTAAGACTTGGAACTTACACACCAAATAAAGTTATTGTTTGCCAAAGATACACTGGAGTTAGTTAATATAATATATAGAGACATCACTTAACTTAAAAGAGTTATGCTCGTGAGTTTGGGTCTAATAATATTATATTAACTACCTAATTTTCTCATTAGTATCTAATGTGAGACTTCATTATTACTTAATTAACTACACCATTCACACGTGAACATTATAACAAATCTTCCTCTTCATGTGTGAGTCTTCTAGCTACCAAGTCACTTGTGGGACTTCAATTAGTTTCACCTTTGAACATAAACTTTTTTCTTAGAAATCCAATTGTGCTGGATTATTAACACCAATAGTGTGCCCTTTACTCGACCATGCTTGGGGCGAAAATGGGAAGTCTTCTTTGCACAACTATAAGAGTTATCGATACACAATCACATTGACTCACTACTAATTGAACTTTTTCTCAACCATGGGTGGAGGCATGTGAGTCTTCCTTGTTGTACTCGGTGGAACTCACTAATGAACACCTGCCCTTTAACTATTGGATCCGATAACACTTGTTGGTTAGAAAAACATCTTGGGGAGATTTCTTGAATAATTAATATAATACATAGAATAGATACACCACCCAACCTAAAAAACTTTAGCCTGTAACCAACATAATGCACAATAACACCATATATATATAGAGAGAGAGATAGATAGATACACACACACACAAATGCACAAATTTTGTCCTAAATTAAGCATCATGTTGTAAATGCCAACTGAGCCAGTGGCATGGGCCGTGGGGGTACACAAGCTTCAACGTAATTTAATTACCACACAAGGAGAATATGTAGGTTTTAGTTGGGCAGCATAAATTTGTCCATCCATTACAAGAAAGAATACAAGGAAATGTTTTCTAGAATTTTCAATTTTTCTTTCTAAAATGAGTAAAGAAAGTTCAATTGGTGGGGAATCCGCAAATATCTTTCCTTCACTCATCGATCATGTTGTTGAACCCCCACAAATGCGCTTTTGGCGTAACGTCTGGGAAATTTATTGTAACATATGTAACATAATTAGGGAGGTAGTTTTTTCCTACCCTTTTACCACTCATCAAGATAAAGAGTTAGGTTCTTCTCAAAAGAAAAAAAAAAAGAGGAAGAAAAGATAATGAGTTAGGCTAAAACTACTCCCCACATGATGTAATTGCCGAATTACAAGTGGCATATTTATCAAACTAACATATGAAATAGTTGTCATTTATAAGATTACTATTTGACTCTATGCCAATTATAACTATTAATGCTCCTCTTGATCAAGAAATTACTATCTCGATTTTTAGTCTTGTTATTGTTATTGAGCCACTGATATTAGAGCTAGAGTGGATATTATTGTTATAATACGAAAAAGAAAAAAGAAAAAGAAAAAGAAAACAGAGTTTATAAAATCTGACTAGTTGTTTGAATGGATTAACTGGAGGCTTGAAAGTTGATTTTTAAATCCTAAATATCCGAATTTTCAAAGAAAAACTTTAATGAAAATAAATAATGGAATTTACGGTATGTTATTCATTCATGTCCACAAAAATGCTATTGCAATTATGTAATTACAATTGATGACATGATTCATTTTGATAATATATTAAGATAGCTACAACAAAATACAAAGGAAAATAGATTACTTCACCAAAAAAAAAAAAAAAAGATTACTTATCTTGTTGGGATTGCATGTGTAAACTTATCCTAACTCTTGTCTCTTTTTTTTCTTTCTTTCTTTCTTTTTAGAATTATTTCTCTATAACATAAATTTCTTGATTCATCAACTGCCGCATTGAAATTTCAGCAATGGGCTTGGGCAATCGTGACCTTTGAACAAAGAAACTCTGTGATACTTGTTTCATTGTAGGGCGGGATTTGGGATTGGAACGTAGGCCTTCCAATGCTAGTGTTACAACTAGAACCACACTCTGAGCAATTGTTTGGTTGATATGAGGTGAGAGGCGAGGGTCTAAGACATCTTTCAGCATGATATGTTGAGTGGATGATGATGCCAATGAGAAAATAAGCTCTCCTGGATGCCTTCCCATTATTGTTTCTAGCACCACTACACTCAAGCTATAGACATTGCATTTTTCATTCACAACCATGGTGTAAGCAAGTTCTAAAACACAACAAAATAAAGTGTGAGCAAAACAATACTACTTGGAAGGTGTAACTTGTTAGCAATATTCTACTATTGTATGACAATTAGTCAACAACTTGGGAATATATTAGCAATTTGATCTTTATAGTAAATATGTGAGCATATGATCAATAATTAATCTCATGTTTTTTTGACAGTGTGTGTGTTTGAGTATGTAAAAAAAAAAAAAAAAAATTTTACCTGGGGCAATATATCCATAGGTGCCAGCAAGTGTGGTTAAATTGGTGGAATTAGGATTTAAGGGTCTAGCTATGCCAAAATCTGCAACAATTGCCTCAAATTCTAAGTTTAGTAAAATGTTGTTGGTAGTTAGGTCTCGATGGACAATTGTTGGAATGCAATCATGATGCAAGTAAGATAAAGCATTTGCTATGCCTTTAATGATGTTCACACGTTTCTTCCAATTCAGCTCCTTGGCTTCAATGTCATTGCTTAGGACATAAAATAAGCTTCTTCCTCTTTCAATGTATTCATAAATCAAAAACATGCATCTTTGATGTAGGCAGAACCCATAAAGCTTCACAATGTTACAGTGACCAATTTCAGACAAGACTTTTGCTTCATTTCTGAAACTCTTGTCAAAAGATGGCTCATCGGCCTCTAAATGATGAAGTTTTTTAAGGGCAACAACTTTTCCACTAGGTAAGTTAGCTTTGTAAACGCTACCATAACCACCAGTTCCAGTACAATATTTAATGTCAAAGTCCTCTGTTGCTGTAATGATGTCTTCAAATGCAATATTTCCATCATAATTCCATATTGAGAATAAATCTCCAGTCCTCATTGCTTTAGACTCATGTTGTTTGTTCCTAATTTCCTTCCGACGAGAGAGGAAAGCAATTCCAATAATTCCAAGCAAAAAGAATCCAAGGATAACCGTGAAAAGAATAATTGTATCAGTCCTACTTGAGAATTTCTTAATCCTTGTGGAGCAATTAGGTAATCCTGAGATGTGATCATAGCATAAATTCGTGTTGCCTAGAACTGCCTCAAGTGAATTATAACTCCAAAAACCATCTGGGATTGGACCTTCCAAAGAGTTGTAAGACAAATTCATTTGGATGTATAGTGAACCAAAAGTGCTGGGAATGTTACCAGTGAGATTATTAAAGCTGAGATCCAAGTGCTGTAAGAAACGGAGGTCCCCAAGGGTAGGGGGTATTTTTCCACAAAACAAGTTGTGACTAAGGTCGATGGTAGTTAAGTTATATGAGTAAGAAAGATGAGGCGGAATGCTTCCGTAAAATTGGTTGTGGCTCAAAAACAATTTCTCCAAAGAATACCACTCATAAAATGGTAATAATTCGCTCAGATTGTTATGGCCTTATGGGACAGATCCAGAACAGAAATTGCGTTTTGAGGAAAAACCTTGCCTGAAAGTTTGTTCAGGGAAAGATTAAGATATTGCAATTTGGCGAATTGACTAAGCTCCTGCGGAATGATTCCAGATATATAGTTACTTGATAGATCCAAATATTCTAAAAATAGCAAATCTGCAATCGTTGAATTTATGGAACCATTTATTTGATTTGAATGAATGTCCAGATTAGATATCTTAAATTGGTAAAATGACCAAGGTATGGAGGAATTGAACCAACGAAATTATTAACACTAAAATCCAGAAACACCAATTCGGTCAAGCTCCCTATAGTTGAAGGGATTAGGCCAGCAAGGCTAGTATTATGGAGATCCAAGTGCCTCAGCTCTCTCATGTTTCCTATTTCTAGGGAAATGGAGCCACTAATTTGGTTGGAAGCAAGAGAGAGAAGGGTCAAGTTTGTCAAACAACCCAAAGTACGAGGAAGTGGATCAATGAGCAAGTTATTAACACTAAAATCTAGAAACACCAATTCGGTCAAGCTCCCTATAGTTGAAGGGATTATGCCATCAAGGCAATTATTATGGAGATCCAAGTGCCTCAGCTTTCTCATGTTTCCTATTTCTAGGGGAATGGAGCCATAGATTTGGTTGGAAGCAAGAGAGAGAAAGGTCAAGTTTGTCAAACAACTCAAAGTATGAAGAAATGGACCAGTGAGCGTGTTATTAGAAAGGTCTAAAGAAACAAGATTTTTCAGCTTTCCTATTTTTGAAGAAATTGGACTAAGAAGATTGTTTGTACCCAAATGCAGAATCGTCAAATTCTTCAAATTATAAATTTCAGAAGGGATAGTACCACTGAAGTAATTTCCACCCAGGTATAATTCAACAAGGCTACTCAGGTTTCCCAATTGTGAGGGAATTGGACCGCTCATTTGATTGAAAGAAATATCAAGCTTCTCTAATTGAGTGAGTTTTGCGAGTGAGAGAGGTAGTTCACCTGAAATACTATTCCAAGATAAGTTAAGGTAAGTGAGTTTAGAAACGCTACCAATCTCAGGTGGGATGCTCCCGTATTGTATTGCCCCATACCTGCTAGCTTGAATCGGACCAAATTTGGGAATGAAGAGATGTTGAAGTTGAAATTGCGAAACTTGGCATTCTCAGACCAATTGCTGGAGTTTAAGTTGATCTTTATCACACTTCCACCATCATTGCAAACGATACTGTCCCACTCGCAATGATTTAAGGTTCTTTCTTTATACCCCCCCGGCAACCACCACCGCAGAGTCTGGTTCAGAGCCTTTGCTTCTTGGGCTAGTAGCGATGATTGAGGTTTTGCAACGGTAGAAGTATACGCGCTACCCACATGGTTTATGATTATTATAGTAGTAATCCAAACTAATATCACAAGGGAAATGGAAACAGAGGATGGCATGTTTAGTGGATAATTGGTGATCGTTGTAGTTCAATACAATTTTACTAAGCAGAATAATTGATTATTCCGATTGCAAATAGTTCGTTTAGACTTTATACAATTGTCGCATGGAGGGAGCGGTCTTGAATCTCCAGTCTCCTGCTGCATATGGGACCCACGAGAGCTTGGAAAAAAATGCGATTGCCGTGTGGAATCTTTTTATCAACAAACAGTGCAGTCGATAAAGTGTCAATTTACTCGTGACTTACCTGAATAACCATAATACTATAGTCAATAATAGTAGAGATCCCTCTTCCTCGAAATTTCCTCAATGCAATTTTCCACAAAGAGAGAAAGTCATGTGCGAACATCTTTATCATTGTAGCTTCTATGTTCTCTCCTCGAGCTTAAAAAAAAAAAAAAAAAAAAAAAAGGTGTAAATGCCCAATTCTGAAATGAAACAAGGAGTTTTTTGGCCTGAACAAGTTGCCTCTAGAAAATCTAGATTGTGAAACTGTTACTCATGATAATAGAAAGGAAACAGAGCAACATAATGAGGTGGTAGGGACTTCTGATGTTTTAGCAGTTGAATCTCAGAGGATTTGCATAACAGGCGGTTCGTTAAACATCAAGTGTGTTTCACAGATTGTTTTTAATAGTCATGTGATTGGTAAAAAGTACTTGGAAAATCTAAAGCTAATTGATATTTCAAAGTCAGCATAACCGCGTGAATTGAATGCTTATTTTTGTTCTGTTCTAGTCTTTGCTTTTCTTTTTCTTTTTTTGCTGAATGTCCTTCTATTCTAGTCTTAAGGTGATTATAATTTGTCAAAAAATTCTCATTAAATTGTTAAAATTAAAAGTAATTTTGAGTCCTCTAATTATTAAGTAAAGTTCAATTTGGTTACCATACTATTAACTATTAAGTGTGTTAATTTGGAACCTCATCGACAATTTCATTTTTGGTCTCCTTTATGTTTAAATTTTAACAAAATTAACTATTTAAATTTATTTGATTTTGAAATTTTATACTTTTCATAATAACCATATAACATATGTCTCATTAATATATTAATATATATATATAAAAGCAAAGACCTCATACGAAAATGTATGAGATCTTGCCAAGTGGCACACTAATTTTGCATTTAGCATTTTTTAGCTCTTTCATTAATCTTTTTTATATCAATATGTGCTGTGATGGTCCCAAGTATTTTCACTTTTCAGTTTTCTATTAAAAAGTGAGAATACACAATTTGACCGATTCGCTAATATTTCATACTTTTTTTCTTTTTTGATGAAGTTTCATACTTTTCTCAGAACCCATAATTTTGAGAAACGTTTGTGTTCTAGAAATTTTCTTAACACAATCCTTCAAATGGTCACATTATTTTTTCCAAGAGGACCTTTCTTTCAAAGAAATTGTATTAATGCAATCCTTCTATGTACAATTTTCTCTTCTTCCATTTCCCTTCCCTTACGTTTTCCTCCCTTCTTTTCTTTTCATCTCCCTTACAATCAAATAAGATGTTAGTTTCCAAATTCAGTTGATATATATATATTTTAAGGATATTAATAAAAATAGTCTGAATTTGGTAAGAATGGGGTGTAAAATTCATGTTTTACACATCCAATAAGAGATGTCACATCAACTTTTTACTTAAGACTCAGTACATCTATCACAATTAATAACATCTTAAAAAACACCCAATTTGGCTGAATTTTCAGATGAGTATTATAATTGATTTAGTGTGGTTGTGCTTATTCTTTAATACATGATAAGATGATGTGACATGTTGTGATTGGAAGGTATAAAACTTGGGTTTTAAACCACATCCTTATAGAATTTAATCTTCAATATGTAAAAAACATGTTTGATTACCGTTTTAGTCTTTAACACTTGTACTATGTATCAAAATGGTTTTTAACATCTTAAAGATGTCAATTTTGTTTCCAAACTTTTCGTATTGTGTCAAAATAATCCTTATTACTAAGCGGTACATGAAAAGAATTGATTTATCTAACATTAATATCAAAATAATATTTTTATGCCATCTAAGCTATGCTTTGAATTATCACGTGTCCTTAATTAGAAAATAAAATAAAATATTTGAAAATATATTAATTGCAGCTCCATAAGTAAATGAGATGTCATTTTATTAGTAGAAATTGAGAATTTCTTTTCTTTTCTTTTCCTCTTCTTTCTCAGCAACCAAATGGGGTTTAAGTCTTGACATTTTAGTTAAAGTGCTCATGAACATCATATACAAAAAATACTATTACCTATTTTAAAATGAAAATTAAAAAAAAAAAAAAGAAAAGCAAAATGTCAATTTTTTAACATTATCATTTTTTTAAGAAGTTAAAGTTATTACCAATTATATTATAAAAATCTTGTAAACTAACATGGTAATGAATATAATTAGTGTCATGTCAACAAGGTAATAAATCAATTTCCAAATTATTTTCATACTTTGTGTTTAATAATTGATACATCCATTTAATAAAAGTAGTGTGTAATCTCATGCATATGCACGTGTACATTTAAAAATAATCACAATTATATATATATATATATATATATATATATGTATGTATGATTTAGAATCTAATTGGATCTAGTCTCTTCGGTTTTTGTACCAAATAATTCACTTGCAAAAAAATTTAAAAAATTAGATGGGACACATAGCACAAAATTGAACTCTAATTAAAATTCAATTTAAAATCTAATTGAATTTGGATTCTTTGATTTTTGCACCTAATAATTCACTTGACACACAAATTTAAAAATTAGATGAGACACGTGGCGCAAAATTAGACTCCAATATATAGATGTATAGCAACCTACCATCACTCTATTTAAAATTACATGTTATTCATGAAATCACAGTCCCATACATGGCCCTTTTTTAGGAGCCGCTATCTCATCAAAAAAAAAAAAAAAGTTAGTATATTGCAATGTATTTGGAATGGTGAGTAAATCGGTGTTTGGAATCAATGTTTTTTTTTTTTTTTTTTTTTTTTAAAGAAAACCTTAAATTGGACACGTGGCGCAAAATTAGACTCCAATATATAGATGTATAGCAACCTACCATCACTCTATTTAAAATTACATGTTATTCATGAAATCACAGTCCCATATATGGCCCTTTTTTAGGAGCCACTATCTCATCAAAAAAAAAAAAAAAAAAAGTTAGTATATTGCAATGTATTTGGAATGGTGAGTAAATCGGTGTTTGGAATCAATGTTTTTTAATTTTTTTTATTTTTTTTTATTTTAAAGAAAACCTTAAATTGGACATGTAGGGCAAAATTAAACAATAATTGGAATCCAATTTAAAATCTAATTGGATTTTCTCTTAGTTTTAGCTTTAATTATATATATAGACTAGTTATTGGCCTATGTGTTGCACAATTGTTTTTGGTATCATCTTTTTTGGTAAATATTATGACTGGAGAACATTGTTTTAGAAAAAAAAAAAAAAAACTTCTTTCATTTCTATGTAGTGATTTTAAGAAATTCAATGAAGGGTTTTATGATAAATTTTGTTAATTTTATGAAATACATTTATATAAAATAAAACTCATAAAATGTATAAGATATACGTAAAGGCATAATTAATGACTACGCATGAAATTTATTGTATTTTTTAATTTCTATAAACAAGATCACATTTCTTAAATAAACTGAACAACCATTTCATCACCCAATTGTGCACATAATGATTGGAATGTTGTTAGTTAGTTTAATTGAACAATATTGTGTTTATACTTTTTTTAAACTACAATTGATAATTCACAAAATGAGTAAACAACTTATTGAGTATTGCAAAAGATACAAATATGAACATTAACATGAGCATGAACATGAAGGGAGATTTCTATTCATTTTCTTGAAGAAAAAATGTACTTACAAAAACTTCCGAACTTTATTAGGTAAAGAAGAATCAAGTTATAGATAGCAAAATCAATAAACCAAAAATTTTAGGAGCCTAAGAGGAGCCATTACTCATTTGAAAAACCCAAAATACTCAAGGACTAAAAAAAAAACCATGCACTCCACACTTCCATCTCAACTGCTTTTGCTCAAGGAAAACAATATATACATACATATATATATATATATACCTTTTTTTTTTTTTTTAGAAATAATTACAATATGTCTGCTAACCCCACAACTTGAACATTTTCTCCCTTAAACCCTAAACACTTTGTGTATGGAGAGATGTCAATTCAGCTACATGGCCCTCCACACACACACACACACACACACACACACACACACACACACACATATATATATATATATATCATTCAATAAATATAGAACTTCCTTTAAAAAAATTAATATTTTTATCATAATTAAGGGAAATCCTAATGGGTACTTCACTTGAGCATATGTGAAAAAGGCATATACATACCACAAATGGTAAAGGAGAAGGAAAAAGTTGCTAATCCCTTTTAATATGGTTAATTTCTATGCCTCAATTAGTCGCCGAAACAACATACCGCTTATTCATACCACAACCACAAATGACAATGTAGCATTGGCCATTGGTAATTGCTAAACTGAAAGTACAGATTTCTTTAATAGTTCTACCTTCGTTTCTTTTGGCTAATATGTATTTACTAAATCAAAATCAAACCAAAAAAATCATAAAAAAATCATCAAATTAGAGTTTAAATTATAATTAAATTTTTAAAAGAAATCTAGGCCTAATTGCACAAAAATTCCATGTAACAAAGTCATACTCGGGAGTATGGACCTTTTTTCCTTTGTATAAATAGGGGGGGTTCCAATAGGATGGGGCGCTAACAATTTTCTCTCCAAAATATTTATTGTAGGAACATAAAAGTTTTCCATTGTAGACTTTTCACGCTTAAAGAACATTACCTGCCAACTAATCAAACTAGAATTTTTAATACCTACAACAATTTCACAACATCAAGAACAAATCCCAAAAGATATACAGCTTTCAAATTCCATAGTCTCCTATTACATCAAATGAGTGTTTAATTTTTCTCGCAAAGTATTGAATAGTAAAGCTTCTAGGCCATAGTCTTAACTACAACTCTCAATCATGTTGGACTTAGATGACACCTTTCCACAATGTATCATTATGAGATGTAGAAAAAATTTGGAGTGTACACAACGTTTAGTGTGGATGGGAAGAAATTTCATCCTATTCCAATTGGTTAGGTCAAGAAAGGCCTATTCCAATTTAATGATCCTGGAATTTTGTATACAAGTAATAATCAAGGAAACTTCCGCCTAAAATAAGTTGAACTGTTGTCAAGAGAGAAAAATTGATGTCTAGATAAATCAAGTTAAGGCTGACCAAAATGGACCATATTCTTAATTTCTTATCTCGATTTGTTCCATGTACAAGACTTACAATCAATGCTTGGCGTATAAAAGTTGAACATCTTATCTAAAGTCCATCCTCTGAAAGCTTGAGAAAAAATTCATTTAAACCAACACAATATATAAATTATAAAGGAATCAAAGAAAATTTGTAAAAAATAATGAAAATTTACTAAATCAAAATCAAACCTCAAAAATCATATAAAAATCATAAAATTAGAGTTTAAATTATAATTAAATTTTTAAAAGAAATCTAGGCACAATTGCACAAAAATTCCATGTAACTCTGGAGTATTGGACTTTTTTCCTTTGTATAAATAGGGGGTCCCAATCAGATGGGGGCTAACAATTTTCTCTCCAAAACATTTATTGTAGGAACATAAAAGTTTTCCATTGTAGACTTTTCACGCTTAAAGAACATGACTTGGCAACTAATCAATCTAGAGTTTTTAATACCTACAGCAATTTCACAACATCAAGAACAAACCCCAGTGTATATAGTGTCAAATTCCATAGTCTCCTATTACATCAAATGAGTGTTTAATATTTCTCTTAAAAGTATTGAATAGTAAAGCTTCTAGGCCATAGTCTCAACTACAACTCTCAATCATGTTGGACTTGGATGACACCTTTCCACAACGTATCATTATGAGATGCAGAAAAATTTTGGAGTGTACACAATGTTTAGTGTGGATGGGAAGAAATATCATCATATTCCAATTGGTTAGGTCAGTAAGGGCCTACTCCAATTTAATGATCCTAGAATTTTGTATACAAGTAATAATCAAGGAAACTTTTGCCTAAAATAAGTCGGACTTTTGGCAAGAGAGAAAATTGATGTCTAGACAAATCAAGCTAAGGCCAACCAAAATGGACCATATTCTTAATTTCTTATCTCGATTTGTTCCATGTAAAAGACTTACAATTAATGCTTGGCATATAAAATTTGAACATCTTATCTAAAGTCCATCCTCTAAAAGCTTGAGAAAAAATTCATTTAAACCAACGCAAGATATAAATTATAAAGGAATCAAAGAAAATTTGTCAAAAATAATGAAAATTTACTAAATCAAAATCAAACCACCAAAATCATATAAAAATCACCAAATTAGAGTTTAAATTATAATTAAATTTTTTAAAAGAAATCTAGGCACAATTGCACAAAAATTCCATGTAACTAAATCATACTCTAGAGTATTGGAATTTTTTTTCCTTTGTATAAATAGGGGGTCCCAATGGGATGGGGGGCTAATAATTTTCTCTCCAAAACATTTATTGTAGGAACATAAAAGTTTTCCATTGTAGGCTTTTCACGCTTAAAGAACATGACTTGCCAACTAATCAAACTAGAGTTTTTAATACCTACAACAATTTCACAACATCAAGAACGACCCCAGTGTATACAATGTCAAATTCCATAGTCTCCTATTACATCAAATGAGTGTTTAATTTTTCTCACAACGTATTGAATGATAAAGCATTTGGGCCATAGTCTCAATTGCAACTCTCAATCATGTTGGACTTGAATGACACCTTTCCACAACGTATCATTATGAGGATGCAAAAAAAATTTGGAGTGTACACAATGTTTAGTGTGGATGGGAAGAAATTTCATCCAATTCCAATTGGTTAGGTCAAGAAGGGCCTATTCCAATTTAATTATCCTGGAATTTTGTATACAAGTAATAATTAAGGAAACTTCTGCCTAAAATAAGTCGGACTTTTGGCAAGAGAGAAAATTGATGTCTAGACAAATCAAGCTAAGGCTGACCAAAATGGACCATATTCTTAATTTCTTATCTCAATTTGTTCCATGTACAAGACTTAAAATCATTGCTTTGCATATAAAAGTTGAACATCTTATCTAAAGTCCATCCTTTAAAAGCTTGAGAAAAAATTCATTTAAACCAAAGAAAAATTGTCAAAAATAATGAAAATTTAATTTGTCCTTAAATTCTTATAAGGATGAACACAATAGCAATATTCATTTAAAAAAAAATTAAAGATAAAAAAATCGATGCTTATTTTGTATGTATGATAAAGTCCAATCACAAAGGTTTTTTGGGATTCATGCTGATTAGTAATTAGGAGTTATAAATGAATAATCATCAATATATATATATATATATATATATATATATATATCATATCATATCATATTATATACTATATATAATAGCAGAAGCCTTTTCCTGCAATTAAGGTCAGGCTTTGCCATGTAGGAAGAAAACCTACTTAAAAATCTGCCACGTGGCTGAAAACTGAAAACAACGAAAATCTTAATGCCACCCGCTGTATCAATTGGTCAAATCATATAAATTCAATATATAATAGAAGAAGCCTTTTCCTGCAATTAAGGCTGTGCTGCCATGTAGGAAGAAAACCTACTTAAAAATTTGCCACGTGGCTGAAAACTGAAAACAACGAAAATCTTAATGTCACCCGCTGTATCAATTGGTCAAATCATATAAATTCAATATATAATAGCAGAAGCCTTTTCCTGCAATTAAGGCTGTGCTGCCATGTAGGAAGAAAACCTACTTAAAAATCAGCCACGTGGCTGAAAACTGAAAACAACGAAAATCTTAATGCCACCCGCTGTATCCATTGGTCAAATCATATAAATTCAATCCATACCATATGTATGTTCACATTCACTGATTCATTTCTTCAAACACCAATAAAGTCCCTCACTCTTGCTTCTCAAAAAAAAAAAAAAAAAAATCCCTCACTATCGATTAAAAGCAGAATCAGCAGATACCTTCACTGATACGAGTAAACCTTTCAAAATCTCAGAAATCTTCACTCAACCCTGCCTCTAACCATCACCTATTTTTCATGGAGAAGACAATAGGTTTTTATTTTTATTTTTTTAATGTGTTATGAAATTTAGTCTCTTTGTCTCTATTTCTCTCCCATTATTTTATATTGTTCAAAAAATTTATTACGCTCTTTGTTCAGTTCAAATTTTTCGATATCATTTTTTTTCTCTATGCAAATGTTAATGCTTTGTTATTCACCGGAATTGGTATGAAATTTAGTCTCTATTTCTCTCCCATTATTTTTTATTGTTCAAAAAATTTATCATGCTCTTTGTTTAGTTCTAATTTTTTGATATCATTTTTTTTCTTTGTGCACATGTTAATGCTTTGTTATTCACTGGAATTATTTTAGGGGCCCATGAAATATCTCTAGTCTACAATTCAAATATTATCAGTTCTAGATCTCTTGCAGATAGCAAAAGATTTCACATCTTACCCTTTTTCATAACCTTCACAATTCCAAAGTCGAAACAGAACAACATTTTGGCCAAACTTCTACTTCTCTTATTGTGTTTGCTGTGTTTATATTCAATTGCTACTCTTATTGATTTCTTCTAAAGAAAAACCCATACAATATACCCCCTGTTGTTTAAATCAGTTCTGGTTAATTAGTTTGAATGCAATACTGAAAATGTTCGCCTCAATAGAAGAAATAGGAATATACAAATATGAAATTTGTCTATAATTTAATGCCAATCTCTCTTTCTCCTTGGAAGACTGACAATTAGGGGTTTTCTTTTTCAGGGCACTATAAATTTTCTCTATCCTGAAAGACTATTTATTGTTTTTGTATTTGAATGAATGCTTGAATGTGTGACGAAACCCAAATAACCAAATATTTATTACAAGTTTGGGTATCTTAATTTTGGAACTCTGTGCATCCATCTTAATTTCACTAATTTTTGCATGTAAGCTCATTCTGCTGTTCTTCCTATTAAATAAGTAGTGTTGTACTCAAAGTC
Source organism: Quercus dentata (assembly GCA_028216015.1). Lineage (NCBI taxonomy): Eukaryota > Viridiplantae > Streptophyta > Magnoliopsida > Fagales > Fagaceae > Quercus > Quercus dentata. The sequence goes on from CP116447.1 coordinate 96,608,503, forward strand.
GTTGGTTTGTAAGTGAATGGTTTGATTCAAGTGCTAATTTGAAGATTTTACAGATTAAGGTAGATCAAGATGTTTTTTCATATTTAGGTGTGGGTAGACTCAGGTTTGAATTGGTTTTTGTTCTAGATTCAATTGACCTATAACACTATTATGATTCCATTAATATTCTTCTGATAGCCAAATAGATAGTTAGAGTTCTCCTTGATTTTATTTTATTTTATTTTTTTTTGTCTGCTATGTTTTGTAGTCAAGTTGGCTTATTTGTGTGTTTGTGAGGTTTTCCAATTCAGTCTAACTCAATGATTACATTGTCTTGCTTTTAAGGGTTTTGAGTTCTATTAGTGATTATTCAGTAATTGTTGAAAATGCATGATTTATGTTTTAGGAAAAAAAATGTAGTAATTCCCACACATGAAGTGCTATTTATACCTACAGTTAACATGTCTAGAAGTTCACATTACAACTACAATTACAAAACACAGAAGACAACACTTTATGAGCTTATGATTGCCAAATGCTATAATTACGATCTTCAATTTAATTATAGCTATTGGATTACCATATTTTGAACTCTTCATTTTGGTACATCTAAATATGGTAGAGATCATTTTCAATTCTTAAGACTCAAATTGGTTAGTGACTTATCATGTTTTAATTAGAAAAAAAGCTTTGGCTTCCCATCTGCCACTAGTCTTTGAAATTTTGTAGCACATTTCTAGGAGTCAATATGAAGGGAAATGGAAAATAAGTAGGGCTCATCGTCAATTTACTTTGGGAGTTATATCTCGGAAAGCCTTTTAATTCTCCATTATTGGGGAATTTTGCCAGTTGAAAATATTTCTACTTTAATGTTTTTAAAAAATTAAAAAATTTGGCGCAGTCTCTTTAGAGAACCTTTAAATCCTCCATTATTGGTGAGATTTGTATATTGAACATATATGTGTTTTACTGAGGTTAAAAAAAAGGTTAATTGATGCATTTTCTTAGAGATTATTATTATTATTGTAGATGTTTAAATGTAAAAGAGCATGAACATTGTCTGAACCCTACTGAATTGTTACAGCAATGCTAACTATTGTTGGTCAAATTTTAGGCATTTGGGTTAGATTTTGTTTTGATCAATTAAAGGATTAGATTTGGTTTATGGCTAGGGTATATGTGTTACTTTGGTTTGGTTTTGGATTTTCGAGTTGAAATTGTTTTGGGTAATTTGTGGATTACAAAGCAGAGAGTATTTTCGGTCTCTTCAATTTCTTTACGCTTCCTGAATGAGCATTCCTGGCAAAGAGTTTCCAATTTGTTCATTCAACATTTATCAAGTACAAATTTAGATTTATTTAACTCTCTCTTGGATTCAATTGTAGATTTCATTTGTGATCGATTGGTTTCAATTTCAAATCTGTGTAATAAAAGACCAAAGTATAATTCACCAAGGCTACTCATGTTTCCCAATTGTAAGGGAATTGGACCGCTCATTTTTTTGAAAGAAATATCAAGCTTCTCTAATTGAGTGAATATTGCAAGTGAGAAAGGTGGTTCACCTGAAAGACTATTCCAAGATAAGTTAAGGTAAGTGAGTTTAGAAACACTACCAATCTCTGGCGAGATGCTCCCATATAGCCCCTTTCCTGCTAGCTTGAATCGGACCAAATTTGGGAATGAAGAGAAGTTGCAGTTGAAATTGTGTAACTTGCCATTCTCATACCAAATGGTATCGTCTAAGTTGATCTCTATCATGCTTCCACCATCATTGCAAACGATACCAGCCCACTAGCAAGGACTTGAGGTGCTTTCTGCATACTGCCAGCTCCACGACCACATAGTCTGGTTCAGAGCCCTTGCTTCTTGGGCTAGTGGCGGTGATTGAGGTTTTTTAACCGTAGAAGTATTTGCGCTACCCACATGGTTTATGATTACGATAGTAGTAATCCAATGTTTGGTGGATAGTTGATGATCGTTTTAGTTCAATACAATTTTACTAAGCAAAATAATTGATTATTCCGATTGCAAATAGTTCATTTAGACTTTATAGTTTATACAATTGACGCATGGAGGGAGCGGTCTTGAGTCTCCAGTCTCCTGCTGCATGTGGGACCCACGAGAACTTGGAAAAAAAATGCGATTGCCGTGTGGAATCTTTTTCTTTGCAGAGAAAATGCCACACATTTATTTGATATTTCAAAACTCAGCAATAGCTCGTGAATTGAATGCTTATTTTTGTTCTATTCTAGTCTTTTTTTTTTTTTTTTCTTTTTTCTTTTTTCTTTTTTAGGCTGAATGTCCTCCTATTCTAGTCTTAACGTGATTATAATTTGTCAAAAAATTCTGATTAAATTGTTAAAATTAAAAGTAATTTTGAGTCCTCTAATTATTAAGTAAAGTTCAATTTGGTGACCATACTATTAGCTATTAAGTGTGTTAATTTAGAACCTCATCATCAATTTCATTTTTGGTTCTCCTTTATGTTTAAATTTTAACAAAATTAAATATTTAAATTTATTTGTTTTTGAAATTTTATACTTTTCATAATAACAATATAACATGTCTCATTTTTCACAATAATTAATTTCGTTAAATTTAAACGAAAGGGGGAAATTTAAGGACAAAATTGACTTGGTTTCAAAATTTAGGGGGACTAAATTCATATAATTAATAGTTGATAGTGATCTTGACACAATAGTTAAAGAACAAATTAATAATTTAACCTTAAAATTATAAAAGTACATAAATAAAAATCATTAAATTTGGCATAGTGAGTATAAAAATAGGAATGGCGAAGAAGTGGCTATCTCTCAAATTTTTAACCATTAAGAATATTGCACACAATAAATTTGAGTAAAAAAAAAAAGACTAAATAGTATGGGCAATTCTTTATCATTGAATCCTTAAGAGTAGAACAGATTTTCTTTTCGTATAAAACCTTTAGCAAAGGAAGATTCTCTTATTCTTCTCTTCAAAACTAGTTTTGATTTGAAAGCTGTTATTATTATTATTATTATCAGGATTTGAAAGTTTCAAGGATATAAGTTAGGGACAAACAAATGAAAAAAAAAAAAAAAAATTAGGCTTTTGTGTATTGATCGAAGCTCTTCAAAAGTTCAGTGCTTTGATGTTCAAAGGAGTGTACCTATATTTATAGGGCTGTTTAAGGAGTTTGATATGATTTAGCCATCTATTTAATTATTTCAATTGTAAATGTTCAAATAGTTCTAACAAGATTTGCATGGGATGATAGTTATCTTAATTTTATTATAATTTAATATGAATATCAATTAAGTTTAATTTAGTGGCATGTAAATTTAAGGTTGGACATTAAATTTACTTGATTAGGCCCTCTTAATAACACATGCATCATCTTCTCAAAGAAAAATAAAACACATGCATCATTGTAATTTGACCTTTGTATTTGTACTCTTAACTTCTAAGTCTATTTGACGTGACATGCAGAATTTGAGTTGCAAGTCTTGCGTACAACAAGGGCCAAAAGACTTTCGAGAGTAGATTTTCCATTTTCCATTCAAAGTCTCCCCTCTACAAGGACAACATAATTATAACAATAATAACAATCAAAAAAGGGTCATGACTCAAGTCACTCAACAGTCACAATTGATCCCTAAAAGTATATATTTAATCAGTAAATATAATCTCCAAAATATCCAAATGATCCAAATTCCACAAAATTTAAAAATATTAACAAAAATATTAAATAACTCCTCACAAAAGCAATATTTTAAATTAAACTTAAAATCCTGACGCATAGGACATGGGAAACTCCTTCAACAACAACTAGGTGCTTGATATCTCAATAGCCATCCACATGCAATACAATGATCACATTCTAGCACCCACTTGTCACTACGAACATGAGCAGCTAATCTAGAAAACGAACACTAGGAATAAGCTAATGCATTTTTATAGATTTGTACTTATAATGTAAATTATAAACTTACATGGTAGATACAAAAGGTAGTAAATTTTATACATATTTGTAAAAGTGGTAAATATTTTACACTTTTTGCAAATACATACAATATTTACTATTTTTATGTGTTTATATCAAAGGAGTTAATACCGTCTTCGAAGACATTTCAATTTGTTCAAAAAAAGGAAATATTTCAGTACCAATTAATAATGATATACCATTTTGAAATTACCGCTAAAACATATATATATTGTACATGGATTGAGTTAAAAGTGCGTATATAATTATTAAATTTATATCCAACCTATATATGTTTAGTTCTAGTTCAACATACCCAATAAAAATGGCCCAAGTCCAACATATCATATCAGTCTAACATTATCTAAGACTTAAAAAAAAAAAAAAAAATTGAATTAAATATAAGTACAGAAAAATAAAAATAGAATGTAAAATTTCAAAATTGAAACCTGCAAGACCCACGTGATTGCCTTGGAAATAGAAGAGAGTTGGTGTAGACAAAACCCATAAAGCTTCACGTTGTTACAATGATGAACTCCAGATAACACTTTGGCTTCATTCCTATAACTATTGTCAAAAGCAGGCTCTTGAGATTCTAAACGGTGAAGTTTTTTAAGGGTAATCACTTTTCCACTTGGTAGCATTGCTTGGTAAACACTACCATAACCACCGGTTCCAATGCAATATCTGATGTCAAAGTCCTCTATTGCTGTAATGATGTCTTCAAATGCAATATTTCCATCATAATTCCATATTGAGAATATATCCCATTCCTCTTTGCTTTACACTCTGAACAATTGTTTTCGATTATCTTCTGGAGAGAAAGGAGCACAATTCCGAGTAATAAGAAAATGAAGGAAATGACAATGCGAAGAATAATCTTTATCCATTTTGTGACGTTTTTGGTAGTTGTGGAGCCAATATTAATGTGGGGTGATCCAAAGCAATTATGGAAACCTGAGATATTTTTTTCACAACATAAATCCTTGTTGCCCATAATTTTTTTTGGCCCAAAAACGAAATTAAAATCCTCTGGGAGTGGACCAGTCAAAGAGTTGTAAGACAAATTCATTTGATGCCTGAAAACAAGATTGGGAGGAATATTACCGGTGAAATTGTTATTGCTGAGATCTAAGTACTGTAAAAAGCTCAAGTTCCCAAGCAGAGGAGGTATTTCTCCACATTACAGATTATGACTAAGGTCAATAGTAGTTAACTTAAATGGGTAAGCCACTCGAGGAATGCTTCCAATTAAGTTGTTGTGACTTAAAAGCAATTGCTCCAGAGCATGTAAATTCGTAAGTGAGAGGTCTAAGACAGAAAGATGGACGAGATTTTCCAAATTGGTAGATACTCTTCCAGAAATTTTGTTTGAGGAAAGATTAAGATATTGTAATCTGGTTAGCCGAGAAAGCTCATACGGAAGTGGACCAAAAAGATTGTTTTTACCCAAATGCAGAGTCCAAACTTTTTATATTACAAATTTCAGTAGGGATTGTACCATTGAAGAAATTTCCACCCAGGTATAATTTAACAAGGCTTCTCAGGTTTGTCAAAGTACGAAAAAGTGGACCAGTGAGCATGTTATTAGAAAGGTCTAGAGAAACTAGATTTTTCAGCTTTCCTATTTTTGAAGAAATTGAACTAAGGGTGAGTTTGGATATCGCTTATTTTGTAGAAAACTAAAAACTGAAAACGGAAAACTGAAAATAATAAAAAGATAATAAAAAATTTACTGTTCATCAAAGGGCTACTGTAGATATGCCTATTTGCATTGTTCATTTAGGCGCTGGTTTTTTTTTTTTTTTTTTTAAAAAGCCCTGAAACGCGTTTTGCATCCAAACGTGATGAGTTAAGATCTAGATCTAGGATTTGTTTGAAGATTTGTTTGGATTTGATGATTTTTATGGAGCAAATAGAGATGGAAGAGAGTCAAGTGGAGAACAAAGAGAATTGATGGAGAAGAGAGAAAATGTGACTTGAGAAGTGAGAGAAAAAAGTATTAAAAAAATAAAATACAAAGCTATAGTAACCGTGCTTATATGCATGGTTATTGTAGCTAGTTTGTATATTTACAAACCTTAACAAGCTCTGATGCGTGTCAATTTCATGCTATATTGTGTAAACTTTTGCACTTTTTATATTTTACACCAACTGATAAAATTGCTCTTAGAGCCCAACAACAAAGATGTTTTAAAAGTGCTCCATTTGGCCATCTCATAGAGAAAATTCATATAACCTATAGCATAATTAAGTAAAGTCCCATGTTGAATAATAATGAGAAGAATGAGTAGTTAATATGACATGATTGAGCACATACTTGTTAAGTTTAAGGTTTTTGGGTTAAAGTGTATCTCTATATTTTATATTGTACACACGCCTCCTTCGTCGCTATCTTCACTATTGCTGTTGACCACACCTTGTATATGTTATTACTAGAGAAATATAATACAATCATTTAGTATTTCTAACATGGTATTAGAGCTATTACTCTGATTGTTGCCGCTACTACCAACAACCACACATTGTATATATTATTACTAGAGAAATACAATACAATTATTTAGCATTTCTAACATAGATGGTATCAAAGCCATTGCTCTAACCTGTCATCGCTATCACCACCGCTACTATCAAACACACCTTGTACATGTATTTCTAGAGAAATACAATACAATTATTTAGTATTTCTAACATGGTATTAGAGCCACTACTCTAACATTTCATTGATGTTGTCGTTGCTGCTATCAAACACACCCTATATATGTTAATATTAGAGAAATATAATACAATTATTTAGTATTTCCAACATGGTATCAGAGCCACTACTTTGACCTTTTGGTGTGCTCTTTGCAATCTTATCTTCCTTGGTGTCTTCCATTGCCTCCATCATCGCCGCCACATCACAACCATACCGAAGTCTCTACCTTGTATTGCCATCAATATAATTGCTCGGATCTTGTCACCTATCTTGGAAGAAGAATCGGTGTCATCAGAACTATTACATGCCCTCACACACCATAGGAAATTTTCTATTACTATCCTGGAACACTTATTATTTCTATCAGGGGAGTAGTTGAAGAAGATGTTGCCTTCGTCCTTTGCCAGATTGAATGGGATAGTTACAATCACATAACACCTCACCCAATCCATATTTTCTAAAATTGAACCTACACCATATCTTCTTAGTATTCATACAACTGATGGTTCCACCATACATGGTAATAGTACCTCCAACCTTTCGGTTTCTTAGGTTTTCCAAGTGCCTAACCTATCCTATAACTTGTTTTATGTGGGCCAATTAGTTGAACTTGTTTATTGCCTTATTTTTTACTACTCTAGGTGTACTGTGCAAGATCAAAGGATGGGGCAAGAGATTAGGACTAGTCCTAGAGATGGACATATGTTTCCGGTGGACAACCTTCGTCTTTAACATGTTGCACTTATGTCTTTTGTTGCTACCGCAATTTCTTTTATACCTTCTCTTGCACTTTAACATTCTAGTCTTGGTCATGCACCCTCTTCTTGGGTACAACAATTAACTTTTAGAGGCCTATTAGGTTTTGTGGCCAAGGATAAGTTTGATTGTACTACATGTCAACTAGGAAAACAACCAAGTATGTATATAAATGTTCTATGTAATAGGCATGTGGGCTTTAGGCCTACTTTAATTTACTTGTACATCATACATACTTGTAGTACACACACTTTGCTTCCTCTATAAAGGAACTCTTATATATGTTATTACAAGAGAATATAATACAATTATTCAATATTTATAATAGGTATTGTGGGGGCAGAGAATTCGCGGCCCAGGCCCACTCTACATTAGGGCCCAGGGCCCAAGCCGAGGAGAGCCATTGCCGAGGATGACCTCATGCTCGGCACCTCACGAAATGCCTGAAGAAAGGGGCAAACTAAGTGTAGGGGCAGAGCAAGGGAAAAAGCTGCCAACATCATAATACAAAACCCCGTATCGACAAGCCCATACTCTAAACCATACCCTTTAACTTTCCCAACAACCCCAAACCACTCGAGGTATGGGTTGATAGGACAGGTCTGCACCCCAGAAAAGTGAAACTTACACGTGGACTCTAAAGGGGGAAACAAACACTAGTATAAAAGGAAAAAACCCCGAAGAAAAAAAAGGGAGGTCCTTCCCCCGGTGAAAGGGAGAAAGGGAAGGATATAAGGCTCCTCGGACGCTGTCCGAGGACTCAAGTCCTACAACCCGTACTAATGGAGGGCTTAGCTAGTCAAGCCAAGCCCGCCCATATAAGAACTTCCATAGACGCCACGATAAAACCATCCACCTGTGCCCAAGGTCATGCCTTTCAAGCCCACTCTCTACAAATCATATTGTTGGGGCCCTTTGCATACGAGCCCAACGTCATTCTTGTGCCGTTAAATAAATCGTGTCCCTACAGGTATTATTGAAGATACAAGACTCCTCAAGAAAAACTAAAACTATAAGTCTCGAAACATAGCTCTAATACTTGTTGGGTTATAGATTGACCCAAATTAATTAATATATTACTCAAGTTAATTAATTAGTCAAATTACATATAGATTAGATTAAAGCACATTCAAATCACCAAAGTAAATTAAGTACAACAGAAAATAAGTTTGATACACCAATTTGATCATGATGGAGAAAACCCTTGTAGCTAAAATCCCACCAAGTGAATTATAGATCACCACTCCTAAAGAATCCAATACCAAGAGAAAACAGTTACAAGCACAAGGAATCTTACCCTACAAGCCTATCCCAAAGTACCTACCTACATTAGAACCTCTTGAGCTATACCAAGCTTAGCTCTTATCCCCAATAGGACTTGATCTTGTAGAAGACTTCTCTCCACAACAACCTTCTTGATTGTTGTAGCTTTCTAGAGTTCTTCAATCCATGCACTTCGTGTTCTTGAGGACGCTGCCTATGCATTCCACCTTACATCTTCATCTGCTCTAACTTTTTCTCGGAGTAGAGGCTACACTGTCATACTTAATTAAATCCATCACCATCAAGGTAATTGCTCTAATCTGATTGGGACGTAGGATGGCATATTTTCTTAGAGCATCCAAAAAAGAAGATGTTGAATATGCCAGTAGAACCTTGAGAAGGTGTGAAGTTGGTGGTGATCTTGATGAAGGCATGTAGCAAATTATGCAACAAACCTTGAGAAGGTATGTTTTCTTTCTGTGTTTGGTATTTCTTGTCATTTTGTTCTCAATTTAGGCCTTTCTTTCTTTGAGATTGGTTTTGTTTGAGCTTCCTTCTCTAATTACTAGTGGGACTATGGTTTCAGTTGAGGATCTAAAACAAGAACTATCCAAATACCTTTTAGTGTACAAGGATTGACTATTGTAAATACTTTTAAGTGTAATATTCAAAAAATATTTTGTGTAGCATGTAGTGATTCCTATTTCAAATTTAAAAATGTAAAGGGCATTAAACAAAGTAGTTGAGTTATGATGATTTGTATAGTTTTTTTCTTATTATGTTAAAAGTGTAGTTGATGGGTTGTTGTAATTCAATTTGGAATTGCACAATTGTGTTTACATTTATATTTTGAATTAGGTTATTAAATTTTGATCAATGTGAAAGAGCACATTCAAATTTATTTATTTATTTATTTTAAATAAAATACTTATTTCAACGTTTACAAACTTTTGAAATTTATCTTAAGATTCCCTTCATCAATGGTTGAGTACATGTAGATGTAAGGTTGAATTTATTCAACCATCTAATTGGCTTTATTCCGTGCCAAATTTGCTTGTAATTCAACATTTAGTAACCCTGTATTTAGGTGGGTTTGTTGTAAGGGTAGTGAGTGAGATAGAGTGAAGATTGCTCAAGAGTGTGCAAGAAAACAGAGACTCGCGGGCCTGGACTCGCGGGTGACTCGCGGGCACGCAAGCCGCTGTAAGCAAAGACACACGTGCCAAGCATGCTTTGGAAGATGAACAGTCATGCTAGCTGGAGCACTACAGACAAAACCGGACAATCGGCCACACGGTTAACTCGAGATCGATCTCGCGACTTAGTCAAGCCACGAGGTCAAGCCGCGAGCCACCCCTGTTTTGTAAAACCCGACATTTCACATTCCTCTCCCACTCCAAAGATAAATACCCCTTTTACCCACGATTGAAAGAGAGCTTCCGAGAGAGAATTTTGAGAGAGAAACCCTAAAGAAAAACAAGATTGTTTCACCCACAATCTATACCTTAGAGTCTCTTCAAATTCCTCTACTCTCTTCCTCTCCATTGTCAAATCCTTGAGAGGCATTATACCAAACCTGGTTCTCACCATCATCATCACCGTGAGACAGTTGTTTGGATTTCTGGGAAGCGATTAGGAAGGAACCAATCTTCATTGGTTGATGCTACGGTCTAGTAGCGGAATCCAAGAAGCTAGAAAAGAAAAAGGTTCAGCGCAACCTCGTTGGAGCAAGAAGCTTGGAGGGCTTAGGTACATCGGGTAGATTAGGCTTGGAGGGTCTATTGCTGTTCATGTATCCCAACTACATTTTCTAGTGGATTATTGACCGCTGGAGGGTGGCGGAGAGGTTTTACGCCGAGGGCTTCGGTTTCCTCTTCGATAACACATCGTGTGTTGTCCTTGTGTTTGCATCTCTCTTCCCTTTATCTTTGCCTTTTATTTTCTGTTGTGGATGTGATTTATAATTGGCTTAGATTGATTTCCAATTCTGTTTATAGCTTATGTTCATTTTCCGCACACTAGTTGTTTGTCATAAAGCTTGAATTGGTTATTTTGTTTTTGGGGGTCTAAACGTTCAAGGGTGTTTATACACGTTTTTGAACTTTCAGTAGAAAAAAGAAATAAGCATCTTTATGTGTATATGTTTAAATGAGTTTTTATAATACTTCGACATTTATTAACCATTGATAAGTGTAACATTTTTTTTCGATGGTTGCATAGGTTGTAGAAAATGTTCTTGACATAGTTTTTAATGGTGGTTCTTAACGGTCATTTCAACATTCAAAAATAATATTTTCGATGGCTTATAGTACTTATTTCAATGGTTTCAACCATTGAAAATATCCAAATTTCTTGTAGTGATTTCCTTGTCCTCTTATTTATTTTTTTATTTTATCTGGGCAAAGGAATACATTAAATAAAATAAAAAGACAGATTTAAAGTTCAAACAATAAACTAATGCAATACTTCCAAAAAAAAAAAAAAAGTACCCAATACTTATGCAAAATTCTTTGTTTTTACTTTTTAACATCATGAAGATCGTTTGAAAAGTCTAGCTATTTTGAAAGCTTAATATGAAGCAACATCAATTATAAATGTATTTTGAACAATATATTATTTTAGACTTCTCAATTATAGCCTATGTTCTTAATTAGAATCCAAGTCCATTTTTTTATTTAAAAAAAAATTAACAAAAAAATGTAGAAGAGTGGCCATAAACAAAAATAGACACAGCATCTACGGTCATAAAATTGGGTTATTTCACCAATTTTTTATTTTTATTTGGTGTATTTGGCAGTAAATGTTGCATACTTTTTTGAGAAAATCAACCCAGGTGTATAAATAGGTTTTTAATTATGGTAGAAGCAGTTTTTCAGCAAAAGGTATTAAAGAATGTAAATAGGAAGATAATTGGGTTTTGCAACTAATCTTGTAAGTTAAATTGGTGGAAGAGAAAGTAGTTGTATTTTTGTAGAAGTAGGAAGTTGAAAGTAGTGAGAAGTTGTTGATTTGTAGTTGGAAGTTCGTGATGTTTAGTGTTTTATTACTACAAGACAATGCATCTTGCATTACCCAATGGGGATGCTCTTATAACCATTATTTTTAGGGCAAATTACACTCTCCTCCCTTGATGTTTAGGGAAATGACACTCACTCCCAAACTTAAAAAGAAAAAATACTCTTGTACGGGCATGATATAGACGCCCACTCCATTGTACGGGCATGATATAGAGGCCTAGCCCATCAATTTCAATATACGTAAAACCTCAAGCCCAATAATATGTAGTAGGACACACCGATCTAGAAATTTGCTACATATCGAGGACATGACTATTTGGCAATGGTAGTGCCCTGGGGGAAATCACTTGCCGAGAACTAATTGGCAGTGGGTGCAAGTTTCAAGACTGTCACATCTATCTTGAGAAGTGGGCCCTATCTGGTTAGGAATATATCCCAGAAGGGGCCCCACCTACCTAAAATGCCTCCCCATCATCATGACAATTCCACTAAGGGAAGTCTATAAATAGGGGCCAAATGAGTGAGAAGGGAGGTGGGAAAAATTCAAGGTGAGAGATACACACGAGAGAAAATTGTGAGGAACAACAAAAGAGGAGTAACTCACCATCAAGCCTGGGACTCCTTAGGGTATACACAAAAAGGGGTAGGAGGATACGAGTTGGACCATGGGCCGCTAGATTGGCCTCAAGATGTCTTCCCATTGTAGGAATCTCATTACCCACTTCATACAAGTCAATTGAGGGCGTAACCTTAAGGCTAACCAAATCACATTGGGTAACAGGCTGCTCGCACAACTCCCCTCTCTTGAGATTTGAAAAAAATAACACTCTCCCCCCCTTCATTAATATTAGTAACAGAATATTCCAACTTTTTAAAAAATTCTCTTTACCAAAGTTTAACCATGGTTAATAACAAGAGCATTCACATAAAATTAAAAAAAAAAAATGAAAAGAGTATATTATAAAACATGTTGCTTAAGCAGATTTTTTAGTCTCTTCTAGCACCTTTCCAATTGATATTGTCAAAAATTGATGATCCTCTTAGGTTTTTCAATCGCACCTCTCACCAACACTTTGGGTCAAAATTTATGTGACGAAACAATTTGTTGAAGCTTTCAAGCTTTTATTGTTTAAAAATGAGTTGTTTGGCTTGTCACAAAATGATCTAGACTTCATAAATGGATTTAGCTAAGCCTGGGTTCATTTGGGGGAGTTCGCCCACCACTCAAAAATCAAGGCTTCCCTTGATTGCTGGTGAGGCAGCCAAGATCCAGCACCTCAAATTACCAAGAGCCCAAGACCCAAAAAAAGGAATTACTTTAAGACTTGGAACTTCCTCACCGACCCAAAAAAGAGGAATTATTTTAAGACTTGCAACTTCCTCACCAAATAAAGTAACTGTTTGCTAAAGATGTCTTTGAGTTAGTTAATATAATATATAGACTCTTATAGATACATCACTTAATTTAAAAAAGTTAAGCTCGTGAGTTTGGGCCTAATAATATTATATTAACTATTTAATCTTTTCATTAGTATCTAATGTGAGACTTCATTATTTAATCAATCACATCATTCACACATAAATATTATAACAAATCTTCCTCTTCATATGTGAGTCTTCTAGCTACCAAGTCCCTTGTGGAACTTTAGTTAGTTTCCCCTTTGAACATAAACTTTTTTTCTTAGAAATCCAAGTGTGATGCATCAGCAACATCATTAGTGTGCCCTTTACTTAACCATGCTTGGGGTGAAAATGGGAGTTTTCTTTGCACAACTATGAGAGTCCCCAATACACAGTCACCTTGACTCACCACTAAGAGAACTTTTGCTCAACCATGGGTGGAGGCATTTGAGTCTTTCATGTTGTACTTTGGTGGAATTCACCAGTACACTTTTTGGTTAGAAAAACATATTGGGGAGATTTCTTGAATAATCAATATAACATATAGAATAGATACACCACTTAACTTAAAAAATTTTAACCTGTAACCAACATACTGCACAATAACAATATATATATATATATATATATATATACGTACAAAAGTGCACAAATTTTGTCCTGAATTAAGCGTCATATTGTAAATGGCAATTGATCCAGTGGCATGGGCCGTGGGGGTACACAAGCTTCACAGTAATTTAATTACCACACAAGGAGAATATGTGGGTTTTAGTTGGGCAGCACAATTTTGTCCAGATCTTACAAGAAAGAATACAAGTACGTTTTCTAGAATTTTTAATTTTTCTTCTAAAATGAGTAAAGAAAGTTAAATTGGTGGGGAATCCGCAAGTATCTTTTCTTCACTCATCCTTTAGATGCCTGAAATCTAAGCAGAATAAATTTTCGATGATAGAACATGTCAGTCGTATAAGGTGGCACCATTAAATGAGCACTCTTCACCATTCAGATCTACAGGTATCCAAAGCACTTTTTTAGGCTATTTACAATCTCAGTCATTGAGGGGCGATCTTGACCTCTTAGACTTACACAAACCAATGCTAGGAACCCAACATATGCTAGTGCCTCCATTTCAAATGGGGTAGGTGGTGCTACTTTTGGGTCCAAAACCTTGTGAATTTCATGCCGGACAATGTATGGCACTACAAAATCAACTAAAGTCCGACGCTCACCATTTTCAAGGTAATGAACTGCCTTGTACCCAGACAACATTTCTAGCAATACTACTCCAAAGCTGTACACATCAATTTTGGTCGACAACTTTTGAAGAACAAAGTACTCGGGGTCCATGTAACCAATGGTGCCCACCACTGGATAATTGTCATCAGACCAATGGTGTGACTTTTCATCCTCCGGAGCCTCCTCAGATAGGCTGAAATCAGACACCTTGGCAGTCCATGTGTCATCTAGTAATATGTTAGACGACTTGATATTGCGGTGTATGATTGGTGGTACTGCATACACGTGTAGGTACTCAATGCCTCTAGCTGCGTCTAGTGCCACCTTAATCCGAGTTGCCCATGACATTAGAGGAGTACTTTTTAGCTCATGAAGATGATCATAAAGGGTCCCATTTTTCATGTACTTGTAGACCAATATGCGTACGCTTCTATCCTTACAATATCCCAACAAGCGAATAAGATTACTGTGATTGAGGCGGGACAAAGTTTTCAATTCACATTGGAAAGCATGGTCATTGTCCTTGCGCTTAACGGCCACTTCTCGGCCATCACTTAAAATGGCACGGTAGGCGGAACCAGAGCTACGTGTTTCAATCTTGTTATCTTTTGAGAAGTTGTTAGTGGCTTTAAGTAGCATTTGCAAAGGAAATTGTTTGCTATGAATAATATTGATCAAGTCTATGGCTGCGGAAAACGCTGACAGTATGGAATTTTTTTTGGGATGAGAGAATTTTAGACTATTATTGCTTTTTGGCTTAAGAAACTCAGTCAAGTGTTTGAAGATAGCTGTTCGGATTGTTCGTCTAGGGCTTGCTGATATGGAATGATCAGTGGGAATTATTTCATAATTTTCACAACTACTACTGTCTGTTTGAGACCTGGCTGGTGGGAAGAGTGACACTATGGAACAAGAGAATTGTGCTTCTGCATGAGGTGTTTTGTTAGATTCTGAACAACTTTCTTCTGTTTCAGTCTCAGTCATGGTGGGTGGGAAGATTAACGGAATGGAAAGACTTGTTTGTCCATTAGGTAGTGGAAAGAAGTGAGAAAATGAGGAGGGTGTTGTAATGGAAGGATTTGGAATTATTATCTCATAATTTTCGGAACTACTGTCTGTTTGAGACCTGGCAGGTGAGAAGAATGATACTATGGAATTGGAATAATGACATAATCTTGGAGGTGTTTCATTTGAATCTGAATTAGCGTCACTGTTAGAGTTGTTGGCTGGGAATAGTGTTGAAATGGAGACAGAGAAGTCGTCTGGATTTGTTTCATTCCATATCCGACTGCAACTACCAAACTCCGACTTGTCTGATGGGAAAAATGAGTAGTCTACTAGTGATTGACTTCTTTCTTCACTGATTGTAGGACTACCAGGGTCCGAGTTGTTGGCAACAAATTCTGCAACCAAAAATTAAAAAATGTTAATAATTGCAATTATATAAGCCCTTTTGGTACTCATTTTCAGTTTTTAAACAACATTACATACATTTCCACACATCTTTTTCACTCACATGTATTTCAAAAATCTACAAACTACATTCTTCAAACTCCTCTACCAAATGGATACATAGTATTTAGTTACTAGAATTTTCTCATCTTGAATCAAAATTCTTTGAAACTTACTTGGATCAACTTGGCGCTTCCCCATATTGATATTGGACAAAAAATTATGGGGAATTGACATAACTGAATTGGGAGAGAGAGAGATTGCATATCAAAATGGTGGGTTGGTATTCATAATTTATAAGAATTTGGAAGTTTCAGCGAAGATACTTTCTCATGGACTCTAGCGTTCCTATGGGCGACTGACTAGAACAAGGGTCAAGTTCACTTTATAGAAGAAATAAAAATAAGAAGAGGAAGTTTCCCTGCATTTGGTAGCTCTATTTGTGAGTCGAAAATTGTGACTTTTGCGTCTTTGGCTAATTTTCTTGCAGGGAGCATTCACATCTTGTTCTATTTATATCAGAGATTGACTGTAATATTTATGCCAGAGATTGACTCTCTTGCCGTGTTACTTTGGGCGTGACTGAGGGTACTTTCCAGGAGAAACAAAAGAAAAGGAAAGTTTATCCTGCGCTGAACAGTTTTTTTTTCGTCTACGAGATAACACAATTGATTCTTGAAGAACCTCAAAATAAGAAATTATTTCTTGCGCGTCTTTCAGGTTTATTAGTCATCACTTCCAATTTTTCTATTAATATATTTGAACATTTGCCATCAAAAGTTGTTGGTACGTCGCTGGTGATGTAGATATTCTGTGGATGTCATTGGAACAGATGGTGAAAGTCGGGATAATATATGCAAAAATGCTAAATAATATATAGATAATAAAGATTGGGATTACTATTCATGTTGTGGAGTGGTGGTAGGAGTTTTCATATCACATCACATGATTCTTGATAGAAATTGAGATGATATTACCTATTGTCACCATGTGCTGTGATGTGGACTCGATAGTATTGATGTAGATGTTCAACTCACCATTTCACCATGTTTATGCATGAACAATTTTATAGTGTGTTAGTTTTATTATAAACTAGTAGGGAAAAATTGACTCAATATATATATATATATATATTTTTTTTTTTTTTGATAAGCGAAAAATGAGAATAGTAGCTAAGACTTATAAGTAATAATCTTAAACTCATCTCAAAATAATGTGATTTCATTGTAATATATAATATATCTTTTGAAAGTAAAAAGTCTATATCTTGATATTTTGTATTTTTTGGCAAGGACACGTGCTGCATTTTACTTTCAATTATTATATATGGCAAGATAGAGATATGCATCAAAATGCAACACCCAAAATTTTTGGAGAATGTATAATTTTGATTAGAACACGAAAATGAATCTTCATCATTTCATATGAAATCGAACATTATTTTGCATTTTTGGAGAAGTTGATGAGCAATTTATACAAACTTTGTTTCCATTTTATCACGTAAGAACTATTAAACAACACAATAACAATTTATATTTTGATAATCTCTAAATTCATATATGGGAATCAACTATTACAGAATTTTTTCTCCTCAAAGCATATACTATTTTTTTTTCCCTTTCCACAAAATTTTAAAGAAAAAGAAAAAAAAAAAGTGAAAAACTGAGGAAGCTAAATGTATAGTAGATCTTAAACAATATGATATTATCACATTGCATATTTAACAACTATTAATTATCATATTCTTCACCTACTATATGATAATGCATATTTAGGTCTGTGGGGCCAGAGAATTTGTGGCCCCGGCCCACTTTACATTAGGGCCCAAGGTCTAAGCCGAGGAGAACTATTGTCGAGGACGCATAATGAAAGCCAAAAAAGGCCCAAGGATATGGCCGAGGACGATCTTATGCTCAACACCCCCTAGAACGCCTAAAGGAAAGGACGAGCTCAGTCGGGAGAGAGCAGCCAAGTGAAAAAGCCGCCAATACAAAGAATAAAGAACTCTGCGTCGACGTGTCCATGCCTTTCACCATGCTATTCAGCTTTTACAACCACTCCCAACCACCCGTGTATGGGCTGATAGGACAAGTCTCAATCCCGGAAAGTGGAGCTTACACGTGGACACTAGAAGTGGGGTAAATGCTAGTATAAAAGAGGAGGAGAACCAATGGAGAAGAGGGGGCCGGGGCCATGAAGTCTTAGAAGAGGAGAATAATAATATTAAGCTCCTCGGACGAGGTCTAAGACCGGAACCATTCATGTCGCCACTAGAACAAGGTCTCGTTAAACTCGTCAAGTTCACCTTCATGCAAATTTCCATAGACACCATGGCTAACCGCTGTTTGGTGACCCAGGCCTAGCCTTTCAAGCCCACGCTCTACAAATGATATTGTTCGGGCCCTTAAATGTACGAACACTATATCTTTTTTGGGTCGCTACAAATTGTGTCCTTACAAGATCGAATTCATATTGTGGCGAACACCAAGCCTAAATACAATATTGGATCTACATATTTAACCGCTAATCATATTGCACTAAGCCAAAAAAAAAAAAAAAAGGTTTAACTGTAGATCCAATTCATATTGTGGTGTACAATATGATAATAGTTGTTAAAATATGTCTAGTAAGAAGGAAAGATCTTAAATTATAATTATTACATATCAACAATTAATGCAATAAATTATAAATTATATTGCAGGAGTAATGCATTTTTGATTGTAGAATTGCCAAGGAAAGCATCCAAGTATATATATATATATATATATATATATATATAGTTAGGAACACTTGCTAAAAAGTTTGACCTATGCGAAAGTAAATAAAATTTTAGTGATCAAATTATAAGTAAAATAATATAAGAGAATTTGATTAGTAATACCAAAGATCATCACCCAAAATGACTATAAACAACTACTTAGAATGAAAAATAGACAACCCAACATCCATTTATCACTTATTGTTCTAAAGAAAAGAAATTTATGGTAGCAGTTTCATGTTTAATAGTTTTGGTTCTGTAAGCAATGCTATCGAAATTGCTTTACTAACACAAAATATTGTTGCTATTATCTTGAAAATACTTCTCAATTTTCATATATTAATCTTCTCCATTCTAATGATTTAAAGAACTTCTAGAACTTGTAAAAAGCTTATGTACATGAATATAAGAAAAGGTACAAAAGAATAGGGTTGTAAACGAGCCAAGCTTTGCCGAGTAGTGTGTGTTTGAGCTTGGCTCGTCAATAAAAATCAAATGCTCAAGCTTGGCTTGAGCTTGAGACAAGCCTAAAAACGATGTTTAAACTTGAGTTTGTGAGAATGCCAAAAAGCTTGAGCTCGGCTTGGCTTGATTAATTAGTCAAGCCAAGCTCGAGCTTAATATCAAGCTTAAACTCGAGCTCAAGTCAAGTTTTTTAGCTTGGGATCCAAAAATATTACATCATCAAATGCTTCACCAAAAATCAAATATACAAACACACACACACACACACACACACACATATATATAATATACTCATTTTATCATGCTTCTAACACCCGTGATTAGAATTGTTCAAATTACAACTTTACAAAATTAAATCCATCCATCATCATTTATTGTCTATAGCTTGAGTAACTGTTCAAAATACAATTTTTACATCCACATTTGTCATTCGTACAACTATAATCTTCACAAATCTAAATAAATTAATATTCCAAAACATATGTGTAATGTCATAATAATAAGTTTATTTAGTAAACATATATCAAGCTATAAACGAGGTTAAGCTCGGCATGTTTTGTATCAAGCCCTATTGTTCACTAGTTTGTTTACGAACAAATTTTTTTGCTTGAGCTCGGCTTGTTTATCAAACAAGCCTAAAACTAAGGCTCAAGCTTGGCTTATTTGTAAACAAATGAACATGAACGGGCTTTTTATCGAAATGAGCCCGAGTTGTTCATAAACAGCTTGGTTCGTTTATAGCCCTAAGAAATATGCATTACATTGAGCAGGCTAATCATTTTATAAAATAAAACAGCATGGCTAGTTGCTTTCCCGTTTTATTTATCTATTATATTTCTTATGTTATTTCTATCATATTTTTTTGTATATTTAAGGGGTATCATGGATTAAAGAGCAACATATCATAGCCAAATTGAACTCAAAATAAGAAATAAGTTTAAACTAAATAAGGTAAGATGATTTAGTTCATGTAGAAGGGTACAAAATCATTCCACTTTTTTTTTTTTTTTTTTTTTTTTTTTTTTTTTTTTAATATAAAGAACATATTGAACTAAGAATGAGAGATAAATTTATGGTATTTTATCCTTGAGATAAGTTTAAGCTAATTATGGTAATAAGATTTAAATCGTGTTGGACTATACAAAATCATTCTATTTTGTTTTAATATATGAGATGGGTTTAAGTTATATCTGGTGTAATTTTGCAAATGTTTCACATTTTTTACACCGTAGATCCGTATGAAATCTAACGATTAAAAAAACATATTGTCCACCTCAACCATCCTAATATACATAGCATCTTTTATGTTTCTCTCTCTTATTTATTAGAAAGAACTTTGAAGAGTGTTTACTGTCAATTTCTTCTTCACAAAACCAATTAACCAAATCTCCTAAACGAAAAAAAAAAAAAAAAAAAAAAAAAAAAAAAAAAAAAAAACTCAGACATACATGCTAATAACTCAAGTTACACCTAGTATAATTCTAAACAATGTTACACCACCCAATAACTTATTATTGAATTCATATTTTGAAAATTCAACCGTTGAATTACATATACTATATGTTCTTAACATACATGCCAATTTTCATGCCAATCGAAGATAATTTATTATTCGATCTATAAACTCATCTTTTATGTATTATTTTAAACTACAAAAATTTGAATTTGAATTATTAATTGATGACATGACTATTGATCATTAATCATCTTTAAATTTTGTAAGCATGGAGAATATATGAAAAAAAATGTAATCCAGTAGTGGATTTATAAAAATTCACATTTAATTAAAAAATATTGGGTAATGTAACATTAATTAAAGTTACACCAAGTGTAACTTGAACCCAACCCTATATATATATATATATATATATTGGCTAGCATGATTTGAATTAGGTTGCAAGATTTCCTAAGAATGGTATCACATCAAGGTATATGCTTCAATTGAGAGAATTTTTTTAATTCCAAAGTAACGGATATTAACATTACCATGGAAAATATAAAGCAATACTACATGCACGTCAATAGTCATAAAATGGATACAATAGTTAAACAATGTAAATGTCCTAGAGTTGATAAGTGGGATTCAACTTTTATAATATACTAGTCACTAACCCACGCGATACGTAAAAAGGTCTTATCTAAATGTAATATATATAATTTTTGTCATACCAAAATGAAAACAATACAATTTATCTCGAAAATTCAAAAGGTAAGTTTATGAAAATATTCATTTTTAATAAAAGTTATTTATAACATTTTGTCTATCATTAAAAAAAAGTATGTAGAATTTGGAAATTATTTTTTTAGTTTTAAATGAACTTTCTTGAACCCAACTTTTTCTACCCTACAATCCAAAACACTGGAAAATGTATCTCAAAAATTAATAAAATTCAACAAACTACAATTCAAAAGTTTTTTAAAAAATGAAAAAAATCAAACTCACATCAAAATCAAACTTTTTTTCCTGTATATGTAAAACAAATGAAATATGATATGATCAAGCCAAATATTTAATGCATAATCAAATTCAAAATATTTAATAGGCTTTAAAGCCATGCAATAGAAATTGGTGGTTGATCCCAATCAAGAGTATTGGTTGTAGCTTTATACATGATAATTGTAAAGGGGAAAATATAGAGGAAAATTTTTTTAATAAAGTATTTTGAATCAATTCGGACAATTATATAATTGTATACAATAAGGTTGGTTAATTATGAGTGGTGGGGTCATGCGAAAGTGACCGTTAGTTAAAGTCTATAATATATGATAATTGTGAAGAAAAGAAAAAGAGGTAAATGTTATGATCTTATTTTAAGTGGAAGATTTAGGATCACAACCTAAAAATTAATAGTTTTTCACTTTTTAACAATTTTTTAGTCAAAAGTATGAACTAAAGTGACTTACTACTATTTTCTTTGTTTAATTAGATGTTAATTTTATTTCTCTTAGAGCACTCGCATTAGGATATGTAAAATAGTATAAAGTGTCAAATTTGCACATTTAAGCCTATAAATGACCCAATTTATATGGGTACTATATATTTACATGAAAATTTATTTTTTAATACTTCTTTACCTAGAGAGAGAGAGAGAGAGAGAGAGAGAGAGAGAGTAAAAATTGATAAATAAATAATATTTTAATAAAATGTAGTGTAAAATAAATAATTTGATATAGGGTGTTTTGAAAAATGATTTAAAAAAAAAAAAAAAAAGAAAAGAAAAGAGAAGTAAGTTATTATGTGAAAATAAGGAGTCAATGCAAATGCTCCTTGGCTCTAATTGAGGTCGAACCCAGTCAACACACTGCCTTTGATACAATTATTCAGTAGGTGCAGAGAACCTTCGCAACAATTTCTGCTTATCCTCCCAGCCAATCAGCTTTTGTCCCAGTCAATGTCTAAGTATTTGGTATTAAAAACAAGTAACGTCACAAACGGTAAACTACCAAAACGGCCTAAGTCTTGTTAGTCTAGCAAAAGCTTTAAACCCTTATGTTAGTTTCTAGCAAACCGATGTGGGACTAAACGTCCAACTTTTTCTTTTGAGAGGAAGAAAGTTAGAAAGTTAGAAAAAACAGGGAAATCCTAGTGTACTAACGGGTTTAATATCACAAACTAACAAGACTTAAACCCGTTAGTACGCTAGGATTTCCCTGTTTTTTCTAACTTTCTAACTTTCTTCCTCTCAAAAAAAAAAAAAAAACAAGTAACGTAGATGTTCTGCTCACCATTTCGTCGTGTTCCGCTCACCATGACAAAAGTAATTTCTGTCGTATACAATGATTGAAACACAAAACAACTATACAGTGTGGAATGCGGATAAGGAAGCATCTCAGCAATTTTCTATAAATCCTCCCACCCATTCAGCCAATATCTACTAATCCTCCAGTCATTGTGTTTGAGTCATATCTCATAATAATAATAATAATAACAACAATAATAATTTTTTTAGAAAATAATAATAATAATAATCTTATTGAGGGTGATAGCAACCATTATCATTATTAATTGTATTAGTCTTTAATTGCAAATTCTAAAGGTTTTAATTAATTACAAAACTAAAGTGCAAAGCACCACTATAATGATTTTCTACTTTTTTTCCCATTATATTAATATTAAAAAAAAATCCACATTTGCTCCCATTTTATAATGATCTTCTACAGTTTCTTGCCGCCGACCTTGAATTTGTGCAAATAAGGTACGGTTGGAAAGCGTATAAGATTATCTTCACAATAGTACCAAATTAATTTGCATCAATCAGAGTGTAGATTGAAATTTTTGATGATGTAGAATGAACTATGTATATATCATATGATTAAATGCACTAGTTGTTGTTGAGGTCCGAAATGTGCAACAAGGGAGATCCAGCCCATGCAGATAAAGAAGGACATGGGCTTTGGAGAAGGGAGACCCAGTCCATGGAGTTGAAGATGGATGTGAGCCTTGGAAGAGCCAGAAGGCCTAGCAAAAGGGGGGCTTACAAGACAAAGAGAAGGAGAAAGTTCAAGGAAAAATAAGATGGGAAGAGGAGCCCAATGATTTAAAGGAGCAAAAATATCAAAAAAATCTCAGAAAAGGTGCAGACTATTCAAGAATAGCCTAAAAAGTAAAAATGGGTCCTCAGGAAAACCCACGAAAATAACAAAGAAGTCCCAACAAGGGTGCAGATGACCAAAGAATAGCCTAAGAAGGGTCTTCGGGAAAACCCACGAAAATAACAGAGAAGTACCAGAAAAGGTGCAAATGACTCGAGAATAGCCTAAGAGCGAGTCCTCAGGAAGGCCCGTGAAGAAAAAGGAAGAGAAAACACTAGAGGATTCATCAAAATCAAATTCCTCAGAGGAAGGAAAAGATGAGAGGGACAAGAAATGTTTTGAAATCCAGAATTCAATATGGAGAGACAAAGGGACATTGATCCGAGAAGAAACATGCAATAAGAGGAAGGGTGTTCGGAGACTTTCCGAGTTCACCCATCACAAATGGGAATCTATGCTATATCTATTGTGGCGGTTCAATGGAATGCCGCTATAACTAAGTCAAACGCCACTAAAACACATATATTGCAGCGGTTTTATATACTGCCGTTGTAGTGCGCCACAAAAGACTAGATCTATTGCAGCGGTTTAATGGAACAACGCAATATATCTCATGTACAGGGGCATTCCAAAAAAGCGCCGCAATATGCAACAAATAGCGGCAATTTTCGCAACCACCGAAAAAAAAAAAAAAAAAGCCCACTGCAATAGCTCTTTTTTTTGTAGTGATATTTTTGCTTTTGTAAGCAATGCTATAGAAATGGCTTTACTAACACAAAATATTTTTGCTATTATCTTGACAATACTTCTCAATCTTCATATATTAATCTTCTCCATTCTAATGATTTAAAGAACTTCTAGAACTTGTAAAATAGAATATAAGAAAAGGTACAAAAGAAATATGTATTACACTGAGCAAGCTAATCATTTTATAAAATAGAATAGCATGGCTAGTTGCTTTCCCATTTTATTTATCTATTATATTTTGTATATTTAAGGAGTATCATGGATTGAAGAGCAACATATTATAGCCAAATTGAACTCAAAATAAGAGATAAGTTTAAACTAAATAAGGTAAGATGATTTAGTTCATGTAGAAGGGTACAAAATCATTCCACTTTGTTTTGATAAATATAAAGAACATGTTGAACTAAGAATGAGAGATAAATTTATGCTTTTTTATCCTTAAAATAAGTTTAAGCTAATTATGGTAATAAGATTTAAATCGTGTTGGACTGTACAAAATCAATCTATTATGTTTTAATATATGAGATGATTTCAAGTTACACCTGGTGTAATTTTGCAAATATTACACCTTTTTTACACCGTAAATCTGTATGAAATCTAACAGTTAAAAAACATATTGTCCACCTTAGCCATCCTAATAAATATAGCATCTTTTATGTTTCTCTCTCTTATTTATTAGAAAGAACATAGGAGAGTGTTTACTATCAATTTCTTCTTCACAAATCCAATCAACCAATCTCCTAAACCAAAAAAAGTTAGAAAACACTCATTGAATTTATTTTCTTGCAAAGTTGTTATCAAGTTTTTCTTCTTTTTTTTTTAAAAAAAAAAAATAATAATAATGAACTTTCGTAAGGTTTGCACAACCTTGCCACACCACAAACAGCCTTTATAAGTTCTTAAGCCTGATTTTTTTTTAAATTTATTTATAATTTGTAATAAATAAGGGAGAGAAACATAAAAGATGCTATATTAATTAGGATTTTAGCCATTAAATTTTCTACGTGTAATATATATATATATAAAATGGATACAATAGTTAAACAATGTAAATGTCCTAGAGTTGATAAGTGGGATTCAACTTTTATAATATACTAGTTACTAACCCACCTGATACGTAGAAAAGTCTTATCTAAATGTAATATATATAATTTGTGTCATACCAAAATGAAAGCAATACAATTTTTCTCAGAAATTCAAAAGGTAAGTTAATGAAAATATTCATTTTTTTATAAAAGTTATTTATAACATTTTTTCTATCATTAAAAAAAAGTATGTAGAATTTGGAAATTATTCTTTCAGTTTTTACGAACTTTCTCAAACCCAATTTTTTCTACCCTACAATCCAAAACACTAGAAAACGTATCTCAAAAATTAATAAAATTCAACAAAACTTAAATTCATATGTTTTTTTTTAAATTGAAAAAAATCAAAAATCAAAAATCAAACTCACATTAAAATCAAACTTTTTTTTCTTGAATATATAAAACATATCAAATATGATGTGATCAAGCCAAATATCCAATGCATAATCAAATTCAAAATATTTAATAAGGCTTTAAAGCCATGCAATAGAAATTGGTGGTTGATCCCAATCAAGAGTATTGGTTGTAGCTTTATACATGATAATTGTGAAGGGGAAAAAATAGAGGAAATTCTTTTTAATAAAGTATTTTGAAAATACTATCATAATCTAACCTAACTTGTGAATAATGAATAGATAAATAAATAATTTTATTTATTCAAAAGATAATAAAAAACCACTAAATGGATTTAACTATAAGTCTATAAACATTATTCCTAAGCAGCCAATTACTCTCTTGCACTGAAATTGAAAGATGCTAAAATAGTCCTAGCATGTATTTTGACCCCTTAATAGAATTTTACAATTTCAACACTTTTAATGTAAAATTACAAATTAGTACAATATACTTGTTTAGCCAAGTTTCATATTGCAAGCATGTACTATAAACCCTCTAAGCCTATAAATCCCTATGTGATTGAGCCCTCCAAGCTCTAGCTAACAATCGACTTCCCCGAGTCTTTTCTCCACCTATCTTATTGGATTCATCACCGTTGAACTGCTAGCGAAAAGCCACCAATAAATTTGGATTTAAGATCAACTCCAATAGTTTCCAAACCAATCAACTCTCTAACACTCAAAAATGGTGTAAGAAGTGATGGTGCAAATCTCCTCTCAATGATATGTAAGATTGGAAAGGAAGAAGAAAAGGCAACTATGAGAAAGGGAGCCAATCTTGTACCATACCGACCTGGTGCGGGCTGGTATTTGCTATTCTAGTGCCTTGGCCAAGACAAAAACACTAACATTTCGTCTTGGTTCAAATACCGGGCATATTGGGTCCGTTTTGGCCATTCTAGGTTAAATACTGAATTCCAACCTATTAGTTGATACCAAATTGGTACCTTTTTTCACGTCACACTAAACTTCTGTCTCTCTTTGCCTTCTTCTCCTTCTCACACCAATGACAACAAAATATCGATTGCTGGTGAGGAGAGGCATTGGTGATTCATACATTGAAAATTGGGTTGAAGTTAAGAAAAAAAGATACCGGAGTGATGCTAAAAGAGTTAGATTGGTGTGATACTAAGAGAGAGAGAGAGAGAGAGAGAGATCTGTAACTAATGGGGAAGACATGAAGTAATAGAGTAAAGAGTGAAGACAAAATAAATTTGAAAGAGGAAGAGATAACGTGTGGTTGTAAAGAGATAGTGTGTGAAGCTATGATATGTTGGAACTTAGAAATAGGAATGATAAGTTGGCAAGCAACTAGCTTTAGGCGAGCAATAGTGGAAAAAAGAAATGAAAGAGTAAAATAATTGTGGGGACTAGGAAAGAGAAAACTAGATTTCCAAAAGGCTGTCTTGGGGTAGAAGCATTAGAGATTTTGTGCTCGGAGAAGAGACAAGAAATTTAGTAGAAACCCCATCAATATTTAGAGTGTTGTCTCCAAATAGAGATTGATTTCTTTGTTTCCAAACCATGTCACAAAGGATGGCTCCATACAACAAAAAGTCTTCTTTCTAACCTAAATACTGATTATCCATAAAAGGGGGAAACAAAAGGAAGCTGGCAAAATCTGATGTGGTCTTGGCCCATGAATTTGTTCATAGCTACAAATATACAAGGAAGAAGAAAGGTTTCCTTGGAATCAAGCTTGATTTCCAAAAGGCCTACAACAGTTAGGACTGAAATTTTTTTATTGTAGTCTTAAAAGCTTTTGGTTTCTGTGTGACTTTATAAATCATATCCATCAGTGCCTCTCCACCGTTGAGTTCACTTTGCTTTTAAATGGAGGTCTTAGACCAAGTTTCTCTCCCTCTAGAAGGCTTAGGCGGGGGGGCCCCCTATCTCCATACTTATTTATTTTGGGCAATGGGGTTTTTATGAGGCTGATAAATATATAGGAGTGTCTCAAAAGAACCTAACCGGGGTTAAAGTTTTCAATACCACTCCCCCATCTCTAAGCTCTGCTATGCTAATGACATTTTATTGTTTTGAAAATCTAAGTCCTCTGAACTAGCCATTCTTAGAAATTGCTTGGAGACGTTCTGTTCTTGGTTAGGCCAAACTATTAGTGTGGAAAAATCTGGTTGCTTCCTTTCCAAAGGTGTGAGCCCTCAATTTATGAATCAAGTTAAGTGTTGTTGGGGTCTCAATACACTTCCACAAAGTACAACCTATCTGGATGTTCCTCTCTTCCTGTCAAAGAGCAAAATCTAAGATTTCAAATTTGTTAAAGAAAGATTGGATAGGAAGCTCAGTGGGTGGAAAAGTAAAAATCAGTCTTGGTCCGGTAAAGCAACTTTGATTAGATCGATGGCCTAAGCCATCCCGGCTTATTCTATGTCGGCTATACTATTCCCTAAAGGTTTATGTGATCAATTAGATGCTTCAGTGCGCATATTTTGGTGGAGCCCCAAATCAAAGGCAGGTTCGTGATCGACTTCGATGTCTTGGTCTTCTCTTTGTTGGCCACAAAAGGAGAGTGCCTTGGGATTCATAAAATTCTGGGATTTCAACCAAGCTCTCCTCTCCAAACTTGGCCGGTGGATTTTATCCAGAAAGGATTGTTTTTGTATTAAGGTCTTGAGGGCAAAATACAAGATTTGGGACAATTGGTTGTCTCACCATTCCCTTTTTGGAAGAGCATGATGGGCATAAAACACCTTATTGCAAAGGCGCTTTGCCTTTTAGTAAGCAATGAGGATTCCATCAGAACATGGTTAGACCCGTGGATCCTTAATCTCTCAAGCTTCACCCCTACCCCTAAAGTTGATACTAATCCGAACATTGCTTTGGTGGTTTCTTAGCTCCTTACTCCAGACTCAAGTAGTTGGGATATTTCAAAGCTGAGATTGTTGTTTGAGGGGCATGTGGTTGATCTAATCTAGAAAATTCCCATTCCTAGTTACCCTATGGAATATAGTTGGTCTTGGACTGCAACAAACTCCAGGTTTTTTTTTTTTTTTTTTTTTTGGTCAAGTCGGCTTATTGGCTTTATAGGGAAGGCTCTCCTCCCTGGAACCTCAACTATATTAGGGGTCAGATTTGGAAATCCAAAATTCATGAGCACCTCAAGATGCTTATATGGAGAATTATTGCCAATGTTTTGCCTACTAAAGAGGTAATTAGTTTGTTCAATGAGAATGTGAATAGAAGTTGTCCTTATATAGTAGTAATCCCAAAACAAGACATCGGTATTTTATACTACCGAAATATATCGTTTTCTTGACTAAACCAAAATGGCTTCTGGTATGAAATCGACTCCCTTGACTATCAATTTCTCTCTAAAGGAGTGGGTAGCTCTCTTTCACACAAAAAGGTTTGGGGTGAACAAAATTCTCTCACTTGTTTTTATAAGCTCAGCTCACTCATTTCTTGTTCACACATGCAAAGGGTGTGAGTCTTGACTTATATGATATGGGCAGAAAAATGGATAAGAATAAGAACAGAGCATTCTGCTAGTATATATTTCATGACCTTGTTGTGAGTTGTCTAGTCGCGAGTTGTGACTCGCCTAATCAGCAATTTCTCTGGATCTTCTACCACGTGTCATTTATGGGCGCTTCAAGTTGCCTAAGGCCACAAGATGACTTTAAATGCAGAATTGACAAAACACAGAAGGACTCAAGTACTTTCAACCCCAAATACAATAAAGCCCAGAAAGATACATTAAAATGAGAGAAAAAATACAAATAAATTTGGCACGAAATTAAACCAACAAACATATGGATTTTATAGAAATATTTGCAAACAAAAACGGTTAAGGAAAAGCTGCACAACATCCAAAAAATGAAACTTACCAATATGGAAATATCACAGGGAATTACTCCACGATCTAGGAGCCTACTTTTTTTTCCACTTAGGGTCCATTTGGTTTGGAGGATGAAAAGTGGGAGGATAGAAAATAGGGAGGGGATGGAAAAGTGGAAGGATATAAGAGATTTTAATTTTCCTTATTTGTGTTTAATTGGGAGGGTGGAAAAGTTGATGGATGAAAAAAAAAAAAAAATTGATTCAGAAGAAAAATGGGGGGATAGAAAATAGAGAGCTTGTATAAATTTACTCATATGCCC
Organism: Quercus dentata; assembly: GCA_028216015.1. Lineage (NCBI taxonomy): Eukaryota > Viridiplantae > Streptophyta > Magnoliopsida > Fagales > Fagaceae > Quercus > Quercus dentata. Next base: position 96,638,373 of record CP116447.1, read on the forward strand.
TTTGTTGAGGTCCAAAATGTGACGAGGAAGTCCAGCCCATGAAGACAAGGATGGAGGTCGTGGGCCTTAACATGAGAAAGCCTAGTTTGTAAAGATAAGAAGGGCCATGAAGGCCCAAAGGCCCAACAAGTGAAGAAAATCAAAGAAGTATGGAAAGGAAGAGAACCCAAGCTTAGGCTAGGGATGGGTCCTCCAACCCCATGAAATGGGTCCCTTGGAAAAAATCTAAAAATGCTAAGTAGGACATGGACAGTCTAGAAGATGGTCTAGGAACGAGCAATGCATATTTTTAAAAAGGAAAAAAGGGGAAGAAGCCGTTGGAATTCCTATCAAAGGCAAGCTCCTATGAGGCAGAAAAAAATGATAGGGACAAGTGATGGCTTCAGGATCAAGACCTAGTGAAGGAACCAACGGACCTCGGGGAAGGCAAAGGACATGGAGTAAGAAGAAGGATGGTCGGAGGCTTTCCAAGTCTGTCCATTGCAAGGAGGAATCCATCCCATTTCTGGGAAAAAGGCCAAACCAAGAGAAGTTAGCATCAAGGTCCCAGGACCTTTGAATGAACTTTTAGGTACGAGTTCCTAGAAGAGCAAATAAGAAGAAATAAGGAAAGGACCAGCCACCAACGTTTCGTATAAAGGAGACTGGCTTTGGTACCCGTAAAACAAAGGGAGAGAACAGTAATTTGAAAGCCCTCCAAGAGTAGTGTAAAAAGGGAGAAGCAAGGAAGACAAGGGGGACATCATTATACGTAGAAGAGACCAAGAAATATATAAGAAGAGAGTTTTAAGCTTTAAGTTGAGTTCATTGAGTAAAGAGAGGCATTGTAAAAGGTCTAGTAGCAAAATATTCGAGGAGTCACTTGAATTCAAGGGCCTCAAATTTCACAAGTCTTAGGAACCCAAAGGGGATTAACCAAGTCTGTGATCTTTGAGGCTTATTGGATTCAAGGGCTTCAAATTTTGTTTTACATCTCAAGTCTTTAAAATTTTAGTACAACAGATGACTTGAATCTGCATCTTTTAAGGCTCAATTGCTGTCAAAACGTGTGGGACACCTTCGTTGGAACATTGCATTAATAAGAAAACTTCATGGAAGAGGGATTAAGAAGTATGAACACGTGTACTGGTATATGAATGACATAAAAAAAATATATTATTAGGTCTTGCTTAATAATTGATGGTAGAAATATATAACCTAATAGCCGCCTATAGGAGGATCTCCAACTACGAGTTTGTTCCTTCATTGTCCTATTATAGAATAATTCATATGTGTTCTTTAATGCAAATATTTTTTTTATCATTATATTTACAACACTAAAATACTTTTAATGAATGGTGTTTGTTGTTAATCTAATTTGGAAAAAAAAATCATATTATAATATGTTGTGTTTTGTGTTGTTGTCAGGTTTTAGCTTATTTGGAAAAGTACAGGATAGTTTGAACAAGTTGATGAAGAACAATTAGTTCATTTGAAGACAATGATTTTTGTGCAATTTCCATTCACTATTTAAAAATATTTTGTTTAACAAATTAGTAATAAATTGTTATGTATTTTTTATATGATGTTTTTAGATGCTTGAGTGATTGTTAAGTGTTTACGAATATTTTATGTTATTCTTCATCTTCCTTATCTTATTAGTGTTTTCTTCAAGATTTTTAAGAAAAAAAAATTAATTTTGTGTTTAAAATTATTTATTTATCTATTTATTTTTCACATATTTATTTTTAGTTACGTTTCTCTGTTTTTTGACTCGTATGGTAGAAAAAATTGTGTTTGAGAAAATTTGTTTAAAACTAAAAAATAATTTCCAAATTTTATATACTTTTGATGATACACAAAATATTATAAATAAATTTTATTAAAATAGTAATATTTTCACTAACTTACTTTTTTAATTCTTGAGAAAAATTGTATTGTTTTGATTTTGGTACGACAAAAATTATATGTATTGCATTTGTGATTGTCGTTATAATAAATAAAAATATGATTATGAATTGCATTACTATTTATAAAATTATTCCAAATTGAAAAAAAAAAATATTAATGAAACACTCTAAAAATATTATCACGTGCAATGCGGGGGGTCCACGACTAGTATTATAAGAATTGGTAAAACATTAAAACTCTACTATGTAAAGCTCAGTCATTAGGTGATGCATATATATATTATAAGCACTGTTTCGTAGTTTCTATATACTTAAATTGCTTCCTGTTTGTATAATGATGTTAAATGCTAAGAATGCTTCTATTCCATTGTCAGTAGGTGATGCATCTAATATTGTGAAACAAAAAAGCCGCCCCGCCACAACAAGCGGGTTGGTTTCTCTGTCGTTGCCGGGGAGCTCTTGGTGAGGAGACCTTAGGAGAAGTTGCTAAAACAAATACTATCATGTGCAATGCGGGAGGTCCAAGACTAGTATTATAAGAATTGGTAAAACACTAAAACTCTGCTATGTAAAGCTCGGTCATTAGGTGATGCATATATTATAAGCACTGTTTTGTAGTTTCTATATACTTAAATTGCTTGTTTGTATAATGATGTTAAATGCTAAGAATGTTTCTATTCCATTGTCAGTAGTTAGATGTTAGATGTTTTAATGCTAATAGCTTCTACGAGCCCAAGGAGTTTGATTCTTGATAGAGATTATTGCACAAACATCCAACTATATTGCACAAGCACTTGTTTATTGCACAAACATCCAACTATATTGCACAAACACATTTAGTGCGCGTTTGGCTCCAAATTAAAAAGCCAGCTTATTTTACTATTCAGCTTATTTTTACTACTATTCATGGGCCTCATTGCACTTTTTAGTACCATTCAGGGGTCATGTTAGGGTCATATTTAGGTAATTGGCTAATTCTTTGACAAAACGCACTTTACTTGTAATTGGGTAGATTTAGGATGGGTTTAATACTTCAAGAAACAAGTGTTCAAGTTTAGTATTGAAGCCATGTAAGTCCGACCAAAAAACAAATCAAGAAGTGTTGTTCATTAAAGCTTGATAGAAGTCTTGACAGAATCCTTTCTATTGAGACTTAATGTTGAAGCTTGACAAAAGCTCATTAGAAGCAGTATCTGTCGAGAATTATGAAATCAGGGTTTTTAGATCTAATTATACGCATATCCTTGAGTATTTGTGTAGGGTTTCTTTTCTCACAACCCTAAACATATATAAGGATTATTTTAAGAGCCGTCACAATATTGTTGCAATTGTTGTCACATGCATTGTGTGACCGGAGACAAAAATTATCATAGTTCATCTTTCTCTCTATAGAAGCTACTGCGTCTTTACACCCAAGGTTTTGTGACCAAAGAACTTCCCGATCTTCATCAGCGATGAACTCAAGAACTTTGCAGCCAATAATCCTTCTTAAGTTGGTATGTTAGTCATGTACTGGGATCCGTACATCATTAGTTAGTTACGTATTGGGAGTTGTGTATTGAACGGAGAGATTGTTGCTACAATACAAGTTCAATTGGGTACTGGGGTAAGGGTTCAACTGTAGGTTGGTATTAGGTACTGGAATTCCTTTTACCTGTAACCGCTTGTTTATTGATAATAGTGGATTCTTGGGAGTATTGACCTTAAATTCACTCGATGGGCTTTTTGTCTTGGTGATTTTTCCCATTTTTAAACAAATCACCTGTGTAAAATTTAATTTTCTCTGCATTTAGTTATTTGGTGATTTGTTTGTACTACCACATTATTGCATGTTAAATTGACTTAATTAATTAACTTAGGTAATTAATTAATTAATTTGCCAGTGGGATCAATACATTTTTGCCCTATCGTGTCCCATTGTACTATTTCAACTAACTTTTATCTTTATCTACATTACTTTCAACAAAAAATTTTCAGTTTCAATAAAATAAACGAATCCCAAATAGACCCTTAATTTTCATTTAGTGTTGCACATGAAACACTCATCAAATAGTAATGTCACAATATTGTCTAGGTGCGGCTTCACTTTCGTCTTGTCAAACCGAGAAGTTGTGCATATGAAAACTTAGACAATTCTATGGTGAAAAATTCTACTCAAAAGTCAAAAGTTAAAACTCTTTCTGTATAGTAACACACATTGATCATTGTTTATGTGACTTAAACAAGAAGCTTCTGTAAAAAAGAGAGAATTTTATATCTTGCACGTAAAATGTTACGGAGTTGAGCTTCTCAACAAACTTTTGATCATAAAATTGGTTTAGCTTTTACAGCTCTATTTTGTTAATTAAAGGTCAATACTTTAATAGCCACAAAAAAATTGTGAAAAATTCCTTCAAATTGGTTTAAAGTAATTTTCTCCGACGTAACCATTTATTTAACAATCCGCATCATTTCAAATAATAATAACAATCCACATGTATGAACGATCCTATTAATTTGTATAAATAAGTTATGTGACAATTAAATTTGTTATATGATTAAAAGTACATGTAAATAATCAATAGAATTGACACACGTGTGATGGGTTGAAGTCTTTTTATTTTATTTTATTTTTCTTTCAAACCAATTTAAAAGAAAGTTTTTAACTCACCTATATAAGATTAGAATACCCTCTAATTTCTAGGATAATTCTACCATGAAGGCCTTAAAATTCAGTCCATTAATTATTTTGAAACGAGTGAGTTGAATGTTAACACGTCATCAACATTTAATTATCACCATTCTGATATTTATTTGAACCACTCATACGGTGATAAAATCCACTTCACTTATTTTTAAATAAATAATTAGAATTTTAGAGTTTCTTTAGAAACTTCTGAGGATCATAACCCGATTAGCAAAAAAAAAAAAAAAAATTATTGTAATTTTAAAATTTTTTTTTTTTTTGTGCGTGTGATCTTAGAAAGAGATACCAATGACAGTGGGAAATTTTTTTCTTTTAAAAAATGTATCCAAAGTTGACTGGGAAAGTGGAAACCCGGGAAAAAGGCTTGGGCGGTAGCACTATAGAAAAAACTAGAGGAGTGGTTGGCGATAATGGGCTGCGAGTGAGGCCTACTCCGGGCCTAAGGTCCAATTTACGCAGACGCTTCTCTTCTCTATCCCTTCACCAATGCCAATCAGTGGCGATTTTGGCCCATTAGCATTTATTTTTAAAATATTTAGGCCCGAAACACTGTTTGGGAAATATTTAGGTAAGTACCACTTTTGGTAGTACTCGAGCTTGGAGAGCTCGAGTACCCCATTTTTCTGTTCCAACGTGGCACCCGACGTTGGAACAGAAAAAAATTAAAAATAAACTTGGTACCCGAGCTCATGAAGCTCGAGTCTCACGCTCACCCACGTTGTCTCCCTATTTCCCCACGCTTAAACCATATGTTCCCAAAGCTACCATCCTGTTACCCGCAGCAAAACATACCCACAAACCAAACCTCTCAATCTCGCTATCTCCCTCTCTCAATCTCGCTATCTCCCTCTCAATCTAAAGCTATTTCCACACAAATACTCTCATTCTGCCTCTCAATCTCGCAAATTCTCCCATTCTCCCTCTCAATCTCGCGATCCGCTTCATTCTCCGTCTCGCTCTCGGTCTCCCTCTCACAAGGTATGTCTCGCTCAGCTTGCATGTTTAGCTTGTGGGTATTTTTGTTTGTAAATTTGTTATTTTTATGCATAGTTTGATTCTGGGTTTTGATCAATTTAGTTAGTTAGTTAATTTATATTTTTCGGTGATTACTAGAATGTTGGTCTTGTTGTGCTTGTCTTTTGGGTTCAATTCGGATTCACTCATGAAAGGTTTTGTCCATGAAAGTCAGCAAATAGTGAGGCCTACGGTTGAAACCCCAAATTCTACCTCAATAATTTAAAGATATAGGAATGATACCAATCTAGATATCGACATGGATGTTTCATTCAGATATGGACCAAACATAAAATTAAAAATTAAAAATTAAAAAGGATATTTTAATTTGGGACAAAATTTAGGCAAAAATAAGTTTTGTACATTAGTTCCCCAAATAAATACAAACACATGGTTGCATTGACCAATGAAACACAAACAATATTATATTTCCAAAGACAAGTAACTTCAATGCAAATTGTGTTTGAACATAATTGGGAAACATATATTGCACCTAAGCACCTAAGATATTGTGCATAAACTTTACCCTTTTATTTGATTTAGTTTAACCACACATGAAATATAGAAGAAGAACAACAACAAAAACAAGAAATAAAAAACATAAGAATTTAGGTCTCCAAAGTTGTCTTTGAGAATTGTCGGGCTACCAATGTTGATAGGAGGAAGTGCCTTTCATGTTATAGTAGATAGATCACACTAATTTGAAGAAAAGCAGATCTTTGATCTTTATCGTGACCCTGTTAATGATTCTTAAACAAAAAGAGAAGTTTCATATCAAGATGATTTGATACATAGCTTCATAATCTAAAAGGAAAATTTCAGTTTGAAATAATATATAAAACATCATTATACCATTAATTTTTCTATATATTGGTAATTTACACACACACCTTGTATGGGTCTTGAACCCACAACCACACCCCTACCTTGCTCTTACAAGGAAGAAGCCATTCGAGCCAGAGCTCATTAGCTCTAATATCATTATATCATCACCGATATCTAGAAGCCTTTTACTTGAACAATCGAACATAAAAACTATCCTAAAACCGGATAAAGTGCGAGCCCACAACAAAAATAGAATTAAACATAGTCCTCTTTACAAGAATGTATAATAAGCACCTTCTTCATGCGGGTCGTGATTTCAAATTTGCGGGATTTGTTGTAGATGCGCCTTTTCTCGCCTTGACGAGCCCTCTTTGCGGTTGAGTCTGCTTTCTTAGTTGGAGCCGCCTCACACACTGCTTTCTTGAAAAATTCACAAAACCCAGAATTTCAAATCGTCCTAAAATTTCATTACCAGAACTTGGGGTTCTGAGAAAAGAAATGAACAAGGAATTGTCATTCATTGGAACTTGAAAAGGCCAAGACATAAAATTAAAATAAAAAAACTTTATTCAACTCGTACTTTAGCAAACAAGGTTATTTTCAATTTTTGAAAGTAACAACATGAATCATAAAAATCTAGTCTCATTGTGCAAACCGGTGATTTATTTTGGCAAATGAATTGTTTTGAGACTCAAGTTCGATTTGTCCTGAATCTTCCGGACCAGTGATTGAAATTTCAGTCTCTTTCATTGATTTAGTACTCAAGCCACCATTAGTCATGAAGTAAGGCTGTTGTTTAATAGAATTCATTTCCTCACATATTCTTCACTGCTTTGCACCCAAACTAAGGTAGGCATGCTCATTTTGTTCCAATGGCCTTTTCCGAAATGATTCTTGACACATCACACCCTCTAATTCTCTCACATCAAGTAGAAGAACCAGTGTATTTAACTCTACTTGATTGCAGTAAAAAAAACAAGATGGCCGTAAGTCATTTAAGACAACTCCTTGAGAGTGTGCGAGAATCCACTAACTCCACAATCTGCTGAATATAAGCACACTTTCAGCTTTGTTTAGTTTACTATGCCCAGGTTTAAAGCAATCCCTTAGGCTGATCCCATCATTGAACCGTTCAGGGACTAGACCTATCAATTCTATGTGTGCAAGATTGACCATTGTTGGCACTTAATTTTATAATGAGAAATATATAATACAAATCCATAAAACATATTTTGTAGCATTGCTGGTTCCAACTTCCAAACATTTTTTTTTTTCAAAAATTCTTGCAATTGGATTTGAAGTTTAGACTTAAAATATGGGTTTCTTCAAGTTTCTGTAAGACTTCTTCCATGTTTGGTCTTTCTTGCTCATTTGGAGTAGTACATTGAACAGCTATCGATAATACATTTTGAAATTCAGTTACAATATAAGCCCCACTTAAGCATGGATCTGCCATGGCACTTATGCTTCCTCCTTTCATTATTGCATTCCTTGCCTGTATCGGTGACAATTGACAATAGAAATATATTCAGCTAATCCGCTGGAATTTACCATCTTAGGTGAAAAAACTACTTATAAAATAGTAACATGCTAAACTATATGGGAGACAACATGTTAAATAGAGCATACCTCTTTAAACAGAGATTCTGGCTTTCTTCCTGTCAAAAGTTGAAGTAGCACAACCCCAAAATTGAAAACATCATTTGTAGTGGTTTCCATCCTTTCAGTCTTTAACTTGTAGTTTGATAAGATGGGTCTGAAATCTTAGGCTCTAGTTTCTCGATCGATAATATGTTTGCTAACCGAGACATATTGGAGTATTAGTTATTAGCACCATCACACTTAATATTAGCTATAGGTGAAATTAATTAATTTTACCTTTTTGTGACTCTACCTTTTAGGATTACCTTAAGGTATAGTTTTGTTCTTAAATTAGAAATAGATACTCAAACAATTAACATAGTATTGAAGTCATACATGCATGTACTTAGTTCGTTTTTGTCTTTGTTTTTGTTCCCCTTCTGTTGAGATCTTAGTCCACCATTTGATGTCATAGACTCACAGCCAGACAATATATGCAACTAGAGCTCAAATTTCAAGTTGGAAGAATTTCATAGGTTTTTCTTTCTTTTGGAAACTAACATATGGAAATCATTATTCTCTTCTTTATACAACAAAGTGAACTTCTAATAATCCTTAAAACTTTAGAGTTAATACTCTCAAGTCTCATTCTTTTCAAGTCTAAAGCAGCAAGTTAACCATGTGAAGAGGAAAGCTTGTAACTTGTTGGTTGAATTTGCACTTATAAAAATAAGAAGCAACATTTGTGATCGTTTTGGTCTTGTATGGTTCTCCATGATTTGTACTTTGTAGTTTCCCTCCCCATGTATTGATCTTTCCAACATTGTTCAATACGCATATCATGGAAGATGTTATTCTTTCTGCTAAATATAGTTAAGGAAGACAAGGCTCACACCTCAGTCCATACTTGTGGTGCTATTATTTCATAATTGCTGGAATTTTATTGTTTCTTCATTTTCTGTTTGATTTTGTTTTCTTTCATTCTTTCTCACGCTTGTTTCGTTCAAGAATGGCGGTGGCTTTTGTCTCCAATTTTTTTTCAGATATCAAGTTAATGCAAATGTGAATATGCAAGTTTATTTGAATATTTTAGATTTATTAAAAAGAGAATTTATGCAATTTGTATTGTGAAGAATGTTATTGCACCACACAATCGCGTACTCAAATTTTTTTTGTAATTCATTTTATTCAAGTCAATAAGCCATTGAAACTCTATATTTGACAAGAAAATTGAACTACCCATGATGCGCTTACATTTTTGGCATTTTTTGGGTGTGATTGGTATGTAAATAACCCAAATGGCGAAAAGTGACAAAGATCAAAATTTATTTCAAGATTTTGTACTAATTAAATCAATTAAAATTTATTAATGACTGCAATCTCTTATTCTTTAAGGAAACTGATATGGTTTTGAGAATACTGATTGCCAATGTGAATGGGAACTTGGTATTGTGGTCCAAATGTATATCTTTCCAATGTTACTCGGAAAATTATAATTGTATCCCGGACCCATGAGCTGCACAAATCTTTTCACGCACTCACGCACATGCACACATTGCAAGATAAAAGTTCTGTCTCATGTTAAAAAATAGTTAATTTAATTATTATTTTAACACGTTTTTATGTTATTTATAATTTATTTTAGTAGTGTAGAGATAAGTTTCAATTGTAGAAACACATGCTTTGATACTATGTTAATTTATCAAAAGAAATGTTAATTTGTTAAATGAATCAATTGTTGAAACACATGCTTTGATAACTAACTTTTCTAAAATAATTTATTAAATCAGTGAAAGACTGTATTAGATGAATAATGTTGCCATTTTCAGACAAATTTGTTTATAATTAAAAATAAATAAATAAGACTGTCTTGATGTTGTTTCCAAATGCCGATATGGACCCACATGGAGCTATACGACTTTGTGCACGAGGCGGGATAAGCATCGTTCAAGTTTGCTTTTCGATGCTCATTTGGAAGGCAAGGTATGCACTTGTTCAATATATGTAGTCGAAAGATGGGCGGAATTTAACTTTGAAGCGTACTTATTATGTGGTGGTAATGTAATTATTATTAATACTACGCTGCTCTATTTGCGGGAAGTGCCAGGTGTATTGACTTGTCGTCACCGAGACAAAGGTCTGCTTGAAGGAGGGGTAGATGGGTTAGATCCACGAATTCTCGCTTATATCACCGATGCGGGGTTAGATGGGCTGCTTCGGGTCCCACATATGGACATTGACCACGCATTGATCACAGCGTTGGTGGAGAGATGGTGGCCGGAGACGCACTCATTTCACTTGCCCCACGGTGAGATGGCCATCACACTACAAGATATGGAGGTTATAATGGGGGTATCTGTAGATGGCTTGCCGTTGGTGGAATCTATACCCTCGACGGGCGGTTGGCGTGACGTCTGCAGAAGATTGCTAGGGCGTAATCCGCCAAGTAGAGAACTTAGAAACAACGAAAAGAACACCGAAGTCTTTGGAAGGGGCGAGCATAAAAGCCAAATGGCTTGAGGATCGCCAAACCCTCTCCCGGTTGACGCCCGAGGCGTTTGTGCGGAGTATGCTCGTTTTTACATATTGGAGTTGTTAGGTGGTACGCTATTTATGGATAAGTCCGGAGAACGGATCTCGATTAGGTATTTGCAATATTTCGATCCAATCAAAGAATGGAAAGAAGTATAGTTGGGGTAGTGCAGCACTAAGTTGGCTCTATAGACACCTCGTAAGGCATCGGAAGAGACAGCAAAGCAGATTGGGGGTGCACTACTATTGGTGCAGTTGTGGGCGTGGGCGAGGTTTCCCCACATATGTCCCGTGATGAGGCATCCACACCAGGCACTGCCTCCAAGTCCACTTGCTGTCGGGTATGTAGCATCTTAGATAGTTATCGTTTTACATTTCCTCAATAACTTTGTTCGCATGAGAATTATGTAAGTAACTAATATGAAGGTTATGTCCGTGTTGTTTGCTAGATGGAAAGGGGCTAAGATAACAACTGAACATTCGATGCACGCCCCACGTGCCTATCGTGTGTCGTTTACTTCATCGCGACCAAATCGGGTATCGTGTCTTACAAGTGGAAACCGCTTTGGCATGTAGTTTTTGTACTTACAATTCACTTTGGAGTGAATAAACATTCTTAATTATATATCTTTCTTACTTATCAAAAAAAAAAAAAATTTCTTAATTTCGAGTTACATGTATTGTTCACATTCGTTACACATTTTTTCTAATTATATTGTTAATATGGTTGTTTGCATCTGTTGAATCATTGCAGATTGTTTGGGAGCCGTCTGAAATTATTTGCGTTCTCTACCCGCATATTGTACGGCAGGCCAACGTATATGGAGGTCTATTGTGCGGCTGATACATTTTTGGGTGGTTGAAGGCCATCATCCCGAACGTGTTCTCCGACGCTTTGGGATGAAGCAAGGTATACCGAGAAAATGTTGATACTTCAATTGAACTGCACAAGATCACCCTCCAGGGCAAGCACGAAAAAGATTGGGCCCAAATACATGCCCCGCATATTGCTAAATGGGCTGCAAGACGCTAAAATTGCCGATGCACCGGCCTTTCACGGGGAGATGAACTACAATGACGAGTATTTGGTTTGGTTTTGTCCCCGCACTATTCGCCATATTACAAAAGAGACTTCGTCTTTGGGACACTTTGGTAAATTTACAAAGACTGTTTCATTATAAATGTACTTTGCTTCGCATAGTTTAGTTAAACCTACTAACATTACTCTTGTATATTTCTCGACAGGTTGAATCACGATTCGCGCATTATAACGGCGCGAACCAGGGTCCGAGATCTACACCGATTGTATTAATGCCTTGCAAGCTGTTGAAGAGATCGGTCGGTTATCCTTGGACCATGCACGTGGCGTGGGCAACACAAGTGAACCAGCTGTACGACGTGGTCGGCAAGCAAGTGGACGTCAAGGGCGTGGAGGCCGTCAATCTAGCTAGCGTCATACATCTAGTCGGCCTCCCACATCTGGTCGGCGTCACACACCCGTGCCCACATCTAGTCGACGTCCCACATCTGCTCGGCGTCCTACATCTGGTTCGCGTCACACACCCGTGCCCACATCTAGTCGGCGTCACACACCCGTGCCCACATCTAGTCGGCGCCACACACCCGTGCATGACCACACCATGGAGGAAGCAAGTCGGACAACGAGATGAGATGTGGGACGACACCGCTTATGACGTAGGCTCCATGGCACACGATGATACGGGTCCATCCCATACGTTTGCCCATAGAGACACATTTGGGTCCCCATCCATGAGGAGCGATGGTACTTGCCCACCCACACCCCCTAGTACATCTCTGTTGCCCACCACCCGTCGTCTCCCCCACACGACCGCCGCCTTGCCCCCTGCTTTTAGATGGTAGAGATGAGATGAGGTTCATGCCCACTCCTGGGCGACCCACCCCTGTTCCTGTCCCCCCTGAGTTTGTGCATACCGAGTTTATCCAGACACAGATACCCACCCCCCCAGCAGAGCCTTCGCACATCGAGGATCGGCCACAAAGGCCGCAACGCACACGGACACATCCTCCCGATTGTGGGACTGGACATGGTACTATAGTTTGATTCGATACCGATTACATATACATCGCTTTATAGTTAAATCATTTGCTTATTAATATTTTCTTGTGTTGTGTTCTTTTCAGGCAAGGTGAGACCAGTTAAGGAACCGGTGAGGAGAAGAAAACGAGAATGATTCAAGGGCAGAATTTGTGCTATTTTGGGTTTGTAATGGTATAGGATCTTTTTGTCATGTATAGGATCTTCTTGTATATATTTTATATGATGAGCCACTATTATGCAATCCACATGGATTACAAGATATAGACTGGAATGTTATAGGCATTCTTATATAGATGATTTCATGGTAGTGGTTGATAAGCATTGTGCATGCTTTAGTAAGCATTGTGGCAACAATCGGTTGTTATGGGATGTTTCTATTAATGGGTATTTGCTAATTGTAGAGATGAATGTGGGATGTTTAGAAATGCAATAGAAGGAAACTTTTTGTTGAAGTTGGGCGTAGCGAATGTAGATGCAATTATAATCGTGAGTCCACCAAGCTCGGGTACCAACCTGCCAAATTTCAAAATAGGCAGATTTGGTACCCGCCTACTTTTTTCGAAACTACTTTGGGCTGCACGTGCTAGCCAATAGCTTTCACCCATAATATAAATCCCACATCTACAATAAAGTCCAATTGAAACACATATATGATGAAATAATGAAAAAATATTGTTACATGTCATAAAAATTGATCTTTCTCTTCTTCACTCCTTATACTTCTAAATCGTCTTCTTTTTAGTCACAAAATTAAAACAACATATAAATTACATTCCCATCAAGATATTTGGACCCACCAGCCATCTAGGAGACTCTGGAACGAAGAATAATCCCATTAGTTGTACAAGACATGGAGTAGTACCTGAAAATAAAACCAATTTTATTGTTTTAATACATTTCCCTTCAGATGACCATAATTTAGTGACTAGTGAAGGACCAAGAAACAAGTTACCTATTAATGCTAGGGTACGCTAGGTAATGATATTTCCGATGAAATACATTAGTGAAACACCACAAGCTAAGAGCAACTTACGGTGAGCCTTACGGTGAGCCTTAAGATACAAAAAGGTGACAAAAGAAACTTACACCTTTCCGACCAAAAAGGTCTGCAATCCTTCCACTTACTAATCCACCAATCACTCCTCCAATAGTCAATGATGAACCAAAAACTGAATACTCGCACAAGGCGGAAGAAATGTAAGATAAATAACGAGTTGATTGGCAACAAAATGAATTCCATCAAACAAAGAAATGTGTCATTTCATTACAAAGAAAGTTCAGCACAAAGAAAAAGTTTGGCCATACATACAATTCATCAAAGATGTAAAATCTAAAGGAAATTCAATATGAAGTCATGAAGAACAAATACACGTGCATCCTCATGCGGCAAAGACTATACGTAACAATTTAAATTTGTTTTTCATTGGTCATATATGTGTAAATTTGTGAAAAATACATAAATATTCACATAAGAATGTTTAGAAACACTGATATTCTCATTATTATGTTTATATATACGTATAGTAATGCCAAGAGCGTTATAACGCTATTAGCACCTCCCGATGTATCCGACAAAGAAATTTAGGATCCAAATCTCTCTTTTCTTAACTATCGAATTATCAAAACAAAATATATATGTATAGTAATTTAATGTTCAGCACATTTGTTTATTGTTGGGCATGTATATGCACACTTGCACAAAAGCTATGGTTTTAATAAATAAAAAAATAACATACATTGAAGTATATATTCATACAAAGATATTTACTTTCCTGTGATATATTGACAAATTAGGGTGCACTTAGTAAGTTGAAGTGAATGATGCCCCTCTGTTTTGGCTTGGGTGGTACTATTATTAGAGAATAAATGACAGGTTTAAGTTTTACCTTAGCTACAAAAATATTTATACAAGTAAACAACATATCCAAGAAAATGTATGTACAAATAAACCATAAGTGAAAAAAGAAGGGTAATAAATTACTAGTACTTACTCACTGCCACAGATATGTCCAAATCTTCTAGGATTCCAGATTCAGCAGGTGATGAATATCCTATCTGTAAGTCAATGATCAAGTATTTGTCCGGACAAAATCAGCAAATCCTGTGGCTAATGCCCTATGTAGGCCTATATTACCACAAAACAGTATGCAACGAGTTTATATCACACTCCTCTTAATACACATGTTACATGTATTTAAAACCTATATAATTAGATTCCACGTATATGTGAGACATTTATTACTCAAGATTCTACCTCATCCTATAGACCTATTGACACTCTGCATCCCAAAGAAGCAAGATAGTCCCTTTGCTCGTTACCAACCCCCGCCCGAGCCAATCTCTTGTAGTGGCAAAAACCGAAGTCTTGCAAGATGGTCCTCACAATTCCATGACCCATGTTAATACAATCCACTACACCCCCCCCCCTTTTTCTACTTACAACAATTTTTCAAAACGTTTGGCATGAGTTGTGATTGAAATAACATCCTTGTCCTAATGAAACTACTTTATTATTCACCTATCACAACTTGTTATGTCAACCATTGTGAAAAGGGTAATGTTCCTAGAGGTATTGATACAAAAACAAGGGTAGGTCAATTGTGTGGTGTAATAATAAAATCTTGAACTCACAATTATTGTAAAAAGTAGTAAGGGTGTAATAATAATCAGAACGCTTTGTAACCTATGTATCGCAACTACAAGGAAAAAAAATTAAATTTGATTTTAATTTTTTAATAAAAAGCATTCAAATAACTTGACAAAAACGAACAAAGAGAACATTCAAACAAGAACATAGGAAGAAGGAATGAAATAAATACCAATAAAAAAAATAAAAACATAAATAAAAAGGCATGCATGTTGATTTTAAACAGATACCCAAAATGAATGCAACCCAAATAGACAAAAACAAAAACAATTCTAATCCAATTTCTTTAGGCAAAACCCAATATAACCCAAATACCAAAAAATAAAAAATAAAAAACAAAAGAACCATCGAGTCAGTGCTAACAAAGGGGAGGCAACCCACAGATTTCAATCTCTACCTTACAGACTCGGACTCTCTCTCGGTTGTATAGGTCTATATCATCAATCCATTTTTTCCCGTTGTTAAAAAATAGAGAGAATGATATGGGAATAGGCAAAAATGGAACCAAATTATGATCGGTGAAACTTCAAAGTGGAAATATTAGAGAGAAAGAGCATTTACCTATAGTGTGTTAGCTGAAAATACCAAAAATGGAACCAAATCCCCTTTCTCTATGATCTATTTCTCTCTCCCTCTTTCAATATCTTCTCACCTTAGAAAGGAGAAGCCCATGCACCCACAACTCTAAACCCAGCAGCTAAAAGTTTAGAAGAAAAGAAACCCAAAAGAAGAAATCACGAATGGTTAATACCCATATTAGCTAATACGGGTTTTTTAGGTCTTGATAAAGAAAGAAGATTTGGTTCCATTAAAATGAAGAAACTCAGAGTTCTTTATTGCCAAAATGAGGTCTACACTAATTTCCAAAATCACCAACACAACCTCACAAGTCACAGCACCCACACAATCAAACTAGTTAAGTTCTTCACAACACATTATTCACCAAAAACTAAAACCCAAATAAAAAACTTACAAGAACCACAAATTCAATGAATTCTAACCCATTCCCATTATCACTAACCCTCATGCAAGAAAAGAAAACAGTCTTATCCACCTACGAAACAGATAAAGAAAGAACGACCTCGAAGAAAATCATAATCAAACGGCCCAAAGAAATTATTGACCTGGACCAGGTCACCGGGATGGAAGTCCTAGTTTTGAGTTCCTAAGACTAAAAGAATAGTTGAATTATCAAATACTGCAAAGCATGGGAGGTTCTTCTAAAGTTGGATGTTTGTGAGGAGGAGATTGCGAAACCCGACTAGGTGGCACCGTATTGCTATGATACGCAAACTTTCAAGTGAGCAAGCTGCATCGGGGATCTGATTGATCCCACAACTATCAGCAAGTATGCGCGTGGCCAGATGTCATTTCTTCAATCGCAACAGCAGACAAGGGAGAAGTGTCGGGAGATTTGGGAACGACAAGTTCGAGTCTTTCTACCTTAGATCGTGAAAATGAGAGTGACTCAAAGGAAATAGTGATCTTGATTCATTTGTTTGGGGATTTAGAGAATCTTCTTGATGCAGAGGAATGTGAGGAAGAAGTAGGTAACTATGAGTCAAAGCATGACAAAGCGGATGGTGCGCCCATCCATAGCTCGGCGAGAAGAGGAAAATGAAGATGAAGCCGTTGAAGCTGCCGAATTATGCAAGTTACTCATGGAAGATGATGAGGCTGAGAGGAGGAAGAAGAAAAAGACTAAAGTTGTGAGGGAGGAAACAGGGCTGCTTTGGGCTTGCAACCAAGTTTTGGTTTTGAGAACACAAATCGGATCAAGCAAATTGTCGTCTTGCCCAACCCGATGGATCCTATTCTTCCAAAGAGATATTTAATAAAGACATGAAGGAGGTAGAAAATGTTATTGCGAAAAAAGGCAAGTATGGAAAGCTTTAGGTGAAAGCTTTAACGAAAAAGAATGATATCACAAGTGTTGGTCTAGTCAGTAAGAAAATCAAAATATCGGGAGATAAAGTCAAGGTTTTTAAGGACAAGAAATCTGCAAGAGAGAGTTTTGTTTGTGGGGCATGTGGTCGGCTTGGACATATGAGAACAAACAAGACAGAAAACATGAAAAATATGGATTTTAGGGTGAGATGGGCAGGGGATGCACACCCTCAAAACCTTTTTCTTTTTCCCAGAGAATACACACCCCACAACCTTAATTATGAACTAACCTTTTTTTTGTTGTGAGGTGTACTTATTCTAGTAATGATCTCCTTTTCAATAATAGAATCCTAAACTGAATTTATACATTAAGAGAATCATGAAGCACATGCAGGAAACACAATTCTTGTGTCACCCCAAAGACAATTATGTGGTCCGTCTTATCTTAATTTGGTCCGTACTAACAATGCCCCCCTTCTTTCTTTCTTTTTTTTTTTTAGTGGAAATCGCCATTTTGTTAAATGATAGATTTGTAGTAGTATCTCTTTTCATTTACAATGAATGCTTTGGGGTTTAATAATGTGGATTTGTTTGTCTATAACATAAGTTTACATTATTAGTGCAATTTAAAGCTATAAAAGTCTTCTATCACTTCTTAAAAAAAAAAAAAAAAAAACCTATAAAAGTCCAAGACTTATACCTTGACCTTGATTGCTTCCAATTTTTCATTCAAACACACTAAGTTCCAAATTCACCAACACAACCTCACAAAGACCCACACAATCAAACTAGCTAAGTTCTTCACAACACATTATTCACCAAAAACTAAAACCCCGGATAAAAAATTAGAACTTCTTTCAAAAAAATCAACATGCTAAGTTCTTCACAACACATTATGCACCAAAATTCAAAAAAGTATGAAATTTCTTGAAAATTAAAACAAAAACCAAGACATGGAATTGCAGCGCCAAAACCAGTTGGATTAGTGAAAATTAAGAGAAAAAGAACTCAAATTTTTCGGAGAAAGAGAGCTTACAAAGCGCCATTGAAGGGGAAATGGTCCGCGTGGCGACTCTCTGAAATGAAATTGAAAACCCTAATTGGTCGGAGACAGGGGAGAAGAAAGGGCGAAGAAGAAGATGAGGACGAAGACGACGTCGCACCACCGTCACCCAGCGGAAAAGGCCATTACCATCGCTCCTCCAACAACCACCACTTTCCCTTCTCCTATTCCCTCAGGCGCGACGGCGATGGAGACCACGATTCCACTCCCCCGGCCATCATCGATCTGCGAAAGCGATCACAACGACGTTTTTAATTTCTGCCGCCGATGGTGTGAGGGTCTCAACGTTTGGGGTTTGAACGTTTAGGTGAGAGTGAGAGTGAGACTGGGTTCTGGTAAGGGTATGTTTTGCTCTGTTCTTGGTTGGGTATTGTGGGTAACAGATGGTTTAAGTGTGGGGTAATAGGGAGAGATCGCTGAGCGGTACTCGAGCTTCATGAGCTCGGGTACCAAGTTTATTTTTAAAATTTTTCTGTTCCAACATCGGGTGCCACGTTGGAACAGAAAAATGGGGTACTCGAGCTCTCCAAGCTCGAGTACTACCAAAAGTGGTATTGCCTAAATATTTCCCAAACAGTGTTTCGGGCCTAAATATTTTAAAAATAAATGCTAATGGGCCAAAATGGCCCCAATCGATCTTGAACAACTGTTTTCGATCTGAAAATTTTGAGCCCTTGACTTTTGAGTTACCGCTGCAATCCCAATTTCCTTCTTTCAACATCCTATTCGTTCATTTCCTCTTCCCTTTCTTCAAATTAACTTCAAAAAAATCCTCATTCTCATTCCCTAATTTATATCCCTCTGCTGTTATTCTTCAAAACTACTTGATTATATATTTCCGATGGCTTCAGACACGATTAACGCTTCCTCCTCCTCCTCTTCCTCCTCATCTCTTCCTTTTAACAATGTCTTTTTTGAAGACAGAAAGAAATTCGATGTCTTTCTCGGTTTCAGAGGCAGCGACGCCCGCAATAAGTTTACAGACCATCTACACTCTGCGATAAAACAGAAAGGCATACGCACATTTTGGGATGATGAACAGTGCGAACGAGGAAAATCCGTTAGTCGGGAGCTAGTGAAATCAATAGAAGCATAAAAATTTCTGTCGTCATTTTCTCGTAAAATTACGCTTCTTCCACTTGGTGCTTAGACGAACTAGTAAAGATCATTGAATGCGTGAAAAGAAGAATTTGAAAGTTTTGCCAATTTTCCACCATGTGGATCCTAATGATGTGGGGAATTTAATTATTGAATTCTAGATTTTTTATTTTTAATAGTAAACACTAATGTGATTTAGATCAAATTCATAATTTTAATATCAAATTTTAAAGGTAAAGTCTTAAAAGATTTTAGGGAAATCATGACTTGAAGATACCATTTTGTTAGTGTAATTCTAGCCTGATTATATCATTGATTGAACTTGGGAATTTAACACACCTCTTCATCCACTGCCCAATTGGCCAAATTGTTGGTCCTTATCAGATTGGCCTAGAAAACTCCCCACCATGGCAGTTGACTCTCAAAAGTACCTGGGTTAGGATGCTTCTTAAGCCCAACCTCTTCCTCTACATCCAAAGCTTATATTATGAATTTAATGTGAGCGCATGAAGCATTGCTCCCATAGTACTAAATAATTGCTCTAGTTGTTTAGTCATCAAACAGTTGTTTCTAATGTCATACGATAACAATGACAATAATAATGACAAAGATGATTGAGCAACTGAAAGGTAGTTCCATCAATTTGGAATTACCACCAAGATATGATGATTATATCAATGATGCAGTTGATTTGATGCAGGAAGCTCATGTGGTACCAGATGATGTAGCTGATGTACCACAGGTAAGATACATTAACCCAAAACTACATGGTTATGAATTATTTTATTCTGGACTCTATTTAGAATAATAAAAATTAGTGTGATTAAAAACAAAATTTGTAATTTTTATATCAAATTATAAAAGTAAAATCTTAAAAGACTTTATTGAAAAATCATGATTTTAAATATACCATATCTGTTTAAATATGTATAACCTTGATTCTAGCCTGATTATGTCATTGATTGAGCTAAAATCAAGGACAACCAATATGTCCTTGATAGTGATTTTACTGACAATGCAGTTGATGTGATGCAGGAAGCTCATGTGGTGGAGGATCATGTTGCTAATTTGCCACAGGTAAGTGACATTAATCCAAAACTACATGGTTACAACTTATTGCATCGTGGAATCTATTTAGAATAAAAAACATCATTGTGATTTAGAACAAAATTGTGATTTTTAATATCAAACTATAAATGTAAAATATTAAAAGACTTTATTGAAATCATGAGTTGAAGATACCATTTTGTTAGTTTACCATATCTGTTTAAATATGTATTACCTTGATTCTGGCCTGAATATATCATTGATTGAGCTAAAATCAAGGACAATCAATATGTCCTTGATAGTTCCATCAATTGGGATTTACCACCAAGATATGATGGTTGTACTGATGATGTGATGCAGGAAGCTCATGTGGTAGAGGATCATGTTGCTAATTTGCAACAGGTAAGAGAGATTAATCCAAAACTACATGGTTACAAATTATTGCATTCTGGACTCTATTTAGAATAATAAACATTAGTGTGAATTAGAACAAAATTGTAATTTTAATATCAAATTATAAAAGTAAAATCTTAAATTGAACTCATGAGTTGAAGATAACCATTTTGTTAGTATACCATCTGTTATATATGTATAACCATGATTATAGCCTAATGTTATCATTGTTTGAGCTAATATCTAGGACAATCAATGTGTCCTTGAGTTTAGTCCCAATCAAGGATCCCCTTGTCTTCCTAGGTCAACTACAAAGACCTATATATTCAGGCAATCTCATTATATATTTGACAGTAAAATTACATGAAATGACATGGTCAGCCTGAAATTTTAGCCTTCCCCATAAGACGTGTCCCCTCACTAACTGCAACCATTAAGGAAGAAGGTGAGAAGAGAATCAAGAAAGGACTGAAGCATATAATTTCAAGAAAAGAAATGTATAACATGCCTTCCCACGAGTTCCTACTTTATGGACTAATTATCTTAAGAGCGAGATCCATGGAATGGAATCAAAAGATATGGCCTCCTTGAGTAGAGCCTGGTTAACTTATTTCCTTAGCTGCAATCCCAAAATATTTTCCAAAAGTTCTTTGTTTTACCCTCAAAAAACATTTTTTCATAAATTAATAAATTTTTTTTCCATACCCATCCCTAATGGTTAATGTAGTGGAAAATGGATCAAATTAGATAATTTAAAATCATTCAAAAAAGAAAAAGAAAAATTGCTTAAACCTCTAATTTTTGAAAAAATATTTTATATCAAATAATACCACGTTATCTGTATCAAAATTCAATAAACGAGAGACATGTGCAAAAATAACTACCCATTAACACGTCTTTCATTTGTTAGTGAGTTAGTTATTTTTTGCTGACATATCTGACATTTATTGGATGATATTGTTGACATGGTATCATTTGATACTCTAATTTTTTGAGAGAGTTTCAACCTATAACGTCCGTTCTTGATGATAGCTTTTTATCATCAAATCAAAACACTAATCGATTTTTGGTATAGACGGAGATTGAACCCTAGATTTCTTATTCAACCATCGGAGACTTTACTAGTTTAGCAAATTAGAACCCACCATAAACCTCTAATTTGTTCCGCTTTATAGATAGCCATGCCCTTTTTGTAGTCTCTCCTCACTCCCAAGTCCCAACGTGTCCACGTTTCCACCTCTCTCAACCTCAAACGCAAGTGGTTGACCCCAGACTAGATCCCATATTAACATGAAATGATATCTTATGAGATGGTTTTATGAGTCCTCTTTCTAATATGATGTGTGGGTGTTCCACATATATGGGTCCCACTTAATGTGAGAAGGTGGTAATGAGACTATCTCATGAAATATTCAATGTTATGTTTGGTCTTCCTCTGTTCCTCTACTTTTTTTTTTGTTCCTTTAACTTGGATCTTGGATCGATTCACTCTTTCTTACCATGCATAATTGCTCTGCTTTGAACATAAGACCAAAAAATCTCAATCAACTCTCTCTTATCTATTCATCAATAGGGGCTACCTTTATCTTAACATTCTCATTTCTGCTACACTCATTTTATGGATATGCAACTTAGCATAGCTCATTGTATAGTCATTTTATAAAAATTTTCCCTTTAATGTAATAGGTATCCTATGATCAAAAAAAGCTCCTGATGCGCTTCTCCACATCATCCACTCTACTCTTATCCTATGATCAAGTCTTATTGCTTCTTTGTCTCTATTTCTACTTTTATTGTACTTACATTCCATGTAATCCGTTTTACTCCACTTAAATGAAGGCCTTTAGATTCTTTGGCCTCTCATCAAATTTCTAACTGTGCATTAACTCCACTTTTAGTTTTATCTACTAAAACTATATCATCCGCAAAATGTATACACTAAGGGAATTATGCTTGAATTGATTTAATGAGCTCATCCATTACTAGTGCAAAAAGATATGGACTTAATGTTGATCCTTGATGCAAACCTATAGTGATAGGGAACTCATTTGTGATTTCTCCACTTGCTCTCACACTAGCACATATTAATCAACTTAAAAATACTTCGCTACTCTTACGTATCCTTAATCAACTTAAAAGTACTTTGCTACTAGGAATTTAATTTAATTTAATTAATTAATTAATAATAAACACTACTTGCTTGAATGGAAGAGAGAAAATAGAGAAAATAAATTTTTATAGAAAATAAATTAGGGAGAAAAAGAGTGAAAATAAAAGGAAGATGAAGGGATGGAAAAACTGTAAGGTTAAGGTATAGAGTTGTGGGGAGATAAAAAAGTAAAAGTGGGGGAAATGTTGGAGGAAGTGTAATTATAAGGTGATAAATTAACTAGGAGAAAAATAATTAAAAATGAGAGAAAATGTTGAAAATAGGTGGATGATGTGGCTATTGATGTGGCTTAACAGGAGTATAGCAACACTAATTCCTACAAAGATTTTTAGCTTTTAGTTATATACTAATTGTAGACTTGCGCAATACTTGAGAATAGATAAATACTTTGTAATGGGGTGTTTAATATATAAAAAATAACAATTATTTCAAGTTTTGTTTATTTATAAAAAAGATTTCTACAAATATTTTTTATTTTTTTATCTATACAAATATATCATTCTATTTTTTTTTATTGATTAATATTTTTTAAGGTGAATCATATTCTTCTAACTTCTATTGCAGCGTGTTATATTTGCCTAATATACAACTAAACCTTATAAGTTTCAATTTATTATTCAAATTTCTCAACTTTGAAGGAACAAAGAGATTATCATAATAGTCAAAACTCATCACAAAATTACTGTATTATCTTAACTAAAATTAAAATGAAATCAAAGGAATAAAAGATATACTTTATAATTATTTATTACTCAATAGGTAGGTACATTCAGATTCATAGTCATGTAGCTTGTGTTTTGATATAAATTTAAATTCCTATGTCCAAAAAAAGCTAAGTACCAACTCAAGTCAAAATTCAACCATTGCTATAAAAGGAAGAGAGAAGACTTTGTGATGGAAAATTAAAAAAACACAATACTAAAATACATTCTAAAAAAAAAACCATCAACCTTAATTAGAGTGATAAGAAAGAACCCCATAAAAAAAGAGTTATAAAAATGAACAAAAGTACACTAAAAGAAAGTAGAGAGAGAGAGAGAGAGAGTACTCACAATTTTGTGTGAAAAAAATATAGATTGAATGGTAGAAATGATATCAAATTTATACAAAATAAAATGGAGAGAAGAAGAGTCAAAATATAAGAAAGAGAAAATGTTGAAGGAGGTGTAACGGAAAAATAGAGAGGAGTGGAGAAATAAAGAGACAAAGAGGGAGGGGAAAAGTTGGAAGGAGGGTAATAGTAGGTGTGGACTAACAAGAAGAAAAAAAAAAAAAAATATATATATATATATATATATATATATTGAGTATAAGGAGAAGAAAAGTTTAAAAAGAAAAAAGAAAATGTAAAAAATAAGTGGATGATGTGGTTGTTGATGTATGTGGCTCCATAGGAGCATAGTGACAATAAATGCTATAGATATAGATATATAAACTTATCACCTCAATAGTCAGATTAATATGTAAAATTTGTGAAGGGTATGAGTATTGCTATGTATAGTGTGCTTCGTCTGACTTTGTACCAGCTTATTAGATTTTAATCATTGCATGCCTTGACACCTCCATTAAAGCAGTGGGCTGGCAAGGTTGTTAAGGAAAGGGACAATGCTTCCATTTTATCTATATACTTTTAGATTATGATGAATGCAATATATTTAGAAATGAGATTGAACAATCGGTCCTGCTCAGTCAAAACTTGCAGACTCTTCAAGCACTTGGGTTACTAGCTCCATATTAGTTCTGTCATCTGTGACACGATTGTCTAAACCAAACCATTGATGGATCTCTAACAGGGTCATGTTAATTCGTCTAATTTAGTTTTAAGTCCACATCATTGTTGCCTTTTGGATTTATAAAATTATTATCTGTTTCAAATCACGAATTTACTTCTGTCCAATTTGAATCCAGGAATGCGCAATTTGTGTCACTAATGCAAGGGGCATGGCTTTTCTCTGTGGGCCCACGGTGAGCTGGGCCGATAATAATAATTTGATGATATTCTCTCCCTCATATACATGGTGTTGCTAATATTTTGAGAAACAATTATTTTATTGCAGACGTGTGGAATGTGGGGAAAGATTGGACAGATGTCCCATTTGCCGGGAACCAATCAGTTACCGTATCAGGTTGTTCTTGGAGTGACTATGCCCAGAGAATTGTTATTAATGAATGTGTAGAGGAGAGAATTAAATTTAAACTAGATTGCACATGGTCAGGTGTTTATCAAAGATTGTCTATAGTTTTGTCTTCCTTGCGTGTTGTATCATAAATGTCTATTGTTCTGTTAGTACTAAGCTGTTATGAATATGGGGACATACAGGTGCAGGCATGTGGGTCAATGGTGACAGAGGAGCAGCCCCATGCTAAGTTAATACCATTGGAGTACTTCCTCATGGGATATGAGCCATCTCAATTAAGTGTCAGCCCAAGTAGTCCCTTGAGTCCATCTTGCATTGCCCCGGAACTTGTTTCACCCGAAAGTATGGACTTAAAGTTGGTACATAAAAGGGGGAAAAGGAAAGATGTAAGGAAACAAAAAATTTAGAAAAGGAAGTATATATGATCATTCTTTAATTTGTAACCATCTATGTATATTAGTTGAGGTTGACCGAACTGTCTGTAAATCCTCCAATAATTATTCATCGCTGACAAAAAATTTGTGATAATAAGAACAATAATTGATGGTGACTTTGCTTTTTCCTAGTTTTAAAATATGTCTTTTTCTTGGCACATTATTTAATTGCAGCTTAATGGTAAAACAAATAAACCAAACATAAGGATGATCAACACATAAACACCCTAGGAGCATTCACATCGAGTTGGTTGGATAATATGAAGTTATCATCAAAGAATAGCTGCAAGGCTGTCATAGCAATAGAAATTTCACAAACTATAAACAAAAAATTAACCAAAAGATATTAAGATGATACCACTAAAAACCTCACAACTTAATAGCAATCACATTCATTGTTTTATTATTAAAAATTCACCCACCGGTAGGAGGAAAAACAAAAACTGAAAATTAAATTGAATTATGTAGTTGCTATTTTTCCTCCTTCAATTTTTCTTCTTCTTTGATGCATTTTGTTTAGTAGCATTGTTTCGTTTTACATTTGAATAAGCATGCTATCATCTTCTCATTTTCCATCTTGATAGGTTTATAAGTTGCAAATAGAGAATTGTTGTGAGTTTCAACATCATATTTTCTTTCATAGTAGTTAATTTTCTCAAAAGCTAAACAAACAAAAATATTTTTTTTAAATCAAGCTAAATTATATTATTTTCAAGCTTGCACAACCCCAAATCTTGCAAACAGAAAAATGGTAATTCTCTGTCTTTCTTATAGTTTTTAGCATTCAAGAAGCCCCAAAGGAAATTGAAGAAAAAAAAAAAACTGTTAACTAATTGACAATGTAAAGACTCACAGATTGAAAAGCTTTAAAATCAATACTTGCAAAGAAAAGGAAACATGCCCATCAAACCAATATGCTCAAATTCCATATCCAATTTTGAAAGGCTTCCATGTGGAACATTCTCCCCTCCCAAGTCAAAGATTAACTTATGACTGAATAGAAGTTTAGCAATTATATATTACAAATCAAAACCAAATCTTACACAAATACCCACAAAGAAAACTGCTTCTAAACTAAATACGTACCTTAATTACAAAAAAATTCAGATTATTTAAAATAAATAAATCTAACCCAAATACCTAAAACAAAACCAATCCAATCAAAATACCCATGATATTTATCACCTAAGAGATTAGTGGTTTATAAAAGAGATGAGATGATTGCATACGGTATTACGCTTTTAATCCGCATCTAATTCAAATACTCAAAACAAAATTTATTTTAAACCCAATACCATAATTAAAACCAAATCTAACTCAAATATCTAATCTAAAACAATCCAACCAAGTGCATTCAAGATGCTTTGATTCAAAGATTAGCTAACTTATTTTTTTCTTTTGAATTCCAATGTGCCTCTAACATTTATATACTTGCACAAAGTAAATGTATCTTAGAAACTTGAAAGGAACTAAAAAAAAAAAAAAAAAAAAAAAAATCATAAATGCATATAAACCACAAAGTTGATCATAATCTATGTTTTGTTTAAGCTACCTCATGACATAAATTTTCTTAACCTCATTAATTTTAGACACATATTCTCCTTAGTCTATCCATTCAATAGATGTTTAATTCAATTTCACAACTCCTACTAAACCATACTAACTAACAAAATAAAATAAAAAATCATATTTAAGTCTAAACTTATATGCATTTTATAATGCATAACATACATGCCAACCAAAAAACTTGACTGGCATTTAAATCATCATTGATCCAAATATATTGCATACGGAATTACAAACCTTTTTAAGCCCTTTGAACATTTCTATAAGCTTTCTATAAATCTTGAAGAAAGAAAAACTACTAAGCACTGCAGTTATTGTCCCAAAAAAATGCACCTAAGACTTTTCTTTTGCCAATAAATTTCTATGTACAAAATATAAATGTCTACACTAAGCCGAGGAAGTCTCGGATGTCTTCCATCACAAATTGTTATTTGCCAAGGCAGAGCCCCTTTCTTAGAAATATCTCCCCACCAATCTTTCTTTTTTTTTTTTTTTTTTTTTTTTGATGGAAGAGATTGTATATAGTAGAGATAAACTATATGGTTGTTACTTCTACGTTACCTACCATAGAAATACAAAGAGTAGTACAACCTCAACAACCATTATGATTTTAATCAACAATATTGTACACTAACACATCGTGCATAAACTCACAATATGATTGGTTAGTAATAGGAAAAGAAGAAAACCTAAGAGCTCATAAATTTAGCAAAGTAAACATACATACATCATGATTAATGCTTTGCATGAGATTTCTGTGTGTTTTTGAAGAACAAAATTGTATTTGAAGGTTGGTTTATTTCACTTAATGTAATAGTAAAATATGAAAGGGGGTGGATGGTTAATTGTTCAAATAATGATGCTCATAAAGTGCAGGTGTTTTGCTAATAGAAATAAAATTGACTGGCATTGTTTTCGAGTGCAAGGACAGATTGGGGATAATGTATGTAAGAGGAAAAGCTACGTAAATAAAATTGATATTTCTAATTGAAATTACCTTTGCTTATATCTCTGCAAGTTCTTTTATAGTCTTAGATACAAATTTCTCAGTTGCTTTTTCAAATGAAATGAATGTTGTTGAATCGGTTTTACTTTCTACTTGGACATGTATCCTATACTTGTTTCAGTTGCAAAGTTGTTAGTATAATGTATATTTTTATTATGTGTGCATTTGTAAATTTACAAATAGTTTTTCTCGTTTACCTTTGATACCTTTGTCTCTAAGTTCCACTCCAAGTCCTTTATTTAAGATATTGATTTTCCATTATGCAAGGAAAGTTCTCCATCATGTACTTCACGTGGTCTCCTTGGTATAATTTGTGTAACATTAGTGTCCATTGTGGTGTTCAATCTATGCATCACCATTTGACATGTTTTTCTGTTAGTTTGTTGAATATTTAATTTTGATATATTAAAAAAAAAAAAAAAATAGGATGGCAGCAGATTACTTCCATTATAATTTAACCCTCCAAAATTCTATCAAGATTTTTCCAAAAAGCATTTTATTCACGTGTTGCAAGGGCAAAACCGAAACAAAAGAGAGATTACTACACATTGATGGGTGACTGTAAGACCAATTTCTTAATGCAATCTTAAGTAACAGGTTGGAAATTAAGGATTGTTTGTCAATAGATCATGCCTATTGTCAAATTGTAGTACATTTTCAAACTATAGTAAGACCAAGCACCAAAGTTTACTAAAGACGTATAACCCCTCTATTTATGATAATTTTCATTACATAAGATTAAAGGTGGATTATAATATTCAAAATATTACCTACGGCCATCAAAAACTCATACTCTAAGAAATGATAATATGTATTTGTACAATGATAATCTATTCTTCATGGTTAGGATTAGTTGCATATTGTCAAGTGGAATGTTCCACAACAATTGCTGGTCTTCTATTGTTTTCTCTTCACATTTAAGTGCCAAAAAGAACTTAAAAAGAAAATACATGGGAATATAGACATTATCCGTCACCAACAACTTTATTATACCCCTGTTTTGTCCTCTATATTTAACACTTATAAGAGGCATTAAAAAGCTCAATAAATCTTCATGCTAGTCATGCCAATATGCACTAAAAATATGAAATAAAATAACATTTTAAAATAAGATAAGTTTGAAGAAACAATTAACAAATAATAGAAGTCCTATACACAAATAGAAAGAAGTACAAAGTATGCCATATAAGAAAGGTGAAAAAGAATTAAAAGTTTAAAACCTGTGTTAATGATGATTGTTGTAGACAATAAAGGCTATCCCGCAAAGAAGATTAGCCAGCCGCATTGGGTCTACCAATCATGTTGAAATTGCATCCTTTGTTGGTAACACTTCTAATTCTCTCATGTCTCATTGCCTCCCTACTCTTTGCTCCCTACATAGATTGAAATATAAATAACACAAACAGAAACAATAGACACCATAGGTTAAAATTCAATCATAACTCTAAAACAAAGAAACAACCGATGAGGTATCCAAAAAAAAAAAAAAAACTTGAGGAACATTAATAGGTCCATGCCAATTAAAAATAACTGATGTCCACACCATTATAATTCCACACAATCCAGGGCTCCAACAAAAGGCAAACACAAATAGAGAAACCAAGATTTTGAATCAGGAATTTAACAAAAAACCAAAGGCACGAATTTAAAAATGCTCATTACGGAAAAAACATAAAATAAAATAAATTCTAGCCCAATTCTCGTAGCCAAATCCAAATCTAACTGAAATACATAAATCCAAACCTATACAACCGAATGACTAAACATAAAATCAAGTTATGGACTGAACATAAAATCAAGTTATGGTATAATTTAAAAACAAATAAACAATAACCTTTACCTGTAGTGGTTCTGGCTACATGACAGATTCTCTACTTGTCTCCGCAACTTACTGAAATTTCATGGTATTTAAATACCAGAAGTAATCCACAATTATAAAAGTATACTAACAAATGTAATTGAAATTTGAGACAAACAAAAAAAAAAAAAACTTTAGAACTTGATCCATTTCCTTTTACTATTATACTTTTAGATTTCACAATTTAAACCCATTAAAATCCAACATCAAAAACAACAAAATCAAGACTTAAAAGTATCTTCGGTTTGCAATGTTTGAGGGAAGACGGACTTGGGGAGATTGAAACTTCAACTTTACAAATTAAGTTAGCTACGGATAAGAAAGTTGTTATTATTTTTAGGTGAATAATTTTCTTTTACCTATTGAGGGGTTAAGTATTATCCGGTAGCAAAGTTTTAAAATAATCATCACCATCTACACGTATTCTATGTCCTATTAAATGATAGAAATTCAATTGTTAAAAATAAGAACAAAGAAAGAAACAATAGAATCGCAAAGGTACAAATTAAGAACTAAGTGCGCAGAAAAATTATCCTGTGTCTCCATTATTTGAAGGTTAGCCTAGAATCTATATAAACTCAAAATGGTATAAAAAAATTGTTAAATATATTATACTGGTACACCTTTGTTAAAAAATTGTTAAATATGTTAAATCATGTCTACCTCAACCATCATTGAAATTACTTGCTTTATTTATTTATTGGTCAAGTATCATGTATGGCAGTCCACAAGAGCCTTGACAATATCAAAGTGTGTTTGTTGCTTTGCCTAGACATGAATCACTATGCAACCTTAGCACTGCTATAGTTAAAATATTACTAAAGATGCTTCATAAGATCAACGCCTTAGTTAGACATTTCGTATGACAAGGGATAGGTTCAAGGAGTTTGATATGCATAATGTATGCTTGCAATTAATTGGTTTACGAACAACTGATGGTAGGCAACAAAATATGCCTACATGCTATGAAGTTTCTCTTGTAATTGTAGGTGATTTTAGTAATGAAAATATCCACCATTTATGCTATAATATATGTACAAAAATTTCAAAAACCATTTTACATAAAAGCTTACAGCATTATCCGCGCAACGCGCTGGTAACCTTCTAGTTATTGAATATGTTTCTATAAAATGACAGGTATAAACTCCATCAAATGTTGTCTTCCTTGGTTTAGTGTTATTTGGAATGTTAAATATGATATATTTTGTGGTGTTCCGAACTTCCGATTGAAACCATAGATCATATTGATAAAGTTCCTGTTTTTTTGGGTGATCTTTCCTTTCTTTAGTCTCAACAAGGGATAAAGAAAAACTTTATACATAACCTAGTTTGGAGGTATTCCTACAAACTAGATTAGGCACAATGAAAAAATTGGTAACCTTCTTTGGTCATGTGAGAAGCACATAAGCAATTAAATAGACTATTAGATCCAAACAAAGCATTCTCCTCACACCCTTTTCCCTCTCTCCCTAACCCACCTCTCTCTCCGCCGGTCCCAATCCTTTCTCCTCCACTGGCACCACCATCTTCTAGCGATTGTAATATGATTTCAAATACAAATTAATAGCCCTTACCAATGTTTTCATATTCCTTCGAGAAGAATTAAAACAATCAAAACAATTCAACAAAAAGAAATACAAACAAAGCTGGGGAGAAGTAGAGAACTTCCCCATCTCAAACTAAATTTCTTATACACAAGCCAAATCTCATGGACAAATTATAAACAAATTCCTTCCATATTCTAGCAACCTTCTTGAAGATTATAGGCTTTATCCTACCATAAACCATCTTGATTCGAAGACTTGACTTCGTTGATGCTCACTACTCTCACCTTAGAGATCTCTTATACTATTTTTCTCATGGAATAGGATGAGAGTGAACTGACATCTGAAGCTAATGCCTCTCTGTACTCTTTACGGATACGCCAAAGGTTTTCTGCACACCTCCTCATGCTAGGCCGATTCTGGCTACATGTAGCCAAGCATTGTAAGGCTAGTTCAAGAATCTTATCAACGGCTAAGATATTTGCAGCATCACATGCCAGTTTTGGGTCCAAGGTTGAAATAGCTTCTCCATCAGTAAACTTCTTCATGGCCTGAACTTAAAATCAAGTCGCATTAGGGTAAAGAATTTTCTTAGTTTTGGAAAATGTTCAAATGTAACTTATCCAGTTAAAAGACGGGAAGAGCTGGAAAATTGTTGCATAGACTAGGTAAGATACTTTGATGGACGTGTGAAGATACTCATTTGGATTTTTGTTAAACAGTCATGGAAGTTTCTTTTACTCTGTTTTTGCCGGAAACTGTTGATCAAATTTCAAAATTGAGAGTGACCAAAAGAAAAGTCTTAACAGAATCATACCCATTTTGCCGTTATCCGCTCCTTCAGTTCTCGTTTTGTTTCAATTGAACGCCTGCCCGTGACTAGTTCAACCAATAACACACCAAATGAAAACACATCACTTTTCTCAGTAAACTGAGAGGTTCTGAGGTACTCTGGGTCCAAGTAGCCAGCAGTTCCTTTAACACCTGAATCATTGTCAGCTGCCAGTATAGCAAAACCAAAGTCAGCTATCTTGGCTCTAAAGTTTTCCCTGAGGAGAATGTTGGAAGATTTGATGTCTCCATGAATGATAGGGTGATCTGCAAGGGAACCGACGGAAAATCCTGTTGGATCTCTCGAAATAGATTCTACTTTCTCAAAGGCAAACAACTTTTTAATTTTGACAGGACAAATGAATTAAGTCACCCAAAGGTGTATACCTGTATACATATGAAGATAGGTGATGGCATGGGCCACATCAATTGCAATATCTAGCCGTACAGCAAGGCTCAGAATATTGCCCCGAATACCTGCAGTAGTTCTCTGATCAGATTTCAGGAACTCAAGCACACATAGAGTGAATGAAAGTAAAGCCACACTAAAAGAACTCACAATCCAAATGTTCTCTGAGGGTTCCATTGGGAACATACTCCAAAATAACAATCTTTTCATCTCCTTGCTCCAAATATCCATAAAACTTGACCAGATTCAAATGTTCCACCTTCGCTAGAGTTTGAATCTCACTCTTGAATTCCACTTCTAAATGCTTATCATATACACTCTGCAAAGAAAGATAAACAAGTAATTGTCAAAGTTCTATGTCACACATTTGTTGACTTAAATGTGAAGCCCCATAAGTTTGTGTCAGACCTAGAAAACGGAATTATCATAAACAACTTTCGCCGAACCTTCTTAGCACGTTTTACCGCAACCAAGGTTCCATCTTTGAGTCTCCCCTTGAAGACTTTTCCAAACCCACCTTGTCCAATCTTAAAAGAGGGAGAGAAATTCCCCGTGGCCTTGAGGATTTCCTCTATATTGAACTTTACACTCTCAGCCTCCCGTCCATGTGTTGAGTTATTTGCACTGTCATTGACTCCTCGATTTGAACCACGTTTTCTCTCTCTACCTGTTTTTGAAGCATCCGATACATCTCAGAAATCAACAAACAGGGTCTAGAGTGCATGAATCCTCCAAATTATCCAACATATATATATTGAATAGAATTAAACCATTGATATAAAATTTCTACCACAATTGTCAGAGCTCTAATTCTTTTAATAATATAAAACCTTCCCAACAATAATGATAATAAAATCTTCAAACTTAATGGGTGTTCCAACAAAATATTGTATTACCACAGGTTCCAAATCTCTTGTGAACTTTTGTTACTTCAATAATTTATCAAAATAAAAGATCCTCAACAAAGACCATTACAATTTCTCCAACACATAATCAAAGCTCAACAGTAAAGTTCCAATATTAACCTAAATTACAAAGTCATTACCTGAGAATTCTCTAACCCACGATTGCCTCAAGAATTGCCTCAATAATCTGAAAGGATCTGAAGGGGGGAGATACTCAGTAAGTAGGACTTGCTATGCAAAATGGTTAACAAGGTGCGCTCCCTTGCTAATGAGCTTCTTATTTGAAACTACAACGGTAAACTCCCTTGCAAAGGAGCTACTAAGGTACATTGTTCCCTCTTTAGCTTGTTTGTGTTGTTTATTAGAGGAGGGAAGTTTAAATTCGGGAACCAGAATTTACCTCTGAAGCTTGTTGTTTGGATTGTGCGTCTTGTAGGCCTTGCTGATGCTGGTATGGAAGGATCAGTTGGATTTATATCATCATTTTCGGAAACACTGTCTGTTTGAGACTTGGCTGGTGGGAAGAATGACACTATGGAATAAGAGAATCGTGCTTCTACTGCTTCATCAAATCCTGAACAACTATCATTTGTTTCCGTCTCAGACATGGTGGGTGGGAAGAGCAATGAAATGGATAGACTTGTTGGTTCATTAGTCCGTATGGAAGGATTTGGATACATTATTTCATAATAATTTTCGGAGACACTAGACCTTGCTGGTGAGAAGAATGACGCTATGGAATTGGGACAGTAAGAGAATATTGGAGGTATTTCATTGGATTCGGAACTACCATCAGTGTCAGACATGTTAGCTGGAAAGAGTGCTGGAATGGAAACTGACTCTACTAATGATTCACTTCTTTCTTCACCATCTGTTGGACTATCAGAGTCCGAGTTGTTGTCGCCAAAAAAACCTGCAACCAAAAATTATAAATAAAGATGGTAAAAATTGCAATGAATTATATAGTATTCCGTCACTAAAATTTTCTTGTCTAACTCAAAATTCATTGAATCTTAATTACCGATATCAACTTGGTGCTTCTGCATATCGTCCTTGGACAAATAATTCTGGGAGATAGACATAACTGTGTGTGAGAGAGAGAGAGAGAATTGCATTTGAAAATGGTGTGTTGGTAGCAATAATTTATAAGAATTTGGAAGTTTTAAAAAGAATTCAGCGAAAATACTGACATTTGACATTTCCATGTGAGGGTGCTTTCCAAGATGAAATAAAGGAAAGAAGAGGATGTTTCCCCTCTATTACAGTTTTTTTTTTTTTACTTAATATAAGTTTCTACCTATTTTTACCTCAAAAAAAAAAAAAAAAAAAAAAATTGAACAAGTGCCATCAAAAGTTGGTGGAGTCGATGGTGACATAGATATTATGACGAGGTGGTGGTGAAAATTTGATGATTCCATCAGAAGGAGAAAGAGGGGCATAACGGAGATGGGATATAACTTGTGATATAATTGACAAAGTGGAGGCATTTTAAATTGCTCTAATTCTTTCAAGCAGAACAAATAGAAATATAATTTGCAATTTATATATAAATTGCAAATATATATATATATATATATATTTCAAAACTACGAAATGATAAATTGCAAATATATAGTTTTTTGTCAAGTAACAAAGTAATAAGCATTCAGCTGAATTTCTTGTCCAGTTTCAGGTACTAAAATTTTCTTGTCTAACTCAAAGTTCTTTGAAACTTACTTCGATCAACTTGGGGCTTCCACATGACACCAATCTACGACAAAATATTCTGCGAAATTGAATTGGGAGGAAGAAAGAATTGCGTATAAAAATGGTATTTTATAATTTATAGTAAGAATTTGGAAATTCTAGGATTGAATTCAGTGAAGATACTAACAATTTCCGCATGAGAGTACTTTCCAAGAAGAAATAAAATATAAGACAAAAGAGGAAGTTTCCTGCGTTGAACAGTTTCTGCTAGGGACAAAAATTGTATTTTTTAGCTTTATTTGAGAGTCAAAACGTGACTCTGACTAATTTAATTGCTGAGAGCATTCACATTCACATACTGTGACAACTCAATTGCTAGCAATTTTAAAGTGGTGAGAATTTTTTAATGAAATGGTAGACAAATGACGTGATCAGGGGCAGAGCCGGGAGGTCGAGGAGGGGCAATTGATCCCCTGACTCCTCTAAATGTTTCTCCACTCTACCTGTATCATGCCAAAAGTTTGCTTCTTTGCCCCACCTGAAATAGAAAAGAACAAAACACACCTCACATCCACGCTAACAACTACAAACAATCACCGAAAAATAAAAGGCAACGAAACAATTATTGACACTATTGATGGCATATCTCTTTGATTTTATTTTGATCTATTTACCTTTACCCCTTCTTACTACGTAAAATTGTTTTATTTTGTTATTAATACTAATTAAAATTTTCAAATTAATTGCATTTTTAATACCTGAACTTAAACTCTGACTCCGCCACTGGATGTGATCCACCACGAGGAATGCATAATTTCTCAGGGCCTTTACATCAGTTGGGTTTTTTTGTTCATACCATAGATTGACTTTAATGGCTTGGGTAACTCACATGCTGGTCCAAGGAATCCAACTTAGTCAATTTGTATATGCAGTCTCTAAAATGTGGATAGAGGAATTACAGTGTTGTTTTTAGCTGCTTTGACTGCTGATTTATCTGTTTTGAAGAAAGTTATCCATAAATTTTTAACTTTTTATCCAAAAATTCTCCATGTTTTCCCATTTTCTAATGATTTTCTGCCATTTCTTATTTTCCACCAACTTTCGGTAGCTTTTCAAGGCCCCTCTGAACCTCAGGTTTGTGCAAATAAGGTATTATCAGAAAGCTTACAAGATCATCTTTACAACAGTACCAAAGTTGCATCAATTAGATGTCCAAATTAAAATTATTGACCATTTAGAAGGAACTATGTATTTATGATGATTAAATGCGCTAGTCTTTAATTTATATATATATATATATATATTAATAGCAGAGTTCATAGAAAATTCAATTAGATTTTAAATGGATTCTCAATTTTGTGCTATATGTCCCATTTAATTTTTAATTTTGTGCTAAGTAAATTATTGAGTGTAAAAATTAAAAACTCTAGATTTAATTAAATTCTAAATTGGATTTCAATTAGAGTCTAATTTTCTGCTACATGTCCATCTAAGTTTTTAATTTTTGTAGCAAGTGAGTAATTAGGTGCAAAAACCAAAGAGGTCAAAACAAATTAAATTCTAAATCACACACACATATATAATATGAGAAACTATTACATATTTTAGAAATATATGGTTTAAAAAAAGTGTAAGCAAATATCATGTATAATTTGAACATCTTCCTTAAAAAAAAAAAGTATAATCTAAATTGTATAATTGTGGTTTTTAAAAAAAAAAATAAAATTGTACTCATGCATATACACAATGTTATACGCTAGTGGAAAATTAAATACTAGTTAAAAGGTTTAATTTGTTATAACAAAACTGAAGTGCAGGTATTTATTTATTCAAATAAAAAATATGAGGATCAAATTGACACTCACTTTAAACTCAAGGGTGACATTTGTATAAACCCCCTTATTTATTTATTTATTTATTTGATGAAATAAACCTTCTTATTTGAATAGGGGTAAACCTCAAAAATTGGTTACAAGAATGCTAGAGAAGCGAAAGCTTGTGTTCTAGAGATGGTCTATTGGTCTCTAATATCTAATTCCAAATGAGTAGATGGGTCATTCAATACTACGAATATGTTCCCCTTCTGGTAAATTAAAATATAAAAAAATAAAAAATAAAAAATAAAAAAAAGAGATGAAAGTTCCATTATGGTCTAACAAGACATGTGTACAATTTCGTTGAGTGTTCCCATAACAATACGGCCTTGAATTTCCTTCATGATTATTTTTCTGAGGCCTAGAATTAAAACTTAATTTCCTCGTTTGATGAATAGCATGATCATACTACGAATACCTATTGGCGTGAGCTATCAGTGATTGGAGAAATTTTAGGCAAAATTGTTTAGAATCCCTTCTTTTAAGGGTCAACCATTATAGTAGCCATAATTCATGTATAGCCTAGTTTAGCTTCTAGTTCCTTCTCTTTGTACTGCTATGTAACCACACTTGTCTTTGTAAAGAAAGATATGAAATATATGAACAATCTTTTTGACATGGTATCAGAGCAGAATCCTAGGACTTGCTCTACAACCAAACCCAACCCTAAACACTGATTTGCAGCCATGGTGAACCCAACTGATGTGGTACAAACTGGCGGCAACTCCACAATTCTATCCTAGAAGATTTGATGGCAAGAATGACTGAAGTTTTGACCAAAAATCAAACCCAAACTCACCTACCGACCTATGATGCTTCCGCTGCACAAATCGGCATTAAGTTGGATGGCACCAACTATGCCCTCTGGTCCCAAGTTGTTGAGATGTATATCTCGAGCAAAGACAAATTGGGATATATCAATGGTGACTTTCTACAACCTGAACCTACAGATCCGACTTTCCGACGATGGCGAACTGAGAATGCAGTTGTCAAAGGGTGGTTGATCAATTCTATGGACCCGTCCTTGATCAGTAATTTCATTCGCTTCCCAATTGCAAAACTAGTATGAGATTCTATTGCTACTACTTATTTTGATGGAACTGATACTTCACAAGTATATGATCTAAAAAGACGGGTGACTAAAATGAGACAAGCCGGAGAATCCATTGAAAAATATTACAATGATGATCTTCAAAGCTTGTGGAGAGAAATTGATTTCCGGCGTCCTAACCTGATGAATTTTGCCACTGATATACAAAAATATAATACAATCCTACAAGAAGACAGAGTCTATATCTTTCTTGATGGATTGGACGATTGGCTGGACAAGATTCGAAGTGATGTGCTACAGATATGTCCTTTCCCTACCATAGAACAGGCCAATACTCATGTTCAACAAGAGAAGATCTAGCAGGCAGTGATGCTCATAGGTAAAGACACGACTGGAGCTGTTATGGCATCAAAAGGAGTCAAGATAGGACAACAACAACCACCCTCTCTTCAGTTATCCAAAAATGGCTCTACGGGTGGTGGGAAACTGAATACCAACACCAGAGCCAAGGTTCAATCAGAAGGAGGAGGTTGTACTCATTGTGGGAGCATGAAACATACCTGTGAAACTTGTTTGAAGTTAGATGGGTACCCAGACTGGTGGAATAAGTACAAGGCCCGGAAAAATCGTGATGCTACCTCTAATGAAGGGCCTGGTCGGGCTTCCCTATTAACTGTAGCACCTCAGTTATCTCTTACCTCACAAATAGAGTCTTCTAGTGATGAAACTCATCTCAATGATCAAGGTAACTGTGGTTATGCCTTAGTTCTATCCAGAATGGTGACAATGGCTGAATAATTGACTCCGGGGCCACGGATCATGTGACATTCAATTCAGATGATTTTATTAAAGTTACCTAACCAAGACGAACTGATATTGCGAATGCTAATGGGGTTACATATCCAGTTATAGGGGATGGAACTGTTGCCTTATCACCATCTCTTTCTTTATGTAATACTTTATTAGTTCCATCCCTCTCAAATAAATTGATGTCAGTAGGACAAGTTACTGAGGAACTAAATTGTGTTGCACTAATATATCCTACTTTTTGTCTTCTTCAGGATATTCTCACCAAGGAGATCATTGGGCGTGGTACTAAGAAGGCGGGGTTATATTACATGGATGATTTCAGCTCTGGTCAGGCTCATCATATGCACCATGCAAGCATTAAGGAGAAACAGATTTGGCTATGGCATCGACACTTGGGACATCCGTCATTTAGCTATATGAAATACTTTTTTCCAGATTTATTTTCCAAAACCTGACTCTGGCTTTAAATGTGATACTTGCATTCTAGCCAAAAGTCATTGTGTTTCTTATTCCACAAGTTTGAATAAAAGTGATATTCCTTTTGCTTTAATTCATTCAAATGTTTGGGGACCCTCTCCAATTACCACTTCTTCTGGCATTTGCTAGTTTGTGACATTTATTGATGATTGTACTCGTATGACTCGGCTATATCTGTTGAAACATAAGGATGATGTGTTTAGTGTGTTTCAATCTTTTCATACAATGATTCAAACTCAATTTTCAGCTAAAATTCAGATTCTTCGCTCGAACAATGGTGGTGAATATGTCAATAAGAAATTTCAGGATTACTTTGCGACCCATGGCCTTCTTCACGAAACGTCATGTGCTCAAACACCCCAATAAAATGGGGTTGCCGAAAGGAAGAATCGGCTTATCCTAGAAATAGCCCGTGCTCTCTTGCTTGGGGCACATGTGCTGAGTAGATATTGGGATGATGCTATTGCCATGTTAGTATATCTATTAAACCGTATGCCTTTGAAAGTGCTGCAGTTCAAGACCCCATTGCAGGTTCTTTCTGAACATGTTTCCTTGCCTACTATTCTGCTACTTCCATCACGAATCTTTGGTTGTGTTGCTTTCATCCATCTCCATAAAAATCAACGAACCAAGCTTGATCTGTGTGCCATTCGTTGTATTTTTTTGGGGTATGCTACACCAAAAGGGATATCGTTGCTACTACCTTGCCACGTAGCGCACCTACGTCACTATGGATGTTACTTTCTTAGAATTAGAAACTTTCGATATCCACTTCATCTCTTCAGGGGGAGATACGAGATGAAGAGTTGAATTGGTGGACTTGGCAAGGCTTTGAAGACAACCCAGTATAGATGAGTGACGACAATAAGGCAGTGGTTTGTGAAGAAAGGAGAGAAAATTCTGATAACATTCAGGAAGCTACATCCGAGTCATCTGAACCTGAAAATGAAGAACCCCCCTCTCCTCAGTACCCGAAGACCCTTCTCCTGATAATACTCCTGAGGTAAGCTCTCCCATCACACCTATTAATGACTCGGATAACTCTGTTGGTTAAACTTTACCTTTCAGACATAATCGTGGCAAGCCACCACATTGATACTCTCCAGATTCTGAGCAAAGAAGATCAAGATACCCGATTGCCAATTATGTGTCTACTCAGAGATTACCAAAACCACTAAAGGAGTTTGTGCATAGGCTGTCCTCACACCATGTTCCCAGCACAGTACAAGAAGCCTTATCAGATCCAAAGTGGTCTCAAGCCATAAAAGCAGAAATGGAAGCTCTGGAGAAGAGTAAAACATGGGCTCTTGTTCCATTACCGAAAGGAAAGAAGACCGTGGGGTGCAGATGGGTTTTCTCCATTAAACACAAGGAAAATGGATCCATTGGATGGTACAAGGCGAGGCTTGTGGCAAAGGGATTTACACAAAAATATGGCATAGACTACCAAGAAACCTTCTCACTTGTGGCAAACCTGAAAATGGTCAGAGTCTTGTTATCTCTTGCAGCAAATCTGAACTGGCCATTACATCAGTTTGACGTAAAGAATGCATTTCTTCATGGTGATCTAGAGGAGGAAGTTTACATGGATATCCCACCAGGATACATGAAATCTTCAAAGATTGAGGTTGTCTGTAAGTTACAAAAGGCACTGTACGGGCTAAAACAATCACCTCGTGCATGGTTTGGTCAGTTTAGCTTGGCTATGAGAAAGTATGGTTTTACCTAAAGCAATTCAGATCATACTGTATTCTTGAAACACCAACTAGGAAAGGTAACATCTCTAATTATATATGTAGCTGACATGATTATTACAGGAGATGACATCGAAGAGATCTCTAGACTTCAAGGGCAACTGGCAACTGAATTTGAAATGAAGAACCTCAGAGGACTCAAATATTTTTTGGGAATTGAGTTATCCAGATTGAAACAAGGTATATTTCTTTCTCAAAGGAAATATGTGTTAGATTTGTTGTCTAAGGTGGGACTACTAGACTGTAAACCAACTGATACTCCAATTGTTTAGAATCACAGACTTGGAGAGTATTCAGATCATGTGCCAACAAATAAAGAGAGATATCAAAGATTAATGGGTAAGCTAATCTATTTATCTCATACTCGCCCAGATATAGCCTATGCTATAAGTGTAGTGAGTCAATTTATGCATTGTCCTAGTGAAGATCATATGGATGCAGTAATTCAGATTCTTCACTACCTAAAGTCCTCTCCTGGAAAAGGGCTTATGTTCTTAAAAAATAATCATCTAGACATTGAGGGTTATACAGATGCAGATTGGGCGAGAATTATTTCTGATAGGAAATCCACATCAGGCTACTTTACTTTCGCAGGAGGAAATCTTGTTACATGGAGAAGCAAGAAGCAAAAGGTGGTGGCATTATCCAGTGCTGAAGCTGAGTTCAGAGGAATGGTCAAGGGCATCTGTGAACTTCTTTGGCTTAAAAGGTTTCTAACTAAGATTGGCTTTGTTCCTAGTTCTGAAATGGACTTGTTTTGTGACAACAAAGCAATCATTGATATTGCCCATAATCCAGTCCAACATGACCGTACTAAACATGTAGAAGTGGATATAAATTTCATCAAACAGAATCTCTAAGAAAAGATGATTCAATTTCTATTTGTTAGGTCTGAAGATCAATTGGCAGACATTCTTACAAAGGCTATTTCCAGCAAAGTCTTCTACAGCTCACTTGACAAGTTGCGCATGAAAGATATATATGCATCAACTTGAGGGGGAGTGTTGGCATGAGCTGTCAGTGACTGGAGAAATTTTAGGCAAAATTGTTTAGAATCCCTTCTTTTAAGGGTCAACCATTATAGTAGCCGTAATTCATGTATAGCCTAGTTTAGCTTCTAGTTCCTTCTCTCTATACTGCTATATAACCATACTTGTCTTTGTAAAGAAAGATATGAAATATATGAACAATCTTTTTGACAATACCAACAAGCAAATAGCAGAGAATTGGCTTGACTAAAAACCCTGATATGCAAATTTTTAATAGCAACAAATAAATAGCAACTAAAAACCCTGAAATATTCTCAAACAAACACAGCCCAAAAAACGCTGCATAACATCCAAAAACTGTGAAACTTGCCATTATTTTTAAGCAGACAATAACTCTCTCTACTTTGCTTCTTTGTTGACCTTCTCACATATGGGTTCCTACCTAATGTTTCTCTTCTCAGAGCAGCAATATAATGGTCATTCGCGTCACCTTTCTGCTGCAATTGTCCAAGGTATTCTGCCAATCCTCTCGATTTACTTTTCCCATGATCTGATTGATTCACAATTTCAAGTTCAAACAGTCATGATGTGTTATAGGAATTTAACCACGCCTAATCATTAATGTTTAGGTTAACGAATGTTAACCTAATCATTAAGTGAACACTCTTCAGGATCTTGATCCACCCATGCATCCAAGGCTCTTTGTAGGCTATTTACAATCTCAGTCATTGAGGGATAATCTGGACCATTTAGACTTACACAATCCAAAGCTAGAGACCCAACATGTGCCGCTGCCTTTCTTTCAAAGTAGCAATTTTATTTATATCAATTGCATTGTGCAATGAAAGATGACGTGTGTACTCGGGATCCATGTAATCCAAGGCACCCATCTCTACCAGATCAGAAAAATGCTCCATCTCATCTACCACGAAGTGCTTCACAAAATGGCTGATTTTAGACACGTTAGCAGTCCACATTGCATCTAGCAATATATTAGACGACTTGATATTGCGGTGTACGTATGATTGGTGTTACTGCATGCACGTGTATGTACTCAATGCCTTTTGCTGCATCTAGTGCCACTTTAATCCGGGTGGCCCATGATGACACTAGAGGACTACTTTGAAGCTTATGAAGATGGTCATGAAGGCTACCATTTTTCATGTACTGGTAGACCCATATGGGCTTGATACTATCCTCACAAAATCCCAATAAGTAAACAAGATTATTGTGACTATGGCGAGACCATGGCCGGCCCTAGGCCTAGGCCACTTAGGCCACCGACTAGGGCCCCCTACTAGAGGAAGGCCCCAAATTTAGGGGCAAAAATTGAGATATATATATATATATTTTATTTGGGGCTACCTTCCTTTGTTGGTCGGAATAGGATGGCGTGTTTCACTAAGATCAAATAACGAATTTGGGCTCAAATGCAAGGGTGGAAGGAGAAGTCGTTGTCTCAGGCTGGCAAAGAGGTCATGATTAAAGTCGTGGTTCAATCCATTCTAGTTTACTCTATGAATGTTTTTAAATTACCGTTGGGTTTATGTAAGGATATTGAGGCAATGATTCGGAAGTTTTGGTGGGGTAATGGAAAGACTAAGAAGATTCATTGGGAAAAGTGGAGCTCTCTTTGTTCCTCAAAATCTATTGGTGGTATGGGGTTTCGGGACCTTCAAAAGTTTAATAATGCTCTGTTGGCCAAGCAGGTTTGGCACTTAATTCAAGATAAAGATACTTTACTATATAAATTTTTTAGTGCCAAATATTTTCCTACAAGTAGTATAGTTGATGCCCCTGTTCATCCGAAGATTTCTTACGCATGGAGGAGTATCCTGCAGGCACAAGAGGTAGTTAATAAGGGCGCAATATGGAGGATTGGGAATGGCGAAACAATTATGGTTTGGGACCATCAATGGCTGCCTGAACCAGAGTGTAGTAGAATTATATCTCCTAGAGCAGGTTTTGCTGTGGATAGGGTCAATGAGTTGTTTTATCCAAATTCTAGAGTCCGGGATCCGGGTAAGTTGGCTGCTTATTTTTTACCTTGGGAGGCTGAGAAGGTTAGGGGGATATATGTGGGTGACGATGAGGTTGAGGATGTTTTAATCTGGCCGCTGTCCTCGTGGGGGAGTTATAGTGTGCGAAGTGCATATCGTATGTTAATGGAAGCTGAGAAT
Source organism: Quercus dentata (assembly GCA_028216015.1). Classification (NCBI taxonomy): domain Eukaryota; kingdom Viridiplantae; phylum Streptophyta; class Magnoliopsida; order Fagales; family Fagaceae; genus Quercus; species Quercus dentata. The sequence goes on from CP116447.1 coordinate 96,682,797, forward strand.
TTTGTTCTACCAAGTTCCTCTTCTCCTTTGTTTGAGCACACTATTTGGAAGAAGATTTGGAAACTTAAAGTTCCTAAGAAGGTCTGTCATTTCTTGTGGAGAGCGGGGAAAGATTCTCTTCCTACCAAGCTAAATCGAGACTTGGCATATTCCACTTGATGATACGTGTGAGGGATGCAATGACCAATCAGAATCTCTTTTGCATTGTTTATGGCTCTGTGATTAAGCACGATCTGTGTGGATGTCCGATCCTGGGTTTTTGTTTCTTACTCGGAAGAAGTTTCGGTCTTTTACGGAGGTTTTGGAGTCTCTGTTCAATGCTGGTTTGAGTTTCAGGTGTGCTCGGTTTGCCATGACTGCTTGGTGTTTGTGGGAGCGTCAGAATCGTTTAAGAGTTCATCAACATACCTGCGACTTCACGAAATTGGCGATAGAGCTTTGGAACTGGTTCGGGAGTTCGGGGACGTTCACCGTAAGGAGGCGTCGAGCACCGTCCGTCCACCTCTTATACGATGGACTCCTCCACCTGCTATGTGCTATAAACTAAATTTTGATGCAGCGCTTTTGGATGGTTTCAACCAAGTTGGGTTAGGTGTGGTGTGTAGGGACTCTCGGGGTCATGTGTTTGCTGCCTTGAGTCGAGAAAGTGGAGCCGGTCCCGATCTGTGGAGATGGCGGGCGTTGGCTACAAGACGAGCGATTGTTTTTGCAAGGGAGCTGGGTTTTTCTGAAGTGCAAATTGAGGGTGATTGTCTTCGTATTATTCAGGCTTTGAAAGCTTCCGATTGGTGTTGTACTCTCTATGGCCATATTATAGATGAGACAAAACGGTTGGGAGGTCTCTTGCGGCGATGTCGGTTTAAACATGTTAAACGAGATGGGAATAGGTTGGCTCATGGCCTTGCTAGACGAGCGGCTTTAGCTAGCTGCAGATCTTGATGTTTGGGTAGAAGATTTACCTAGTGATTTGGATGTTGTATTCCAATCGGATGTACCTTGATTTTCTTTGTTTTTTTAATAATATCTCGCTTACTTTTTGCTCAAAAAAATGGAGATATAGGGAAAAAAAATAGTATTATAATTTTCCTCTACTTTTAAGGAGTCCCAAAGTATTGAGTAATGCTAGAGATAATACAACTTTAAATACATAGGTCTTACAAATAGAGTAATGCTATAGTTTTACAAACTATTTAACAACATTTTTAGTAACTGTTTTTGTGGCAAATTTCTTATTAGTTCTCATTTGGACCCATCGATAACATCACTTTATTTATTTATTTATAATTATTCACCACATCATCAGTTTGCAAAAAAAATTTGTATTTCTAGCATTTTCCCTTATAAATATGTGTTACTAATCAAAAGAAATAATTCAGATAGGAAAATGCTAGAAATATTATTAATTTTGAATTAGGAAAATGCTAGAAATATTATTAATTTTACTTGAAAACTTTATAAATTAATGTGACAATTAATATGATATGTGGATGCTAATAACCTATTAAATGCATTTTTGAATTATTTTTTGTAATTAATGATACATCTTTGTAAGCCTCATGTTGTAAATTTATAATATCTCTAACATCATTCATTCAAATACTTATTTATTATCTTCTTGAAGAGTCACAAATCACATTCATTTCAACATCATTTGAAAGATTTTTTTAGTAAATTGCCACTTAATTGCACAGGCACAGGCATTGTTCTCGCACTTAATTGCCACTTCTTGGCCATCATCTGCATGGCAGACTAAGAAAAAGCTACCTGTTCCAATCTTGTGATCATTAATTTGAGAAATTGTTAGTCGCTTCAAATAACATTTTGAAAGGAAATTCTTTTTGAACTTCAAATTTAATCAAGACTTCAAATCCTGTCTTAAGGATTGTAAGTCTAGGTCTTTTGGAACTATTTGTTAGTGGCTTGGCTACGGAGAAGAATGATAGTACAAAATGAGAGAATTTTGGAGGTGTTCTATTAGATTTTGAACTATTGTTGCTCTTCGGCCTAGTTGATATAGAAGGATTAGTAATTGGACACTGGACGTTACACTGGACCCCAGTCAAATGCCACTGTGAATTTAATTGGTAGGATCTGTTGTTACACATTAATTTATTAATTATTATATTCTAGAATTACCAAAACACCCGGTATACAACCTACTTGCCAAAGTTTTCATTCAATACTCTCATGCACATGGGAGAATAGCCTAATTAAGTGATCATTTTAGGATATATTTCATGCCCGTGTTGCTTTACAGAACAATGAGAGAATAGCCAATAAGTTCTCAGTTTAGGACATATGTCATTTCCATGTCACTTTACAGAGCACTAGAGTCAAGTAAAACTCTTTAGATTATTACTATAATTGGTGTAAATAGAAAAAATATCCAATATTTCAAATGCATGCAACATCACATTAATGTTGTTGATCAGGCGAATTCTAACTCAAAGTATTTTACTCACTTTACCAATTGAGTTAAATAAGAACTCACAAATTGACAATACGTCTTAAATATAGAATCCATGTTTAAGTGAAGGGATGTATAGGTACAAATGGCTACAAATGCAAAATTAACCAATGATTCATCGGGTGAGTCTATTGATGTTACATTATATAGAAGCATGATTGGATGTCTTTTGTATTTGACCGCAAGTCGACTTGATATTGCCTTTAGTGTTGGTGTCTGTTCTAGATTTCAATCTAATTCAAAAGTTTCACATATGAATGCTGTTAAAAGAATCATAAAATATATTGGTGGAGCTTATGATTATGGATTGTTTTATAGCAAAGAGTCTAATCTATCTCTTGCTGGATTTTCTGATTCTGATTGGGCTAGTAATGCTGATGATAGAAAAGGCATCACTGGTGGGTGTTTTTATGTAGAAACCAATCTTGTTGCTTGGATAAGTAAAAAGCAAAATTCGGTGTCTTTGTCTACTATAGTGGCAGAATATATTGCTACTGGAAGTTATTGCTCACAGCCTTTTTGGATGAAAAAGCTTTTGAGTGATTGCAGGATATCACAAGATTCCATGGTTGTTTATTGTGATAACTCTAATGCTATCAATATCTCTAAGAACCCTGTTCAACACTCTAAGACTAAACACATAGAGATTAGATATCACTTCATTAGGGATCTTGTTGGAAGAAAGATTGTGTCTCTTGAGTATATTCCTCTTGAAAGTCAAAATGCTAACATCTTCACCAAACCTCTTGGTAGAAGTAAGTTTGGGACACTTCGTCAAATAATTGGTGTGATTCTATGTCCCTGATCATCTTTGGCTTTCATGGTCCTTGTGCTTCATCGCTTTACTCTTTGTGACTATTCTTCTTTGTTGTTCTTGTTTTCTTTGTTTTTCTAGGATTTGCATTGCATAACATTCATGCATTTCATTCTAGGTTGTTTTTGTTATTTCTTTTGAAAAATCAAAAACAAAAAAAAAAAAAAAAAACAAAAACAAAAACAAAACAAAAAAAAAAAAAGGAAAAGGGAAGCAAAATGTGTTTTGCATTGTTTGTCTTGGATTTGAAATCAAGGTTGGCCAATTTATTTTTACATAACATGTTTATGTACTTTTTTTTAGCTTGGATGAGTGTATTTATTGCACTTTACTAGTTGAAGCCTTATAGTGCATGTTGTGTGGGAAGACGTTTATAGTTTTTGATCACATGATTTTGATCTTGAAGTCACATGCTTTAGATTGCCAAACTTGAACTTATTGAGAAATTTATAAATAACCATCTCACCATTGTTTACTAGCCAATCATGAACACCTTAGTGCATATCGTAAGATTTTGTGCTTGAGAAAGTGTAGCACATGCACAAAAAGAACATAAGGTGTAGTCTCGGTTTAAATACTAAAATTGGTGTGTACATTATTGGGCTTTAATAACTTCACAATCAAATAAAATTGGTATGTACATTATGAGGCAAATCAAGAAACTTACATGATTGCAAGTTTGTTTTCTAGGAGATGTGGGAGTTATATGATGTAACTCTTTAGGTCATAGTCTTTTTCAAATTTATGTGATGATTTTGTAGAAATTATGATTGATTTCTATTTACATATCACCTTACATGTATCTCAAGTTTTTACTAGTTGCACATACTACACAAGTTACTCTTTGCTAAACTTTGTACATGTTATTGTGTGTGATTTTGGTTTGGCCAACCAAGTTCGAAAATTCCTTGAATATTATGCAAAATGTGTTTGAAGTTTGAGAATTAAAGGAGAATTGTTTGAAAATCTTAATTTTGGGAAAACTGGGTTCAAAACAAGTGTTTTTGAAAAGCATTTCATCTCACACTCATGCATTTTATTTATAAAATACTATGCTTTAAGGAGTTTCTACATAAAATTGCTTTTTTTCCAAAAAAAATTGGTTTTTCTAGAATTTCAATCGATTGAACCTGTTTCTTGACCAATCGAAATTGCGGTTAAAGTTTTGGTTTGGTTCTGTGTGTTTTGATTGGTGCTCGATTGCTATTGGATAAATCGAAGGTATTTTTGATTGATCGAATCTAATTTTCGATCAATCAAAAATTGTATAGAGATTTTTTTAAAACCTTTTTTTCTCACGTGTTCTTCACTATTCAAACCTTTTTCAAAACACTTTCTCTCTATTCGATCGGTCTAAGGGTCAAAGCAAGATTTTTGTCGTTTTCGACCAAATTTCTTCAAGGCTTTTTGTCATCTAAGGCCGGTAAGACCTTTATACCCCTCCTTTTTCTTTTATTTTCATGTTTCATGCATTTTAGGGAGAATGTCGAACCTAAGGGAAATTGGGATTTTTGATGATTCAAGCCTTTTCTTTAACAATTGATCAATGGGTTTTTATTCTGGGATGTTATAAAACTATTTTTGGTGAATTAATTTGATCAATTTGTTGAATTGAAATTTTTAATTTTCTAGGGCTTAAAAGTACACGATTTAGGGCTTTTGTTCAATTGAGCTTTAATTAATGAAATTGGCTGGTCTGAGCGATCGATTTGGTCATTATAAACTATTATCTATCACGTATAATGATCAATTTGGTCAATTTGTTAGATTTCTAAAAATGGGTTTTCAAATTTGGGATTGTTTTTTATATAAACTCTATGCTCAAGCCAATTTTGTGAATTTAAAGTTACATTGAACTTCTTCTCACCGCATTAGAGCATGCATCATTTGCTTATACTGTTCATGCATCATATAGAATTGTTATTTCTATTTTTTCTGTGCTAACTTGCACTCTGCCCTTGGTTTTTCTATTTTTTTCTCTCTCTATCTCTTTTGTGTCTATTCTTTTGATCTTTAGCATCATGCCTAGGAAGACTAGAGCTAATAGGACCTCCACTTCTCCTTCCCTCTCCTTTGATCATGAGAGGTTCTTGAGTGAGAAAAATCGGGAAGCGTATGAGAAGCTTAACCTTCGTAGGAACATTTGGGCTGAGAGAAAGGTTTTGTTAGATGAGTTAGATGGTGAGATTAGGAGAAATTTTGAGTGTAGGGGTTGGCTTCCTCTATTGGACATTTCTCATCCTCCTCTGGCTACCTTGATTAGAGAGTTCTATTCAAACCTCTCTATCCACTCCTACGATGCCAACACTCTAGTGAGGAGTTGGGTGCGGGGTGTAGGGTACACCATTTCCCCTTCGGTAGTGGTTGATGCTCTTGAGGTGCCATTGGTCCAGCATCCTATTTATCCTTACGATGAGTCTCCACCCCTTAATAACATTATGTCATTTATTACTGGTACTTCTATCCGGTGGGGTTCCGATCCTCGGATCACCTCTCACAAGTTGACCAAGACTCATTATCTCTTTTTCCGGATTTCTTGCCATTCCATCTGGCCTATCTCTCATTTGTACACCATTCCTTTAGATAGATGTGCATTTTTGTATGCCCTTGTTTCTGATGCTCCTATGAGCTTTCCTTATCTTTTCATTCGCTCTTTGATTAAGGTTCATAGGAGTAGTTCTACTACTCATGCTCTCTTTTTCCCCGTTTTTAATTCACCGGATTTTGTTACATCTAGGTTTAGATGAGTTTCCGGCATCTAAGCCTGTTCATATTATTGCTCCTATAGGTGCCACCTTTCTTAGGCAAAGGGCTTCTCGGATGAGAGCTAGCTTTAAACGTCCTAGGGTTAAGTCTTACGGTGTTGCACCTCCTCCTCCCTCTTCTACAAGTGATGCTATGGCCGAGGAGTCTGTTGATCCTGCTGCTGCTACTGCTATTCCTCCACCTTCTACTTCGAATGATTCAAACATTCAACGCATGTTGGAGATTGTCATGACCATTTAGGTGGCTCATGGTCAGCTTTTGGTGGACATGCTTGATGAGCTTTGTGCCTTGCGAGCAGATTTGGAGCATTTGAGACGGTTGCCTCCACCTCCTCCTTTTGATGATGAGTGAGTGCCCTTTGGCAATTTGTCACAAAAGGGAGAGTACATTTGTAGATGGTTTTTGTAGATAGGGGGAGATTTTTTGTATTTATGGAGCATGTGGAGCTTTAGATTGTATCTAGGTGCTTTAATGTGTATTTACATTTTTTGGCTCATGATGTATTCTTTGTTTTGATTGAGTTATTCATGAAAAGGGGAGATACATTGATTGTATGTCTTTATTTTGTGTTATGCGAAATCAAGAAGTTATTTATGTTTTACTTGTATTTTCCACACATGAGTTTATGCGTTTGTTAAGTGTTTCAAGAAATATACAGGATGATTCGATTGTCTTTGCTATCTACACTTGCAATTGATAGATAGTAGTTAGGTTGATTTTTTTGTGATAGGCAATATTTTTGTAATAAGCCATTTTTGTAAACTTTGAGCATTTTGTTTAAGTTTGTGTTTTGTCACGGATTGCCAAAGGGAGAGTCTGTTAGGTTCTAAGACTTTAGGTTTAAATGTATTAGAACTTCAATTCGTAATGTTGGCAAACCATGATCAAAACATTTTAGTCTTTGTTTTAGACCTGCTCAAAGTGTGTTTATATGTAAAGTTAGAATCGAGTGTTCTGCAGGATTTATTATGTAAATTTTCCTAGCTCGATCGATTGAAAATTAGACTCAATCGATTGAAGCTCATGCAAATTATTTTTCTGTAGAATTTTCCAACTCAGCCCAAGCCCGTTTGACTTGTAGGGTTTTATTTTTTGCCTTGAGTATAAAAGGGAAAACCCTAGCCACGTTTTAGTGTTGCTCCTTATGCTGTGTGTGTGAATCTTTTGTGAGATCAAGAGGTGGTTGCCTTCACACATACTTAGGGTTTCCAAGATTCGAGATTATGTCAAGAACTTGGTGATCAATTCAGTTGCAAATTCAAGAGCTTAAAGATACACAAGTGGGAGTGCTTGTACTTGCTGGGAATCCAAGCAAGAAGTAGTTTGTGGACTCAAAGCTGTCACATGGTCATGGTAGTAAGTTTCCTACTTGACCTAGCAATAGGATGTTAGTTGTCTAAATCACTATTGTGTAAATTTCAATTCTTTCATAGTGAATTCAGTTTTACCTTGAGGATAGCTAGGTTAAATCTTCCCCAGGGTTTTTACTTGTTTGGTTTTTCTCGGTTATCATATTGTTGTGTTCTTTATTTTCCGCAATTTACAATAATATGATATTTGTGTTAACCTAGACTTTGTAATTTGACTAAGTAATCACTTGGCTAATTAACCAGGTTAATTTGGTTGTGTTTTAAGGGGTCTAAAAACAAACAAATTCTATTTTGGTTGATGGAATTTAGTTTTGTGTTTTAAGTTTTTTTTTTTTTTTTTTTGTTTTTTGTTTTTTTTTTTATCACTTTGATTGTTAAATTAATGTTATCATATTTCATTATAAAGAATTAAAGATAGTATATAAGAATATACTATTATTATATTACATAGAATGATTTCGATAAGTTAGTGTTTATTGTTATATATTTTATTTTTATTTTTTTCTCATATAATTTTATTCAACATTTAAATTCAACCACATCCCCCATATATATCATTAAATTATTTATATTTCCTCTCCTTTTTAATTTTAAAAAATTTTAAATATAATATTTTGCCTTAATTAAATAAATAAAATGGTCCTTATTAAGTGAAGTAATGCTAAGTAAACACTCATTCTCACACCCAATGCATTAAAGGAAAAATGAAATGCAAAACAAATAAAGTTAGAAACACTAAATTAAAAAATAATAATGCATATTTTATGTCATTGATTCATCATCAAATTTTGGATAACAATAGGTTGCCAGTGGAGAGAGAGAGAGATGGTAAAGAAAAAAAAAAACAATACAAAGTAATAAAGAGTAGATAAAGGAAAAAAAAAATCAAGTGTCAATTAGTAATCGTTGTTGATTGGAAAACAAAGAGGTTGTAAGGATAAGTAAAAAATAAAATAGGGATTATCGTGTGGAGAACATTAAAAATTTTACAATATAGTAAAATAAACTGTTAAATTCACTTAAAAAATAAATTAATAATTAAATACAATCATAACACTAAATTTAAATTTAAAACTAATCAAACTCTAACTATGGAAACCATATTAATCATAACAAAAAAAAAAAAAAAAAGATGTTCTCTGATAGTAGTAAAAATTACATAAGAAATAAAGTTAAAAAATTTTAAATTTTCTTTTTTGACCTTTCATTTATATATATATATATATATATATATATATATATATATATATATATATATATAATTTTCATACACTATTACTTTTGAAAATCTAATGAACAATGCTACCTTTCATTTAATGTCTTTGTTATGCAAATCATCGATTAGTAATTATACGATAATAGTAAGAAGTGTTGCAAATGAGACCACTAAAAAAAATGTAAAATTAATTAGCCACCATCATTATGAAGTAGTAATCTATAATTTTTCGCATCTAAATAAATGGAATATATAGAGTTTTCTTAAAGGTATGTGTAAAGATTCACATTATATGTGTGTGTGTGTGTGTGTGCGCACACGCGTGTGTGTGTAAAGGTAAAAAAAGGAATATCTAAGGTTTATATTAACTTAAAAACTAATGAAAAACCAGTGGTTAATAACTAAAATTATAGTATTAATAAAATATTTAATGAGATCATCCTAAAAAAAATTACATGCATAGTGTGTGGATATGCGACTAGTGATACATAACAGGAAGGTTCAAGAGCCATCAAATCAAGTGCCAAAAGTGACATGATAATATTTTTTTTTCCTTTCCATTTTATTAATTGAAAGCATATTTTCAATGTACACCTGAACTTGTTTTAAATGTGAGACACTACTAGTTCGAAGGGTTTATAACATCTCACTGCCTCAAATACACAGAAATTCAAATAGATATTTCAATTATTCTAATAGACTGAGAAACAATATATATGTATACCCTTTCCAAAAGAGATCTTTTGAAGGTTGCAACATTTAGGGTAGATATAAAAGCATTCAACAATTAATGCTTTGAAAATAACAATATTAAGAAATCCCCAATTCTTGTACCACTCATTCATGCTCACAACTTCTTTGAAACGCATAAAAAATCCCCCACCTCCCTTCATAATCAACTTTTTATGGAACTCAATCGAAAAGTAAATAATAAATAAAAATAAAAATTCAATCACTAACTACATTTTAAAGAAAAAAATAACAATTCAACAAAAGAGACAAAAAGGCATGATCAATGAACCTAAGCAATTAACTACAATCAACACTATGAAAGAATTCATGGAAGAATCACTGTAGTCAAAGCTATATGTGAAAGGGTTAAGAGTTTAAAAAAATGTATTAAGTTGAGTCATCTAGAGATGACTCAACTACGGTACTTGATCAACTTCAAAGAGAGAACTAGCAAATGCAAAGGCAAATAGATTGTTGTCATTTAATCCAAAAGTCAAGAAAACTTTTAAAAGGGAAGGTCCAAGAGAGAATTATGAGGTCCATTAACAAAATTGTAGACTTGGATGATGACAAATATTTTAGAATTTTCAAATTCAAGAAACTATAATTTCCAGAAAATATTTACTACAAACTTTAGATGCTATTAAAACTATATGCCTTTGTCTAAAAATTCATTGGATATGTTGCTAGATATGTTATAAGGGTTGTATAAAGCACGTCAATACATTGTTAGGTGGAGATTTGGCATTGGTGTTAATATTAAAAGAAAATATAAAATGTTATGGTTATGGTTATTTTTACAGGTTGTAAGTTTCTATCGATTTTCTAGATACCTGTTCTTTTGGCATTTGGGTCTCACTTACTAGAAACCTTGGAAGTTTTCTTGGAGAAATATGTGGTATGTGTTTGAAATGAATGACATTGGGGTGATGTGTGTGTGAGAGTCTTTTAATCTTTTTACTTACTCTTTTCTAAGGTTTTAGTAGTATCTGTGTCATTTTTAGCATTTTAGCAAGTGACATTTTAGACAATGAGCAATGTTATTTAGAGGGTGAGCAATGTCATTTCACTTGCATCTTTATAAGGTAAATTACAAAATACCCAATGTGGTTTGGGGATATCAACATTTTTTCCACCAATTTTCAATTGTCTAATTTAATGACCTCTTAACTTTTGGAACAAATTGAAACTGTTAGGGATTTCGTTGGACATGTTTTGTAGTTCAAAATGCTGCTAATAGCAGATTCCCCTAATCTTGTCGGTAGAAAAGAACTCAAGCTCCCGCATATGGGAGCAATATTGTTTGGTGTCTTCCAAAAATATGAAAAGGTATTAACCATTTTTCCTTTATATTTTTATCAGTTTTAGACTAGTATGTAGTATCATTGAATTTGCTTAGTAATTATTATATATAATAGCATCAGTTTTTTTGTTACAATTATTGTTTTTGATTTGTGAATGTTATTTATCTACAACAATTTTCTTATTTTATTTGGTTCAAGATTAAAAATAAATAAATAAATACTAATGATGGATCTGACATGTCATTTTTTAAATGCCAAATAATTTTTTTTTTATTATTACTTTAATAGCCACGTCGGTATTTAGTGTTTAATGGTGCCTTTCATCCGCCACATAAATTATTTCTGTTTGTGAGATAATGATAAGGACCAAAACTAGAACACTTTTTGATTTTAGGAACTAAATGTGGTAAAATTAAAAAGTAGTGATTGAAATGGAATTCAAGTCAAAACATAGAGACCAAAAAATGTATTTTCACCTTGGTTTTAATGTCAACATAAAAAAATGTAAAAATTTAATTGTTATGGTTATTGTTACAGGTTGTGAGTTTTTACCAAACCCTTGGCATATGACACCCACTTACTCAAACCCTTGGAAGTTTTATAGGCGAAATATGTGGTATGTGTTTGAAATGTGTGAAACTAGGGTGATATGTGTGAGAGTGAATATTTCACCTATTTTACTTATTCATTTTTGTAGGTTTTAGTAGTATTTGGGTCATTTTTTGGTATTTTGGGGGTATTTTGTGTTAGAATAATGTGGCCCAACATGATATTTTATGATGTCTCTCTTATCAATAATTTATTATTCAAAATTTCTTGTGAAATTTTACAATATTTTTATGATGTAAAATATTGGTATAGTGAAACATGTCTACTTGATTTTGTAGACTAAGATTATGAGTCATTTCATTATAGTCCTTGACTTGACCCCTCATGATGTAGCCTATTCTTATAGGTACATTATTGGGCCATGATGGAAAGGAGGTGCAAGTTAAAATTGCTTAGACTATGAAAGACAATAAAGGCTAGTCTTTCAATGGTTAGTGCTTAATAATCTTGGCAGTCCTTCCATAATGAGATTCATGCACATTGAGCATTGGCCTTAATAAATCTCTCGTGTCATTACCAGTAACTTGCCACCTATAAGAAGTGTTGTCATTATAGTGATTTTGGATATGAAAGATAGATGAATCAATGTGTTAGTATGAAGTTACAAAGTAATGACACATTAATGAACTTCTTCATTAATGAATCTAATTAATGAAGTTATCTGTTAATGAATGTAACATATCTACTACATGAATTGTTATTATGATAGAAAGGATTTTATGTCTGGTCATGTCCTTTCTAAATATTATAAATATTATCAAGGCAACACTTTCAAAAGGTGTGAGAAGAGAAAAGAAAGCTCTTGTTAATCCTAACTTGCGGGGGAGAGCATCCAAATTTCTTGTGAGGTCCTTGAATAATATAATTTATAGTATGTAAATTTCTCACATCTTATTATTGATTTTTATTACATATGCACATGATATAATTATTAATTGATAAATGTATTATATTTTTTTCTCTTGAATTAACCCAATTACCCAACTGCACTAAATTCACCACAAAAATTTGGCCAAACCCAAATCTAGTCATTAACCCATGGAAAGAAAAATGGAAAAAGTATTTTGTATCAAATGATACCACATAATTCGTATCAAAATCTAATAAACGAGAGACATGTGTACAAAAATAACTATCCACTGATACATGTCTTTCAATTGTTAGTAAGTTAGTTATTTATTGCTGACATGTTCCACACTTATTGCATTTTGATACCGCTGACATAGTAACATTTGATACCAAATACCTTTTCAAGAAAGATGAGGGAGGAAAGGACAGGCAAAAGAAGATGGGTAAGATTTGGCCAATAAGCAAAAGGAAAAAGAAAATGAGAGAGAGATACACGCACCACAAACCCACAACATGAACAAATACAACCACCAAATCACCAGCAACAACCAAGAAACTTCTGCCACAACCTATTGCCAAAGCCAAAGTAGTTGGAATTGGTTTCTACCCAAACCTGACTCAACCCATTTTTTTTACTCATGATATGTCGAATAATACCCAAAAATTTTGGGTCAGTTCACCTTTGGGTTTGGCCATCCCTACATGGAGGATCAAAAGTTCTGATGTTAGTAAGTATGCCTGAGGTATTGAACGATCACATCCCATTTGAGGACTTGATATTAGTTACTGTGCTGCTTGTGCTTGTTGCTTAGAACTCTCAAAGGACTTCTGGATTAGAATCATCTGCAGGGATTAGAATCATCTGCAGGGATTTGAATCATCAGCTGCTACTACTGCATCTGCTGCAGCTGTTCACGGAGGTTTCTTTGAAGATTATACCCGCTTGCAGAAGATGCAAAGGAGGTGGTATTAGTTGTCTGGGCTGCTTGTGCTTGTTGCGTATTGCAAGACATCTGGGCTTGTGGCATCATATGTATTAATAACGGCTGCAAGTGACTACCTTGTACTACCATCTGTCTTGAGGTAATAGTGTGGAATGTTTCATTAGATTCTGAACTAGTACTATCATCTGTCTCTGTCTCAGACTTGTAGGCAGGAAAGATTAATGAGTTGGAAAGATTTCTTTTTCCATTAAGTGTTTGATTAGATTCTGAACTATAGTATCAGACATGGTGCATGGGGAGTGTAATGGAATGGAAAGAGCTGGTTGTCCATTAGGTGGTGGAAATACTTGTGGAAATGAGGAGCTTATGGAAGGATTTGGAATTGTTATTTCATAATTTTCGGAATTGTCTAGAGACCTAGTAGGTGGGAATAATGACACTATTGAACTGGAATAATGATTGAATCTTGGATGTATTTCCTTAGAATCTGAATTGGCATCAATGCCAGACTTGTCAGCAGGGAAGAGTGATAAAACAGGAAGCTCCTTATTGAAGTCTGGAATTGTATTTGTTCCATTCCATATCTGACCACGAGACTCCGACTTGGCTGATGAGAAGAATGAGTGCTCGACTAGTGATGTACTGAGTTGTTGTAGGCAGCAACTTCTGCAACCAATGTAACAATAAAATTGCAATTATATAGTATTCAGTCACTAAAATTTTATTTTCTTTAACTCAAAATTCTTTGAGGGTACTTTACTCTTACATTGTCCAAGAAGAAATTAAAAGAAAGAAGAGGAGTTCGTGGAAGATTCCACTGCGATGAAGAGTTTTTTAATAATTTGATTAAAAACGAGAAGTCTTTTAAACCTCGATCGTGGAAGATTACACATTCTTGCACGTCTTTTAGGCTATTTGATTATCTATTACAAATTTTCTATTAATAATTGAACAAATGCCATTAAAAGTTGGTGTCAAACTATGAATACGTAAATATTCTAAGGAGGTGGTGCAGAGGATCTCATCTGAAGTGATTGTTAAAGTATGGATAATATATTTATGTATTTGGCATCAACCTAAGTCCATTTAAGTTTCAAGTTTATTTGTTTCTCAAAAAAAAAAAAAAAGTTTTCAAATTTATTTTATTAAGGCATTTCAGTCAACTTGTATTAAAATTTTTGTAAAAAAATTTACAAAATATGTTTCAATAATTAATTAGATTTTTTTTTTAATTTAAAAATTTTGAAGAAAGAAAATAAAAAATTGGATACTTAATCTTAAGTTTAACAAAATTTGATGAAAATGCCTTAATTGAATGAACTTAATTGTAAATTGTGTTCTAGCCAACCCGAGTCCAGCGAGTAAAGTGTCACTATTGTCACTCTCAAGTGGAAGGCCAAAAAAAAAAAAAAAGAAGAAGAAGGAAAGAAAAAAGAAACTTGTGTTCTAGCTTGGGAAGAGGGTGTAACAAAGATGGTCTACACTCTAATGGTGTCTCATGTCTAAATTCCAAATTAAGAGATTGGCCATTCAATACTACAAATTTTATGTCAGACGTTAATGGAACTGTTAAATTTGTTTGGTGCCAATTTGATTAATTATGCAGCAATAAGAAGGTAAGCAATTTCGTTAGTGTTTTACAGCAATTTGACCTTAAATTTCCTTCATGAAAAATATCCCAGACCTAGAACTAAACCTTTCTAAGTGTGATGAATAACATGATCATCCTACAAATGCCAACAAGCAGACAACAGAGAATTAGCTTGACTAATAAACCTAATGAAAATTTTGAATAGCAACAAATAGATGTGCCTAAAAAGTCGTTTGTGATAGGCCAAGAATATATTGACCCCTTATGGTAAATTAATCAATTAATTAACCAAGTTAATTAATTAAGACAAATTAACATGCAATACATGTGGTAGCACAAACAAATTACCAACTAAGTTAAATGCAGTGGAAAATAAAGTTGACACAGTGATTTGTTTACGAATGGGGAAAACTTCCAAAGCAAAAATCCCACTGGGTGAATTTAAGGTCACCACTCATGAGAATCCACTATTATCAAAACAAGCGGCTACAAGTAAAGGAATGCCAATACCTTATACTAGCCTACAGTTGAACTCTTACCCCAATACACAATTGGACTTGTAATGTAGTGACAATCTCTCCTTTCAATGCACGACTCCAAGTACGTGACCAACCAATCGATGTAAGAAGGATGTTAACTGCAAAGTTCTTTAGTTCATCCACATGATGAAGATCAAGAAGCTCCTTGGTTAAAAAACCCTATTGCGTACAAACGCAGCAGCTTCTTCAAGAGAAAGATGAAATAGGGCAAATTGTCTCCGGTCACAATATGCTTACAACAACCTTTGCATCTAGTTTCGTCAAGTGAGACGGCCCTTAAAATTATCCTTATATATGTTTAGGGTTATGAGAAAAAAAAAAACCTAAACACATACACATGGATATGCATGAAATCAGATCTGAAAAACTGATTTTCATAATTTTCGATAGATACGATTGTCGAGCTTATCTATCAAGCTTCACATTTTAAATCTCAATAGATACATCTGTCAAGCTATCTATTGAGCTTTAAAGAACAACACTTCTTCACTTGATTCTTGGACAGATTTGCATGGCTCCAATACTTGAACTTGAACTCTTGTTCCTTGAAGTATTAAACACATCCCAGATCTACCCAATTGCAAGTATAGTGCGTTTTGTCAAAGAATTAGCCAATTCTAAATGACATATGTTCTTAACATGATCCACATATGTCCTAACAGTTTTTGTCCTCATTGCACTACAACTCTCCAAGGTATTCTCGTAAGTTCTCTCAATTTGCTTTCTCCATCATTTGATTGATATACAATTTCAAGCAATCAAATTGTCATGATGTTCGTCCACTTTGGAAAGAAAACGCTTCAAAGAAATAACCTCAAGATCGAAATCCTTTTGACCAAATTAACAAGTTTAATTATTTTCTGACAAAACTAGCTACATTTTACCACTAATAGCAACACACATGTACAACAGAATAATAGATCCTGTTACTTAGAAAGCTTAACTAAACGACTTCCAGCTTTGGCCTTTTTCATCTTATATTACATGTCGTTTTGTGATGTAGTATAAAGGTTACTATTTAATTTCTGTAATTTATTAATTTTGGTATTTAATTTTCTAATTTTTGTTATTTTAGGTTTAGAGTTATTATTTCCTTGTTTTTAAGTGCTTTTAATGTTTTTTAGGTCAAACTTGATTCCTATTATAGTTAGGTATTAATTAAAAATTATTTTAGAATATATTTTCTTGTCTCTCAAGTTTTATAGAGCCTTTAAATAGGCCTTTTAAGTCCATAAATTTTTTTTAACCATTATATTCAATCAATAAAATTTAAGACTTTTTGTCTTTTGGTTATCCCCACTTGCACTGTACATAGACAATTATTTTTGCTAAAAAAATGTGTTTCTTTTTTTTTTTTTTTACTTCAAGGGGACATAATTGTAAATTTATACCAACTTCACTTTTGATTAAAATATGTAGTTTCATTTCAATAAAATAATGTAATCTTTAAGTAGTTATATAATTTTTATATATATATATTTATATATATATATCCAAAACTTAGGTAAAGTTTCTTAGGTACTATTGTTTGGGTTCTTCTCTTAATTTTTTGACATCTGTCACTTAGCAAATGGATGTTAAAAGGCCCATCTCTTTTTCTTTTCTTCCGTTAATTTATTTTTTATTTTGTTTCCTGACCTATGATTGTAAGAAAGCACAATGCAGAAGCTTTCTTGAGTTTAGATCTAAGAAGGTTTCTTTAGTTCAGATCTTTATGGGTTAACCAGCAATCACCACTCTCTTTCTCGCTCTACAAATTTTCCCTCTAGTTGTTTCTTTCTTTTTCCTTTTTGCAAGAAAAATTACACATTTAGCTCCTTACTCTTCAAATTTGTCTTTTAGTTTTACCTTTGAAGGTGAGACTACTCCTCCTCACCTCCCTAAGCTCCACCACATTGCCATAGACTCTCTCTCTCTCTCTCTCTCTCTCTCTCTCTCTCTCTCTCTCATGCACCGATCAACCTAAATCGGTGGTGGTTGTTCTAGTTTGGCAACGCGCAATCTGGTGGTTGTAGATCGTTAATGATGGCAAATTTGGATTTGGGTGGTCATAATCATCATCGTGGTGGTGGATTTGGGTGTTGAAGGTTGATTTTGTGGGTTTGTGTTGATATTTAGGTTGATTTTGGTGGTGGGTGTGGTGGTTGCTTGGTTGTGGTAATCAAAATATGGTTCAAAATTCCACTTAGTTCCTAGGGAAAAAAGAAGAAAGGAAAGAAAGAAAAGAAGAGGAGGAAATTACTACAGAGGATTGTAGTTTAAAATGAAGCCAGATTGAATGGATCTGGTTTTCTCTTTACTAGGAACGAAAGAAAAAAAAAGTTAAGAAAAGAAAAAGTAAAAAAGAAAAAAAAAAAAAAAAAAAGATAACATCCGTTTTCTTAGTTTGCTAAGTGACAAATGTCAAAAAATTCAGAGGGGAAACTAAGTAACAATACCTAAGGCCAAAAGTTACCCCATTTCTTCGATTCTCTCACATCCAAAAGTCTACACATGTAACCAAAATTTATGAAATGCGAAAGGGTAAATTACAATTGTATAGTCTTGTAAAAACTTTTTACTATTACTTATGATGTATTGAATTTATCTTCTGGTGAGCATCATGGATCATATGACTCATGAAAAGATAAATTCAAGACATTATAAGTCATATAATTACTCATGGTGTAACTATATTAAGATAAATTTAGTACGAAAAAGATAAATTCAATACATCATGGATCATATGACTCATGAAAAGATAAATTCAGTACATTATAAGTCGTATAATTACTCATGGTGTAACTATATTAAGATAAATTTAGTACGAAAAAGATAAATTCAATACATCATGGATCATATTACTCATGGTGTAACTTTATTAAGAATAAGATAAATTTGAGTCATCTCTCTCTGTTGACCATTTTAGTCTAGTCATTGGTAAAGAAAATTTCGATCTTGGTATATCGTTTCAGGATTACTATTTTATAGATTTTATATATGTGTATATATAAAACAGTAGCTAATCATAAAATAAATATAATTTTCTATAAAAGAAATGGCAAGAATTTTATTTAAATTGATTTCCATTCCAAAAATGAAATTCTAAAATGTTAGTTTTCAACAAAATGAATCCTAATAAGCAACTCCACCATCTAAATATCTAGAGCAAACTTGATCTTTTATTTGAAATGTCAACGGACCCAAAGCAGCCAATTTGAAGTATAGGGTTTTTTATAAATGTAATGGCCAAGTTGATAGTAGATTTATTTGGCACAAGTTCTAGTTCTTCTAGGAGTTCTTGGCCTCATATTTTGTCACAACTTACGTAAGTGTCAACTTTTTGTTGAATTATATTGCTTACATGTAAGTCCGCCATTGATACTTAGTGAAAAGTAATCCTAATCATTGCTTAGCTCGTAGTCACCATCTAAGCAAGTTTTTTGGTTCCTTATATTTTGTAGCTCTAGCTTTTCTTTTGTGTATTGGGGTGAGAGAGGGGGATATGCACCAAAACAATACTAATCTATAAATACCATATAACTGAAGCCTTGGACTTTTTGTTGACCTCTTAATAGCTTGCCATGTAAGCTTCGGAAGCCTCACAATTTTCCACTTATTTTTAAAACAAAATTATTATATTTTTTAACTATAACCTTTGAAGAACCAAAAAAAAAAAAAAAAGGACTACTACCAAACAATCTACACACAAGAAACCTCCTTCTTTCCCACACTAGTCTCCTTCATACAATCACTCCTCTCTTCACATTGCCCCTATCTATTTCTCTCTTTTGTTCTATCATGACTCAAATGCAAAGCATTCTTAAAAAAATAAAAATAAAAATTACCATGGAAACCTGAAGATGTGAGTCATACAAGTACAAAAACTACCATGGAATATGTTCGGACATATGTGAATCATATTAAGAACATATGTCATTTAGAATTGGCTAATACTTTGACAAAACGCATTTTACTTGTAATTAGGTAGATCTAAGATGTGTTTAGTACTTCAAAAACATGTTGTTCAAAACAAGTACTAAAGCCATGAAGATTGGACTAAGAAACAAGTGAAGAAAAAGTCTTTCATTAAAGTCGGACAGATTCTTGATAACTTCTCGACAGATATATCTATTGAGGTTTAATGAATCTTGATAAATAGCTCGAAAGATATATCTATTGAGATCTTGACAGATATCTCGACAACTGTATCTATTGAAAATTATGAAATCAAAATTTCCAAATTTGATTTTTGGCCCATGTTGACTTATATGTGTAAAGTTTCTTTTCACACAACCCTAGACATATATAAGGCTTATTTTAAAGGCCGTCACATATGAGAATACAAGAAGAACACATGCAAAAAGTGACCAAGTGCCTTATTCTCTCTAAAAAAGCTACTACATCTTTGCGCCTTAGGATTTTGTAACCAAGTGCTTCTTTTGATCTTCATTGTTGATGAAGTGAAGAACTTTGCAGCCAACAACATTTTCAAGTTGTTGGAGATAGTCACATCCTGGGAGCCGTGCATCATTGGTTAGTCACATACTTGGATTCATGCAAAAGGGTGGCATTCATATATTGAAGAGTTCAGAGGTTCTGAAGCAGTAAAAGGTTTCTACTATGAGTTCATTTACGGGGATTTTAGAGTTTAGGGACAAAGGTTTTGTACTAGATCTGAAACTTCTCTTTACTATAGTAAATTTCTTTACGGGAAGGTTTCCCCCTAGGTTTTTTTATTGTGAAACTAGTTTGTTTCATTGGTTTTCCTAGGTCATCATATCTTGTCTTATTTACCATTTTGCTATACATGATATTGATGTTTGTTTTTTTTTTTTAACAAGGTTTATTTATAATAAATCTAATTAACAACTTGGGCTTAAATCTTGTTGATTCTATCAACCAAGGTCTAAATTTCCCAACAAGTGGTATCGGAGCGGGTACACTCTGATTAGATAAATTTCTTGAATGTGATCCTTGACCCTCTTTGTCTTGGATCGTGGACAATCTCTTTTGATTCCTTCTTTATTTGATGGCACTAATTATACATACTAGAAAGTTTGTATGAACATTTTTTTGCAGGCTCTAGGTGAAAAAGTATGGCAAGCTGTTGAAGTTGGCTAGATTAAGCCAAAGAAAGCGCCGGTGGATTGGGATGAAGCAACAATCATAGCGGAAAATTTCAACAGTAGGGTCTTGAATGCTTTGTTTTGTGGGGTGACCAATAAGGAATTCAAGAAAATATCATCCATGGAAGTTGCCAAGGAAGCATGGACCATTCTTGAGACCACTTATGAAGGTACCAAGGCAGTAAAGATTGTGAAGCTTTAAAAACTCCCTAATAGTTTTGAAGAAATAAGGATGGAGGAGGATGAGACGTTTGATGAGTTCTATGCTAAACTCAAGAATATTGTGAATTCTGCCTTTAACCTTGGAAAATTTATAGTAGAATCCAAAATTGTTAGAAAAATCCTTAGGTCCTTACCTGATAGATTCCATTGCAAGATCATTGCCATTGAAGAAATGAAGGACATTGATCAAATTCCTTTGACTGAGCTTGTAGGGAACCTTCAAACCTATGAGATGGGATTAGGTTTAATGGAAAAAGGTGGAAAGAGTAGAAACTTGGCTCTTAAGGGTATGGAGGAAGAGATTGACGACTCTGAAGATGAAGATGAAAGCAAATATGAAGATGATGATAAGGATGAGGATCTATCCTTTATAGCTAATGAGATTATCAAGTTTCTTCATCTAGTGCCATGAGTGCAAAAGTTTTTGTCATATGAGGATAAAGTGCCTAAACTATCTTATGAAGGAAAAGACCAAGAATTCGAAAGGTAAAGGGTTGGTTGCTACCTAGAATGATACTGAGAATAACTCTTTTGATGAGTATGTGGATGAATGTGATCACTTTATGGCTTTTGCTACCACAACCGACAAGGTGATTGTGGAGAGTGCTAATGATAGTGAGGATTCTTCTGGTGATGAAGTACCTAAGAAGTTGACCCTTCAAGAAGCCTATGATAAGCTATGCACTAAATTCATAAATTCTAAAAAGACTTCTCATTTTTGTAGAAAAGATATTAATGAGGTAAAAACTGAAAAAGCTGATCCGTTAGTCAAACTAAATGAGACTACAAGGTTAGTTGAGACTCTTGTTGAAGAGAACACCTCATTAGAAGAAAAGGTCAAGAATCTTAAGGTTGAGCTTAGTCAAGTTAGAACTCAAATAGTGAGGATGTCTAGTTCAAAGCTTGATGAGGTATTGAGTGCTCAAAAGCCTAGTTATAATAAGACTGGATTAGGATATGTTGTTTCCTCCGACCCCTCCTCTTCCACGGCTTCTGGATCAAAGACCGTCTTTGTGCCCCAATCTGAGAAAGGTGATAAAGGTATGAAATCTAAAACTGATTTGGCTAATTCTAAATCATTTGTTAGACCTCATTTTTGTCACAATTGTGGTGTTTTTGGACACATTCATCCTAATTGCTTTAAGTTGTATCCTCAAAAGCAAGTGTCCAAATGGTCACATGTTTCCTCTCAAGGACCTACACCTTTGTTTGGAGAGTTATTAAAAGTCTTGAGCTTTTTAACTCAATTTCAAGATAATCCTAATTCTTCTATGTCCTTTAGTAGACATACTAGGACACGTGTCTTTTCATCTTCACGGCCAAAGACTCATGCTTTGTGGGTGAGAAAGGAGCCTAAGATTTAATTGTCTTTTCTATTTGTCCTCTACTTTAATTCTTTCTATCTAAAGTAGGACTTTCTTTGCTTGATTTCTTATCTACTTTTGGAATCATGCTTTCATGCATTTGCACTTTTCTTTCATGCTTTCATATTATTTGTATGTTTTTGTTTGGTTGTTTAGTCTTTATTTTGTTTGTTTTTCAAAAAAAAAAACCAAAAAACAAAAATAGTGTGTGTTTGTGTACATTGGTAATTGTGTACCTTGGAATGACATCTGTATGCTTTGGCATAGTAAAAGTGCAATGTTAATGACATATGTATACTTCGGCATAGCAAAAGTGCCATGTCAAAAGCTTAACATCATTAGGTATTTCTTTTCTCTCTCTAATATGCCCATGAATGATATGCTTAACAAAAGAAAAAATATGCGAAGAAAAATAAAAGCAAAAAGAATCAAAATGCTTTATATATGATTGCAAGCGTGTCTTCTAGGAGATGTGGGAGTTATAGGATGTATCCGGAAGGTGATAGTCCCCATCCAGCAGTTATGGTTGTGTGTGAAATAAGTTGATTTTCTCATATCCAAAATCGTCATAACATGTAAATACTTAAGCAATCTTGCAATGTTTTTAACACATAACATGCAAATTTTTTGCTACTTTTGATACATATGTAGGTACAATGTGATTTAGTTATCACAAGGAATACATGTGTTAATGTATGCTCACTAAACTATCTTGACTTGTTTTTGAAATATAAAATTGGTTAGACTTGTTTAGTGTGTGTGTTTTGGATCTATATGCTTGACATTTTTCTTGTTAAAAGATGTTTTTGAGTGCTTAAAATGTTGTTTGAATCTTTAGTTGGGTAGCATTCTTAATTGCATTCATGTATGTGTTTTTCTCTTATTTGAAAAACTATTTTTTCCCATCTCAACAACTCTTGACAGATTGCTATCTATCGAGCCCTTTTTCTTCTTGTCTTGACAGAAGTTAACGCAATCTCGATCCATCGAGGTTTTTGGAGTTCTTCTCGATAGAACCTCAACAACTTCTCGATCCATCAGGAAACTTTCTATCTTGTCGATAGATCCTCGATAGATTCTCGATCCATCGAGGTTGGCTTCTACTCGATATCCGCTGATGCCTTCTCTATCTGTCGAGATCCTTTTGCATGCATTGTTTTTCACATGTTTTGCATCTTTCTATTATTTTGTCATCAATAGCATCTTGTTTCATTACATTCATGCATTTATTTGGACTCCTTGTGCCCCTTTGATCATTTTTGATCATCTTTGTTTCTTGGGTGAAGCTTTATAACTTCTTGTACCCTTTGTCAATCATGAGAAAAAGGGGGAGAAAATGTGGTTTCTTTTAAAGATTCTATATGTTAGGAGGAGAAATACATGCTTTTGTTAGGGGGAATGTTTTCTGTTTATAGGGGATGTAGTGAGGACTTTTCGTATCTTTTTTTTCTTTCTTTCTTTCTTATTTTAGATACATTGTTCTTACTTTGTGATAGCAAACCCAATACTCATTTTGATATATATATATAAATATATATATATATATTGAGGTTGCTATTACATTCTTTCACCATCTCTTCATGTGTTGTTTCTTTTCTCTCTTTATGCACATGCTTCATATTTATTGTATGCAATCTTTTATTTTTGTTTCATACCAAGATGCCTTGATGAGTTTTGTTTAAAGTATTTCAAAAATACAGGTTGTCAAAATCTTCCATGCCATGTACTCTTGTCTTGCAAAGTTTTTCAAGAGTTTGTGTTAGGGTAGATTTTATTGTATTTAACAAGTGAGTATGAGTTGAGTGATTTATGACTTCTCTTATATTTCATTTGTTTGTTGTGGTTTTGTCAAGGATTGCCAAATGGGGAGATTGTTAGGACATATGTGAATCATGTTAAAAACATATGTCATTTAGAATTGGTTAATTCTTTGACAAAACTCACTTTACTTGTAATTGGGTAAATCTAGGATGTGTTTAGTACTTCAAGAAACATGTTGTTCAAGCCAAGTATTAAAGCCATGAAGATTGGACTAAGAAAAAAGTGAAGAAAAGTTGTTCAAATGGACAGATTCTTGACAACTGCTTGACAGATATATTTATCAAGGTTTAATGAATCTCGACAAACAGCTCGACAAATATATCCATCGAGGTCTCGATAGATATCTTGATAGTTGTAATTATAGAGAATTACGAAATCAGAATTTCTAGATCTTATTTTCAGCTCATGCTGACTTGTATGCGTAGGGTTTATTTTCTCATAACCTTAGACATATATAAGGCTTATTTTAAAGGCCGTCACACATGAGAATACAAGGAGAACACATGCAAAAAGTGATCGAGTATCTTATTCTTTCTGAAAGAAGCTACTATGTCTTTACGCCTTAGGGTTTTGTAACCAAGTGCTTCTTGATCTTCATTATTGATGAAGTGAAGAGCTTTGCAACCAACAATATCTTCAAGTTGCTGGAGTTAGTCACGTCTTCGGGTCATGCATCATTAGTTAGTCACGTACTGAGATTTGTCCAAAAGAGTAGCGTTCATATATTGAAGAGTTTAGAGGTTCTCAAGCATAAAAGGTTTCTACTGTGAGTTCATCTACGGGGATTGTAGAGTCTAGGGACAAAAGTTGTGTACTAGATCTGAAACTTCTCTTTACTATAGTGGATTGTTTTTCCGGAAGGTTTCTCCCCGTGTTTTTTTTGTGAAACTAGTTTGTTTCATTGGTTTTCCTAGGTCATCATATTTTGTCTTATTTACTATTCGTTGTACATGATATTGATGTTTATTTGTTTCAACAAGGTTTATTCATAATAAATCTAATTCGCAACTTGGGTTTAAAACTTGTTAATTCTATCAACGGGGGTCTAAATTTCCCAACAAAATATAAGGATTTTTTTCCAAAAAAAAGTTATGCTCCACAAACCCTAAACTAAGCTAGTAGCTTTTCTATTTAGGAGTCCTTACTTTTCAATTTGCATGAAACGAGGTTGTAATTCTCGGTATAAAGCTAGCCATGTAATATTTTCCATGATTATCAAAGACTTTAGCCAAAACTCATCTTTGGAGGCTAGGGTTATCTCAAAAATATATACTAGTGTTATGCTTAATTTCCACCATATTTGACGTTTACTGTCATATTGTGCAAGAGAGGGGTTAATTAATTATCTGTGGTTCATGTTTGAATAAAAGAGAAGGGGGTGGACTTAGTTTTGTTGTTTCTTTTCCTCTCCTCCGATTCTCATCTTTAATATAATTTATTTATTTATTTATTTTGCTAGATTATAAAGTGAATATATACGTCTGAGAAATTTGGTTTGTTTTCCTATGATCTCACCAAATTCATGGAAATGAAACTCTAGTGATTATTAGTATTTGGAATTTTGGATGTATTAAAGTTTCTTATAGCATTATTCTTGAGAAATCAAAAGGCATATATTACACCTTTATCCAAAGCTATTTTATGCTCTTGACATCATACTTTTAAGAATTGTAAGTATTGATTAATAACTATTAGATTTTTCCAATGAGGATCTTCACTTGGAAATATTGAATTTCATATTTTAAGTTTGAAGTTACAAAAGTAGGTGAGGTTGAAAAATAAATATTTTT
Organism: Quercus dentata; assembly: GCA_028216015.1. NCBI lineage: Eukaryota > Viridiplantae > Streptophyta > Magnoliopsida > Fagales > Fagaceae > Quercus > Quercus dentata. The sequence continues at coordinate 96,708,303 of CP116447.1, forward strand.
AAAAAAAAAGATAAAAATCAAATTATAGATTAATGCACAGTAGGTATCCAAATTTTTATTTTCAAGGCTTACATAAATTAGATTGGGTTTTTTGGGGACGGTGTTTTGAAATTCTTTTATGTATTATTATAGAAGATTGACTTTTTAATGAGAAAGTATAATGCTTTGGTTTGTGATAAACAAGTTTCCATAACTTAAGGGTAGTTTTTGGTTTTCTTTTTATGTTTAAATATGTTCATGAACTTTGAGGTTTGTTAGATTTGTTATTGAAGTTTGTGAAAATTTTTGAATTAAACTTTTTTTTTTCTTTCTCCTGTTTTCATTAGAAGTGAAAGTCCACTAAGAGGGATGAATTGCACCTCTATAGATTTGAATTTGATTTAAATTATGATATATATAGTTTATTAGTAACCTCCTCTTTTATAGTTAAATATGATCAAGAGTCGAGTTATGATTAATGTGATTGACCAAGAATTTATGTTTATTTTGTTCTCAATTCAAAAATATAAGTGGTGCTCTCTCTCTAAAAAAAAATGGTTAATTCAATTTAATTTCTAGACAGTTTCTTACTGATATAGATTGTACTTAAAATTGCAAAATATTTAGTAATGTATAGATCCTATGAAGTTAAATGTGCAACTATTATGTGCCTCCCTCCAAGGTAATATATGGACATAATTGAAGTTTAACATGATGAATAATGTTTATTTTAATGCATTGTGGCAACATGGTTGAGATTTCTATGCAATCTACAAATAGAGTAAATGCTAAAAGAAATATTTTTATTCATGTTTGACATCAAAGCATCTTGATATTTAAAAATATACAAATGAAAATGTGGATCATGTTTGTTTCATTTTGAAATTTGATGTCTAGGAGCCAATAAGTATGTTTGTCATGTCTTCCCTCATGTTGTGAATATCTATTAATTGTTTTTGTGGAAATGAATAGTATGAGAGCAAAATTAGTAGTATTTATTTGTTTCATCTATGACTATCCAAACAAAACCGTGACCCAACCCACCCGTTGAACCCATCCAATTTGGCACGATAACCACCGACTTGATGCCGGTGACGGTCGATAGTGGGTCTCCACCTCTAGAAATCAAAAACGGCGGGTCAGTTGGCGGGTTTTCTCCCCAAAACCCAAAGAACCCAACCAAACCGCGATATAGAGCATTTCCCGACGAAGTTTTTTAGATCCGGCGAGATCTTAGCCATTTCCAGTGAGATCTTAGCTAGATCCATGAAATCTCCACTAGATTTGGCTAGATCTCACTGGATCTAGTGAGATCTCACCAAATTTGGAGAGATTTCACAAATCTGCAAAAATATCACCGAAATTTCACCGATTTTGCCAGATTTTGGCCAATTTTTAGATCTCCAACTCTGACCGAATTGACTACAATCCATTGAAGGTTAGATTCGCCCAATTTGATCAATCACTCCGGTCGGCGGCGGGTTGAATTTCTGACCATTCGATTTGGTCCGGTTGGTTCCGGGTTGGGCACAACCCGACCAGTGGACAAACCTAAACACATAAAAATTGACATAAAATGGTTATTTCTAATTTATATATATATATATATATATATATATATATATATATAGAGAGAGAGAGAGAGAGAGAGAGAGAGAGAGAGAGAGAGAGAGAGAGATGGGTTCAAGTTACCATAGATTTTTAAGAGATCTAACGGTTAAAAAAATACCATTAAATACTATTGTTTTCCACCTTATTACCTAATTAATATTAGAATTTTCTCTCTCTTTCTCTCTCTCCTTGTTTATTGCTTTCCACCATATAATATTTTCTTCAACACAATCTAACAAAAAAAAATTGAAAAATAATCACATTTTCCTTGATTTCACAAAACTACCCATAACAAGAGTCAAATGACTTTCAATTTTCTCCTTAAAGTAAATAAATAAAGGAACTTAAAAAAAAAACTTCAAAATTTGAGAACAACTATAGGCACACACACATTTTATCTTCGTGAGAACAACTATTTAAGAGTGTCTGTTTGTTGTTTCTTAAGGGTACTTTTCATTTTCAAACACATTTTATAATGAAGATCAATTCACTCCATATGAAAAGTGATGATTGATCACAGGCAAGAGCCAAGAAGTTTCTTAGAAATAGAATCCAAAGGAATACACAAAATTCAGCGAGAAGGATTAAAAATTTATGCCTCAATTAAGTGAACTATATATCAATTTTATGAGTAATAGTCTTTCCAAGTATGCCCGCTTTTCGTAGAATATTTCACTTATAATAAAAATAAAAAATTGCGAAGTTAGAAATTAAATGTTCATCTCTACCTACAATTATAATATTGAAGCCTCCAAGTGGGTCAAATATTCCTATTATTCCGCCTTCGAAAAGACGAACTAAACAAATATATATAGTATAATGCTGCACTTTTGTACATTGTATACAATACTCACAAACAAAATTGTCCTTTACCCTTTTCGTACAAATTATATAACATTTTGCCTCATTTTCCGAAGAGAATAACTTAGGTCCGGATGTGGCATAAAAGGTTCCATTTACACCAGCCAATTCGGAAATGCCACGTCAGCCATTAAACTTAAATTTAATACACCTATTACACACAATTAAAACCCACATAAAATCTCTCTCTTTCCTGTTCTTTCTCTTCAACTTCACCTTCACCTTCACCAAATTTCAAAATCTTTCTTCCACCGTACCTTTCTGTGAGATACCTATGGTTGAATCTCCATGCCACCGAGTCCCACACCACCACTACCGGCGGTGCTTGCTGTAGTGGCCTTCTCCTATCTTAAGGTTCTCTCTGATTTCTCGTTCTCTCTAGCCCAAATCCAGCTATGGCATAATGGCAGAGCTTACACTTGCACCAACTCCACCATCATTGGCTGTGCTTCTCACCTGCTTCACCACCACTAGTGACAATATTACAACAATTCATTGCTTGGGTTTGGCTTTCATTTTAATTTTAATGTTAATTTTTGGAGTGCACAGAGATGTTTGTGAAAATGTCTATTAGAAACTTTGAAGTTATTATAAAAATAGGCGTGGGGTGGTTTGCTAATTTATTGTTGTTTTGGTATTTGGGGTTTCCCCTTTGTATGGGTTCCTTTTGTTTGCTTTTGAAATTTTAAAAGTTAGTGATTTATCACAAACTCATTGATTTTTGTTTGTGTTTTTTCGTGTCATTCTAAATATGATGGGAAATTAATATATAGGTGTTTTCTTATGGGAAATTTATCTTAGATACTATCTTAAATTCCTTAATGTCAAATACATGTGATTGGTCTTTTTTACTGTGTTGTTGCAGGTTTCAATATCTTTGCTTAAAGGTTTCAATATCCTTTGAAGAGAAAGAACAAGAAAGATAGAGGTTTTATGTGGGTTTTAATTGTGTGTAATAGATGTATTAAATTTAAGTTTGATGGCTGACGTGGTGTTTTCGGATTGGCTGGCGTAAAAGGGATCTTTTACGCCAACTCCGGACCTAAGTTATTATCTTTTCCAAACTAATTAGGGAAATGCTCTTCTTTTAAAACTCAATTTTCTCAAAATCGAGTTAAAAAAAAAAAATCTGGAGCTTTATAATGGCATTTTAAGGAGTTTATAGTGACGTTTTAAAGAGCTATAGTGACGTTTTGAAATTCGAGCTCCATAAACTCGAGTTATAGGCAAAAAACACATGTATGAACGATCCTATTAAGTTGTATAAATAAGTTATGTGACGATTAAATTTGTTATATGATTAAAAATACATGTAAATAATCAATTGAATTGACATGAGTGTGATGGGTTGAAGTCTTTTTATTTTATTTTATTTTTCTTTCAAACCAATTTAAAAGAAAGTTTTTAACTCACCTATATAAGATTAGAATACCCTCTAATTTCTAGGATAATTCTACCATGAAGGTCTTAAAATTCAGTCCATTAATTATTTTGAAATGAGTGAGTTGAATGTTAACATGTCATCAACATTGAAACAACATTTAACTATCACCATTCTGAAATTTATTTGAACCACTCATACGCTGATAAAATCCACTTCACTTATTTTTAAATAAATAATTAGAATTTTAGAAATTCTACCTTAGAGTTTCTTTAGAAACTTCTGAGGATCATAACTCGATTAAAAAAAAAAAATTATTGTAATTTTTTTTTTTTTTTTTTTTTTTTGTGCGTGTGATCTTAGAAAGAAATACCAATGATAGTGGGAAATTTTTTTCTTTTAAAAAATGTATCCAAAGTTGGCTGGGAAAGTGGAAACCCAGGAAAAAGGCTTGGGCGGTAGCACTATAGAAAAAACTAGAGGAGTGGTTGGCGATAATGGGCTGCGAGTGAGGCCTACTCCGGGCCTAAGGTCCAATTTACGCAGACGCTTCTCTTCTCTATCCATTCACCAATGCCAATAAGTCTTGAACAACTGTTTTCAGTACAGAAATTTTGAGCCCTTGACTTTTGAGTTACCACTGCAATCCCAATTTCCTTCTTTCAACATCCTATTCGTTCTTTTCCTCTTCCCTTTCTTCAAATTAACTTCAATAAAATCGATCCTCATTCTCATTCCTCTGCTGTTATTCTTCAAAACTACTTGATTATATATTTCCGATGGCTTCTGTGGACACAGTAAACGCTTCCTCCTCCTCCTCATCTCTTCCTTTTAACAACGTCTTTTCTGAAGACAGCAAGAAATTTGATGTCTTTCTCAGTTTCAGAGGCAGCGACGCCCGCAATAAGTTTACAGACCATCTATAAAACAGAAAGGCATACGCGCATTTTGGGATGATGAACAGTACGAACGAGGAAAATCCGTTAGCTGGGAGCTAGTGAAATCAATAGAAGCATAAAAATTTTCTGTCGTCATTTTCTCGTAAAATTACGCTTCTTCCACTTGGTGCTTAGACGAACTAGTAAAGATCATTGAATGCGTGAAAAAGAAGAATTTGAAAATTTTGCCAATTTTCCACCATGTGGATCCTAATGATGTGGGGAATTTAATTATTGAATTCTAGATTTTTTATTTTTAATAGTAAACACTAATGTGATTTAGATCAAATTCATAATTTTAATATCAAATTTTAAAGGTAAAGTCTTAAAAGATTTTAGGGAAATCATGACTTGAAGATACCATTTTGTTAGTGTAATTCTAGCCTGATTATATCATTGATTGAACTTGGGAATTTAACACACCTCTTCATCCACTGTCCAATTGGCCAAATTGTTGGTCCCTATCAGATTGGCCTAGAAAACTCCCCACCATGGCAGTTGACTCTCAAAAGTACCTGGGTCAGGATGCTTCTTAAGCCCAACCTCTTCCTCTACATCCAAAGCTTATATTATGAATTTAATTAATAAGATCTACTATCATGTGAGCGCATGAAGCATTGCTCCCATGGTACTAAATAATTGCTCTAGTTGTTTAATCATCAAACAGTTGTTTCCAATGTCATACGATAACAACAACAATAATAATGCCAAAGATGATTGAGCAACTGAAAGGTAGTTCCATCAATTAGGAATTACCACCAAGATATGATGATTATATGGATGATGCAGTTGATGTGATGCAGGAAGCTCATGTGGTACCAGATGATGTAGCTGATGTGCCACAAGTAAGATACATTAACCCAAAACTACATGGTTATGAATTAATTTATTCTGGACTCTATTTAGAATAATAAAAATTAGTGTGATTAAGAACAAAATTTGTAATTTTTATATCAAATTATAAAAGTAAAATCTTAAAAGACTTTGTTGAAAAATCATGATTTTAAATATACCATATCTGTTTAAATATATATAACCTTGATTCTAGCTTGATTATGTTATTGATTGAGATAAAATCAAGGACAACCAATACGTCCTTGATAGTGATTGTACTGACAATGCAGTTGATGTGATGCAGGAAGCTCATGTGGTGGAGGATCATGTTGCTAATTTGCCACAGGTAAGTGACATTAATCCAAAACTACATGGTTACAACTTATTGCATCCTGGAATCTATTTAGAATAATAAACATCATTGTGATTTAGAACAAAATTGTGATTTTTAATATCAAACTATAATGTAAAATATTAAAAGACTCTATTGAAATCATGAGTTGAAGATACCTAGTTTACCATATCTGTTTAAATATGTATTGCCTTGATTCTAGCCTGAATATATCATTGATTGAGCTAAAATCAAGGACAATCAATATGTCCTTGATAGTTCCATCAATTGGGATTTACCACCAAGATATGATGGTTGTACTGATGATGTGATGCAGGAAGCTCATGTGGTAGAGGATCATGTTGCTAATTTTCAACAGGTAAGAGAGATTAATCCAAAACTACATGGTTACAAATTATTGCATTCTGGACTCTATTTAGAATAATAAACATTAGTGTGAATTAGAACAAAATTGTAATTTTAATATCAAATTATAAAAGTAAAATCTTAAATTGAACTCATGAGTTGAAGATAACCATTTTGTTAGTATACCATCTGTTATATATGTATAACCATGATTATAGCCTAATGTTATCATTGTTTGAGCTAATATCTAGGACAATCAATGTGTCCTTGAGTTTAGTCCCAATCAAGGATCCCCTTGTCTTCCTAGGTCAACTACAAAGACCTATATATTCAGGCAATCTTATTATATATTTGACAGTAAAATTACATGAAATGACATGGTCAGCCTGAAATTTTAGCCTTCCCCATAAGACGTGTCCCCTCACTAACTGCAACCATTAAGGAAGAAGGTGAGAAGAGAATCAAGAAAGGACTGAAGCATATAATTTCAAGAAAAGAAATGTATAACATGCCTTCCCACGAGTTCCTACTTTATGGACTAATTATCTTAAGAGCGAGATCCATGGAATGGAATCAAAAGATATGGCCTCCTTGAGTAGAGCCTGGTTAACTTATTTCCTTAGCTGCAATCCCAAAATATTTTCCAAAAGTTCTTTGTTTGACCCTCAAAAAACAATTTTGCATAAATTAATAATTTTTTTTTCCATACCCATCCCTAATGGTTAATGTCGTGGAAAATGGATCAAATTAGATAATTTAAAATCATTCAAAAAAGAAAAAGAAAAATTGCATAAACCTCTAATTTTTGAAAAAATATTTTATATAAAATAATACCACGTCATCCGTATCAAAATTCAATAAACGAGAGACATGCAAAAATAACTACCCACTAACACGTCTTTCATTTGTTAGTAAGTTAGTTATTTTTTGCTGACATATCGGTAATTAGACTAACTACCGATGGAGGCTGAACTTTTGTGACAGAGATATTAGATGATGCACATCGTAGAATAGGCTTATCTCATTTTTTTTTGTATATTATAGTGGTTGTGACTTTATTCTCATTGATGGGACAAGCTGATATTATGTAATTATTTATTCAGACCTTTATTCTTTTGTGGCCAATTGTCTTTGTAATTATTGCTTAGAGTTCTAACTTACTTTGAGAGTATATTCAATGAAATTATTATGATAATTCTTGATGTTGGTACTTGATATGATTTATGTGAATTGAATTGTCAAAAGGGGGAAAAAAAATCTACAAGTACCTTGAGATGTCTTTCTCATGCTTTGGACGCTTTCGGGTTTGGGGCATGACACTTAAGCTTTTAGATATCATATAAAAATACAAATTTAGAATTTAGAATAAGTAGGTGTATAATGGCATTTTAAATCCATAATATCACAATTCACAAGTGCTTTTGCTTGAAAAAAAATTTTCTAAACTCAAATCTTTTATGTGCTGTTGAATTATAGTAGCAACTTAAAAATAAAAAAATAAAATAAAATAAAATCCTCAAATCCAAATGCAACCTCAAGTCCAAGGCTATGCCTGCATTCCATGTATTGGGTTCTTTGAATTGTTTAGCCCATTCTATTGCTGATAGCATATAAGAAACACACCTCTATCCGATATAAGAATCCATTAAATAAGACTACTCTGTGATGCTCTTCAATTTAAACACAGGAGCAGTGATATCAGATGGGTTTTACTAGTTTATCAACTCAAAATTCGGATGCATGACATGCACTCAGAAAGAATGAGATCTTGATGTATCTTTGACAAAGATGAATCCTCATCAGAACCAAAAAGGTCCACAAGCAACATAGCTCCTCAATCCTCCACATGGTTGTATGAAAAGATTATATAACCATACAAGTATATTTTTCATACTACTAATAAGATGATGCTAATCAAGTTTCTTTTCTTCACTACTTTAATAATGACAAGCTAGAAAACGTAAAAACTCACTAGAATGAGAAACTTGAGAAGAAATAATTCTCGATATTCAAACTAATGGATCCCAATATATAATATGCAGGCTTCGGGAACAAAACTAATAACTTTGTAACACATCCTTAAGCTGTTAAGCACAACTCACCAGACCTAGATAATTACAGTCCCGCTGCTAAATACTCATTCAGTACATACAAGTCACCAGTAAAATAATAATACTCATTGTAACTTACAAAAGATCACATTAATCAAAATTAAAAAATAAAGTGGGAATTGTTGTTTTTCATGAGTAACAATCAGCATACAAGTGAAGAATTGTGCTTGCATGCAGCAGATGTATCAAAGTCACCTTACTCGAGAGGAATTTTGGTAGGCTGGATTTCTATCCAATCTAGGATGAAGTGGAGAACGATGGTGCGAACGCTGCTGGCCTTGTCGATGAACCATAGGATGACTAGCATGATTTCTAGGCTCCCTTGGTCTTTCATTGGCAGCTTCAAACCATTCCAATTTTTCTAAAACTTCTTTCATTGATGGTCGGAGCCTAGGTTCAGCTGCAAGGCACTTTAGAGCAAGCTGAGATATATGGAATGCAGCCTTGGATGGATATTTTCCCCCCAACCGGGAGTCCATGATTTGTTTCAACTTTATTATTTCTGATAGATATGGTTTGATCCAATCCATCAAATTTTGTTTCCCACTTGGACGATTTGTATCAAGTACCCGTAAACCTGTTAGTATCTCAACTAAAACAACACCGAAACTATACACGTCGCTCTTGACGTACAGATGCCCTGTATAATCAGCATAACATATTGTCATGGCACAGCTTTTAAAACATTCAGGGTTAAGTAGCTGAAGTTTGCCAAAATTTAGGTCAAGCTTAAGCCTCACCCTCATTTGGCCTTGAGAGCACCGAAAGTCCAAAAGTTTTGGCAGAAATAATACCTGTGGTTAAATACTCTGGAGCTACATAACCATACGTGCCCATTACTCGTGTTGTCACATGTGATTGACTAGCTGATGGACCCCACCTCGCCAAGCCAAAGTCTGATATTTTGGCAGAATAGGACTGCAATAAAACCAAAAGTTAGACAAGTTCAAACTTTAATTGTGAGACTTTTTTTTTGTGACCAAGGAATTTTTAAACTTTTTAATTCCATGACGTGGAGGATCAATTGTGAGAGGTGGGCTCACAAAGGGAAAAATGGGTGTGCATAAAGGTTGGAAATGTGAACAAGATAAAAAGATTCTATAATAATCAATGGGCTAGGGACAGTAGCAATATATCACTCCTTTGTGCATCTCTTGTAATTTGATAGTTATTCACTTTTCAATAGAAATTTACCCCATCCAGCAGTATATTGGAGGATTTAAAACCTCTATGAATAACTTGCTTATCAGATGTGTGCAAAAATGCCAGGCCCCGAGCTGCTCCAATTGCAATCTTAAGCCGTATATCCCATGGAAGTGGCTGAATACCTGACCCCCCTGCATAAATAAAAGATGTGTGAACCAAATGTACTTTTATATTTGAATCACCTATTTACATTCAGAGCACATTCCCTGCACATATGGACAGTAATAGAATTCAATTATGTTTTAAGCTCTTACTTCCAAACAGATGGTTTGCTAGGCTGCCTTTTTGCATGAATTCATAAATGAGGAGTAACTCTCTGTCCTCCCAGCAGTAGCCTAACAGCTTGATTAGGTTAGGATGAGAGAACTTTCCTAAGAAATACACCTCTGACTGCACCAATAAATTAGCACCGAGATAAGCATACATATTTAAAATGGTTTGAATGTAATGTTAAAAAGCAAATTACTGAAACATCTAACCAAACTCCAAATAATGCATGTGTGTGTGTTCTAAACCAGAATAGTATCGTGTACCCCAGACTTAGTAGCAATGAGGAAGCAGCAATTCAGCCAAAGTAAACCAAATCACAACTGAATACATTGTTTCCTCTCTTTTTTTTTTCTCTGCAATTGTTTACAGTATTTAAGACACAGCAAAATAACATATCCAAATGTTTCTTATGGATATAATATATCAAAGGGTTCATTCTAGTTATCATCATAAAATATATCAAAGGGTTAATTAGCAATGTTTACCCAACCATCCAAATTAGTGTCAAAAATCTAACAAATTAGTGAGTTGGTTAGGTGGACATTGCAAGTTAATGAAAACTAACACATTAGAGCATCCCACCACCTAATCAGCCCACTAATTTGCTAAGTTTGATACTAATTTTAAATAGCATAGTAAACATTACAAATTGATCTCGAATCAGTGTGTTGATTGCAAGAAAAATAAAAAATGATGATAAATATTGCAATGAGCTTATAGTTTTCGGTGGATAGCTGCAATTAACCCAAACAAGAAAGAGAAGTCGTGAATAAGATCTAACATGACTACGGGATTGAAAGTGGTTTATACTATTTGCAACTACCTTTCCTGTCCAATTACCTTTCGCATGATCTTTTTCTAGAAGTGGAGAAGGGTACATTAAAAAGAAACAAGCAATGATGAATATAGCAACAAGCACAATAAAAGTGCAACTGAGAGGCCTAATTTGATTCACAAGAAGCGCAGTAAAAGTGCAACTAAAAGGACAAAAAGAATTCAAAACACATGAACTTCACAACTATATATACTTCACTAGCAAGTTGGGTAGAATTACCTCCCACTCCTTAAATCCATGCCTGCTCTCGGGGCTCGTTTTTTTGATAGCAATTGCCATCCTATTTCCACTCTTGGATTGCCCCTTATCCTTGAGCCAACCCTTAAAGACCTGCCCAAATCCTCCTTCACCAATAACTGTATCACGACTAAAATTCTTGGTTGCCACCTTCAATTCTGAAAAACTGAAGATCCTCAACTTTGGGGTGGGCAAGATCGACCAAGTATTATTTCATCATTTTTGAACTACTCTTTATCTTTTCTGACCCGGCTGGTGGGAATAGTGACACTATGGAACAAGAGAATTGTGCTTCCGCACGAGGTGATTGGTTAGACTTTGAACAACTATCGTCGGTCTCAATCTCAGAAATGGCGGGTGGGAATATTAATGGAATGGAAAAACTTGTAGTTATGGTAATGGAAGGATTTGTAATTTTTATCTCATAATTTTCGGGACTGTCTGCATTTGCACTGGTGGTGGGAATAATGATATTATGGAATTGGAATTATTTGAGAATCTTGGAGATGTTTCGTTGGATTACGAACTACCATCATTTTCACTATCTGTGTTAATGGCTCGGAAAATTGATGGAATAGGAGAGTCCGGATTTGCTCCGTTTCTTATCAAACTAAAACTACCGGACTACGAGTTGGGTGATGGGAAAACAGAGTATTCTACTAATGATTCACTTCTTTCTTCTCTTACTGTACTAACACGGTCCAAGTTGTTGGTAACAAATACTGCAATCAAAAATTACGAAATACGTAAATGTTTAAAGTTAAAATTATATAGGGTCTATTTGGATAAAACTTATTTTACTGAAACCGAAAACCGAAAACCGAAAATACTGTAACAAAATAATTTTAAAATGTGTGAATAGTACCGTGAGACCTATTTTTAATGAAAAAGTTGATAAAAAATGAAATTTGTAGGTCCTTAAACAATTACCACGATGCACTGTTCATGAAAGACTAGTCAAAAGTTGCGACTACTGTTCATATACAATACATAAACAATGAGCAGCTTGTTAGGGAAAAATGCGTGCAAAAAAAAAAAAAAAGGGGGGGACGCAGGAAGCTAAATGCAACAAAACGCAATATGTATCCAAACATTGCCTATGGATTTGTTTGGATAGAACTTATTTTACTTTTTAAAACTAAAATACTATAGCAAAATAATTTTTAAATATGTGAATAATACCGTGTTACCTATTTTTAATGAAAAATTGATAAAAAATAAAATTTATGAGTCTATAAACAAGACACGAAATACACTGTTCACGAAAGATTGATCAAGTCAAAAGTTATCTTTTCTACGTTTCATATACAGTATATGAACAGTAAACTACTTGTTTGGGAAAAAGGCGTGCCAAAAAAAAAAAAAAAAAGGAAAAAATGCAGGAAACTCAAACGCAGCAAAAGCAACGTGGATCCAAACCGAACCTATATTGTATTTAGTCACTAAATTTGTCTTGTCTGATTCAAAATTCTTTTAAACTTACCTGAATCAACTTGGTGCTTCCTCATACTGATTTTGGACGGAAAATTTTTGGGAGATTGGGAGCGAAAGAATTATATATGAAAAATTTGGAAGCTTCGGCGAAGATACTTTCTCATGGACTTTCGCGCTTAATTCTGTGACTTTGAGTCTTCGGCTCATCTACTTCCCGACAGCATTCACATCTTGCTAGCAAATCTATCTTTTCCCATGTACTGAATCAGCCCAAGTTCATAGGCTCTGCTAGCCAGGTACATGGGATTTAATTTTACTTTTTACCTCTCACTTTCTAGTGGCCTTCGACTAGCACGTGACAATGTTAATGGCTTTCCATGGGCTGGTTTTCTTGAACCATTTTACTCACAAGTGGTTGTAATGAGCTTGGGTCAAATATGTATGGGTCAAAATTGGATTCTTTTAAATAGCAAAATTCATGGGCCTTGGGGATAAATTTGGTGGGCTGTACAAAACATTTTCTGGTATTTTATCTCAAGGTTAGTGGGTCAGAGTGATGGGCTTTGGGCTGAATTTGTAGTCCGAAAATTTGCTACTAACAACTTCTCAAAACAGATTGGGATTTATTTTCATTGCTTTTTTTAGAGTGAGTTGAACCTACCTATGGCATTGATGTTGACCCTTTTTATCTTTTGGGAACAACAGAGCAAATATTATTGGTGTGGATTTAACATAAAAACATAATCATTAGGAAGTATTGTCGGTGAACAAAACTCACATAGTAGACTACATAGAGTTTGTTTCATCTGGCATTCCAAAAAGACAACAACAAAAGTGGATGTGAAAAAAGAAGAATTAAGATACTTTAATAACGTGCAAATACGAAGTGAATAAATTTCATACCATTTAATTTGGGAAAGTAATAACAAAACAATAACAATGACAATAACAATAACCATAAGAGAGAATGAAGTGTTTAAGTACTACAAGTTTACAATTATTTATATACCATCGGATGCTCTTGGTTAATTGATTATGAGTTTGTTTCTATTAAGTTTCATACAAACTATACGCCCACAAGGAGGGACCAAAACAAGTTGCTCATACTTCATCATCTTCTTTTGGATCACCCGCAAATCATGGCCATAACCTCTTGAAAACTGCCGGACTCTTAATGTTACAACTCAATAACTAATCGGAAAAGAAACTAATAGCAAACCATATTACCCCAAGCCTAAAGAAAGCAAGATTACGCAAAATTAAACAAAATAGCTCAATATTCCCTCTCAAATACCCTAATTTCTCTCATTTATTTTCACCCACGAATTTTGTGTGGACTGTCTTGACACGAGACAATGGCCTCCCCTTCACTAATTTTTAGAGAAGGAAGCATGACGGGGCCTTCTGATCAAGAGCTAGAATTAGTTAGTGAGGGAGTGAGAGAAGGGGGAAATTTATCAATAGCTACCAAATTGTTTTCCCTTCTAAATTCCTTCTCCCTTTTCTCAAAGTAGGAAGGCCAATGGGTTGAACATCGTGGGGATCGGCGATGATTGTGGCGATGGTCTTGATGATAGTTTCAGGACCTTAGAAATACTTTTAACTCTCAAAGTAGTCCCTACTTTGGGCATATCAACTAGTTTACAAGTATTTCAAGCAACTATGATTTCCATAAATATTTACTACAAACTTTAGATATTGTTAAAACTATACGCCTATGTCTAAAAATTCATTGGATATGTTATAAGGGTTGTATAAAGCACGTCAATACAAGTTGTAAGATTCTATCGCTTTTGTGGATATCGGTTCTTTTCGCATTTGGGTCTCACTTACTAGAAACCTTGGAGGCTTTCTTGGAGAAATATGTATTTGAAATGAATGATACTAGGGTGATGTGTGTGTGAGAGTCTTTTAATCTTTTTACTTACTCTTTTTTGAGGTTTTAGCAGTATTTTGGTCATTTTTAGCATATTAGAGAGTGACATTTTAGAGAATGAGCTACGTTATTTAGAGGGCGAGAAATGTCATTTTGCTTGCATCTTTATAAGGCAAATTACAAAATACCCAATATGGTTTGGGGATATCAACATTTTGTCCTATTTAATGACCTCTTAACATTTGGAACAAAATGAAACCGTTAGGGATTTCATTGGACACATTTTGTAGTTCATAAGGTAGCTGGTTGTAGAACCCCTTAGCATTGCTAGTATAAAAGAACTCAAGCTCCCGCATATTGCGGGAGCAATATTGTTTGGCATCTTCCAAAAATATGAAAAGGTATTAACCATTTTTGTAATGTATGTAGAGTTTTTGTGTTAGAATAGTATGTAGAGTTTTTTTGTTACAATTATTGTTTTTGATTTGTGAATGTTATTTATCTAAAACAATTTTCTTGTTTTATTTCGTTCAAGATAAAACAAAAGTACTAACTATGGTCCGGCATGGTATTTTTTAAATGCCAAATAAATTTTTTTATTATTTCTTTAATGGCCATGTCAACATTTAGTGTGTTAATGGTGCACTTTGTCTGCCACATAGATTATTTACATTTGTGAGATAACGATAAGGACCAAAACTAGAACGCTTTTTGTAATGTATTTTTCAAAAAATGTATTTTCTCCTTGGTTTTAATGTCAACATAAAAAAATTGAAAATGTTATTGTTATGGTTATATTGTTACAAGTTGTGAGTTTCTACCAAACCCTTGGCATTTGAGACCCACATACTCGAACCCTTGGAAGTTTTATTGGTGAAATATGTGGTATGTGTTTGAAATGCGTGACACTAGTGTGATGTGTGAGTGAGTGAATATTTATTATTTGGGTCATTTTTGAGGTTTTAGTAGTATTTGGGTCATTTCCGGCATTTTGGGGGTATTTTGTGTTAGAATAATGTGGTTCAACATGATATTTTATGATGTCTCTATTATCAATAATTTATTATTCAAAATTTCTTGTGAAATTTTTCCATATTTTTATGATGTAAAATATGGGTATATTGATATATGCCTACTTGATTTTGTCGACTAGGATTATGAATCATTTCGTTATAGTCCTTGACTTGACCATATCCATCATGATGTAGCCTATTCCTATAGGTACATTATTGGACCATGATGAAAAGGAGGTCTAAGTTAAAATTGCTCAAACTATGAAAGACAATGAGGGCAAGTCTTTCAATGGTTAGTGCATAATAATCTCAAAGATCCTTCCATAATGAGATTCATGCATGTTGAGCATTGACCTTAATAAATCTATCATGTCATTACTAGTAACTTGCCTCCTATAAGAGGTGTTGTCATTATAGTGATTTTGGATATGAACGATAGATGAATCAATTCGTTAGTATGGAGTCACAAAAGTAATGACACGTTAATGAACTTCTTCATTAATGAATCTAATTTTTGAAGTTATTTATTAATGAATGTAATATATCTACTACATGAATTATTATTGCGATAGAAATGATTTTATGGCTGGATATATCCTTTCTGAATATTATAAATATTATCAAGGTAACACTTGCAAAGGGTGTGAGAGAAAAAAAAAAAGCTCTTGTTAATCCTAACTTGCTAGGGAGAGCATCCAAATTTCTTGTGAGGTCCTTGAATAATATAATTTATATTATGTAAATTTCTCATATCTTATTGTTGATTTTTATTACATATGCACATGATATAATTATTAATTGATAGATGTATTATTTTTTTTTTGTCTTGAATTAACCCAATTACCCAACCGCACTAAATTCACCACAAAAATTTGGCCAAACCCAAATCTAGTCATTAACCCATGGAAAGAAGATGGAAAATGTATTTTGTATCAAATGATACTACGTTATTCGTATCAAAATCCAATAAACGAGAGACATATGTATATAACTATCCACTACACGTCTTTCAATTGTTAGTAGGTTAGTCATTTTTTGTTGACATGTCTCATACTTATTGAATTTTGATACTGCTAACATGATAACATTTGATACCAAATGCCTTTTCAAAAAAGATGGGAGAGAAAAGGACAGAAGAAAGAAAATGGGAAAGATTTGACCAATAAGCAAAGGAAAAAGTAAATGAGAGAGAGATCCACGCACCACAAACCCACAACAAGATCAAATACAGCCACCAAATCACTAGAAACTACTGCCACAACCTATTGCCAAAACCAAAGTAGTTGGATATGGTTTTTACCCGAACCCGACCCACCCAATTATTTTCACTCATGATATGTTGGATAATACCCAAAAGTTTCAGGTCAGTTCACTTTTGGGTTTGGCCATCCCTACTTGGAGGATCAAAAGTGCTGATGTTAGTAAGTATGCCTAGGGTATTGAACGACCACATCCCATTTTAGGACAAGATATTAGTTGATTTGTGCTTTGCTTGTGCTTGTTGCTTACAACTCTTAAAGGACTTCTGGATTTGAATCATCACCTGCTACTACAGCATCTATAGTTGCTTCAGCTATTCATGGAGGTTTTATTGATGACTATACCCACTTGTAGAAGATGTAGAGGAGGTGGTATTAGTTGTTTGGGCTGCTTGTGCTTGTTGCATATTGCAGGACATCTGGGCTTATGGCATCATTTGTTTTAATAATGGCTGCAAGTGACTACCTTGTACTACCATCTGTCTTGAGGTAATAGTGCAAAATGTTACATTAGATTCTGAACTAGTACTATCATCTATCTCGGACTTGAAGGCTGGAAAGAGTAATGGGTTGGAATGATTTGTTTTTCCATTAAGCATTTGATTAGATTCTGAACTTGTATAAAAATGGTGGGTGGGAAGTGTAATGGAATGTAACGAGTTGTTTGTCCATTCAAGTGGTGGAAAGGCTTGCGGAAATGAGGAGGGTATGGAAGGATTTGAATTTGTCATTTCATAATCTTGGGAACTCACAGGAGACCTAGTAGGTGGGAAGTGTGATGGAATGGAAAGAGCTATTTGTCCATTAGGTGGTGGAGATATTTGCGGAAATGAGGAGGGTATGGAAGGATTTGGAATTGTCATTTCACAATCTTCTCAATTGTCCGGGAGACCTAGCAGGTGGGAAGTGTGATGGAATGAAAAGAGTTGTTTGTCCATTAGGTGGTGGAAACAAGGAGGGTATGGAAGGATTTGGAATTGTTGTTTCATAATTTTCGGGACTGTCTAGAGACCTAGCAGGTGGGAATAATGACGCTCTGGAATCGGAATAATGATTGAATCTTGGAGGTGTTTCCTCAGTTTTTGAACTGGCATCAATGCTAGACTTGTCGGTTTGGCTCCTTATTAGTGAAGTCTAGAATTGTATTTGTTCCATTCCATATACAATTGCCGGACTTCGGCTTGGGCGATAGGAGGAATGAGTACTCTGCAACCAATGTAACAATAAAAATTGCAATTAGATAGTATTCAATCACTAAATTTTGGATATACACCACTATAAATTTCTTTAAAACTTTCATCCCTCCCTCCATGTATGTTAACAATATTTAGTATTCTAAAAAAAAAAAAAAAAAATTTGAAACTTATTGATCAACTTGGTGCTTCTCCATAATACCGATATTGGACATGAGATTTTGGGAGCTTTACATAACTGAATTGGGGGAGAGAGAGAAGGTTGCATATCAAAATGGTGTGTTGTTATTCATAATTTATAGTCAGAATTTGGAAGTTTTAGGAAGCAATTCTGCAGAAGATACGCGTGAGGGCACTTTCCATTGCTGTGAACAGTTTTTTTCTTAATTTTTTTCCTAGCTAGTAGCGACAATTCATTTGAAAAGAGCCAAGATGCGTGTTTTTGGTTTGGTCCATTTGGTGAGCATTTTTTTTTTTTTTTTGTTCAAGTTGGCCGGTTTGGTATGCATTTTTTTTTTTTTTTTTTTTTTTTACTTTTAAGATCTGCCTTTTGGTTTTTCCCTTTTCCTTCAAGTCGGCCATTTTTTTCTTCTTCTTCAAGTCAGCCAATTTAATTTGAGCTTGTTTTTGTTTTTTTGTTTTTTTTTTTTAGATTTTTAAATTTTTACATTATACATGCAATATAAGTTTATATTGTGGAGACAAAAAAAGTGACAAATATTTTATATATTTGTAAATGTAAACATGCTAATATTGTGAAAATATTGTGACACAAGTGTCAATTCCCCATTGGTCAAAATAAAATAATAAAATATTATATTGGGAATTAGCACAACTAAGAATAAAGGTATTGTATTGTGAAAATGTTTGTGACATCTTGTTATTATCACAATATATCATAATTACTGAGGCATAGGTTCCTTATATATCAAAATAAAATAATAAAATATTAGAATGTGATCCACACAGTTGAAAATAGAGATATTGTGAAAATGTTATGTTATTTGATGAGCCAAAATTCATTGTTTCACACACAGTTTTCTTGGGATGGTTTTTTGTTTGTTTATTTGTTTATACTTTTTTATGCATTGTTTATAAAAATAAAAATAAAAATAAAAATAAAAATAAAAATAAATAAATAAATTATCTTTATACCAAAAGTAAAATTAGAAATTGGGCCCTTTAAGTTAGGGGTAGTTTCATTCCCTCTAAACTTTAAAACCAAGCAAATACCCCCAACCTGTTACTCTCTTAGTTAAACCATTATGAAATCTTATGATTCATATAAAGTTCCATTGTGCAATGTCCAAAACACCCCTACCAAATTTTAATATCCAAAAAAGTTTCTTCATGTATTTTGAGTTTTATATGGTAGTCATACTTGGAAAGTTAGAATAATAATATAGGGTGTTCAACAAAAGAGACAAAAAGCCATGATCAATGAACCTAAACAATTAACTACAACCAACACTATGATAGAATCCATGGAAGGATCACTGTAGTCAAAGCTATATGTGAAAGGGCTAAGATTTTCAAAAACACATTACGTTGAGTCATCTAGAGATGACTCAACTATGTTTCTTGAGAACTAGCAAATGCAAAGGCAACTGGACTGTTGTCATTTAATCCAAAAGACAAGGAAACTTTTAAAAGGGAAGGTACAAGAGAGAATTATGAACTCCATTAAAAAAATTATAGAATTGGATGATGAAAAATATTTCAAAAATTTTAAATTCAAGCAACTATGATTTCCATAAATATTTACTACAAATTTTAGTTGTTATTAAAACTATATGCCTATGTCTAAAAAATCGTTGTTTATGTTGTTGGATATGTTATAAGGGCTGTTTAAAGCACATCAATACATTGTTATGTGGGGATTTGGCTTTGGTGTTAACATTTTAACAAAAAATGTTATTGTTATGGTTATTTTTATAGGTTGTGAGTTTCTATCGGTTTTGCGGATATCGATTCTTTTGGCATCCTGGTCTCACTTTCTAGAAACCTTGGAAGTTTTCTTGGAGAAATATGTGGTATGTGTTTGAAATGAATGACATTGGGGAGATGTGTGTGTGAGATTCTTTTAATCTTTTTACTTACTTTTTTGAGGTTTCCACAGTTTTTGGTCATTTTTAGCATTTTAGAGGGTGACATTTTAGAGGGTGAGAAATGTCACTTCACTTGCATCTTTATAAGGTAAATTACAAAATACCCAATGTGGTATGGGGATATCAACATTTTGTCCACCAATTTTCAATTGTCCAGTTTAATGACCTTTTTACATTTGGAACAAAATGAAACCGTTAGGGATTTCGTTGGACACGTTACGTAGTTCAAAAAACCACTCATTATGGATCCAATAAGTGTTGCGACAATTATTAATTCAAGAATCTCTTAATTAGAATCCAACGGTGGTTGCGAAGTTACAACTGCGTCAAAACATTAAGGGATTTTGAGTTAGAGAGCATCAATTTTATTTAAAACAAAAAAAAAAAAAAAAAAAACCACACTCGAAGAAAGGGAAAAAAGGGGGTCACATTTAAAAATTGAAATTTGAAATTTGAATTTGAAAGGCAAAAAAACACCTACCCGTGCATAGCGCTAGTATAAAAGAGCTCAAGCTCCCGCATATTATGGAAGCAATATTGTATAGTGTCTTCCATAAATATGAAAAGCTATTAACCATTTTTCCTATATATTTTTATAAGTTTTAGACTAGTATGTAGTATCATGGAATTTGCTTAGTAATTATTATATAGCATTTTTTTTTTGTTACAATTTTTTTTTTATTTGTGAATGATAATTATCAAAAACAATTTTCTAGTTTTATTTTGTTCAATATAAAAAAAATTTAATAATTATGGATTTGAGGTAGCATTTTTCAAATGCTCAATAATTTTTTTTTTAATTATTACTTTAACGGCCACATTAGCATTTAGAATCTTAATAGTGCATTTCATTTGCCACATAAATTATTTCCATTTGTGAGATGATAATAGGGACTAAAACTAAAACGATTTTTGATTTTAGGAACTAAATGCGTTAAAATTAAAAGCTAGTGACCAAAATGGAAATCAAGTCAAAACATAGAGACCAAAAATGTATTTTTGTCTTGGTTTTAATGTCAACATAAAATAAATAAATAAAGTAAAAATGTTATTGTTATGGTTATTGTTATTGTTATAGGTCGTGAGTTTCTACCAAATCCTTGGCATTCAAGACCCACTTACTCAAACCCTTTGAAGTTTTCTTGGCAAAATATGTGGTATGTGTTTAAAACTTGTGACACTAGGGTAATGTGTGTGTGAGTGAATATTTCACCTTTTTTTTACTTATTCATTTTTGAGGTTTTAGTACTATTTGGGTCATTTCCTACATTTTAGGGGTATTTTTTGTTAGAATAACATGGCCCAACATGACATTTTAAGATGTCTCTATTATCAATAATTTATTATTCAAAATTTCTTGTGAAATTTTGCAATATTTTTATGATGTAAAATATTGGTATATTGAAATATTTCTACTTGATTTTGTAGACTAAGACTATGAACCATAACATTATAGTCCTTCACTTGACCATATTTATCATGATGTTGCCTATTCTTATAGGTACATTGTTAGACCATGATGCAAAGGAGGTGAAAGTTAAAATTGATTAGACTATGAAAGATAATAAGGGCTAGTCTTTTGATGGTTAGTGCATAATAATCTCGGTAGTCCTTACATAATGAGATTCATGCACGTTGAGCATTGGCCTTAATAAATATATTGTGTCATTGCTAGTAACTTGGCCTCCTATAAGAGGTGTTGTCATTATAGTGATTCTAGATATGAATGATATATGAATACATGCGTTGGTATGGAGTTACAAAAGTAATGAGATGTTAGTGAACTTCTTCATTAATGAAGTTATTTATTAATGAATGTAACATATCTATTACATGAATTGTTATTACGATAGAAAGGATTTTATGGCTGGTCATAAACAATCTGAATATTATATATATTGTCAAGGCCACACTTGCAAGGGGTGTGAGAAGAAAAAAAAAGCTCTTGTTAATCCTAACCAGTTGGGGAGATCATCCAAATTGCTTGTGAGGTCCTTGAAAAAAATTTAGTATGTAAAAAACTTCTCACATCTTATTATTGATTTTTATTACATATGCACATGATATAATTATTAATTGATAGATGTATTATATTTGTTTCTCTTGAATTAACCCAATTACCCAACCGCGTTGAATCCACCACAAAAATTCGGCCAAACCTAATTCTAGTTATTAACCTATGGAAAGAAAGATGGAAAAAGCAGTTTGTATAAAATGATTCCATGTAATCTGTATCAAAATACAATAAACGAGAGAAATGTGTACAAAAATAACTATCCACTAACACGTGTCTTTCAATTGTTATTAGGTTTTTATTTATTTTTTCTTTTTTCTCTCTGACATGTCTCACACTTAATGGATTTTGATATCGCTTACATGGTATCATTTAATACCAAATACCTTGTTAAGAAAGATGAGGGAGGAAAGGGCAGTAGAAAGAAGATGGGTAAGATTTGACCAATAAGCAAAGGAAAAAGAAAATGAGAGAGAGATCCATGCACCACAAGCCCACGACCAGATTAAATATAGCCACCAAACCATTTTTAGGTTTACATATGTGAGTGAGGTCCCATATTGAATAACAATGAGAAGAATGAGTGGTTTATATAACATAATTGAGCACATACCCATAGGCTTAGGCCTTTTGGGTTAAGGTGTATCTCTCTATATTATATTAATTATTCAAGGAAGCTCTTCAAGGTGTTTCTCTTCCCAAGAAGTGGTATTAGAGCCCATAGTGGTATGGGGTAAAGATGGCAAGGTTGTTAAGGTTCTTTTGCAGTTGGAGCAGGAACGAGGTATGTACTTGATGCCCTTCTGCAAATGGTGTAAGATGGATCCCTTTTGCAATTGGAGCGAGGATGTTATATTGCACTAAGCAAGCCCATAAAGCCCGCACAAACAATCTTTGAAAAAGGCCCACCAAAGTCGTATTATTGCCAATTGTGCTAGACAACGGTGAAGTGCAAGGTTCCACATGTGTGAGTGAAGTCCCACATTGAATAAATATGAGAAGAATGAGTGATTAATATTACATAATTAGCTCACAACCAACGGGCTTAAGCCTTTTAGGTTAAAGTGTGTCTCTATATATTATATTAATTACTCAAGTAAGCTCTCCAAAGTATTTATTTTTCCAACAAGTGGTATCACTATTAGGTCCCAAATAGTATTATCACCAATAAAAACACAAAATATTTATGTGGAAAACCCTTTCTCCTTGAAGGAAAAAAAACCATGGGAGAAACTTTGAATCAATTTCACTATTATCAAATCAATTACAATATTTATTGTATGTGTCTCACGGCTAATAAAAAATCTCTCTTGTTTTTCTTTGCTCTCACATGCACTATCTTTGTATCTCATGAAGGCAACAACACTTTACTCTTTCCTCTTTGACTATCTTCTCGAAGGAGGCGACCCTTTACTCTCCTTACTCTCTCTTACATGGCTATCTCCTCGAAGGCGGCAACCTTTTGCGCCTCTCTTCCTTAACTATCTCCTCGAAGGCGGCAACACTTTACTCTTTCCTCCTTGGTTATCTTCTCGAAAGACACAAACCCTTTGTTCACTCGCCTTGGCTATCCCCTCGAAGGTGGCAACCCTATGCTCTCTCCTCTTTGTCTATCTTCTAGAAGGTGGCAATACCTTACTCTCTCCTTCATCTTGCATTCCTCCCAAGCAAAAATCCATTTTTTCTCTCTCGGTTTCACACTCTATTTTCCCTTTCCCTATAAGGAGGACCCTTGGGCCAAAGCCGTCAAATTCTTTGTAGCTTTGTGTATTTATAAGACACTTTTTTATTCCCTCTTGAATTAGGAATACATTACTTCTTTAATAAGAAATAGATTATCATTCCACAAAGAAGGAATAGTCTTTCCTTTCACACCAAGGAATAGACTTTCCTTCCACACAAAGGAAATCGAAATTAATTTCTCTTCTTTAACTAGAAAACTATGGACTTTCCAAGTTACAATTGGAATTTGAGGCGATTTCCTAACAACCACCAAGAATAACCCCAAAATGACTCGCCACATCCTATTGCAAAAACCTAAGTAGTTGGATATGGTTTTTATTCAAACCTAACCTAATTTTTTTACTCATGATATGTCGGATAATACCCAAAAGTTTCGGATCGGGTTAGCTACCCATTACCCTTTGGGTTTGGCCATCACTACTTGGACGATGAGGTGTGCGAGTGTTAGTAAGTTTGACTAGTGGGGCAGAATGATGACATCCCAATTAATGCTGTGATCATGATATTAGTTGACTTGACTGTGCTACTTATGCTTGTTGCTTAGAACCGTGAAAGGACATCTAGGTTCGAAGCATCCGATGGAGCTACTATTATTGTTGTTGTTCATACTCACTTGCGGACGATGCAACGTAGTTGCTATTAGTTGTCCGGGTTGCTTGTGCTTGTTGCATATAACTTTTGTAGTACATCTAGGCATGCTGCCTTGTTCGTTTTGACAATCGTTGAGGCAAAGAATCACGCTGCAAGTTACTACCTTGTACTACCATCTTTCTTGAGGTAATAGTGCAAAATTTTTCATTAGATTCGAACTTGTATAAAAAATGGTGGGTGGGAAGTGTAATGGAATGGAATGAGTCTTTTGTCCATTTAGTGGTGGAAAGACTTTCGGAAATGAGAAGGGTATGGAAGGATTTGGATTTGTCATTTCACAATCTTGGGAACCATCAGAAGACCTAGTAGGTGGGAGGAAATCCCAGGAGCTAATCCAAAATCACCTACTCGATTGACAGGCATAGCTTTTATAGTTGCTTTATCTACCTCAAGTCGTGTAAACCGTAAATGAATTAAAAAAATATGAAGCAAGACCTACTCCTTCCCATCCTAGGAATAATTGAAGAGAGTTATCTCCAGTCACCAACATTGGCATAAAAAAGTAAGAATGGATAAATAACACATAAATCGAGGTGTGATGGAATAGAAAAAGTTGTTTGTCCATTAGGTAGTGGAGATACTTACGAGAAATGAGGAGGGTGTGGAAGGATTTGGATTTGTCATTTCACAATCTTGGGAACCATCGGGAGACCTAGTAGGTGGGAGGTGTGATGGAATGGAAATAGTTGTTTGTCCATTAGGTGGTGGAGATACTTGCGAAATGAGGAGGGTATGGAAGGATTTGGAATTGTCATTTCACAATCTTCTAAATTGTCCGGGAGACCTAATAGGTGGGAAGTGTGATGGAATGAAAAGAGCTGTTTGTCCATTAGGTGGTGGAAACGAAGAGGGTATGGAAGGATTTAGAATTGTTGTTTCATAATTTTTGGGTCTGTCTAGAGACCTAGCAAGTGGGAAGAAGGACGCTTTGGAATTGGAATAATGATTGGATCTTGGAGGTGTTTCCTTGTATTCTCGAATCGGCATCAATGACAAACTTGACAGTTGGGAAGAGTGATGAAATGGGAAGTTCCTTATTAGTGAAGTCTAGAATTGTATTTGTTCCATTCCATATCCAACTACTTTGGACTCTAGCTTGGGCGATGAGAGGAATGAGTACTCAACCAATGTAACGATAAAATTGCAATTATATAGCATTCAATTCCTAAAATTTTATTTTCTTTTAACTCAAAATTCTTTTGAAACTTACTAGGATCAACGTGGTGCTTCTCCATAATACCGATATTGGACATAAGATTCTTGGAGCTTTACATAAGAGGAAAACCTAAAAGTAAAAAAAAAAAAAAAAAAAAAAAAGGGAGAAAGGAGAGGAGGTCACGCTCACACTGCTAGGTAAACTTGGTTATGTTGAGATTTTGATTTTGATTTTGTGTGTGTGTGTGTGTGTGTGTTCTTTTAATGTAAATGGGTAACCATTGGACCTAATAGGTTTACCCACTAGGACTCATTTAACTATATTACCTAATGAATCTTTATCCATTTAGCCCAAATATTTAATTGGATTGGGTCAAGACTTAACATAAATTAGAATAGGTTTGCATAAAAATTATCATCACTACGTAAAACCATACAAGGCCCAAAACAAATGCCAATAGAAAAGCCCAAGACAAGATCAATCTCATCTCGGACTAAGACTATCACTACTCCAACACCAACACGATTATGTTTTTAATTGAACAAATATTAAAACAAAAAAATCCTCACTGCCTTAGTGCCTCGCGGATTTACAAGTCATTAAACAATTTAAACTAAAAATAAATCAAACCTAAAGGCTAAAAGGAAATAAGAAACTCACTTACTCTTCCCAGCCATTGCTGTCTATCCCTGTTCAAGAACACTAATAACAACCACAACTCAACTCCATAAGCTTTATATTGTAAAACTTTATATATTTGCGTGTTTTTTGATTGTTGTTGTTGTTGTTGTCAATATATAAATTTTTTTTTCATTAGATTGTGTAATTTATGCTTCTTGAGAAACACCCTAAAAAAAATTTATGAAGATATGTTAAACTCGAGTTTCACAAACTCGAGTTTTAAAAAGATGATAAATTGCTAAATATTTTACAAACAATGATAGATTGTTAAATCTTTTAGCCAAAGATGGTATTTAGCTATTTTGGCCATCCGAAAAGAAGAAAAAAAAAAGGAGCGTTAAAATGTAATTTGCAATTTACAAGTGTCTTCCTAAGAGTCAAAGAAAGAAACAATTGAAAACTAGAGGTCAACAAATGAAGAATTAAGCGGCAGAAAAATGATGTTGAACAAGCATGCAAGTGGACACCTAATGGCTAGGTGTCAATCAATGAGAAATGAAGCAAAATTCTCTAGTTTTTTTTTTTTTAATAGGAAAATTCTCTAGTTTTCGTAAAGCTTGTAGCCATCTTAACACATCTATATATAGGTGTGAGTTGTAATGAAGTAAATATCCAAAAAAGAACATAAATAAAAATTATGACAATAAAATAGTTGCAGCAATACTTTGTTCTCTTTAGAGTATTCAGATCAGTTTTCTCAAATATTTAATTAAATTCACAAAAAAAAAATTCAACTTTTAATAGTTTATTTATCCATGTTTTTATGCACACATATCAAACTCAATACTCTATTTTTTGCTTTATTTAAATATTTAGTTTAGTTATCCATGTTTGATTGTTTCTTGTCTCAGTTTTGTATTTGGGAAAAATTTTCTTCTTTGGTGTAACTTATTTCTTGAAGCCTTTATACTTTACAGATTTTTAAATCCAAAAATATTTTAACATTTGCTCTAATTCTAAGAGATCACCATGTGTATGGTTTAAAACAATACACTTCAAAAGAAAAACTTTGGCAAACGCCAACGGAGAGGGGAGAACAAATAGCTTAGGAATTGACTGATTCCGAGCGGACTCGTGGAGCTACTGCTTGGATTATTGTAGAATAAGAGGAGCCATCTTAGGAAATGACTTAACTTAAAAGACAAATGTTGCTGCTGCGAGGCGAGGGAGTCACTTGTCTAGTCTTGCGGTGCACTCACTCCCGTTACGAGAATGAAATGACGCCCCAGCTCGACTCAAGACCAAGACTCCTTACAACTCACACCAATAGCGGCACTGAGTGGTCGGAGATTTCTAAAAAAGGCAGCCCAGCCGCCCCTCCCCCTACTTCACGAGTCCCTAAGTATGTGGCTTTCCTTCTCTGGTTCTCGATCGTATTGTTTATTTTTTAATAAATTATAAACATACCATATTTAAGTATAATATATTATTATTAATTTGACAAAAATATATTAGGCACATATGGTCAAGGGAGTTAAAGGTAGAGTAGTGGACTTCACTTCCACTAAGCATATTGGTGTAGTTAAAAAAGAGATTTGCTATTATACTCCAATAAAGGAAGGCATCGAATGTGAGTATGTTGGGGACAATAAGTCTATGCCAGTATGTGGCAAAGGGAAGGTTCTCTTAAAGCTAGATTCACGTTCCTCACATTTGACAAAACCTCATTTTGGTACATTTGCTTGGTAAGACCTATATTAAAGTTTTAATTTATGATGGAATAGTTACCTTTGTATTTAATGATTTCTTTGTTGTTAAGGTTTATGTTGATGAACGTCTCTTTGTATTTAATGTTGATAAAGTCATTAATGAAAATGGTTCATTTATTTGTGCTTACATGGTCGACTCTATTGATGTGTGACATGGTAGACCTTTTTTTTATTGAAGAATGAAAACAAAGACAAATTACATAGTATCTTATTACAAGAGGCGCTATATCTTCAGGTATGAATTCCATCCACACCTGTAGCTCATTACCAAGCTTAAAATTTCTAGCAAGGAAATGGGCAACTGAGTTACCAACATGCTTACATGGGAGAAACAATAAAATGGAAACTCATTAGCTAAAACCAGGACATCATTTAACACGACCACATTATGGATGAGTCACATCATTTGCCACAATCGCTTTTAAAATGACCTCTGCATCTCCTTCCACCTCAATGTTGAAAATGCTTACCTCCTTTGCAAAGACCATGGCTCTTCGACAAGCTAATGCTTCAACTGTAGCAGCAGAAACTGGGATAGGTATTCGCTCTGATAGCGCTCCAATCACATTGCCAGAACAATCACTAATCACTACGCCTAATCCTGTAGCACCCAGCTCAATGAAGACCGCCCCATCAAAGTTGCTTTAATAGTGAGGAGAGATGGGGGAAATCCACCTAATAGCTCTTACATTGGCTATGGGCTCAATGATTAAGGCACACATTAACCGGACTCATAAAGAAAATGAAAGAATGTGAAATCATAAATTCACTAAACCTCCGTTTGTTTTGCTGTAAAATTTTTTACATTGAAAACATTTTCATTATACAATATTTGGTTGGGTACCTGAAAATGCTCAAGAAATAATTTTCAAGCATTTGTTTCCTAGTAAAAAGAAGAAAAAAAAAAAATCTAAAATCTCAGCTCTTGAACCCTCAACCTAAACGCAAGGACCCAAAAAAAAAAAAAAAAAAATACAAAAACAAAGTAATTGGATGATCAATTTAAGAAAATTTAGCACAGAATATGCCAACACTATACAAGACAATAAATTATTATCAAGAAATTGAGAGAGCGTAAAAATGAAACTCTGATTGATTTAACAAAGATTACAAGCTCCGTTTATATATTAGAGGCTAAAAAGGAGAAACAAACTAACACATAAAACCGCCTAAACAAACTAACTAATATGTAGCATAGCACATGCTACTCACGTGGTTACTAATCTATACAAAATAAAGAAGCAATGCTACAAGTCGTTTTAGCACAGTAACAAATAATCACATGTCGATTAGTTCAATCTTTCTATTTACAACTTGTTTTCTTCTCAGACTTCTCAATCTTCTCTTCTTCAATCAAGTGCCTTTCCTTTTGTTTATCATTCTGATACTCCCCCTCGAGATGAGTGAGTGGTGAATGAATTCATCGTTCCCATCTTGGATAGAAGACAAGAAAATTGATTTAAACCCAAGGCCTTTGTCAATAAATTTGCCAATTGACAATGTGTTGTAACATGAATCAAATTGATCACCTTGGCCTAAAACTTATCTTTGACTACATGACAATCAACCCCTATGTGTTTAGTTCTTTCATGAAATACTGGATTTGATCAATGTAGAGTGCAGATTGACTATCACAAAGCAACAATGCTTCTCTGCTATGACTGATCCGAATATCTCTTAAGAAATACAAGACCCGAAGTATTTCATAAGTTGCCACAGCCATTTATTTGCATTCAGCTTCTGCTGAAGATTTGGAACTTGTTGGCTGTTTCTTAGACTTTCAATATACCAAAGAATCTCCAATGAAAATGCAGTACCTTGTGGTAGACCTTGTATCTAGACATGAAGCCCAATCTGAGTCTACAAAACCTTTAACATGTAATTCTACAGTGGAAGAGAAGAAAACTCCTTTTCCAGGCTCATCTTCAAGTATTGTAAAATGCTTTGTGCTACACTCAAGCGAGGCCTTCTTGGTTTTACCATATACCCGCAAGAGTATGGGTGTTTAAGTGTTGGTCGAACAGAGGATCTAGCAGGTGTGATGTGGGTGTTTGGCAACTGGCCTACCCGTGAGAACATGGGTGTTTTAAATGTTGGTCAGACAGAGGCTTTGGTGGGTGTGTTGCGGGTGTCTGGCTACTGGGTTACCCGTGAGTTTAACATTTCATAAAATTCAATTTTCTGAATATTGAGTTCCACATGGCATTTTTATTAAGAAAAGACACAACAGCAAGTGCCACCATGGCCACTAACTCGTAAAACTCGATAACAGTGAAATTGAGATCTATGTGGAACTCAATTTTCAAAAGATTGAATTCCAAAAGTGTGGTATTTCCCTATGTAGCTCACAAACAATGCTATTTTGCTAAATATTTCACAAATTAGTACTATTTTGCTATTTCACCCTAAGTTCAATTATCTAATAGCTTGGTTAAAAGAATCTAACTCTACCATTGTCTAGTAGTTTCTACTTATTTATACTAAGTATGGTTAGAACCTTATGATACCATTCTGATACATGCTTTCTTGAGTTTATTGCATTTCCTAATTTTGTGTTTGTAACAAGTGGGGGGTTGTTAGAGTGGGTTATGTTTCAAACACTTAGGCTTGTGCTTTGTGTCCCACATTGGTTAGAGGTGATTCTTCTTATGTGCTTATTAACTATTGCACAACTAAAGTGATAACTTAAAATATAAAGGGTTAGGTGTTGGACTTGGGCTTGTTCCTATCTCTCGTCGGCCTTACCTTTTTTCCTTTCTTTCTTTTTAACCCAAATTTTATGAGCAGTCCGTTGGGCATTCATTGTAGTTAGTAGCTATTGGGCTCTTTTCCTTTCTTTATTTTTGGCCCAAATTTTATGAGCAGTCTGTTGGGCATTCATTGTGGTTAGTAGCTATTGGGCTCTTGGTCCAATGGTGTGCACAATGATTGTTGGAGGCCTACCCCTTAGACAAGCCACTAGTCCTCTTATTTTTTTTTGGCATATAAAACCCTAAGGCTCTTTTTCTATATTTTTTAATTCTTTTATTCTCATAACCACACCTCTCTCTCTCTATTGTTGCAGTTTTTGAGCTTAAGGAAAGGCAAAAATAAAAGGTTGTTCTTGGTTCTTTGTGATTGGGAGTATGTCAATTACAAAGAGCATTGTTGTAGTCTAATCCTCCGGGGTTGTTCCGCCAAGAAAGCCTAATGCATTAAGTTCTACTCTAAGTGACACGAATCAACCTTTAAGGACCGCTATTTGCGTGAATTTATAATTCATGAGATCTTTCTAACTCTATCTATTATTTTTTTATTTTTTTAATTTTTTTATCATTGCTAATTTTTTAGGGTTTATTTTTCCCCCACACACACACACACAAAAGATATGATACAACATTTTACAACCAATTTACTAGGTGCCTAGGAAGCACCTGCCTAAATATGGGTGCGAGGGTGTGGATGCGGTGCGTTGCGAGGGTAATTTTTGAAAAAGTAGGAAACGGCTACGGCATAGATATGTTTATCAATTAATTATTAAATATATTTTTATTTATATTTTCTATATATTGTTAAGCTTTTTAATATAATGTTAAATATATATAAATTTTAGAGAAATAATGGATAATAAAGTGAATATATAATTATTAAATTATGTTTAGAAATTAGAATATAAAATTGAAAAAAGGCACAAGCTAAAACAATAATATAGACTTGAAAATGATATAAAAGATGTGTCTCATTCATATATCAAATTGGAATTGGGAGAAGGGTTTAAGACTTAATAAGTCTAAGAGTTCCCCAGATCATTTACATGCCCAAGCCCACAAAATTAAAATGAATAGATAAGTGTAAACACCATACAAGCGGAGAAAAGAAAACAAGAGCAACCTTTCATTAAAAAAAAAAAAAAAAAAAAAGTAACGAAAGAGAAAAGTCAAAAAAGAACAAAAGAAAGATGAAAAACCAAAGGCGTAGAAGAGGAAGATCTGTGAAAACGAAGAACTGTGAAAAAGAAGAACATCTGTGAAGAAGAATAGAAGAAGATCTACGATGAGCTGGGGTTGTTCTTCAGGTGTCCAGTTGGATTAAAAAAAAAAAAAAAAAATCGTGTGGGATGCACGTGCAGCTGCGTCCAGACCATATCCATATGGCTACAATTTAACCGCACCCATGCTTCTTAACTAGATACAACCCATTTACCCACTTAATTTATCATTCAGATCATTTCAAGAAAAGGCACTAGACAGTAGACATACATGAATTAATAAACCATGGGTGGGAAAAAAGGAGACACAAAACACACAGTGAAAACAGATGATCTCACATTAAGCAAAGGTGCGATTCGCACCCACATTGATCTTTACTCCTTGTTCATCATACGTAGAATCGTCTTCTTTTGGATTTTGGTTTTCCAAAGATTCGATGGCTTTAGAAATTTCTGCCTGGAGCTCTTCATGCTTCTCTTTGAGGTTTGAAGAATTCATGGCCTCCACAAGGCCCCCCTTAATTTGTTGCTCCAAAGCTGCAATTCTATTTTTGGACGCCACATTAGGTGTCTTTCCTGCCTTTGCAACCTCCAACTTCAGTGCCTCAATCTTGTCCTTCAAATCTGTTGACTTGATAACATTTTCAATTTCTCCCTTAATTTCTTCATTCAGCTCTTTTTCCTTTACTTTGACATCAATTGGAATCTGTTCACTGATCTCCTTTGCTTTTGGCCTCACAGCCGCAACATCCAAACCCAGGGCTTTTATAGCATCAACCATTTCCGACTCTATCTCTTTCTCCCTCTGCACAATTTTCTCCTTCAGCTCAGGGTCCAAATCCTGACCCGCAGACACCCCAGAACTTTCAATTTCATCCTCCAGTGCCTTGTTTTTTTTCTTTCATATCGGGGCGATTCATGATTTCAACAAACTTTTTATTGACTTGCTGCTTTAATCTGGCGTACTTTTTTTTATTTGAAGAATCAGTCTTGATTTTTGATAATTCCATCAACATGTCAAGTCTAGACTTCAAGGTTTCATAATTAGGAGCTGCAGAGACGCCCTGGGCAAACTCATCCTTAAGTTTTTCAATCTTGTCCTTTAGGACCGGAGGCATGAGTTGGCCCTGCAACTTTATTTTCGAAAATTCCTGCCGCAACATCACGAGCCTGTCTTTCAAACCAATGGCCTTAACAGCCTCAGAGTATTCGCGGTCAACCTCTCTTTCCAGCTTTTCTATCATCTCATTTAGAGCTGACTCTGGAAGTTCCACAGAGGTCTCTTTGGCATTCAATCTTCGCTGCATAAGTTTTTTGACCTCATCCTCTATATTTAGATTGGAAGTCCTCACGATGGGTTCTTCTTTCATTTTCATGTTGACTTTCTTCTTAGAATCTACGGGGAGTCCTTCTTGGAACATACCGATTTTTCGAAACTTTTTCATGCGATGCTTCAGAAGCTCTTCTGTGTCCATCTTCATAAGCTCCTATTGAAAAAGAAAGATTGTTGTTAGGAGAAAAACTGGTTATATTCAATTCTTGTTTAAGAATTCAAGGGGAGAAAGGCACGTACATCCATTGATTCATTAATTGCATATTTTATCTGTTGTGAGGTCCACGACGGATCTGCATGTGCTCCACCAAGAGGCTCCTGTCAAAGTATAAAATTTCTTCTAATTGTCACAAAATAGAACCAAAAAAAAAAAAAAATATATATATATATATATATATATATATATATATATATATATATATTGTAAAAGAAGTTATGAAATGGAAGTTGTTATGGAGGTCTAGTCAATAGAAAAATAATTAAAATATGTGGCTGAGGGTATAGGCAAATGCTACACTTCTAACTATTTGATCCAGTTGGGGGGGGAGAGAGGAGGGGGGAGCATGATTCTAAGGTCTCTTTTGCCCCATAGAGAAGTACAAAAGAGTCTTTTCATTTATGCACGCAAGCAACCATGTTTCATCCCTTTTTATTGTTTGGAGAAGGTGGCAATTGGTCATGGTTTCCACAAGACAGATGAAAGTCGCTGAAAGAAAGGAATAAAAGAGAAACAGTGGCATAGAATAAAGAAGGGATCATTTACAGGGACAACACCACATGCAATCTGCAGCTTCAACAACTCAGTAGCAGTGATCCTTAGTTTCTCAGCTGCCTGCACCAAAGAAACTTTTAATAGATTAAAACTAAATTAACTGGCAGAGAATCCCAAGAGTGAATGCTGTATGGACCTGTGGAGCAGCTTTGGCATTCTTCCACAAGATTGATGCAGCCGCTTCTGGACTGAAAAATGACAAGAATAGAGCCAAAATAAAAGAAACAGATGAGAACGTAGGGTTTTGACATATTAAAACAATTTGCAGAAACTGAGTTAGGAAGGACTTGTATCCATGACAGGAAAGAAAAAGAGAAAAATGCATCACATAATCCAAAGCATGGGTGTGTGATCACATAAAGCTAAAGATGGAAGTATTTTTTTATAAGGCAGGACCAATTAAGCAACATAAACATAACCTCGTTAAGCAAAACTGGATGGCTCTGTGTCTATCTCAATGTCAATCAAAATGGAGAACTGTGCTAGTAACTTCTTCTGCTGGATATATCATTTTGCAACTGACTATATTAGCAATAGCAAAATGATATATCCAGCAGCCTCACAAGCAATTATTGCAGATGACACTTTCTGAATCTATGTACGTTTTTGAACGGCATTAATCTATAGTGATTAATTTTAATGTTAAGGTTAATGTACGCTTCATGAAAACTAGGAAGTAGTCATTTAATTGTCCAGTTGCCCATATTTGCAATCAAAATTTTAACTTAGATGGAAGGTCTTATCCCCATTACCCACACTCAAATGGTGAATTTTCCATCCTACAGAAAGTTTTATAAGTTTGTAATGCATCAATATGATGCATTTACACCATGCCATAACTATACCAAGTTAATACTTTCAGGTCAGACATAAACAAAGCTCCTCGTCCTCTTATCACATATATTTTCCAAACTGATTAAAATGAACCACTCCTTCCATATAATTGTTACTCATAACCATTTTAACCAAAAAAAAAAAAAAACATTGAAACCCAACAACAACAACATTTTGACAAAACTTATCTGATGCTCAACGATGTTTGAAATCACAGAGGCTGCCATGAGGAGAAAAAAATGGTAAAATGGAAACCGACACGGATATCACCAAAACCTAAAAAGTCACACATAAAATGATTGGATTGCTTATCTGTTTGAATAAATGACAACAACAGATGAGGAGAGGAAACACGTGGAAAGGTCTGGCAAGTGGGAACTACTAATCTACTCCAACATAGGACTTGGTAAACTTCTGAATTAACAATCAAAGACAATGTTAATATTCCGAACACATGGTCAAATCCACCCCTTCCTTCCAAGTCATTTTTGATTTGCATTAATAACCTATAAAGCCAGCATATTGCATACCATCTCTTTGAGACTTATCTAATAAGCACTAGAAAAGCAGGCACTTGTCCAACATTATATTTGCACAATCTTTAAAGAGTTGCAATGTGAGGAAAGCCAAACTCAAATCACCTGGCAACATAAAAAACTGCATTTTCAAGCATTATCAATTTATTAGCACAACCAATGGCAAGGGCACCACCAGAACCACCTTCCCCGATGACAATAGAAACAATGGGTACCTTCAGGCCAAACATGGTCCTTAAATTGTGAGCAATGGCTTCACCCTGCACGTACATAAGGTATATATATATCAGTTGAGCCATTATTAAAAGACAATAATGTAAATTTCACAGTAGAGTTGTCCACATACTTGTCCTAGTTCTTCAGATTTGAGGTCTGCATAAGCTCCCGGGGTGTCAATGAAAGTAATTATAGGAAACCCATGGTGATCTGCATAATGCATCATGCGTAAAGCTTTCCGGTAACTGTTTGGATATAAATTGTCATTAGTGTCAGAAATTGAAACTTTGACTGGCCAGGAACTTGGCATAATAAGTTGAAACAAATATTACATTCCATTTTACCGCTAATGAAATTTCATGAGACTAATAGAACATACAAGTCTTTATAATTTGACATACCCATGGGGAGTAGGCATCCCAAAGTTCCGACTTATGTTTTCTTTTGTGTTTCTACCTTTTTGGTGACCCATGAACATGTACCTCCTTCCATCTATGGTTCCTATACCAGTAACAATAGCAGGATCATTGTACCCACTCCGATCTCCATGAAGCTCCACAAACTGTGCATATGGGGTATATCCAAAGACATTAATCAATGTAATTAATTCAGCATTCATAACCTAAAGGTAAACTATCTAGAATACAATATGCACCAAGTTCATGAGTTTCCGATACTGCACCTTTTCAGTAATGCTAAACACATGATCAAGGAAAGTTGGCCTGTTAGGATGCCGTGCAATAGACACCCGCTGTATCGGAGTAAGATGCGTATATAAATCCTTTAGAGCCTGAAATACAAATGATAAATTGTAGCAATTCAGAACCAGAAACTTTTTTTTTTTTAATGCTGAATTCCAAATTTGTAATAGAGCATCATTTTCCCAGAACATTTCCTAAGCAGAAAGCAAAAGACATGTCCATCATATTGCATTATTCCTTACCTATACTTACTTCTCCTAATTATATGTATTTATAAGTGGCTGGCAACAAAAATTTGAGTTGAGACTTTCCCCAAATTCATTATAAGATATATCTAGTTTTTCGGTTCACTAAACATACT
Organism: Quercus dentata; assembly: GCA_028216015.1. Classification (NCBI taxonomy): domain Eukaryota; kingdom Viridiplantae; phylum Streptophyta; class Magnoliopsida; order Fagales; family Fagaceae; genus Quercus; species Quercus dentata. The sequence goes on from CP116447.1 coordinate 96,744,820, forward strand.
TCCACATTGAGGCTTACAACTCAGAATCTTAGGGGATACAAGAGCCAAGCTTCACTCCCCAATATTTTGCATCCTTAAACAAATTTTTAAGGTTCGACAAAATAAGCGAAGAAAAATAAGCTAAATTCCATTACTCCTAACTCCTAAGGAACTCAATGTCTGGATAACTTTGAAAATGGCATTGGAAGTTTGTGAACAAGCAATAGGATCCTATAACAATGAGTGTGGAGATGAATAGCTGGCCTACCCAGTGCAAAATTAATAAAACCTTCTAATGTTTTCTATATTTCCAGATCAGTAGTTGGAAAAAATAACATAAGCATGCAATTCAAGGTCTCTAATATAAGCCACTTTCATCACTGTATGGCTTCATACTAAAGCCATTTAAAATTAAAAATTATAGGTCATGTTTTTGAATCTAAGTAATTGAGGTTCTCATCAGCATATGAGATCAATGGTTTTTTGTTTGTTCGGTATTCATTGGGTTATGCCGCATAAGGTTATTGACATGTTCGATTGCTGGCCTGGTTTGTGCCTCATTGTTTGTGTTGAGGATTATCAACTGTCTTTTCTTCCATACTCTCATTGGGTGGAGTCTAGTTTTGCTCCCAGTGTACTTGAGTGACCTTTTACTTTAATAAAAGTTTTCTTGTTACTTATCAAATAAAAAATGTTTCTCATCAGCATAACATATCAAACCTGCTGATAATTACTCTCCAATGTAAATAACTGATCACTGAAGTCCAGACCAGTTTTGTTTGCCATATTCCGCACCTGCACTCGAATACAAAAACACAATTGGACCAAAATCTGATTATTTTTTTCACTCAAATGAAGAGACTACAATCACCCAAAAAAAAAAAAAATGATTTACATCAGTGATTTTCTTCTCTAGACTGAGAAGCCGCTTTTCAAATTCCAAAGTTACGGGCTTCGGCTTCTGGTTCTCTGGCAAGGGCTTGAAATGTGAGAGATGGGTTAGGACCCCACCTTTCACATTAGGATCCGGATCATCTGGCCATGGATGGTCCTGCTTCTTCACCTTCCTAATCTTCGCCGCCACCACCAAATCCCTCGTGCTGCCAAATCTCGCCCTCCCTAGCGTTCTCAGAGGAATGCCATTGACACAATTGCTTGAGCTCCGGAGAAATTCTGAAGCTGAAGTTCCCACTGGAGAATGTGATATTGAATCCAACCCAATCCCGATTTCTCCCATTCTCTAGCTCAGAATCAATATTATTCAGTTAGTTGAGCTGAGTTTTCACAAGCCTAGAACGCAATAATTCTAAACAAATTTAAAAAAAAAAAATCAATATTCATTTTCCAGATGTTTCTATTATTTTCTTGGCAAAGAAACAGAATAACAACAGTGAACATGCATCAAAATATGAGGTCAAGATCGGCATAATAGAAACTCCTCATTGAGAAATAAAAATTACCTACATGTAATAGAGAAATGTTATATGTACAACATTTTAACAATAAATTATTATAGGTGAAAAAAAAAAAATTAAGTTTAGGATTCAAATTATCAATTGTGAAGTGTTTGTTAATGACAGCTTTTTTTCGGTTTGGCCGTTGGGAAGGGATCCAGCTTTTGCTTTTTTTGGTTTTGTGAAATAGGCACGTGTGCAGCTTCGAAACCTTTAATTTTGTCTACTTCCGCGATGCCTTCTATGATCCTCTTCTTTAGTTTGAACAAAACTTTGACTCGTTTGAAGGAGTTTTATTTTTCTTTTTATTAGAGTGGGGATTCCAACGCAAGTTCTATTCTTGTGAGAGTTGGATAATGTTGTTAAATTATGAGATTATGGGTTATTTTAGGCCTGGTCTAATTGTATCCATTTGAAAACTAGAAAAATAGACTCAGGATTATTTGAGTAAGTTGCACTTTATTCTTCTAAACTATACTTTCTTTTACACTTATTTTCGAAACTATAGATCCGTTTGGATTGAACTTATTGTTGTTGAAACTGAAAACTGAAAACACTGTAGCAAAATAATTTTTAAATGTGTAAATAGTACCGTGAGACCCATTTTTAATATTTTTTAATACGTAAACAGTGTATGCACGGTGCGTGAATAGTGCATACACTGCTCATAACAGTAAATATTGTCTCCCAAAGTCAATAAATGCGGGCCAAAAAAAAAAAAAAAAAAAAAAAACATAAAACTTGAAACATGGACGCAGGATTCGATTGAATCCAAGCGCACACTATGTGAATACACACTTACCTCTTAAACTATATTTTATTTTACACTTACCTTCCTAAACTATGAGAATATACACTTTACCCATATACTGTACTCCTTTTACACTTATCCTCCTAAATTGTACCTCATTTTGTACTTACTCTCCTAACTTATGAAAATACACACTTACTTCCCTAAACAATTACCTATGGAACGGGTGAAATGTGTTACACCGGTAATAATTTGAAGATGGTAAGTGTAAAAGTGGGTAAAATATAATTTCCCCGGATTATATTAAATAGTTGGTAACTTATACAATTCACGTGAAAGTTTAAACTAATATGATTTTTTTAAAAATTTGTAGTTGTTGGTATTATGTCTATTTATTATGATTGGTTTGTATATGGAATTAGATACCGCATTAGGCCCTTTTTATAATTGTGTTTGTATATGAAATTATACATCCCAGTGTTGATACTGTATTTTGTTTGGCTCTAAATTTTGATAGAAGTTCTAGCCCTAAAGTAAAGGATAGCATGGTTAAAGTCCATGTTACAATTATTTAAGGGCTCCATTTCAATTTTAACCCTTTGAACAGGTGCATTAAGGTCTGTCACAATTGCTAGAAAATTCTCATGACCTCATAGGGTGACATTACTCATATAGTGTGTCACCATTCTTATCCACGAGTGATTACTGTTCTTATCATAGTCTTAAAAACCCTAGGAGAACCTCATTTATTATGTAAGAGATATAGTAAATATTAGCATTGATGTGTATACTAGTTGATCCACTAGTATAATTTTGAAGATTTGGATTTTTTTCATTCCTTATTTAAATTGGTGCTTATTATTTAGTTTTGTAAAGTAGTAAACAAAGAGTCCTTATCTTTATGAGAAAGATGAAAAGTCTTGAAGCGATGAACCAAAAAAAATAAAAGGTCCACATCTTTTAATGTGAGAAAATACTCAAGTAGAGCTCACTCAAGTTGTCAGAAGCGGATACCATAGGTTGAAACTCTCTAAAAAAAAAAAAAAAGAGTTGTCAAATCCTGTGTATCAAAACTTGTCAAATCCCAATATATTTGTATAACCCCTTATTTTATTTTTAATTATGGTAAACCTCACAAATAAGCTATAGTTTGTGTTCTAGTCCATGTATAGGGTATAATAAAGATGATTGTAATATGTAATTCCAAATTAACAAATGGGCAATTTGATTCTTCAAATTTGTTTCCCTCCCTTATCAGAATGATTGACCCTACGATATTGAACTTCTAATTGCTTCATAATTAAAAAGAAAAATGGCATCAAACCAAAGGTAACAGTTCCATTAACGTCTGACAAGAGATTTTTTATAAGTAACGTCTGACATGATATGTAAACAATTTTGTTAGTTTCCAAGAGCAATTTGGCCTTGAACCTCCTTCATGAATCACGACCAATATCCAACACCTAGAATGAATAATTTCTTAGTGCCATAAATAATATTATCAACCAAGAAATACCAACAGGCAAACAGCAGAAAATTGGATTTAACTATAATTTGGGTATAGCTAACCTTTTTTTTATTTTTTTTTTTTTTGTGTGTGTAGAGGAAATAGATTTAACAAACCTGATATGCGAAATTTGAACAGTAATATTAAATAGATTCATTTACCAAAAGAAAAACACTAAAGTAATTTAACTATAACTATTATTCCTAAGCAGCCAATCACTCTCTGCACCGAAATATTTGCAAACAAATACAGCTAAGGAAAAGCTTCCTAACATCCAAAAAAATGGAAACTTTCCGATATCCCTAAGTAGGAAATCACTCCCCTGTCTAGGAGCCCACTTTTTTCTTTTAGTGATTTCTTTGGACTTACAATATCAAGTATAAGTGATTGTGTGGTGGAGGTAAAAGCCGGGGTTCAAATTTTCAAGAGGGAGTTTCACACACATATACACTTACATTAAGTTATAATAGAATTTTTATCTTATATTAAAAATAATAATAAAAAAAAAATTAAGTATCAAAGGAATGGGCAATTCTTATGTAGTCTCGGAACATTGCTTTGGGACTGCCTAAGTTTTTTTCTTGAGGAATAAAGTAACAAATATATGTTAGTAAAGATGAAAATGTATTTATTGTGATGTTGCCAAAAAGGAGTAGAAAACCCACCAGCCAGAGAGCATACTTTTTCCTTTAAGAGAGAGAATTACTATCTGCAAACCCAATTCAATTCAAGTCTTTGAAGCTTGCTGTAAGGATTGTGTTATTTCTATTTGTTCTTGAAAGAATGATACTATGGATTTTTTTTTCCTCGAATGAGAGCAATTTAGGAAGCCTCCATATTTTCAATGATATCACAATTTATATCTCGTGCTTTTCCATCGAATTCCCGAGTTCAAATTCTCGGAAAACTCCTCTCTCTCTTTCCTTCCATGCACCCATTTGTATCAAGACCATGACAAACAGAAATCAAGTAAGAGACAATTTGAACCAGCAGTGATTAAAAGAAAGCAATCAAAGCAAGCATCAGTGGTTGAACGAAGGAAATACGAGTAGAAGATAAACGGCAGTAGCATAACTCTGAATTGACAGAAACGACATGTAGTTTTAGCTCATTGTACATATTTCTTTAGTGTTTACACGTATAAGAGTTAGTTAGACTTTCTGTTATTTATGTTTTGGTAGTTTTGTTAGTTAAGTTAGTTGCTCTGTTTTCCGGGCTTGTACAAGACTTGTATATAAACATTTTCTTTGGCAATTAATGAGATTGATGAATCATTTCTCACAAAATAAATCTTTTGTAAAGTTGTGATTTACAACTATTTTGTGTTGGCTTTAATTCTGTGCCAAATTTGATTGTAATTATATTCAATCTTTTGTACCCTGTATTTTATGTGGGATTTTATTGTAAGGGTTGTGTGTAAGAGAGAGTGTGAAGACTCAAGGCAATTGAAGACCAAAGAAGTTTTCATGGGTAGCTCGTGAGTAGCCTTCCCGCGAAGTGAAGCATGTGTTCAAGACATGATTGGAATGCAAAGAGTTATGACAGATGGTGATAGCTGATTTTCGCCAATGTCTAACAGATAAGGCCTTACAAGAAGATACCCAAAACATTCTGTTTTGCCAATTTGTCATATCCGATACACGCTATCTCTACCAGTACTATATATATCCACATTACCCACATATGTTGAGAAGTGTTTTTCGGAGAGAAAACCCTAATCACATAGCCTTTGAGAGTTAGAGATTGTTATACCCGCAATCCATTGTAGTTTTCCTCAACTCTTACCTCTCAATTTCCAAATCGTTGAAAGGTTGATAACCCAAACACTTACCACACACGTCCTAAATGTAAAGTAAGGTTTTGGAGCTGCTGGGAAGCATTGGAAGAAGTCATTTGTTTGATGGATGCAATCGAGCTGAATTGCGTGATCCGGAGAGCTAGAGAAGATAAGGCTTGGCAAAGTCAGGTTGGTAGCAGGAGATTGGAGAGCTCGAGTACATAGGGTAGACTAGGCTTAGAGGGTCTTTTATTATTCTTATACTCCAACTTATTCTCTAGTGGATCGATTTACCGTTTGGAGGGCGGTAAAGAAGTTTTTCGCCGAGTTTTTCGATTTCCTCTTCGATAAAACATCGGCGTGTTATCTTGTATTTGCATTCTTCTTCCCTACTCTTTTAGCTTTCATTTTACTATTGTGATTTGATGAATATGGCTTAGAGTAATTATATTGTTTATCCATTCACATTTACTCTATTCCGCACTTAGTTTAAGTTAGAGTAAATCAACCGAACTGTAATTTTAATTTGATGGTCTAAATAGTTCATGTGTTTTCACACAATTTCTAGTTTTCATCTTTGATAGTCCACGTGTGAGTGGCTTCTCCGTGGTAGTTAAGGCCGTCGGTGTAATTACCCTTGCTGTACTATCGGCTTGATACCACCGGTTGACATCGTTTATGCTTATGACTAAGATGGTGTCTGATTTGTACAGCAGAGACCTAGTTGGCGGGAAGATTGAAACTATGGAATAAAATAATCATGGAGGCAATTTGTTAGATTCTGTCTCAGTGTCGGACATGGTTGGTAGGAAGAGTGATGGAATGGAAAATTTTGTTGTTGGTCCATTAAAGACATGCGAAGATAAGGAGGGAATGGTAATGGAAACACTAGACCTGGCTAGTGAGAAGAATGACATTTGTAAGTGCTTCGTGGGATTCTGAACTATGTAGGGTAGGAAGAGTGATGCAATGGAAATGGAAAGTGACGAGCAAGGGCGAAGGTACATATAGTCTTGGGGGGGCCCCCAAAACTTTTGAGATCCTCTTATAGTGTTGTATAAAAATAGACTGGGCCCCTACAAATTATAATGATTGGCCCCTTAAAAAAATTTCACAAACTTCTTGTCATCAATGGAAGAAAATTGGTCTAGTATAGTTGGATAGACCACCTAATACATGAATCTAGACTACTCTTAACTCAATTTAAATCATAATAAAAGAGAAAGTAACCAAGTGGCCCACCTACTTGCACAACATGCCAAAAACCTGGAGTTTCCAAACTATTGAATAGAAGATAGTCTCTGGTTTTAGAGTTCCAATTAGCTATGAATATTCATCATCTTCACCGTTCATACTATTTATTTATTATTTTATTATTTTTCTTTTACTATTGTTTTGCTTAGTTTTCTCTTTACTTTGATTTTGTATAATGACTTTCCTTTAAAAAAAATGTCATAGAGATTTGTTCATTGTTAGTTTTTATGTTATTTCCTTTAAAAATATAACAATGATTGCATTTAGCCATTTATAATTCCAATATTTAGTTAGTTTCTCAAGTGGACTCCACTCAAACAATAAACATTCTTTTACCAAAATCTTATAAATCCCTAATCTCTAGGTGTCTCTCTTTTTATTGTTTCAAAGAATAGAAAAAGGATGTTGTTCCTATTGTTTTCAATTTTTAAATGCAATGCGTGTTGCTCCAATTAGTGTGTGTGTGTGTGTGTGGCTTTTTTTTTTTTTTTTTTTTTTTTTTTTTTTTCATTCTTAGCTTTCAAATTCATTTATTCTAGTCCCATCATCATCATTTTTTTCACAAAATTTGATCATTTTCTCATATTTCCAATTTTTTTTCCTCATATGTTTGTCTCTCATTATCATCATCTCATTTTTATATATTTTAAGTTGATTTTTTGTTTTCCTTTTGAATCCAAGTGCCTTATAAGTTGTACCAACATTGATATGTTTCTACAACAAAATTTAGGTTGCGCTAGAGATACGAAACATTCTCAAGTCTTAACCCCCTCCCAATTTGAAAAAGGGAAAAATTGTTAAGAATTTCACTATGAAAATGATAATGAATGGAATTTATTTTATGAATGGTCATCATCAAGCACAATTCTAATAGGAGATGCTAAGGCTTTTAAAAAAAATTCTTTTATATGTTTATAGCAAATTGAACATTTTTTTTAAAAAAAAAATCTTAATTGAGTTTTTTAAATATTATAAAATGTTAAATTTGACTATTTTATATAGAATATAATTATTGTATTAATTATGAGTTATGACTAGCATAAATATATATAATTTGGCCCCCAAGTGGAAAATCCTAGCTACGCCCCTAGTGACGAGTGCTCTATTAGTGATTCACTTCTTTCTTCACTAATTGTTGGACTACCAGGGTCTGAGTTGTTATTGCTGGCAACAGATTCTGCAACCAAAAATCACACAATACAAAACAATAAAAATTACATGGTATTAAGTTAATATGATTTTCTTCTAACTCCAAATTCTTTGAAACTTTACCTGGATCAACTTGGTTCTGCCGCATACCAATGATGGAGATTGACACAGCTAAATTGGGGGAGAGATAGATAGAGAATCGCGTATCAAAATGGTGTGTTTGAGGAAAAGAATGACAAGGAAATTTCCCCTGCGCTGAAGAGGTTTTTTCCGAGCGACAAAGTGCATTTGATAGCTTTATTTGTGAGTCAAAAAGTGAGCGACTTGGCCTTTATTTACTTGCCGACAGAATTCACATGTCGCTACGCAGTCTCAATTGCTGTACACTGTACTGTAGGGCCATACTTCAATTGGGCCTTACAACAAGGATGTTCTGCCTTTGTGCTCCGTTTGTCCATCTCATAGAGAAAACTCACTATCTGATTCAAGGAATCCGACTTAGTCAATTTGTACAAGTAATTAACGTAGCTTTGGCGGCTGATGTAACTGTTTGTTAAGCAAGTTTATATCAAAAAGTATTCCCATAAATTTCTAACTTTATATCAAAAAGTATTCCCACATTTTCCATTTTCTAATGAGTTTCTGTAATTTCTTATTTGCCACCAACTTTGGGCAGCTCTTGGAGACTCATCTAGACCTTGGGTTTGTGCAAACAAGGTATTGTTGAAAAGCTTGTAAGATTATATTTATTACAGTACAAAATTTGCATCAATCAGATGTCTAAATCAAAATTATTGATGAGGTAGAAATAACTAAACTAAAGTGCTTGTTCAAATCAAAAATACAAGGATCAAATTGACACTCACTTTAAACTCATGGGTGACCTTTATATAAACCCTTTATTTTAATAGGGGTAAACCTCACAAATTGGCTACAGGAATGCTAAAGAGGCTATAGCTTGTGTTCTATATATGGTTTATTGGTCTCTAATATCTAATTCCAAATTAACAGATGATCCATTCAATACTGAAAATATGTTCCCCTCCCTGGTTAGAAGGATTGGGTATATGATATCCACCTTCTTATTGCTATATAATTTTTTTTTTTTTTTTTTTTTTGAAAGGGCTTCAATGCTAGATAACAGTTCCATTAAGGTCTGACAAGATAGGTAAACAATATCATTAGTGTCTTAGAGCAATCTGGCATTGTAATTTCCTTTGTGACTGATATCCTGAGTCCTAGAATTAAAACTTTCGTAAAGTGATGAATAACATGATCATCCTACAAATAACAAGAAGCAAACAGCAGAGAATTGGCTTGATTAAAAACACTTATATGCAAAATTTGAATAGCAACAATAAATAGATTTAGCTATAACCATTATTCCTAAGCAGCCAAGGAAAACTATATTCATACAAAGCTACCCATATAGGAAATCAACGAAGCACCATAACCTATATACAGTTGAGATTCACACCATCGTCATCATCTAAACAAACCAAAGTTTCTGAACTATTTTATCACACTATATCCACTTCTCTAACTACCTTCAAATTCCAGTACTAGGGGACTTTTAACCATGAATTTAGAACTTATCAAAAGGGTGGGGAAAAAAAAAAAAGGAAAAAAAAACAGAAAAGAAAAAAAAATCTATGCCTCAAGACAGAATACAGCAGGGTGATATTCAAAGTATTTAGAACAGAAAATTATAAGTGCTGAATTCAATAATTGAACCTATAGTCTCATGATATCAAGTGAAGTAATAATACTTAGGAGAAGGATGCCACAAAAATCAACGTAAAATGGCATTATTTTTTTCTTTTTAAGGCTATTTTCCAGGATGGTACCTCAATCAACCAATTCAAATCATTTGAACCTCAAAACTCATAACATTGAGTAGTATGAATAAAGAATGTGCTTGAGTAAACCAAAATAGAGCTCTAAAGAGCAAATTGATCAAACTGACCAATAAGGTATCTCCCCAATCAATCCACAATGAACTAATTGAACCCCAAATCTCAGAAAAAAAAGGAAATCAATCAAAACTTGTCTATGCTAAACCTGCCTCTTGTACCAAATCCCAAAATGCAAATTCATTTAAATTAGCTGTATTAGGACTATCAAAATCTTCAAGTTGTTATAATTGCCCAGTAGCTCCTAGGCCAATCTGCATCATACAATGACATTCAAATTTTTAAATCAAGTAATTGTACTGTTAAAAAAAAAAAAAGTATCAACTTTTAGATGAATCTTCAAGTTGTTCTGTTGGTTTAACCACCGATAACCTGTACCCACACATGCATTAGGTTATTTACAATCTCAGTCATTGATGGGCGATCTCGACCTTTCAGACTTACACAAGCCACTGCTAGGGACCTAACATGTGCCATTGCCTTTCTAAAAAATGAAGTGGGTGTATTTTGCAGTTAGCTTGTTTCTAAAAAATAAAAATAAAATTTGAACAATCGCAATAAATCGATTCATTTACCCAAAAAAAAAAAAAAAAAACACTAAATCAATTTAACTATAATTGTTACTCCTAAGGCTCCGTTTGGGAGTTTATAAGGGAATGGAATAGAATGGAATGGAATGATTATAAGGGAATGGAAAGGAATAGAATGGAATGAACCAAATTTAAGTAAGGGAAAAGAATGGAAAAGAATGGAATGGAATGGAATTAAGTAACCTTGTTTGGATGTTTTAAAATAAAGGAATGGAAAGGAATGAAAATGAATGGAATGTAACTAATCTTGTTTGGGAGCAACATGGAGGGAATGGAATGGAATCATTTTCTGATAATATTACTATTAGACCCCTATTTTAAAATAAAGAGTTGAATATATAGGGGTATTTTGGGAGTTTTAGTAAAAAAATCATTAAATCTAATTCCATTCCCTCCCATTCCTCCCAATTTTGGGGGGAATGAAAATTTGAGGTTTTAAGGGAATAGAGAGGAATGAGTATTCCCTCCTATCCATTCCATTCCCTCCCACTTAAACTCCCAAACAAGAGAATGAGCTTTCCATTCCCTCCATTAAAACTCCCAAACAAGGGAATGGAAGAATATTCTAAAATGATTCTTTTCATTCCTTTCCATTCCATTCCATTCCCTCCTCCCAAACGAGGCCTAAGCAGCCAATCACTCTACTGCACCGAAATATTTGCAAACAAACACAGCTAAGGAAAAGCTTCCTAACATCCAAAAACAATGAAACTTTCCAATATCCCTATGTTGGGAATCACTCACCTAGGAGCCTACTTTTTTTCTCTTTGTGATTTCTTTAGACTTTGTAATACATACCATTCTAGCTGTCTAACTTTTAAAATATCAGAGGAATGGGCAATTCTTAAGTAGTTTTGGAACAGTGCTCCGGGACTACTAAGTTTTTTTCTTCTATATATTAGTAAAGATGAAAATGTATTGATTGTGCTGTTGCCAAAAAGGAGTAGAAAATCCACAACCCTATTCAATTCAAGTCTTTGAAGCTTGCTGTAAGGACTCGATGAGAGTAATTTAGGAAGCCTCCACATTGTGAGTGATATAACAAAATATATCCCCTGCTTCTCCATCAGATTCCCAAGTTCAAATCCTCGGAAAATTCCTCTCCGTCCGACAAACTCTCCATCATTGTAATTATCAAATTTTCACCATCACTGTTCCCATTCAATGGATAGAAGGCCCCTTTCATTTGATTAAGGTCCTCATTCCATCTACCCACATAGCAACGACCATCAGCCCAAGTAAAAACCCCGTCCCCTTTCCGAACCCCGTTTTCCCATTCCCCGTTATAATTGTTTCCATTTGCCCAAATCAAAATCCCGTTTGGTTAGATTCTTCTGACTCGGTGTCAGATATAGTTGGTGGGAAAAGTGATGCAATGGAAAGATTTGTTGTTGGTGGTGGTGAGAATAAGACGTGAGAAAATGAGGAGTGTATGGTAAGGAAAAGATGAGAGAATCTTGAAGCTGCTTCGTCGGATTCTGAACTAGCATCAGTGTCAGAGTTGTAAGGTGGGAAGAGTGATGCAATGGAAATGGAATGTGACGACTCTACTAGTGATTCGCTTGTTTCAAATTCTGCAACCAGAAATCACACAAAAGAAAACAATAAATTGCAATTTCACGTTAGTATTAAGTTACTGAAATTTTCTTGTCTAAGAACTCGAAATTCTTTGAAACATTACCTGGATCAACTTGGTTCTGCCGCATACCCATTTTGGAGATTGACATATCTGAATTGGGAGAGAGATAAGAGAGAAAGAATTGCGTATCAAAATGGTGTGTTTGGAAGGAATTCAGCTAAGATACCGTGTTTAAATAAAAGAATGACGTGGAAATTTCCACTGCGCTGTAGAGGTTTTTTCCTCGCGACAAAGTGCGTTTGAAATTTGAGAGTCAAAAAGCGACTTTACCTTTGTTTACTTGCCGACAGCATTCACATCTCGCTACGCGGTGTCAATTGCTGTACACTGTACAGTAGGGCCTTACTTCAATTGGGTTGTTCAGCCTTTACCATAGATTGACTCAAATGGCTTGGGATTTTCGATTGCTTTTTTTGAGTGTGGTAATGCTGAAGCTGTTTAGAGCCTTACAGGAAGGATGTTCTGCCTTTGTGCTCCGTTTGGCCATCTCATAGAGAAAACTCACTATCTGGTTCAAGGAATCCAACTTAGTCAATTTGCACAAGTAAATAATGCAGCTTTGGCGGCTGATGTAACTGTTTGTTAAACAAGTTATCCATAAATTTCTAGCTTTATATCAGAAAGCGTTCCCACATTTTCCATTTTCTAATGAGTTTCTGCAATTTCTTATTTGCCAACAACTTTTGGCAGCTCTTGGGGAGTCATCTAGACCTTCGGTTTGTGCAAACAAGGTACTGTTGAAAAGTTTATAAGAATATATTTATTACAGTACAAAATTTGCATCAATCAGATGTCTAAATCAAAATTATTGATGAGGTAGAAAGAACTAATCTAAAGTGAAGATGTTTAATTGTTCAAATCGAAAATACAAGTATCAAATTGACACTCACTTTAAAGTCATGGGTGACATTTGTATAAACCCCTTTATTTTTATAGGGGTAAACCTCACAAATTGGCGACAAGAATGCTAGAGGCTATAGCTTGTGTTCTATACATGGTCTATTGGTCTCTAATATCTAATTCCAAATTAACAGATGATCCATTCAATACTACAAATATGTTCCCCTCCCTGACTAGACGGATTGGGTATATGATATCCACCTTCTTAGGCCATCAAAGCTAGATAACAGTTCCATTAAGGTCTGACAAGATAGGTAAACAATATCATTAGTGTCTTAGAGCAATCTGGCATTGTAATTTCCTTTGTGACTGATATTCTGAGTCCTAGAATTAAAACTTTCCTAAAGGGATGAATAACATGATCATCCTACAAATACCGACAAGCAAACAGCAGAGAATTGGCTTGACTAAAAAAACTTACATGCAAAATTTGAATGGCAACAATAAATAGATTTACCTATAACCATTATTCCTAAGCAGCCAATCACTCTCTTACGCTGAAATATTCGCAAAAAAACACAGCCTAGAAAATGCTGCATAACATCCAACAACAATGACACTTTCCAATATTCCTAGGCAGGGAATCACTCCCGGTCTAGATGTGGGTTCCTAGTTAATGTTTCTCCTTCCAGAGCAGCAGCATAACAGTCGTTTGTATCCTCTTTGCGCTGCAGCTCTTCTAGGTATTCTACCAGTCTCTCTTGATTTACTGTCTCCACTATCTGATTGATTCACAATTTCAAGCAATCAAACTGTCATGATGTTCTTACACTTCGGAAAGAAAATGCTTCATAGAAACAGCCTCAACATTGAAATCCTCTATACTAAACAAGTTAAAATATGCTGACTATATAGTAGCAGTGAGAACTTAAGGTATGCATGATCCTGTGTACATCGAATATTGGTGTAAGGAGAACAGGAAGTAGCACTAAGTAAGCCAATGAATTGGGAAAAAATCACCCACATACACGTACTTTGCATTCAACATGTGAACCCAAGCTTTGTCTTGATTTGTCGCCAGTGACCAGCCAATCTTGGCTAGTAAAGCTCTATTAGAGTCTTCGATTCTTAGCCTCAATCCACCATACTCTTTTTGGTTTAAAATGCTGCCACTCCAAGATTTTGGAGCAAAGGTGCTGCTGTTAACTAATCCCTACCCCCCCCCCACCCCTCCCCCACATGTAAATTTTCTCAAACATCCAATAATTGATTCACAAACAGATTTAGAAAGGTACAATAGCATGTGAGCTCATGTAAATTTTCTCAAACATGCAATGATATGAAAGTGGGTTTTGGCATATGATTATTTAACGCACAATCTCAGCTCCCAATAGTATGAATCAAGGAAAACTATATTCGTACAAAGCTACCCATACAAAACTATAAACTAAAATTTTCTTGTCTAACTCAAAATTCTTTTGAAACTTACTTGGAACAACTTTGTGCTTCTGCATACCGACCTTGGAAAAACAATTCTGGGAGATTGATATAACTGAGAGAGAGAGAGAGAGAGAATTGCATATCAAAATGGTGTGTTGGTATTCCTAATTTATAAGAATTTTGGAAGTTTCCAAGAAGAAATACATGAAAGGAGATGAAGTTTCCCTGCGTGGAAAAATTCCTACTAGCGTGTTGGAATTCATAAACAGGCGGCCGTAGCTCCTGGAAAGGCTCCCAAATTAACCTGGGTTAGTATTTATTTATTTTTTTTTAATGAAGAAAAGACTGAGTTACTTACCATTTTTTTTTATCTCTCATAAGTCTTATAAATTGATATGTCACCGATCACAATAAGTAATTCAATATTTATTTATTTATTTTTATTGAAATGTCACGTTATTTTGTAAGTTTTTTATAGAAAAATTTGTAGTAATTTTAGCATCTTTTCCTCTCAAAAAAAAAAAAAAAAATGAATTAATAGAAATGCAACACAATCATCAATTCACCATTAAGTAAATGAAAAATGCTAAAGTTAATATAAATTTTATGACAAAAAAAACTTACAGACTGATGTGGCAAGAATATGATTGGTGTCACTCAAACAATATAATAAACGAACATTTTTAATAATTTTTTTTTTTATTGGTGACACGTCGGTTTGTAAAATTTACATAGTAAGTACCACTAGCTCACTTCTAGTGGATTAGTCTTATTAATTAGTAAGAATTAGTGAGTTGCCCGTGCAATGCACTGATAATGTTGTAATGTTTTATGTAATTTTTTTTTAGAGAATGTTGTACATATATTATATCATATTTGTTATAAAACTTTATTAGTAATGAGTTTATCATATAAAACAACAATTATAAATTGCACACACATATTTATTATAATTATTCTATTCAAGTAGTGACCAATAAAAAACAACTTTGGAGTAATATTTTATGATAAAAGTTGATAGAAGCATGTTAATTCATTCCATATTATTGATTTTTATTATGTGATATGATAAAGAGCTTCATTGTGAAATCTTGTTTTTTTGTTTATTCAATGCTTTGTTTTTGCGGTATGGCAACGCTTGAAATCTTATTGAGGGGCATGTTATCACCATCTATTTCTTCATCTTCAACGTTTGAAGTTTTGGTCCATCCCTATTTGTTCAATTTTTGAGCTTTCATCACAGTAGCGACATTCCTTCCAAATCTCTCTGTCTCTGTGTCTCTCTCTCAATTTCCTAGACCTCTTCCAACCAATTTCTACATAGGCTTTCTATTTTTATTTTGGTTTATTAACCCTTCCCAAGTTTTATAAGCCTTTGTTTCGGACATGTACAATGTATATAACCTCAAATACAATGCAATGCCCATGTTTGTTCACTAACTGCTTCCACAAGCTTCTCAGAGTAGAGCCTGAAATGGAGATGGTCGGAAATGGAGGAAGGGTTTTGGATGAGAGAATTCCATGTTTTGCAGACGGAGGTGAACTTTATGATGAATTTTAGAGGTAGTTGTATGAGAACAAAGGATATTATTTCAGGAGGTAGAGTGTCCCACTCCCACATCGCTTCTTCTTCTTTTTATTCTTCTTCTTCTTCTTCTTCTTCTTCTTCTTGGATGAATAATGATTTTGAGAATTTAGGTAAATTGTCTCACATTATTGGCTGCTTCCTTCAGCCTTCAATGACAGAGAGGAAAGGACAGAGCTATTAATATTTTCAAATTCACATTATAGGCCTAAGCCCTTTCCTAGCCCAGCCCTGCATTATCCAATATGGTATCTCACATAAACTTGGTTGACAAACCCCACCATCCTCAAAGGCCCAGTTCCCACCCAATGTTCAAGATTTTCACAGTTTTGCCTTCATCTATGCTCTATGCTTCTATTAAAAAGGCTTTTCCTGTTTGGGATATGCAGGGACGTAGCTATTGATTCACAATTTCATGCAATTGAATTGTCATGGTGTTCTTCCACTTTGGAAAGAAAATGCTTAAAAGAAACAACCTGAAGATTGCATTAGGATTATCAAAAACAGATGAAAACTATTAACATCAAGTTATTATTCTTGCATGTGAGAAATGCCACAGACACATTAAGGTTCAGTTGGTTTAACCACAGTTAACTTAATTAATCTTTAAATGAACACTATTTAGGATCCAGATCCACACACGAATCCAAGGCTTTTTATTTATTTATTTTTTTTAAATGCCAGGCAAGCTTCAATAGATAAATACGATATTGCATAATACAATTCAAAGTATCCTTCTTGATCACATTCACAAACTTATCAGGTAAGGACTATTCATTAACAAACCCCTACCACCTATTATTGAGAACCCATTTGGCCAAGTAATGAGCTGCTAGATTAGTAAACGATTTATCCAATAGAATTCCATTGGACTCAGTTTTTTAGCCATATCACAAGTGTCTTCTACAATTCTTATAGCTTCCCAAGGAACAGAGATAGGCCTTTCCCTTTAAAAGTTTTGTTAATAGCATTGATACAAATCTTTTGACTCTTCTTCACTTACTACTTTCTCAAATTTAGTTCTTGACTCAATAAAACTGTCCATCTAATTCCTTTTACCTAAGTCGCACACACTGTAGTGTTACATACCATCCTTTTGCCTCCAGCAATCACCTTGCCCTTCCAAAATCCCTTCCAAGGCACTTTGTAGGTTGTTTGCAACCTTAGTCATTGAGGGGCAAAGTACACGTTCTTCACTTACACAATCCAATGCTATGGATGCAACATATGGCAGTGCCTCCATTTCCAATGGGGTAGGTGTGGTGGTACTTTTGGGTCCAAAAACCTGTGAATTTCCTTTTGGGCAGTGTATGGGACTACAAAATCAACTATAAGCCTTTGCTTACCATTTTGATTTGTATGAAAAATTGAGAGCTCGGACAACATTTCTAGCAATACTACTCCAAAGCTGTACACATCAACTTTCGTTGTCAAACCGCCGAAAATTAGGTACTCGGGATCCAAGTAACCAACGGTACCTGCTATCGGCTCATACTCAATATCGGACTTCACAAATATGTTGAAATTAGACAACTTGGTAGTCAACGTGACATCTAGAAATATGTTAGATGGCTTGATATCACGGTGTATGATTGGTGGTACTGCATACATGTGTAGGTAGGGGTGTTCACCAAACCACATAAACTGCATAAACCGCACCAAAACTGCTCACAAAATAGCATAACCGCACCGCAAGTAATAGTGCACCGCACCGCACCACATCGCATGGTGTAGTGTGGTTTGCGATTTTATAATAAGAAAACTGCACAAACCGCACCGCACCACACTCTCTCTATATATTAATATATTTAATTATTTTTAATATTAAATATATTATTAATAGTTTAATAACCCTGGTTTTCAAAAAAAAAAAAAAAATTTTGAAAACCCTAACAAGTGTTGATTAAGAAAGCTAGCCCAAAATAAAGAAAAACTAGCTCAATAGTTTAAAACTTGGACTAAAATAAAGGGAAAAATTAGTTTTGGGCTAGGTAGAAAAAGCCTAAAATTTGAAATATATACCAATTTCAAATCATTCAAACCGCATCTTATACATCGCACCACATATGTGACCGCAAAAATGAGGTGCGGTGCGGTTATGGTTTTGGCTAAATTTTAAACCACACCGCACCACACATATGGCCGCAAAAATAAGGTGCGGTGCAGTTATGATTTTAACTAAACCGCACCGCAAAGTGCGTTGCTAAAAATAACCCAAAATCGCACCGCACTGCACCGCGAACACCCCTACGTGTAGGTATTCAATGCCTCTGGCTATGTCTAGTGCCACTTTAATCAACAGCCCATGACATTAGAGAAGTACTTTCGGGATTGTGAAGATGGCCATAAAGGGTACCATATTCCATGTACTCGTAGACTGATAACCGCTCCTTACTATCTTCATAAAATCCCAATAAGCGAACAACATTCTTGTGATTAAGGAAGGACAAAGCAAGGCATTTACTTAGGAAGTCATCGTCACCGAGCTAAGATTGTGCGGACACCACATGATGGCACATCTGTGGAGATTATCTTTATCATTTATGTTATCTTTATTTGGGTTTATCTTGAGTATTGGATTAGTATTTAAGATTGTTAGGATTATCGTATTAGTATTTGAGATTGTTTAGGATTTGTTTAGGAGAGTTTATCTTTATCATTATGACTCCTGGAAACTGTATATAAAACTCCGGATGGTTCCTTTTGTATTTTACAGACTATTATTATCATTATTGAGACTATTTGCATTGATTTGTTTGGTGGTGATTCCAAATACCTTAGGTGGGAAGCCTAAGGTTTTACGGTAGGACTAATCTAGGTGGGAAGCCTAGGTTGTCCTACATCAACTTGGTATCAGAGCGTAACCCGATCTCTCCTTTCAGCAACCAAAATCATGACCGACAACCCACAGCCACACTCACCATCGAAAAACAACTCAACCACCGGACATGCCATTACTCAAATACTTACCCCACAAGATTTGCAAACCAATGCAACCTAATTTCTTACATCATAAGATTTGCAAACCAGAGCTAGAACCAGCCCGAACCATATACCCCCTTTGGCCACACGAATTCTTCATCCCAAAACCAACAAAGAAACCCACTACTCCCTCCAAACCCGTAACCCCCATTCGTGCCCAACTTTAGGACCACCACCAAAAAAAAAAAAAATAAATAAATAAATTTCAGATTCACAACTTCAATCCACCAGATCGGAGACAGAGACAAAAGGGAGTTGAAAGCCAACACCAAACGACCGATCCCACCAACGGAATGACGCCATCACACAACCTACCGCCAAAATCATCACCAACAGCTGCTGCCGACACGCCGTCACCATCGCTCCCACGATCTGACTTACTAGCTCCGATCTCCACCATCGTGCACCATTGATAATGAACATCGATGAGGCACGTTGCCTCTTCGCCGATGACTCTTGTGAGCGCCGATTCCTTCTCTTTTTAGTTTTCCTCTGTTTCTCGTTTCTTTAGCTTTCGTGTGTAATGTTTCAATTTGACGTGCTACTGTTTGGCACTAGTAGGTTTTAGTTTTATATTTTGGTCTTTCTTTATTGTATTTAAAAAAAAAAAAAAAAAAAGGTCAAGTCAAGTCCACGAAATAGGCAGAATTCTTAAGAAGGCTCCACATTCACTACATGTGAGGAACCACAAGCCCACTTTCACCATTGTTAGTAGTGTGACCCATTGTCTAGTGAGGCCCAGGTTGTTAAGTCAGCCCATCCAAGGTGTGAACTTTCCTATCTTAATGAATTGAAATGTACTTTCAAATTTAATATCAATATGTCTACTATGTGCCTCAATTTTATCTCAATAACATGCTCTTGCCTTTGTCCCTTGTTTTGCTTAAACTTCCACATGACTTTGTTATTTTAGTTGCTGGTTCATTTTCTTTCAGCATTTTATTTTAGCCAAAAAAAAAAAAAAAAGTCCTTTAAAGTAATTACTTCTCGGTATTAGTGGTTGAACTAGCCTAATCACATTGTCACAATTAGATCCTTTTTTATTTAATTCTTGTTGAAGCTAGAACTACTTAAATGCAACAACCTATGGAATTCATGACTTCTCTTCACATATAATTTAACTTGATTATTATCCTTACTATTCACTTGCTAGAATTAGTTTGTTGATCTCTTTGCATGAATTTGCATAGTGGTTGTCTAGTAACTAGTTCTGAAGAACAGTCTAATTCCAAATTAGAGTCTAGTTCTGAATCCTAGTCTAGTCCACAATCTCGCCTAAACATGGATCCTCCTCCCCAAGATGAATTAAGACAAGCCATTGCAGAGCTTACTGCCCGTCTAGGCCACTTAGAGGCTAGGTATGATGAGGAAAATGCATATAATGGAAGAAATAATAATAGGCATGGCCCTCACCCTAGGCAAGACCATAGAGACAATGAAGACAACTCCGCTAAGCATATCAAAGTAGAGGCCCCTACCTTCAATGGTGTTAGGAACCCTCAAGTTTACAATGATTGGGTGCGAGAGATGGAGCATTTTTTTGAGTGGTATGACCTGTCTGAGGATAGAAAGGTTAGGTTTGCCAAAATGAAACTTGTAGGAAGAGCAAAACTCCATTGGGATAGTGTTGTCAACCACCTCCGTAAGACCCGCCAACCACCCATAACTCTTTGGGAAGAAATGAAGGCCAAGCTCAATGAAAAGCACTTCCCAGTCTCTCATCAAGGCAACTTGCTGGATCAATGGCATGATTTGAGACAAGACAAAAGGTCTGCTACTGAGTATGTAGAACAATTTGAAGAGTACAGGATACGTAGCAATGCAACCGAGGATGAGCCAATTACCTTGAGTAGATTTAGGAAGGTTCTCAATTATGATCTTTAAAGAGAATTGGTGGCTCAACAGATCTCAACTCTTGATGATGCTTATACCTTAGTGCAAGATTTAGAGTTGATCCCTAGGCCTCAAGGTGGAAGGAGATTTGACAGTCGCATGTTGCCTCACAACAATTTTGATGGCCCCCAAGGTAGATGCCTCCAAGGTACCCAAAATAGGCCTTATCTCAACAACAGACCCCTACACGTAGAAGAAAATCCTCAGGGTAGATACCAACAAGGTCCTCAAACTAGACCCAATCCCAACAATAGGCCTTTATGCCCAGAAGACAAAGGGAAGAGTGTGGTTAGAGAGACATTTAGGCCAAATTCTAGAATCCATTGCTTTAAGTGTCAAGGCTTTGATCATATGGCTGCCCAATGTCCTAATAAGACTTTGTTGATTGAAGAATTGGATGGAGAGGAAGAGGTAGAAGAAGTAGTCCATGAGCCTAACATTGAAGACATTGTAGAAATAGGAGAGGATGATCCCACCCAATTAGCTTGCATTAAAGCCCTACCATCTTTTGATAACCTCAACGAAGGTAGTCTTGATACTTCTGTAATGAGTGTTATTAGGTGTGCTCTAGCACAATCCAAAGAAAGTGATGATTGGAAAAGAAATACTATCTTCCAAACCTTTGTCAAGTGTGGAACCACAAATTGCAAGGTTATCATTGACAGTGGAAGTTGCATTAATGCAGTTTCTTCTAAACTTGTCTCCCTCCTAGGTTTGAAGTTAGTTGCCCATCCTAAGCCCTATAAGGTTTCTTGGGTAGATGATTCATCTATCACCATCAAGGATAGATGTCTTGTTCCTATTCATATCCTCTCATACAAGGCTCGATTTCATGTGATGTGATTCCAATGGATGTAGGACACATAATTTTAGGACGACCATGGCTCTATGATTTAGATGTCACTCTTTATGGTCGCTCGAACTCTTGTTCCTTCATGCACAATGGACAAAGGATTAAGCTTAACCCAGTCAAAACTAAGTTTGTTAGTGCAAGTAAGGCTAAAGAAGAGCCCAAAAAGCAAAGTATGAACCTCATTAGTCCAAAAGAACTTGAAAGGGCTGTTAATCAAGACTCCATCATCTTTGCTTTGGTTGTCAAGGAAATTGCACTAGATAGCTTTGAAGAACCAAGAAAAGAAGTACAGTCAGTGCTTCAAGAGTTCCAAGATGTTTTCCCTAAGGAGCTTCCAAATCAATTACCTCCTATGCGTGATATTCAACACGCCATAGATCTTGTCCCGGGAGCAGCACTCCCAAATTTTCCCCACTATAGAATGAGCCCTCGTTAACATGATGAGATGGTTAGACAAGTGGATGAGCTCTTGGACAAAGGATTTGTGTGTGAAAGCTTAAGCCCATGTGCAGTCAATACACTTTTGATCCCAAAGAAAGATGGACCCTAGAGAATGTGCATGGATAGTCATGCAATCAATAAGATTACTGTGAAGTATTGTTTTCCTATCCCTAGGTTAGATGATATGTTTGATATGATGTCGGGAGCCACAATCTTTTCGAAGATTGATTTGAAAAGTGGATACCACCAGATTAGGATCCTCCCGGGTGATGAATGGAAGATTGCTTTTAAGACAAAGGATGGTCTATATGAGTGGCTTGTGATGCCCTTTGGTTTATCAAATGCTCCTAGTACTTTTATGAGAATGATGACACAAGTACTAAGGCCTTTCATGGGAAAATTTGTGGTAGTGTACTTTGATGACATCCTCATTTATAGTAACTCAAAAGAGCAATATTTGGACCATTTTAAACAAGTTTGTTCCACTTTGAGGAGAGAAAACTTGTATGCCAACCTAAAGAAATGCTCTTTCTTCACTGATAGTGTCATTTTCTTAGGTTTTGTGGTTTCATCTAAAGGAGTTTCTGCTGACCCACAAAAGGTCAAGGCCATAGTGGATTGGCCCGAACCCAAGAACATTCATGAGGTTCGCAGTTTTCATGGGATTGCAACTTTCTATCGCCTCTTCATACGTGGATTTAGTACAATCATGGCACCAATCATTGATTGTATGAAGCAAGGTGAATTCCAATGGTCAAATGTCAGCGGTAAAGCATTTCAAGAAATCAAGAAGAAGATGACAGAAGCACCGGTGATGTGCCTACCAAACTTTGATAAGGTCTTTGAAGTGGAATGTGATGTGTCCGGTGTAGGCATAGGAGGAGTTCTTAGCCAAGATTGTCACCCTATAGCTTACTTTAGTGAGAAATTAAATGAGGCTAAGAAGAAGTATTCAACATATAACAAAGAACTCTATGCTGTGGTACAAGCTTTAAGATATTGGAGCCAGTATTTGACACCCCATGAGTTTGTCATTTATTTGGATCATGATGCTCTCTGCCACATCAATTCCCAAATGAAATTAAATGCTCGACATGTCCCTTGGGTTGAGTTTTTGCAAAGATTCTCTTTTGTTTTGAGGCATAAATCTGGTGTTGAGAATAAGGTAGCTAACGCTTTCGATTCGGAGTCACCTTACTTTCTGTGATGAGCAAAAAAGTTATAGGGTTTGAAAAGTTGCAAGAGGAGTATGAATTTTGCCTAGATTTTGGAGAAGTGTACACTACACTTAAGACTGAGCATCTTCGGGTTGTTAATGATTTTATCCTCTGAGATGGCTACTTGTTTAAAGCCAATAAGCTTTGTATTCCACGCACATTAGTTAGAGACTTTTTGGTTTGGGAAGTGCACGCGGGAGGACTTTCAGGACATTTTGGACGTGATAAGACAATTGAAGAGGTAGAGAGGAAGTTCTATTGGCCAAGTCTTAAGAGGGATGTTGCCAAGATGATTGGTCAATGTCGTCAATGTCAACTGGCTAAGCATTGCAAGAAAAATACCGGCCTTTACACTCCTTTACCAATTCCATACCGTCCTTGGGAGGATATTAGCATGGACTTTATACTAGGTCTTCCCCCTACCCTTAGGAAGTTTGATTCCATCCTTGCGGTGGTAGATCGGTTCTCTAAGATGGCTCACTTTCTTCCATGCTCTAAGACTTCTGATGCATCCAAGGTAGCCAAGATTTTCTTTGATGAGATTGTTAAGTTGTATGGGTTAAATCAATTGTGTCAGATAGGGATGTTAAATTCATGAGCTATTTTTGGAAGACCTTTTGGCACATGATGGGAACAAAGTTGAAATTCTCCACAAGATACCATCCTCAAATTGATGGTCAAATTGAGGTTGTCAATAAGAGTCTAGGAAATCTTTTAAGGTGTCTCATAGGTGAGAATGGTAAGACTTGGGAATCTATACTCCCTGTAGCCCAATTTGCTTACAATAACTCAGTCAATAGGTCCATAGGTATGAGCCCATTTGAAGTTGTTCATGGTTATACACATAGGAGACCTTTAGACCTTCTCCCAATGTCCTCACATGCTAGGGTTTTACGTATGCGTAGTAGAGTTTGCTAGTCACATGCATGAGCTGCATAAAGAGATGAACAAACGAATTCATGCTAGTAATCTTAAGTATAAGACTCAGGGCTGATTTACATCGACGTCATTTAGACTTTGATGTAGGAGATTATGTTATGATTCGTATCAGGCCTGGACGGTATCATTCAGGAACCGTTAAGAAACTACAGGCCCGCAGATCTTTGGCCAATTCAAGGTATTAAAGAAACTTGGAACTAATGCTTATGTGATTGATATACCTTCAGATTATGGTATTAGTTCTACTTTTAATATTGCTGATTTACTTGCTTTTAAAGGTCCAAATGATTATTCCCTATGACCCTTTTGATGATCCTCTCTCTTCTTCTTTGGCTAACCCTGTCCCTAGCCCTACACCATCTTGTTTCCAAAAGGCACATAAAGATATTATGATGTTATTTTGGATGAGCGATCTCTTTTCACTAGGGATGGAACAGTTCGGCGCTTCTTGGTTCATTTGCAAGGACAGCTGATTACGATTGTACATGGATCACCAGAAAGGCGTTGCGGCAACTTGATCCCGCTCTTTTGGAGGCTTACTTGGATACACTTGCTACCACCTCATCTCTTCCTCCTATCACCCGCACATATGAGCGTCGACAGAGGTGCTATGCTGATCCAGTGAGCTTATGGCTTGATGGAGTTTATTCTAATGTCACTTGATCCTTATGAGCTTTACTCGACGGGGTCGAGTTTCTCCCACCCCAGGGGAGTTGGTGCGGACACCACATGATGGCACATCTGTGGAGATTATCTTTATCATTTATGTTATCTTTATTTGGGTTTATCTTGAGTATTGGATTAGTATTTGAGATTGATAGGATTATCATATTAGTATTTGAGATTGTTTAGGATTTGTTTAGGAGAGTTTATCTTTATCATTATGATTCCTGGAAGCTCCATAAAGCTCCGGATGCTTTATCATTATTGAGATTATTTGCATTGATTTGTTTAGTGGTGATTCCAAAAACCTTAGGTGGGAAGCCTAAGGTTTTACGGTAGGACTAATCTAGGTGGGAAGCCTAGGTTGTCCTACATCATAAGACATTGAAATTTCAGCACGCTTAATAGCCACTTCTCCGCCATCATCTAAAATGGCATGGTACAGTGAGCCAAAGTCATTTGTTTCAATCTTGCAACCTTCTGAGAAGTTGTTAGTGGCTTCAAGTAGCATTTTCAAAGGAAAAATTTCCCTATCTATAATTTCCATCAAGCCTTGGAATCTTGTTGTTAGGATTGTGCGTCTAGGTCTTTTAGAACTGTTGGTTAGTGACTTGGCTGCAGAAAATAATGACAATATGGATTTGTTTTTGGAATGAGAGAATTTTGGAGGTGTTCCATTAGATTTTGAACTATTACTGCTTTTCGGCTTAAGAATCTCTTTGAAGGTTGTTGTGTGTCTAGGGCTTGCTGATATGGAAGGATAAGTTGGAATTATTTCAAAATTTTCAGAACTACTGTCTTTTTCAGACCTACCTGGTGGGAAAATTTTCAAAATTTTCAATGATGGTAAAATTTTCAAAATTTTATATAACACTGTAATATATAAAATTTTGCAGAACTACTGTCTGTTTCACACTCATATATGTTACTGGTGTGGCTGTTTCGATCACAATGATAAGGATTGTGAAATATGGATGAATAGTGAAGGGACTCTTTCTCAAGAGCAGCGACAATTTGGTCCAATCCTCAGGGCAACGCCATTTTTGTCTTCACGAAAAACTGACATCTCAGTACCCGGGTTTTACAAGTCAAAGCAGAATCCATCCATGGCCTCGGCATCTAAAGCTGGATCTGAAGCTGAGAAGGGGAAGAACGATGAAAAAAAAGCGGAATCAGGTTTGAAACCACCACCAGGAAACCAGAAAGTTGGTGCACAGAACCAAGGAGAAGCTGATTCGACTGAGAGGGTAATTCAGAAATTAAAGCAAACCGTTACTCTTGGTGATTTGCCAACAGAAAAAAACGCTCCACGGTGAAGCCCTAACACCCATTAATTGCGCTGCGCCCTCATCAAGCGCTGATTCACAATTGAAGGAGACAAACGTGGCCTTAAATGTGTTTGATCCCATTAAATCTCCTATCCAGCAAGGCTGTCAAACGGCTCCACTATTTCTGAATTTAAGTCCAAATATAATTCCACTTACTGATAGTCATGCAGTTATCCAAAACCAACAAATCAACCCTTCAATGCATTTAAATATGGAATTAAGTCTCCCAATGGAATTAAATCAGGAATCAAGGTCCAATTTATTTCCTTCTGTTGACAATCAACAAGCACATGACACACATGGGAACACTAGGAGTCTTTTGCATCCATCTCAGCCACGATGGACTAGGGTTGGTCGACCAAATAAACCAGTGCATGCTTCTAAGGCTCATGCTACTTCCCGCTGTGGGAAAAGATTGTTAACTCTATCTAAGGATCACTTCAAGTTACCCAATAATCATCAACAGGTTTCACGGAGTGAGGAGGAAGAAATTATTGAATTGGTGGCGGCTGATATTCAGCCCTGCCAGTCGCAATGAATTGCTTAGTGTGGAACCGTCGCAGGCTTGGGAACTTGTGTATGGGAAAGAAGCTTGGAGATATAATCCGGACAAAAGATCCCTCTGTTGTGTTTATAGCCGAGACACTAGCAGATGAAGCAAGGCTAGACATAGTACAAAGAAACATCAATTTCAAGGAGCTTCTATCTTGGCTCATCTCAACGCAGCATCACCTGGAGTTTTTCTCAGTCATGGCATGGCTAGTGTGGACTCAAAGGAACCAGATCAACTTAAACAAACCCAGCAACAGCTCCCACTCAACTGCCTCACTTGCAAAAGAGTACCTTGCTGAGTTCAAGGCGGTTCAGTCTCCCACACCAACTATGCATACAACCCCTCCTATGACATGTTCTTAGTGGCAGCAACCAGCGCAGGGAGTGGTGAAAATAAATTGTGATGGAGCTGTGTTTACCGACAAGAAAAAATCAGGTATTGGTGTGGTAATAAGGGACAATCATGGTTCGGTTTTAGGCTCACTTTCCAACAATTACCATAGGCCTATACCCCATTGGAGATCGAAGCAATGGCAGCAGCTACAGCACTTCAATTCGCCATGGACCCGGGATTTAATCATGTTATTCTAGAGTCCGACTCACTGGTCTTGGTAAATGCCCTTTACAATGACACTACTCTCTTGTCTTTGAATGGTTTGTTCATTGAGGATATTAGACTTCAAGCTAGGTTTTTTAATCAATTGCATTACTCTCATGTAAAGAGAAAAGACAATAAGGTTGCTCATAAGTTAGCTCGGCATGCTTTATGTATTTATGATTTTGTTGTGTGGATGAAAGATGTTCCACCACCTATATTTCCTGTTGTCCTAGTTGATATTGTTGGGTTTTCTTAATAAAATGCGTTACGTTTTCCCTAAAAAAAAAAAAAAAAAAAATCACACTCACATTAAAATCACAAGGGTGACAATTGTATGAACCCCCTTATTTTAATAGGGGTAAACCATAAACCTCACAAATTGGCTGCAAGAATGCTAAAGACTTAAAAAGAGGCTATATAACATATGTTCTAGCCTATGAAAAGCATACGACAAAGCTAGTCTATTGGTCTCTAATATCTAATTCCAAAGCTAGTCTATTGAGCATATGATATCCACCTTATTGCTGTATTATTTTTGTATTTTAATTATAAAATATTAAAAAAAAAAAGAAGCATCAAAGCAAGATAACAGTTCCATTAACGTCAGACAAGATATGTGAATAATTTGGTTAGTGTCCTAGAACAATCTGGTCTTGAATTTCCTTCATGACTAATATGCCAAGCAAATAATTACAAGTTTAAAACTTTCCTAGAGTAATGAATAACATGATCAACCTACAAATACCAACAAGCAAACAACAGTGAATTGGCTTGACTAATAAACCTGATATGTAAAATTTGAATAGCAACAACAGATAGATTTATTTAAAAAAAAAAAAAAAAAAAAACACACACACACACACAATAAATAGATTTAGCTATTACAATTATTCCTAACAACTTTCCTATATCCCTTAGCAGGGAGTCGGTCCCTGTCGTTTGTGCCCTCTTTGCACTGCAGCTCTCTTAAGATATTCTGCCAGTCTATCACAGTTCAATTTCCGAATCAGTAATTGATTCACAATTGCTTGCAATTGAATTGTAAGCAATTACCTGCCCTTCCAAAATCCCTTCCAAGGTACTTTGTATGCTGTTTGCAACCTTAGTCATTGAGGGGCAAAGTACACATTCTTCACTTACACAATCCAATGCTAGGGACGCAACATTTGCCAATGCCTCCATTTCCAATGGGGTAGGTGGTAGTACTTTTGGGTCCAAAATCCTGTGAATTTTCTTTTCGGCAATGTATGGCGCTACAAAATTCTTATCATTTTCATTTGCATGATATGCCTTGCGTCCGGTCAAAAATAATGATAATATGGAATTTTTTTTGGAATAAGTGAATTTTGGAGGTGTTCGGTTAGATTTTGAATTATTACTGCTCTTCGGCTTAAGAATCTCTTTGAAGGTTACTGTACGTCCAGGGTTTGCTGTGCTGGAAGGATCAGTAGGAATTATTTCATAAATTTCAGAACTACAGTCTGTTTCAGACCTACCTGGTGGGAAGTATTTATCTATGGAATTAGAGAATTGTGCTGCTGCATGAGGTGCTTCATTAGATTCTGAACAACTATCATCTATTTCAATTTCAGACATGGCAGGTGGGAAGAGTAATGAAATGGAAAGACTTCTTGCTCCATTAGCATCGGTGTCAGAGTTGTTGGCTGGAATTGGATTTGTTCCATTCAATACAGAACTAACAGACTCCAACTTGGCTGATGGGGAAAATGAAAACTCTACTAGTGATGGAATTCTTTCTTCTCTAATTGTTGGACTACCAAGTTCTGAATTGTTTGCTACAAATTCTGCAACCAAAAATATTGAAATCTGATGAGAAAATATCTAATTCTCATTAATAATCAAAAGAAGTTATAACCCTGTTATTATACTCAAAAGAGTACAAATCCAATTTGCTAATTACAATATGATAGTTGTACATGGACAAGCACGCGATAAGCACAGTAACTACTTAAAAAACAAAAAAATTGTAGCATAGGAAACTACTGTTGTTTATGCAGACAATACAAGAAACAAAATGCTTATTCCATTGTTTCATTTCTTTTACACTCCCCCTCCAAATGGACAATGGGAGCATGGATACTGATCACAAACACTTATCAAAAAATATAGATCACAACCATCTTGGAGATAAGTGTTGAAAATTGATAATGCTCAAAGCCATAGTCAGCAAGTCTACTTGTTGGGAAATGGGAATGTGTACCAACATGAAGTAACTTTATACTCCCAGCTTGTACCTTGTCCCTCACAATATGGAAATCTATTTCAATTTGTATAGTTTGTTCATGAAAAACTAGATTGGCCACCATATGAAGTGCTGACTGACTGTCACTGAAAAACAAAGTGAGTTGAGAATGAGAACATTGACCAGAGTATTGCATTTATTGTGATTTTATTTTGATTTTAGTATTTATTTCTGATTTCAACATTTTTAGCTATTTTCTTTTTATTTCAAAGAATTAAGAAATTAATAACTCCTTGGCAAACATATATATTATAATCCCTAGAGATAAAGCAAGTATTAGTTGAGAGATCAAGTAACTTGTAACCCTTAACACCAAAAGGGTACCCTAAAAATACACATTGCTTAGCTTTCGGATCAGATTTGGACCTATTATGGGCTATAGTAGAGGCAATCACATGCAATTAAAAACTTTAAGGTGTGAATAGGAAGGAATCTGCTTATAGAGTAGTTTATAGGGAGACATTATTTAAAATTAGGGTGTGAAGTTTGTTAATAATGTGCACTACAGTGAGTATACAATCACCCCAATACATTAAAGGAACATTAGAGTGTAACCTCAAGGCCCTTTCTATACATAGAATTTGTTCATGTTTCCTATCTACAAATGAATTCTATTGAGGAGTAGCAACACAACTATGATGGTGTATGACTCCATGAGTTTAAAACAATTCAATCATGAAAAACTCAAAGGGCATTGTCTAGACAATAGTAAAGGTTTGGTGTTTGACTTGGATTTCATAAGATAAATCCAAATTGATATAGTGTGATCATCAACTATGGTACAAAAAATATTTGCAACCTGCCACACATCACAATGAATCAAATCAAAAGCTTCAACGCAAAAATGATAATGAAAAGGAAATGGCAGCCTCTTTTGTTTTGTATGAGGAAAAAATGTCACAAGTCCTATTTGAAGCGGTATTTACATCTGGTAGTACATCCCTTAAACACAAAACCTGAGAATTTGAGGGATGCCCTTGTCTAAGGTGCCACAGCTTACTCATGTCACTAGAGTTCAAAGTAAAATTCACAAAGAATTTGTGTACAGGAAGATGAAAGGAAGGAAGAATAGAATTACAAGTGTTTGAGAAGTTGAATTTTGCAGCAAGTTAAGTCCATTATGAACCTCACCCACATCGATTGGCCTCCAGCATATAAGGTCCTATATGAAGCAGAAATTTGATAGTTTGACAAGACAACAAAGGAGTTTTTGAGTAGGCAGACTAAGATATAATAAATTGAAGGAAAATGTAGGCACACATAGGACATTTTCAAGGAAAAGGTGGACTGAAATTCTAACAGATCCTAATTAACATAGATATTTCACCATTTGGAAGTTCCACAACACACTGCTTAACAAATGTGATAGTGGAATGTAGAGCTACAGAATGCACAATGTTATTTGTAGCTCCGGTATCCACAGCTGATGTATCTCCCTCATATGCATGTCTACTAACCACTTCCCTTTTTTTTCTTTTTTTTTTTTTTTTTTCCAGAAAATACCGAATGCCTCAAATCACAACTGAAATCTGGACTATGAAAGTTCTGCAAAGAAGGAAAATTACCTGCCATAGAAGTGGAGATAGTTCCCAACATAGCCAAGAACAGTTGACATTGCTCCTGAGTGAATGTAAATGAAGTAGATGCAGAACTAGAATTCTTTTCAACAGTGTGACCATTCATTCCACAGTGATTGCAAGTGAGCTTTGCTTTCCCCTTAGAGTTCTTGTTATTTTTGTTTCCTAAAGAAGAAGATACCTTGGTAACTAGGGTTGATGATTCCACATGAGGACTTGAATTGTTTCCCACACTACAACGCCTTTCTTCTAGAATTAGCAAAGAGTACACTTTGTTGATGGGTGGGAGAGGATCCATCAACAAAATTTGTGCCCTAACTTGAGCATAGGAGTCATTAAGACCCATTAAGAATTGCATCACTAAATCTTGATGCTGAAGATCATTGAGTTTCTGACCTAAGTTGCAAGTGCAAAATCCACAAGAACACATTGGAAAAGGTCGAAATTTTTGCAATTGATCCCAGAGCACATTCAATTGAGTGAAATATGATGTAATTGATGATTGACCTTGAGTAATTCTAGAAATATCCTTCTGTAATTGAAAAACTCGTGCTCCATTTGTTTGTGAAAATCTTTCCCTAGACCGTTCCAGATTTCAAGAATAGTGTCCTTATAGACTATACATGTAGCAATTTATTGAGAAACAGAATTAAGGAGCAATGAATCCAAGCTTGAATTGCCAATGATGTTTTGACCATTGGAGATGAGAGAGTCAATGTGCCATCAATAAACTCTAACTTGTTCTTGGCAATCAGTGCCATTTGCATTGATCTTGCCCAAGTTGGGTAATTCTCTCCCACAAGAGGTTGATACACAAGCATAGCACCAGGTCTTTCTTCATGGTGCAGGTACAGAGGATTTGATAGATCATCCAAGATGGATGAGCTTCGTGAAGAGGATGAAGAAGTTGAAGTTGAAGTCAAAGCCATTGAAATGGATGTGTTTTCGACTTGCTACTCTATCAATATTCAATACATCGAAATCTGATGAGAAAATATTTAATTCTGATGAATTACTAATTAGCAAAAGTAGTTACAACTCTTGTTGTTTCTATGTTCTTTTTAGTACAGAATAATAAAACTAGTTACACAATGATTCTAAAAAAAATATATATATATATGTTTTACTGAAAAACTGTAGGTATTGGGGTAAGGGTTCAACTGTAGGTATTGGGGTATTGAGGTAAGGGTTCAACTGTAGGTATTGGGGTATTGGGGTAAGGGTTCAACTGTAGGTTGGTAAGGTACTTAGGGGTAAGGGTTCAACTGTAGGTATTGGGGTATTGAGGTAAGGGTTCAACTGTAGGTATTGGGGTATTGGGGTAAGGGTTCAACTGTAGGTTGGTAAGGTACTTAGGGGTAAGGGTTCAACTGTAGGTTGGTAAGGTACTTGGGATTCATTTACTTGTAATCGTTTGTTGTGATAATAGTGGAGTTTCGGGAGTGGTGACACGAAAATCACCCGATGGGGTCACCGTGATATTTATTTTCCATTTGCATAATTAGTTTATTGGTGATTTGTTTGTGCTACCACGTGTTTGCATTATAAATTAATTAATTAATAACTTGACTAATTAATTAATTAGTTTCTATCACAAGGGATCATTCAGTTTGTGGCCTATCATATAAGAACCCAGTTCATCCATGTCTTTATTTTGGTAAAAATTGATGAAAATATCTTTGTTGGCGGGACTTGAACTTGCTTTTAGCAAGTGAAATACCGTCTCGAGCATGCAAACCATTGGGCCACACACATCTTGTTGATTTGGAATGAAAAATTAATAAATATAAACTAATTAAAGTATCAAATATATTAAAAAATTAAATGACACATCACGGTTTGACTTTGATTGAACCTCGGTCCAGCCTCAAAAACCTTGAATCTCTCCCTTTCTTGGTTCATTAAATGGTTTGGGTTTCAAAACCATAGAAACACACTATTGGATCTAAAGGTTATGGGAAGATAATTCATGTGGGTGAAAAATCATTGAAATTTGATGTTCGGATCTTGCAGTCAAGTTAGTCAAAGTTATTTGAATTACAAGTGTGGAGATCAATGTTTATTGCTAATGATTTTCGGGCAGTCTTTGATTTATGATAGAGTCAAGTGGTGTTTTTTGGAGGAAGTGATGAGAAAATTGAGGTTTAATGAAAGATGGATTGCCCTCATGATGATTTGTGTCAAAATAGTTTCATATTTGGTGTTAGTGAATGGCGAACCAAAATGATTGATTCATCCTACAAGGGGAATTCACCAAGGCAATCCCCTCTCCCTTCCTATTTCTGTTATGTACGGAAAGTCTCAATAGTCTTATCTTGAAGGCAGAAAGTGAGGGCTCTATACACGGCTTTGCCTTGAGTAGAAGAAGTCCAAAACTAACTCATCTGTTCTTTGCAGATGATAGCTTACTATTTTGCAGGTCTAGCAAAAATAAATGCCAAAACGTGTTGGATATCTTGGCCTCCTATGAAAGTATGTCGAGGCAAAAAATAAACTGAGGCAAAACATCCATCTTTTTCAAGAAATCCACCATTGTTGCTATGAGGACAGAAATCAAGGAAGCTTTAGGAGTTCCTGAAATTCTGCATCATGACAAATATTTAGGTTTGCCATCACTGGTAGGAAGATACAAAAAGACGAGTTTTGATTACATCAAAGAAAGAGTTTGGAGGAAGCTGTAGGGTTGAGAAGAAAAACTACTATCATAAGCAGGGAGAGAAGTGTTGATTAAGGCGGTGGTCCAAGCTATTCCAATGTATACAATGTGTTGTTTCAAGCTTCTACTTGGCCTTTGTCATGAATTTGAAAAGCTCATCTGTAGGTTTTGATGGGGACAAAGAGGAGATCGTAGAAAAATTCATTAGGTCAAGTGGGAGGATATGTGTGAACCAAAATCCGAAGGTGGTATGGGTTTCAAGGAGTTACCTTTGTTCAATGATGCTCTATTAGCAAAGCAAACTTGGAGACTGTTGCATAATAACAACTCTTTGTTTTACAAAGTGTTTAAATCAAAATTCTTTCCAAATTGTTCTATTATGGAAGCAAAGGAAGGACATGGAGGCTTGTATGCTTGGAGGAGTATTTTGAAAGGAAAGGAGGTCATTGGGCAAGGCGTCAAATGGAGAGTTGGAAATGAGAAATCAATTAAGCTTTGGGGTGATAATTGGCTGACTTCTTTACAAATTCCAAGAATCCAAGGCCCTCTCACGGCAAAGTTGTAAAATGCCAATGTAAGATCTCTTATTAATCCTTCCTCTTGACAATGGGATCTAACCTTGCTACCTAATGTGTTCAGTCATGAGGAAGATGAATTGATTAAGAAAATTCCATTTAGCCGAATCAACTCGGCTGATGCTCTTTTTTGGCCATTTGTTCAATCCGGTCAGTACACAGCCAAATCCAGGTATTTTTTCCTCAAAACTGAAGCAAGAACAACAATTCCTTTGAACCATAACCATGCCGAGATGCTGAAACCATTATGGAAGAAAATTTGGAAGTTGCCACTACCGTGCAAAGTCAGGAATTTCCTTTGGAGAGCTTGCAGGAATGCCATTCCAATGATGACCAACCTGCTGCGTCGCTATGTGGTTGATGACCCGATGTGCTCTCTCTGTTCATAGCACAATGAAGATGTACTCCATTCACTATGGTCATGTTCGAATCTGGAGTTTCAGAGGACATATGAGCTTCCAAAATTTCCCTCAACTATTTCTCCATGTCATCGAGTCGGGTTGCAGCATTGAGTTGTTTGCAATGCAAGTTTGGATGATATGGTTCCGAAGAAACAAATTCCGAACAGCTCCACCAAGATTCCCTTTGAACCTCATATCCCAGCGAGCCTTTGAAGCTCTGATGCAGTACCGGTCTAACCAACCAAGAAAACTCCCAGAATCCCATTCGGTCAGACCACGTGCAAGGTGGTTACTGCCTCCGGTGGATTGGTATAAAGCCAATTTTGACGCCGCAGTTTTTTAGGATGATGGAAGAGCAAGTATAGGTGTGATAATCTGTGACAGTCAAGGCTCAGTCATGGTTTCTTTATCACAAAATATCCAGCTCTCTAATTTGGTAGTGGAAGTGGAAGCTATGGCAGCTAACCGTGCCATTAAACTTTCTTTAGAATTGGGATTTGACAAAATTATTTTTGAAGGCAACTCCGAGATTGTTATATGGGCTTTAAAGGATTGCTAACCTTCCGTAGCTTCTTTTGGTTTGCTGATTAGGGATGCCCAAGTTTGTGCTGGTCGGCTTAATTGGGTTAGGTTTCAACATGTTGGTAGAGATGGTAACAATGTAGCTCACAACCTTGCTAGACATGCACATGATATCATGAGTTTTTCTGTTTGATGGAGGATGTTTCAGTCCATTGTTTTGTTCTTTATTAGGCGGACATGCCTGTATCTTAATAAATTTTAAAGTCTTCTTTCTCAAAAAAAAAAAAAAAAAAAAAAAAAATTATCTTGAAAACTACTCGGAGAGTTTGACTACAATATCTACAAGGAACATTAGTCTGATCATATGACTTCCGAATGTGAGTGATCAAAGCTGAAAGATCTCCAATTGTTCCATGAGGGCCCTACTATTATTAAAGTTAGCACATGATTCGTGAAAGTCGACAACGAGGGTTAGCAAAGCTATAAATAATGAACCAATTAAGTTGTTTATGTGAACAATTCAAGCTTTGCTCCAGAATGTGTTGTTTATAATATAACTTATTAATTACACTCTCTCTTAAAGTTACTATGATTTTTTAATGAAATTTTATGTGTATTTTTGTGTTAGAACCTTAGGTTATGTTTGGTAACAGTTTTTGTTTTCTATATTTAAAAACTTGTTTTTTGGAATATAGAGAAAAAACAATTTTCTTGTATTTTTGAAATTAGAAACATGTTTGGTTAGTTGAAATTAAAAAAGATAGTTTTTTGAAGAAAAAAATAGAAAATACTAAAATATGTTGTTATTAGGATTTAAACTTTAATGTTAACTCATTAAATGAGATAGATTCATTAAATTAAATGCGTGTTTTCTTTGACTTTTGAAAATTGGAAACTAAAAACAGCATTTTGCATGTTTTCAGTTTCCTTCACAAATTAAGTTTTGAAAACAATTTTTGTTTTCTACCCATATTGAGTTGCCAAACAAGTTTTTTAATCTCAAAAATAGAAAATTGTTTTTGAAAATAGAAAATAAGGGGAAAAAACAGTTACCAAACATATCCTTATTCTCTCCCCTTTATGTGTGTGTTTCTAAAAAAAAAAAAAAAAAAAAAAAAAAAAACGACTCAAGAAAAGTGCTTATTAATATTCATTTGTTTAGCAAAAAAGTCAAACTTAGCTCAAATGCAAGCTTAGGCTCGACAATTTAAACATCCAAATTCAAACATAATAATGTTTAAAAATATACTTATATAAACTTGAGATTTAATTGTATATGTTTGTAAATAGATTTATATGACATTAAATTATTGTTTGAAGTTCATTGATAATATAAATAGCTCATTTGAGGTAAAAATTAATTCATAGATTTGTGAAGGGTAATTTTATTTTTCATTTATTTTTGTCATGCTCTTATACTATATGAGAAAAAAGAATAAGTTAATCAAGTAACTCATGAATAAATTCAAACTTGTTCAACAAAAAAATCCAAATTTATACATATAATCCTGTTTAGTAATCCAAATTTGCTATAATGCTAAAAGTGGTGCTTTTATTTCTAGAAGAACCATTAAGCCATCTTTCGCTATTGTCTGTGATGATGGCTCTGCCGTCCTGCTTGTGGGTTGCCAAAAACTGATTGTTCTGTTTTAAGTTTTGAAAAATCCTCCCAAAGTGGCATACATCCAATTGTGAAGGTAGACCCCTTTGAATTGAGAACAATTGTCCATTTTTCTATGAGAAATATAAAACTTCAGCCATTTTGATTTCATGTACAAACTAAGATTAGCTCAAATTTTGTAATTTTCCAAATTATCCAAATTTTGAACCTAATTGGGTATTTATTAGGTAGATTTGGAATACAATTATACAAATCTTCTATTCTATTTTTTGTATTTCGCCAATCACAACTTGTCTGTATTTATTTGACTTTTCTTATAAAATTGAGAAAAAGAATCAAACACATAACTTATCATAATTAGTGGAGCACAAAATAGAACAAAAGTAATAAGATATGAGATTTGTATTAGTAAATTTGTACTATATAAGTGATTGCAAGTACGCCTAATTATAATTCCTCAAATTATGTTAAAATTTGCACCTTTTTTTATGGGATGTTAATTTGCGCCTTGAATATTTGTTAGGTGTATATAAAGTATATTACAAGTATACTTTATAATTATAACTTGACTTAGTCAATGGTATCATTTAAAATTTAATGTTAAAAGTTAAAACTTCTGACTGGGCTTTCAAGCTGTGTTGAAGCAACCTCAATAATTGTTTATA
This sequence comes from Quercus dentata, assembly GCA_028216015.1. Classification (NCBI taxonomy): domain Eukaryota; kingdom Viridiplantae; phylum Streptophyta; class Magnoliopsida; order Fagales; family Fagaceae; genus Quercus; species Quercus dentata. Next base: position 96,782,444 of record CP116447.1, read on the forward strand.
AATATAAATTAATTAAAAAAAAAATTGTACATGTAACCATGCCAAGGTACAAATTCTTGATATTCCATAAATATAAAAGGAAAATGATAGAGATGTAATCTTTTTTACAAAAACTTTTACAAATTATTGATATGTTGGGTGATTATTAGTAAATAAAAAAGTGATGTTATTTTGCTTTCATTCCTTTGTAGCATGACACGACTTTCAATTGAGTTTAAGACACTCTCTATATTATCCGGTTGGGCTGAGGAAAACAAATCCTGAAAATAGGCTTCAAAGAACTTTGAAATTCGAACAATTGATGTGCACCGCCTCCCCTCATTGTCAAAAATTCCTAAGATGTGATTTTTGTGTTGGCGTTGGCTGGCATGATAACGGAAGTACTTGGTATTTTTGTCCCCAGCTGGTAACCAAATAGAGCGAGATCTTTGTCGCCAACATAGCTCTTCTTGATGAATAAGATTGCTAATTGTCAAGGGCGGTTTTTTGCGCGTCACCACATGCCTTTTGGAGGTGTGACTTTGCTAGGCCCGGATTTGTTTTGAAGAGGTCAACTCGGAACTCGACATTGGGCCGCATAGACCAATGGTGACCGGTGTATTTTTGAGCCTACAAATAGATAAACCCAAAGTCTTAGAATCATGATAATGGTTGAAATAAATAAATAATATGCTTAGCATTATAGCTTTGATTAAATGGTGAATTGATACATTATTATTCTATATATTGAGTGATGTCCAATATTAGAAAATAATCAATTAGGTGTCAAATGTCCAACAATGGGATGAGTCCAATAGTCCATGTCTAGTTGCGGTTCATGGTTCATGTTCATCATAATAAGGTATGTCTAGCAATGGTCCATGTCCAAATAATATATATTCGGCAATGGTTTATGTCCAAGTAATATATGTCCATTGGTGGTGTATGTCCAAATGATACAAGTCCAACAATTGTTTATGTCCAAGTAATATATGTCCATTGGTGGTATATCAATTTATTAATATGTATTTTTATTATTAGTGAGACAATGTTTATTAAATGGTGAGATAATGGTAAAATGATAATGAGTTGACATTTACTCTATAATGTAATTTCAAAGATGGAGAAAACATTGACTTATTTTTTATGTTTCGACTCAAATGTGTAGCATCACTTTGTTCTTCATGTGATTTGTGGCTCTAACCGTATAATGTTAGTGAGCTTCATAGTTTGTGGCTCTAGCTTTATAGTGTTAATGAGCTAATAAGATTCCAATAGTATAATGACATTAGTTGAGTGGTAGAATAATAATGAACAAAACATACTTGATAATATAAGTTGGAAGGTAAAATATAATGACTTATCTTCATAGTTTAAGGCTCTAGCCGTAACATCGATGGACTTAGCATTTTAGCAACCTTCAAACTTTGCAGTTCCAGCCGTACAATACCAATGGACTTAACATTTTAGTAGTATGGTGAAGTGAATCCTTTCATGGTGACTTCATCTTTAAAGGGGAAAAATGGGTGCAACTGGAAGGAGAGAGAATAAGTCCAGTTGTGTGCATAGGTTGGTTAAGTTTATCCCCTTTCATCATACACTTAAATGACTTTCCCCATGTAATATTATTTTAGTTTTTAGTCAAATATGAGTGATATTGCCTTCCATAAGAAGGGCTTTTGATTTTATAAGTTTTTGCATTTCATAAGAAAGAGCTTTTAGTAATAAGTTCTTGGAAGAATGTTTGATATATTTTAAGATGTGTGGAGATGGTAAGAAATATGTATATATTGTGAGATATGGTGTTTTTTAATATGTATGAGAATTATTTGTAGATACTTTGTTGGACATAGATCTTGTATATGTATACTTTGTGAGATATGAAGTTTAGAGATATATGAGAAGTATGTATGGGTATTTTGTGAGGAATGTGTTTTGTAAAATAAATGAAAGTATGAGATAGATAAATGAAGGTTAAATGTAGTAAAGGCTACTGCTGGGATTGTTTTTTTTTTTTTTTTTTTTTTTTTTTTTTTTTTATTATGACATTGGTTATGTTGCTTTCTAAAAAGGAAGATTTTGTATGAGAAATAAAAAATGAGATGAAGATGTGTTTTGGATAGCAAAAATGATGAAATTTCAGAATAATGGAGTGTGCAAAAGATGGGTAATGGATAATGGTATGTTGTAACACATCTGTTGTGTTGTTATCTACGAAGAGGGACTTTGTAAGAGAGATGGGGAAGTGTGAAAATGTGTATTTTGCAGCAAAATGAGTGAAGTTTCTGCATAAGAGGGTGAGAGAGGGATGAATCTGAGAGAGAGGATTAGAGAGGGAGATCGGAGAAGAGACCCTTAGTGTGTAGTTTGGTCCTCTTTATATAGAGCAAAGCTATGTAACTAGATCAAAACTAGTTGAAGGGAAACTTAGCAAATCAGGACAAATCTTTGACAAAGTAAGTGATCTTTTGTTTTTTGGCCAAAAGAAGAAAGTTTGAGACTTTGAGGCTAAAGTTATAGCTAAAACAACTGTCAATCGTAGCTATTATAGCTGGATGATGTCATCCGAATGACATCATTTGCTTGGAGGAAAGTATTTGACATTAAATTCATGATTTGACTAAAGATGGTGAGATAAGCTTTATGAGATTTTTCTTGTACCACAGCTGGAGCTACTGCAGAATGTGTTGGAACTGTTTTAGCTTCGTAGAAGCTGTTTTCTGCTTCTGTTGAGCTGTCTGCAGCTTCCGTTGGAGCTATCTATAGCTTCTGCTGGAGCTGCTTTTGCAAAACAACCTGTCTGGGGTTGTTTGCAGCTTCCGTTGGAGCTGTTGTTGGTACTTTTTGGCTAAGTTTCCTCTCTTGGAAAAAATATATGCTTAGTCCACATATAATTTTGGTAAATAATAGACAAATTGGTTGATATTTGATGAAGTTTTAGAGATGTAATTATGGTCTTTTTGTATTTTAACCAAATCTTGCAGAGTAAGGAGAGTATTTTAATGCTAGATATGAGATATTAATATATATTAAGCCATGTGTTTGGAATTGATTTAGATGATAATAATATAATTAATATGAAATGATATAATTACATTTTTAAACTTATATTATATAATGGACATTAATTTTTATGTAAAGAGTATGAGGAGTTTTATCATTTTAAGTGTTATGTGATATGAAAGGCTTACTGAATATTACCTATTGCATACTAACCCGTCAGAGTTCAGGGAATTGGGGGAAGACATACCAAGCAACATGCCTTCCTTTATCAACTTTGAACCACTAAAGCTTTACTCAACATACTTCTTGGCCCTCCAAACCACGACTTCCAAAATTCCCCCCATGAGACTCATGAGCTTAGATCATGAGCAAAAAATGAGATGTTGTGTCATGAGCTCAAACTATGGGCCTTGATGAGATTATATCGCCATGAGTTTTCGACCATGGGCTTCGACATCATTTTTGTGAATAAAGACTCGTTTGGGCTTTAAAATAGATTCTCCCAAAATCCATGATAATGTTGATGTGGTGCACGTTGCCAATGAAATGAAGCCATGTGGTGTGAAAAATTTGTCCTCAACACTAATGTCTACTTTGAGATCTTTGATGGAGCCTACACATGCAGCATTGTTCAGCAAGCATAATTGCTCCAACAATTTTTGTTTTTCTTGCAATTGAGTCTTTGTGGACCCAAAAGTGTTACAACCCCAATCTGCAAGTGCAAACCTGCATCTCTTTATTTTTTCAAAAAGTCTTGACATTGGCCTCCCAGGGAGCACTTTGGTCTCCCATGCCATTTGGATCACATTACCACACTCAAGGTGGGTGGCTCATCGCTCCTCAAATCTTTATGGTGTTTTTTTTTTTTTTTTTTTTTTTTGTTTGTTTGTTTGTTTGTTTGTTTGTTTGTATTGCCACCTACCTCTGGTCTTGTGTAGTGATAAGTATTGGAATGTGGTCCGAATAGGGTGCTTGCAAGTGAGTGACTTTGGTTTTAGGGAACCTGTCTCTCCAGTCAATTGTGGCACATGCCTTGTCCAACCTTTCTTGCACAAAATCATCTTCAATATGACCATTAGTCCATGTAAATAAATTACCTTTAAAGCGTAAATCCACTAGTCCACAAAGTAAGAGGGCTGCCCAAAATTGCTGCATAGGTGCTAGTGGCTTTGGCAGGTGCCCCTGTTTTTCTTTTGACTGCAAGATCTCATTGAAGTCCCCAAAGCAAAGCCAAGGGATTGAGTGTTTAGTGTGGAGGTGTTTTAAGAGTTGCCGGGACTCATGTTTTTGTTGTTCATCCGACCATCCATAGAAACCTTTTAATCTCCACGGGTTGGCAGGATCATTTACAATGAAAGCATCTATATGGTGTAAGGTACATGTTTGGATGTGCAAGTCAATTTCCTCCTTCCATAACAATGCTACACTTCCACTCAGTCTAATACTAGGTATACAAACATACAACAATAAGGTATCGACTGCTTTGTTTCCATGAGAAACAAAATCTTGGGAGCTTTCTCCCTTACAAGGTGAGAGAGCACATTTACTGCATGTTAGTTCCCAAGCCCCCAGCAGTTCCAACTGAGGATTTTCATTGCTCCCGACGGGGCTACCTTCAAGTTATGTCCTGCAATTTGAAGATACTTGAGTTAAAAGGTTAAAAAAAAAAAAAAATAGAGTTAATAGATTAAGGTAAATTAACTGTCATTTAAACCTTCAAGTCATGACTTTTATTGAGTTAAGTCATTCCTTCAATGTATTAAGTCAATTAATAGATTAACATGTCACTTTTATTGAGTTAATAAAACCTACCAGTCTAATTAGAAATGCAAGTTGATAACTATACACTTCAAGTCAACAAATTTGACCACTCCATACCCTTAGTGCGGTAATCACTCCACAAGTACAAGTACTTGTGAGGTGTGGGAGATAAGGGCCGAGATTCAAGTCTCCATGATGGAATTTCACACTAAAGATGAGCCCATGATATGCCAAAAATTTGATATGGGTGCATGGGTTTATTATTTTTCTTTTTTCAAGTTTAGTGAAGTTTATAGTTCATCTTGAATCGGTATTAGATTTTGTCACATTTCTTCTTATATTGTTTGAAATTTGTTGGTGGATTTGAGTTAATGTGTTGTGTCTTGGCCAAAACTTTCATGTGGCGTTGGAGTTTTAAGCATTTCAGATTTGGGGATTTTAAAGGCAGTTGAGGTTTGGATTGGGTTGTGTGGGTGTAAGTGTAAATTTGTCTCACCAGTAGAACTGTTTAATCTATGTGGGCCAATCATTGTGCACCATGTGTTTATAAGTTTAAAAATAAATTAGTTTGGTCAATGTCAAATAACACATTAGCATTCTGTCAAGTCATGTATGACCTAAACTAACAAACATATACGAAAGGACGAAAAGTAGAACATTTTACAAAGTTTAGAGACCAAAAATGAATTTTTGAAAGTTTAAGGACCAAAAACAAACTTTTGTGAAAGTTTAGGGATGAAAATGATATTTTACCCAAAAGAAAAGCCAACAAATTTTAACCTTTTTCACCCTAAATAGATAATCAAATTACCAATCCATTAAAGCTATAAACTTTAATAAAAAAAATTTCAAATTAATTTAATTAATTGAAAACTATACTTGACCATCCATTATACCATTTATTCTCAAACTTATAATTGGTTGATGATAATGGGGAATTTTAAATTGTTGAGTGGAAGTTTGAAGTTGTGTGTGAGAATTTCCAAGAAAATTCTTTTTCTTTTTTTAAAATTGAATTTGAGAAAGAAAGATGGAGGAGAGTAAGGGGGTGTTTGTTATTATTGTTTAAATAATAGTTTTCAGTGTTTAAACAATATTATACGTATTTTCACACACTTTTTCACCCATACATATTTCCACAAAATAACAACAACGTTATTAGAAATCTTTTACCAAACGGGCCTTAACTTATTGAAGGTCTAATACGTTTTTGACAAGGAGGGTGGCAACATTTTTGTCGGGTAGTTTTATTAGGTGGGACTCCCTATAAAATCATACATAGAATTCACCTCTTTCTGCAAAACAATGGAAATCTTTAATCCAAAACCCTTCATTCATTTCCGACCATCTTCGCCATTCTACCACCAAATACGACCACCCTCTCCTCCTCTTCAAGCTCTGCTCTGAAAAGCTCGTGGAAGCAGTTAGTGAATAGACATGGGCATTGCATTTAATTTGAGGTTATATATAAATATATATATATATATATATATATATATTATGGCCTGAAACAAAGGCTTATAAAATAAGGGAAAGCCCATGTAGTAATGGGTTGGAGTGTTGTCTCTTTCTCTTTTCATCTTTCCATGCATATCATTTCATTCATCATTTTGCTTGTTGGGTTCTTGGGATTTTTATCATTTGGTATGAAAAAATCTTAGATTTAACTTATCAAAAAAAAAAAAAAAAAAAAATCTTAGATTTATGTTTTTGTTGGGTTGTGACTTTAATTGTTTGTTATTAACATATATTTCAAAATTGAAATCTTTAAGGAAAAAAAAAATATTATGGGGCTTAATTGAGCTGGATTCTGACTTTGTGTGGAGGTTGAGATTCAATGTAACATTTGTTACATCTAAAACCAACACTTAAATGTTTCATACATGTGCGTTTGTCCAATAATCTCTGTTAACTTGTCAAACATATCCCAATGTTAACTTTATTTCCTTCTTAAATTTTGTGTTACAACATTTCAATACTTATTGGATTGGATACTATTGGTTACAGCTTGCAAAATAAGTCTATAACATAAGATTCTGTAACGTGGGTTTTAATGTCTGAAGTAAACTTAGATGTAGTAGTACCCAATCAAATTCAACCCATGTGGTGCATTGGCCACTAAGTTATATCATTGAATTTAATTGTCCTTGGGAAATGATAATTTTTTGTATTGATTGGTCAATGCAACATTGAGGAACTAAGGTATAGTATTTATGGAATCGTACCTAAGTTTTGTTTTGTGTCAATTAATTTATCTTTTTTTGACTTATAGAATAGGAACACAGGTATTATAATCGACTATAATTTGCATAAGTAGTTTTTAATAATATAGCTGGGAGTTGATTTAGACCCAAAAAAAAAAAAAAAAAAAGCTGGGAGTTGATTTGTGTCATTTGCATTAAGTGTATGTGTATGTGTATGTGTATGTGTATGTGGGTGATTTCTCCCCATTCATATTTTATTTGATATACATAAAGGATCTTGTGTTTTTAAGTTCTCATTGCAACTGTTTAGTCAAAGAGGTTCTCGATTTGGAGGTTGTTTCTCTGAAGCATTTTCTTTCTAAAGAGGAAGAAAATCATGACAATTCAATTGTTAGAAATTGCAAATCAATTAGATGATGGAGAGTGAATCAAGAGAGACTGGCAGAATACCTTGGAGAGCTGCAGCGCAAAGAGGACAAAAACGACTGTTATGTTTCTGCTTTGAGAGGAGAAACATTGACTAGGAAATCATATTGACTCTCTCATCTCCAATGGCCAAAACATCATTGGAAATTCAAGCTTGGATATTGGATTCATTGTGACAAAATGGTTGCTTCATGGATCCTCAATTCCGTTTCTCAAGAAATTGCTACAAGTATAGTCTATAAGGCCACTGCTCTTGAAATCTGGAACGACCTTAGGGAAAGACTTTCACAAGGAAATGGACCACGAGTTTTTCAATTACTGAAGGATATTGCTGGTATTACTTAAGCTCAATCATCAATTACATCATATTTCACTCAATTGAAAGTGCTCTGGGATCAATTACAAAAATTTCAACCTTTTCCAATATGTTCTTGTGGATTTTGCACTTGCAACTTAGGTCAGAAACTTAATGATCTTCAGCATCAAGATTTAGTGATGCAATTCTTAATGGGTCTTAATGACTCCTATGCTCAAGTTAGGGCACAAATTTTATTGATGGATCCTTTCCCATCCATCAACAAAGTGTACTCCTTGCTAATTCAAGAAGAAAGGCATTGTATTGTGGGAAACAATTTAGGTCCTCATGTGGAATCATCAACCCTAGTTACTGAGGGCTTGTTTGGAAGTTTAGAGAGGGAGGAGAGTATAAGAGAGGAGAGTAGTGGGGAAGAGAGTAGAGGGGAATGGTTATCTTTCACCTTATTTGAATGTTTTTAAAATTAATAAGGGGGAAGGGAGTAATTAGTCATTCCTCTTATTTGGATGTTTTAAAAATTAGAATAGAAAGGAGAGGAAATGATTTAAATAGATAAATTTACCTCTATTTGAAAGTGGACTTGCAACATTGATCTATGATTAATTTGTTAGATTAAATAATTATTTAATCAACATTCTCATTCCATCAAATATCACTAATAAAATTATAAAACTACTATTAACTATTATAAAATAATTTTTATTACCTCAAAAAAAATTATAATAAAAATAAAAATCCTTCATAAATTTCTACGCTTTCCTCGCATTTCTCACCAACCAAACAAAAAGCTAGCTCCACCTTAGTCTATCATATGACATCCAAAAAGTAAAATTAAAACTCAAAATTTTCTGAGCAACCAAACAAAGAGAGAGAGAGAGAGAGAGAGAGAGAGAGAGAGATGCTGGAATTTTATCGGCGAGGAGAGAAAGATCGAAGAGACCGGAATTGCTTTCACTGCTACACCAAGACTCGGTTCCACCGTCTCCACGCACACTTTGCAATCCATGATCTCCACCTCCCAAAAAAACCCACGTCATTTTTGTTCTCACCACCCCGATCACCACGACGAAGAAAATGATGACGATTCTTCTTCCTCGTGACATGTGTCAACCATCCTCACCGATAAAATTATATATTCACGACAAACTCATTTTCTCTCTCCAAACCCTAGAACTCTCGGGGAGCTCAGGAAAAAAGAAATGAAGAAAATATTCGGTTTTGGGTATTGGATCTTTGGATCTATGCAATTAGAGACTTTGTGTAGTATTCGGTTTTGGGTTTCTCTTTTTTGTTTGGTTGTTGAGAAAATATTAGATAGAAACTGTAAAGATACTAAATTTAGTAGAAATTGTGTTTGGTTTGTAAGAAAGCATAGCAAGATTTGTCATTTGTAGTGTTAAACCATTTGGGTTCATTTTTTTTTTTCGTTCACCTTAAATTTTCTCAGGAAACAATCAAAGATTATTTATATAATCGGTTTGTAATTTTGTTAATTTAGAATGGGTAAATTAGAAAATTCATTTGGTCAATAATTTATCTATTTTACTCTTCCTCCAAATCTCTCCAATTTGGAGAAATAAAAATGAGGGGTTAGAGGTAGTTGAAACCCCTCCAAACCCCTTCCCCCTTTTTCTTTAAAAAACTTCCAAATAAGGTAATTGAATTACTCTCCCTCCCTCTGGTCTACTCTCCCTCCTTTCTTTAACTTCCAAATAGGCCATGAGTTATCTTCTTCTTCGTGAAATAAAAATAACAAGAACTCTAAGGGGAAAGAAAAGCCCACTTGCAATCATTGTGAAATGATTGGTCACACTATTGAAAAGTGTTACAATATCCATGGCTACCCTCCCGGCTTCAAGCCATAGGGCAAGAATTCCTTAGTTGTACACCAAGTCAATCTTCAAGATGAACACGTTGAAAAGAATTCTAGTTTTGTTTCTATTTCGTTCCCATTCACTCAAGAGCAATGTCAACTATTCTTGGCTATGCTGGGAACTCAGATTCAATCAAGCAATTTCGCTTTCACTAATAAAGAAACTCACATGACCAACAATGTAATTCAGCTAGCCGCTCACTCCACTTCTATGGCAGGTAATTTTCCTTCTTGGTAGAACTTTCATAGTCCTAATTTCAGTTGTGATTTTTGGCATTTAGATATTTTCTGAAAAAAAAGTGTTTAGTAGACTTGCATATGGGGGAGATACTTGGGGTGTGAATACTGGGGCAACAGAAGACACTGTGCATTCTGTAACTATACTTACTACTATCACATTTTTTAAGCATTGTGGTGTGGAACTTCCAAATGGTGAAACAGCTATGGTAATTCTCGTAGGATTTGTTGGAATTTCATCCCACCTTTTTCTTGGAAATGTCCTATGTATGCCTACAATTTCCACCAATTTATTATATGTTAGTCAGCTTACTCAAAATCTCCTATGTTGTCTTGTTAAACTATGAAATTTCTGCTTCATATAGGACCTTACATGCTGGAGGAAAATAGGTGTGGATGAGGTTCATAATGGACTCCATTTGCTGCAAAATTTCAACTTCTCAAACACATGGAATCTGTTCTTCCTTCCTTTCATCTTTCTGTACATAAATTCTTTGTCAATTTTACTATGAACTCTAGTGACATGAGTTAAGCTATGGCACCTTAGACAAGGGCATCCCTCAAATTCAAAGGTTTTGTGTCTAAGGGATATATTACGTGATGTGAATGCTGTTTCTAGTAAGACTTGTGACCTTTTTTTGTCATGCAAAACAAAAGAGTCTTCCGTTTCCTTTTCATTATCATTTTTGCATTGAAGCTTTTGATTTGATTCATTGTGATGTGTGGAGGGTTACAATTATTTTTTGTACCATAGTTGATGATCACACTATATCAACTTGGATTTATCTTATGAAATCCAAGTCAAACACCTCACCTTTACTATAGTCCAGACAATGCCCCTTGAGTTTTTCATGATTGAATTGTTTTAAACTCATGGAATCATACACCATCATAGTTGTGTTACTCCTCCACAATAGAATTCAGTTGTGGAGAGAAAACATGAACACATTCTATGTGTAGAAAGGGCCTTGAGGTTACACTCTAATGTTCCTTTGATGAATTGGGGTGATAGCGTACTCACTGTTGTGCACATTATTAACAAACTTCAGACCCTAATTTTAAATAATAAATCTCCATATAAAATACTCTATAGGCAGATTCCTTCCTATTCACACCTTAATAATGTTTTTAGTTGCCTTTGTTTAGCCTCTACTATAGCCCATAGCAGGTCCAAAATCGATCCTAATGCTAAGCAATGTTTATTTTTAGGGTACCCTTTTTCTGTTAAGGGTTACAAGTTACTTGATCTCTCCACTAATACTTGGTTTATCTCTAGGGATGATAGTATATATGTTTTGCCAATGAGTTATGAGCTTCTTAATTCTAAGAAATAAAAGAAAATAACTAAAAATGCTGAAATCAGAAATAAATACTAAAATCAAAATAAAATCGCAATAAATGAAATGCTCTGGTCAATGTTCTTATTCTCAACTCACTTTGTTATTCAGTGACAGTCAGTCAGCCCTTCATATGGGGGCCAATCTGGTTTTTCATGAAAAAACTATACAAATTGAAGTAGATTTCCATATTGTGAGGGACAAGGTACAAGCTGGGACTATAAAGTTCCTCCATGTTGGTACACATTCCCAACAAGTAGACTTGCTGACAAAGGCTTTGAGCTTTATCAATTGACATGTTGGTACACTTCTCTCCAAGATGGTTGTGATCAATTTTTTTTGATACATCTTGAGGGGGAGTGTCAAAGAATTGAAACAATGGAATAAGCATTTTGTTTCTTGTATAGGCTGCATAAATGACAATAGTTTCCTGTGCTACAAGTCGTAGTGTACTATTTTTTTTTTTTTTTTTTAAGTGATTATTGTGTTTGTCGCATGCTTTTCCGCGTACAACTATCATATTGTAATTAGCGAATAGGAATTGTACTCTTTGAATATAATAACAGAGTTATAACTTCTTTTGATTATTAATTAGAATTAGATATTTTCTCATCAGATTTCGATATTTTGGTTGCAGAATTTGTAGCCAACAACTCAGAACTTGGTAGTCCAACGATTATTGAAGAAAGAATTGTTTCACTGTTTGAGTATTCATTTTCCCAATCAGCCAAGTTGGAGTCTATTAGTTCTCTATTGAATGGAACAAATCCAATTCCAGCCAACAACTCTGACACTGATGCTAATGGAGCAAGAAGTCTTTCCATTTCGTTACTCTTCCCACCTAACATGTCTGAATTTGAAACAGATGAGAGTTGTTCAGACTCTAAGGAAACACGATTCTCTTATTCGATACCGTTATACTTCCCACCAGGTAGGTCTGAAACAGACAGTAGTTCTGAAAATTTTGAAATAATTCCAACTTATCCTTCCATATTAGCAAGCCCTAGACACATAACAACCTTCAAAGAGATTCTTAAGCCGAAAAGCAGTAATAGTTCAAAATCTAATGGAACACCCCCAAAATTCTCTCATTCCAAAAACAAATCCATATTGTCATTATTTTCTGCAGCCAAGTCACTAACCAGCAGTTCTAAAAGACCTAGATGCACAATCCTAACAACAAGAATCCAAGGCTTGATGGAAATTATAGATAGGGAAATTTTTCCTTTGAAAATGTTACTTGAAGCCACGATAGGGATGGCCATGGATCGGGTATGGGTCGGGTATACCCATACCCGATCCGAAAATTTTACCCATGGGTACCCGATCACCAATACCCGATAATACCCATACCCGAATCTTACCCGAACATATTATCCATGGATATTCATACCCTACCCGAACCCGAAACCCATTGAATTTTTTTTTTTAATTCAAAACATTATAACATAAAAACTAACCAATCTTAAAAAAGAAAAAACTAATCAATAAAAAAAATGTGATAAATGGAAACCAAGAAAGTTTCATTTATATATCATAATAGAGTCATACCATATCTAAACTTTCATAACACATTCATATATCAAAACATAAAGATTGCAAATAAGAAAAGAAAGCATAAGAAGTTTATAACTTTGAGTTGACAAATAGCTCCTTCATTGTATCATCATGTTCACTGACAACCATATACACTGACAGCAGAGACCTAGTACAGATAGTCCCCTCAAGTACATGCACAAATAGTCCCCTCAAGTACATGCACTCTGAAGATGGTGGTTCGGTGTTGAAGGGTGATGAGGATAACCATAGCCAGCAAACCAATCAGGAGGATTATACAAAGTTCACTGTCCACAAACTTAGCATGTCCAACACTCCAACCAAACAGCAGAGATACTTCTTCAATCCTTCAAAGGAGTTCTAAACATGTTGGAAGCACAAAGACCACACAATCGACATGAAACAATATCTGAAACATGAAAAAATTAATCACCAATTGGGCAGTTGCCAAGTTGAATTTATCACTTCATGGTGAAACATGAAAAAGCAACTATCCTAAATCTTCATGGAAAACAGCAAAATTCATAAGAAAAATTATCTTACAACTCTCCGGAGAATAGGCTCCAATGATGAACAAAGTTTCTGCAGATTATCCACCTTTAGAGCTTCAACAATTACACTGCAAGAAATCGGATCTTTTGAGAAACAATATCTGAAGGCTATCAACATTGCAAGGGAAATACAAAATGAAAGACTTAACACATAACTCCACAATATTGCTGTTGGAAATTCAAAGTTAAAAAGCCAATTCAAACTTTTAGGTACAGAAGCAGGGATGTTTGGACCGTGTAAGTCACAACAGAACCCAATAATATATTGGAGAAACAATTAAAAAAAATATTAGAAGCATCAAAACCTGGAGGAGAAAAAAAACCATACACATGCGCGCACACAAAACTAGGTAAACCAACTTTACAGATGAGAGAACAAATACAAAAGGTTTACAGTAGATAATCATTAAAGTTAAAAGGACATGATAATCAACTTTGATTAAGAATGCACCTGATTACTTCAATAAACCATGTAGCCTGAAAAGGCTAGCAAGTTACCATGTTGAAGAAGACATATATAGCTATATATATTATTATTCAATGTTTGCAAACAAACAACACTAGCAATTCTTATTACAAGCTATACCCCACCAAATCAATTAACATATTACAAGAATATAGTACATAGACCAAAATCAAGGATAATCAAGGATAATAATACCTATCCATTAGTCCGAAAGCTCCATGGCATGACTTTCCTCCAATTCATCTTCTTCATAATCATCAAGAACGTTTTGAATGGTAGCATCTTTTAATACACTTTTAAGTTCGCTCCATAACCAATTCTGCCCACACATCAATGCTTCTAAGGTATCATGATGAAGACGGCTACGATGTGGACTCAACAATCTCCCACTAGTGCTAAAAGCCGACTCGAGGCAAATCGTTGTCATAGGAATAGCCAAAATATCCCTTGCAATGCGTTGCAAGGTAGGATACTTACTAGCATTACGCTTCCACCAACCCAAAACATCAAATTGTTCAGTTCTAGGTGCCACTTTCTCACTAGTATAAAGTTCAAACTCCGATATAATATCCCTACTCCTTTGGCCTATGTTAGCAATCGCATTACTAACAAATAAATCATAGTCCCTCATTGTATCATCATGTTCATGTGCAGCACTTGATGTAGATGTAGAAGATGAAACTTGAGAATAAATGACTCCTCTATCAATGCTTTCTAAGTCATAGTCCGCAAACAACTCAAAAAGAAGGTTCTTAACCTTGTCAATTTCTTCGTTAGCCTTACTACCATACATTTTATTAAAATAAAAGGTCAATAACATCAATTTATATCTTGGATCTAAAACAATAGCCAAACTCATGATATCATGAACGTCACTCCAATATTTATCAAACTTAGCTAACATCTTTCCCGCCATTTTCTTAACCAACTCATCTTCACTTGAAAGCCACTGATTTAATTCCAACTTCAACTGAAAGATCAAGGAAAATAATGATTAGCTGTAGGGTAGGCAGTGCCAGAAAGCAACTCAAGAACTTTATGAAAATAACCCAACTTCTCACAAACAATTTGTGCTACCTCCCAATCCCTATTAGTTGGAGCAAACTGATATTGAGGCTCACAACATAGTAAACGTGGAAAAACATCTTTATAAATCAAGGCAGCGGGTGAAAGCATCAAATATGTAGAGTTCCAACGAGTCCTACAATCAAGTACTAATTCCTTAGTACTTGCAATATGTGATTGGCGAGATATTTTTTCAAAAATTTCTGTTCTTTTTGGTGATTGAGTCCAAAAATATACACTACTTCGAACCTTCTCAATACCATCACCAATTACATTCAAACCCTCTTGAACAACCAAATTCAGAATATGTGCTGCACAACGCACATGCAACAATTTTCCACCTAAAATAAGTGAACTAGCTTGAAGCTTATCCGAAACAAGTTTCATCATACCATCATTGTTGCTAGCATTATCTACGATTATGGCGAGATAACTTCAAATCAATGTTCCAATCAGAAAGACACTCCAAAAGGATTTTAGAAAGAGAATACTTATCATGTGGAGATGGCATACGAATAAACCTAAAAAAATAAACATAAATATGATTAACTAAAGAAAGCAAAAAGTTAATAAGCTTGCCTAAGACTCTAAAAACTAGTACAACAAAATGACTCAAAGAAAAAAATACCTTATAACCCGGCTTTCCAAAGTCCAAGAGTCACTTATATAATGAGTCATGATTACCATGAATGACCTCTTCTGTTGTTTGCAGTCCACAAGTCCGTTGTGATTGCAACTTTACTTGCATTCTTGTCAATTTCTACCATAGTCTTCTGCTTCTTTTCATTATAAATTTTTTTGATATCTCGTTTCAATGTGTTTCTTCCTACTATCTTAAAATTTGACCGAAGACCACCAACAAAATACCGAAACCCAACATGATCAACAATTGCAAGAGGGTACTCATGCAAAATGACCATTCGTGCAAGGTCCCTCCTCGAAGCCTTTTGATCCTCTTCATTAAAAACACTAGGGCTTGAGATCCCTTTACTTCTTGCCTTATTGTGTTGTTTGACAAGAACTTGCCTCCTAATATCCGTTCCTTCCCTCGAAGGACTTGCTTCTTCGAGCACTTGGACAACTTTTTGCTATGTGCGGTTTTAAATGAGTCGTCCCTGATGTACTTGCTCCAGCCATAAGTTTTCCACAGTAGTTGCATTGAGCCTTAACTTTCCCATCAATATTCTTCTTCTTAAAATGATTCCATACGTCTGAAGTTTTTCTTCTTTTAGTGCCTTGTTGTTGTGGATTCTCAATGGAATGGACTCAACTTCCTCTCCAAACAACGATTGTGATTCGATGTCGTGCTAGTTGGGGCCTTGGGGTCAAATGAGGCAGAGGGATGTGGTAGACATGTAGGCAGCTGCAAAGAGAGAGAGAGAGAGAGAGAGAGAGAAAGATTAGTTAAAAAAAGTAATTATGATACAACATAATGTGATTGAGAACAAACTATTGCAACGTTGGCAACATTTCTGCACTTGCAAGGTACCAACTTTATTCCCTCTTTTAGTGGCACAGAAAGTGTTTGTTGAAATGCTTCATAGAGATCCTTTTTTTCCAAACTTCTTATGGCTTTGTGTTCTGATTATTAGGAGTTGTGGGCTCATGTTAGTGTGGTGCTGACAGGCTCATTCAGAGTAAGCCTATTCTCCATGCCTATTAGTGGTTTATGTTGGGTGCAAGTTGTAATTATGAGTGGCTAGAAGGATATTTTAGTTTGGAAGTAAAAGAGGGTAGCTCTGTATTTAGGTGGAAGACCGTTTATAAAGAAGGAATTTAATTTCTAGCATGGCATAAGGCCATCACGGCCTGGTAGCAGAGTCGCTTCCCTCTCGTTTCCAACAAGGAAGCTCATAAATTATCCTAATTCTATTTCAAGTAACACAAACTATAATGGTGGGTTATACATTGAATTTAGTCCACTCTCTCCTCTAATAGAACCGAACCAAGTCACCCCACTAGTTAAATGAGTTGGATCAATTCCAAGTTAGGCAAGTTGCACACATATTTTGATACCATTTGCCATGTGAAAGTCCATTAAGCTATAGGTAGACAAATAAAAAGAAATAATCCTCACATAAAAGGTTTAGTCTTAAGCAATATTCATGAGAGGCATAAACATTCATTGTCATTGCTTTCTTTGTTGAGCAATTATTTAAAACTAATTTCATGGTAGTTGGAGAAATAGAATTCTCTCTATTCCAAGTGAAATGGAGAATATATCCATCCGGGGAGAGCATTATCCCAAGTCCCCTCCACAGATATTTGAATTTCACACAAAAGTAAAACAATGAAAGCAAAAATCTAACACATACCCAGTTGATAAAATTCAATCAAAAACCAAATTTGACACATACCCAGCTGAATTCAAACTCTAAAATCAAAATCTAACACACACCCGGACAACAAATTCAACAAGACAACACAAGTAAACAACATGCAGAGAACAAAAAACTCACCAGTTGACAAATTCAGTCTAGAAAAGGAAACAAAAGCTAATTATCAACAAAATCCTCCCAAAACGTCAAACCCGGATAACCACGAAAAAGAATTTTCTTTTGAAGCCAAACTAGCGAAAGAGGGAAAACCAATGGGTATGAAAATGTTTCCTCACATTTCGACCAACCAAACCAAAAGTTAGCACCACCTCGAGTCAATCATATGACATCCAAAAAGTAAAATTAGAATTCAAAATTTTCTGAGCAACCAAACAAAGACTATAAGAGAGAGAGATAGATACCGTGGAGGAGGTTTTCAACGCGATCGGCGATTTGGAGGAAGGTAGGGGCGGAAACGATGGCGAGGAGAGGCGGAGACTAGAGAGAGTGACGGTGAGGAGAGGGAGATTGGAGAGGCAGAGAGAGAGAGTGACGGTAAGGGGTGAGACTGAGTTACGGTGAGAGAGTTTAGGTCTTTTTTTTTTTTTTTTTTTTTTTGGTAGGGTATGGATATTATCCATACCTTACCCGAAAAATTCGGGTAATATCCATACCCTACTCGGTTGAGTTCTACCCATTAAGAACCGGGTATTACCCGAAATATTTGGATCGGGTAGGGTCGGGTATCCATTACCCAATGGGTATGGCCATCCCTAGCCACGAACAACTTTTCAGAAGGTTGCAAGATTGAAACAAATGACTTTGGCTCACTGTACCGTGCAATTTTCGATGATGGCCGAGAAGTGGCTATTAAGCGTGCTGAAATTTCAATGTCTAAGCTTAGTGACGATGACTTCCTAAGTAAATGCTTTGCTTTGTCCCTCCTTAATCACAAGAATGTTGTTCGCTTATTTGGATTTTGTGAAGATAGTAAGGAGCGATTATCGGTCTACGAGCACATGGAATATGGTACCCTTTATGGCCATCTTGAGAATCCTAAAAGTACTTATCTAATGTCATGGGCTGCCCGGATTAAAGTGGCACTAGACATAGCCAGGGGCATTGAATACCTACACGTGTATGCAGTACCACCAATCATACACCGTGATATCAAGCCTTCTAACATATTTCTAGATGCCACGTTGACTCGCCAAGTCAGTCTAATTTCAACATATCTGTGAAGTCTGATATTGAGTATGAGCCGATAGTAGGCACCCTTGGTTACCTGGATCCTAGGTACCGACTTACGCGCTTTGACAACTGAAGTTGATGTGTACAGCTTTGGAGTAGTATTGCTACAAATGTTGTACAGGCTCTCGACTTTTCATACAAATCAAAATGGTAAGCAAAGGCTTATAGTTGATTTTGTATTCCTATACACTGCCCAAAAGGAAATTCATAGGTTTTTGGACCCAAAAGTACCATCACCTACCCCATTGGAAATGGAGGCACCGCCATATGTTGCGTCCCTAGCATTGGATTGTGTAAGTGAAGAATGCGTACTTCGCCCCTCAATGACTAAGGTTGCAAACAGCCTACAAATTGCCTTGGAAGGGATTTTGGAAGGGCAAGGTGATTGCTGGGGGCAAAAGGATGGTATGTAACACTACAAAGTGTGTAGATAAGGCAAATGGAATAAGATGGGCAGTTTTATTGAGTTAAGAACTAAATTTGAGGAAAGTAGTAACTGAAGGAGACTCAAAAGATTTGTATCAATGCTATTAACAAAACTTTGTTCAGGAAAGGGCTATCTTTGTTCCTTGGGAAGCTATATGTATTGTAGAAGACACTTGTGATATGGCTAAAAAACTGAATCTAATGAAATTCTATTGGATAAATCGTGAAGCTAATCTAGCAGCTCATTACTTAGCCAAATGGGTTCTCAATAATAGTTGGCGGGGGTTTATTAATGAATAGTCCTTACCCCGATCGGTTTGTGAATGTGATCGGGGCCGGCTCAAGGCCTAGGCAAGTTAGGCCTAGGCCTAAGGCCCCACCAAAAAAACAAATTTTTTCTAAAAAAAAAAAGGCCTCACTTTTCATAGTTAAAAAGCCCGAATTTTTATAAAATTATATATATTTTCTAAAGGTTGTATATTTTTTTTTTATTAGTGATGTACAAATTTTACTATTGGCTTACAAATTGCCATGTTATTAATCACAAAAAATGTGATATAAACATTTATTAGTTAAATGGATGAAGTTCATCAATGAGAGACAATATCATATTATATTTTTAACATTTTATAGTGCTTTTAATTAGCGCATTTTTCTTTTTCATTTTTATTAAGACTCTTAAAGTATGAGACCAACGGAACCTTAACTCAATTGAAACCATAAAATATTTCAAAAAGATGTTGCAAATGTGTTAAATCATCAATTATAGATTAATTTTCCCTAATAGTTTGAAACTTTGATTTTTGTAAACTAATATCCTACAAAACCATACACCAAATAATATCTACCTCCCTCTCTCTTTAAATCAAAATATAAAATTAAAAATTAGATTACAACTTTATTTAACTATGCATCGTCTTATATCCAAAATAAAGTATCTTTTTCAAAAATTCAACTATGATATTCAATTTTCTACATGAAATTAACATTAGTCTAGTTGGTATTATTTATGTATTTAATGTATCAAATTAATCTTAATTTGATTAGTATTAAATAATTTTTTTAATTAATATTTACATATTAAAAGCCCCGCATAAATTTTTCTCCTTAGGCCCCAAATTATGTTGAGCCGCCCCTGAATGTGATCAAGAAGGATACTTTGAATTGTATTATGTAGTACTGTATTTATATATTGAAGCTTGCCTGGCATTTCAAAAAAAAACCTTGGATTCATGTGTGGATCTGGATCATAAAGAGTGTTCACTTAAAGATTAATTAAGTTAATCGTGGTTAAACCAACTCAACCTTAATGTGTCCGTGGCATTTCTCACATGCAATAATAATAACTTGATGTTAATAGTTTTCATTTTTTTTGATAATCCTAATGCAGTCTTCAAGTTGTTTCTTTGAAGCATTTTCTTTTCGAAGTGGAAGAACACTGTGACAATTCAATTGCATGAAATTGCGAATAAATAGCTACGTCCCTACATATCCCAAACCCAAAAAGCCTTTTAAATAGAAGCATAGAGCATAGATGAAGGAAAAACTATGAAAATCTTGAACATTGGGTGTGAACTAGGCCTTTAAGGATGGTGGGGTTTGTCAACCAAGTTTGATGGTGAACTAAATATTGAATCATCTCCAGTTCATCCATACAATCGTCCAGGACCAAAAAAGGTTAACCCAACATAAAAAGGTCGTCCACCATCAGGAGGTCGTTCGTGGGTATGAAGGTTGTCCATCGGGGAAACACATGGATGACCTCTCAACACTTAGACAATTTTCGGAATGGATTTATAAACAAAAGCTTATAATTTGGACCATGTTCTACTATTTTGAAGTCTAAGCAAAATCCTTGTTCATCGCTATAACTTCCCACTAAGTTCTTAACTTCTAATGGCAGTTATAGAGGATAAGATTGAACCTTCTAACTTCTATAGCAGTTGTGGAAGTTAAGTCCGAACCTTCTAAGTTCCATACACATTGAGGAAGTTACCAAACAAGTAACCACTCCAAAACTCACTATATAAGGACTTATTCACATCAAGTAAAAGTAAGTTTTCACTACTCCTAAAGTTGGAATTCTTAAATTTTAGGAAAAAAACTAACTTAAGCATTGGAGGCTTCTTGGCCAGTTCACCCCGGTCACCTTTGATCTTGTTATTCTTTCTTTTCGTGCATTCAAAGCAATCACTAGCCTATTGAAGTTTGAAATATTTAGCCTACTAATTTTCTTTGTATCATCGGTTGGCACCGTTTGTGGGAAAGTTAAATTTTTATTTTGCAATTTATCTTTCTTAGACAAAAGGCTGTATGGTTCGAACAAGGTCGGTGGTCACTAGTTTAGGCCACCAGGAGAGTGGGAATGCTTCCAGCCACCCCAATCATGCTCACCAGTTAGCACCTGTCATGCAATCGCCTTCCATCCAACAAATACAATCCATGGTTGTAACGCCCCAAAATCGTAGGCAATAAAAGTTTATTTAATCTGAATAATCCACGAAAATATTAAATAAAAAAAACTAGCAACCTTGAATCTGATTACAAAAGTCAGAGCTCTAATTCACCAAATACAAAATATCCTCAAAATAATTCTCCAATACAAAGTTTAATGCCATAAAATAATAATAAAATCCTCAATTCCACAAAAATAGTTTGTAACTTCTGTCTCCCAAGAATCTCTACTCCAAAGAATCCACCTAATGTATCCGTAATGGGAAACAAAGGGGGTGAGATAACTCAATAAGTGGAATTCACTAACATTGGGGTGTGGGAACAAACCTTTCAAATAAATAATTCTTTCAAAGCAGATTCACAACTTATAACTCACCAATATTTTGTCATCAACTATTTCATGTAAAAGAAAATAATATCTTTATATTGTGAGCCATCATAATATATATATTGATACCATCACATAAACAATTTCCTAGGCTTTTCTCGTGGTCAACGTTTACGCCCCGTTGACAGGGTTGTGCTGTCCCCTTTTTGGGACCGGAACCTCCTTTCATCCCATTTCTTAAGGATGGCTCCTTTGGAACCTAAAGGTACACTCCCTTGCTAAGGAGCTTCCTTTTGGATCCTCAATAGTATGCTCCCTTGCTAAGGAGCTATCAAATGTGCACTGTCCCATTTTGGGACCGTCCCTTGCTAAGGACTAGCTGCAACATGATTGTCCCTTGCTAAGGACTAAATACCATACTGAACTTCTAATCACGACTTGTCATAGGTTTTCAAAACATATTCAATATGCTCACAAAACAATCCATTCATACTTCTCAAAATATAAAGACATATTCACACATATAAGTTTAAATAAAATTAGGTTGTCCCACAAGCTTTTCATAAAACGAATAGCCAATGTACACATCAAACATTTGTAAAATATTCATTTATATATAGAATATCAACATATTCTTTCATATACAATAGTTTAATAATTAACACTGTTTTGGGAAAAACCCCCAAAATTAGTAAACACCACTTACCTCTTAGTTGCAAAAATAAAGGAAATCAACCTCCCTTGAATCACAACAATTCAAAGAGAATTAGAACCTAGCAATACCAAAAATAGGTTCATCAATACACAAACTCCCACTTAAAAATCTATTTTCACACTTAAAATGGTTTTATCCTAGACAACATTGATTTATCCAAAATCCTCTATTTATTCACCTAACTATCCAATTTACTTTCAGCTTTGATCAGATTTTTGGACTTATAAATATTGCTGCCTAATTAGAATATTCATGAAACTTCAATCAATCTCAGAGCCATAGAGGTATGACTATACATACTATTCATACATAATCAAATTTCAAAGCCTGGACCATACGGCTATATAAACAATTCTTATTATAATATTATAATCATCACTCCAAAGACCCAAAATCTATTACACGGTTGAACTAGTGTGAAAGCAAAATAACCAAATCAACAATTGTGGCTTAGTGTGAATGCATAATAACCGGTCAATGGCTTAGTGTGAATGCAATAACAACCGGTCAACAATGGTGGCTTAGTGTGAATGCAATAACATAAGCATTCTTTTCACTTTAACATGGTGACCAAATCCAAACATATTACTCTATTTGGCTCAATCTCACGTCTGTGTTCCTTCCCGACATATTGACCAAATCTTTATTTAATATAATACAATTATAGGAACCCTTTTTCTATTAGAATAATGATAGTCTAGGTTCTTATCAATTGCAAGCTATTTGACTAATCAAACTTCCTAAATCTTGAGCATGAGAAAAATCATACCTGAGCACTCCCACCAACGCCACAAAGTGGAAAGGCAGAAATTCAATTGTCGGTGAAGTAAAGAAATCCCATCAGAAAAACACGTGTGACCTAAGAGGAAAAAGGCTAGGATTTTCAAGTCCCATATATGTACTTATGTCACCTCACTTGGGCTTCATATTCCATAGAATTTATCTTCTTTTTAATACCTTAGGCCCAAATTTATTTAATCCATTTTAATTATAGGCCTCCATTAAAAATTTACGTATAATAATTTAATTGGTATCAAATTATGGGGTGTTACATCCTCCCCCCCTTAAAATAATTTCGTCCTCGAAATCGTACATACCTTCGTTAATGAGCAACTCTGGATACTTTGATTTCATCTCATCTTCTCGCTCCCAAGATGCCTCCTCCACTGTGTGATTCTTCCAAAGAACCTTAACCAATGTTATGGTCTTGGTGCGTAGCACATGGTCCTTGCGGTCAAGAATTTGGATTGGAACTTCCTCATAAGTCAAGTTGTCTTTGATCTTGAGTGGCTCATAGTTCAAGACATGTGAAGGATCCGGGATGTACTTTCTCAACATGGAAACATGAAACACATTATGCACTCCTGCAAGTGTAGGCGGTAAGGCCAACTCATAGGCAACTTTACCAATACGTTTCAGGATCTCAAATGGACCAACAAATCTGGGACTCAACTTCCCCTTCTTCCCAAATCTCATCACACCCTTCATTGGGGAGACTTTGAAAAATACCATATCTCCAACTTCAAATTCTACTTTCTTTCTTGAGTGGTCATAATAACTCTTCTCTCGACTTTGTGCTGTTTGCAATCTTTTACGAATCAAATCAATCTTCTCAGATGTCATCCGAATGATTTCTGGTCCTAACAATTTCCTCTCACCAACCTCTTCCCAACACAATGGGGACCTACATTTTCTACCATACAAAGCCTCATAGGGAGCCATCTCAATACTAGAGTGGTAGCTATTATTATAGGCAAATTCCACTAAAGACAAGTATTTTTCCCAATTCCCTTTGAAATCCAATACACAAGCCCTTAACATATCCTCCAGAGTACGAATAGTCTTTTCTGATAATCCATCGGTTTGTGGGTGGAAGGCAGTACTAAAGCTAAGATTAGTACCGAAAGCTTTATGTAGACTTTTCCAAAACCTTGAGGTGAATCTTGGGTCTCGATCGGACACAATTGATGCTGGAACTCCGTGAAGACTCACAATCTCATCAATATATATCTGTGCTAGCTGATCAAGTGAGTAAGTCATCTTAACAGGAATAAAATGTGCTGTCTTTGTCATTCTATCCACAATTACCCAAATGGCCTCATGTCCCTTAGGAGATCTTGGCAAACCAGTCACAAAATCCATACATATACACTCCCACTTCCACTCGGGAATGGGAAGTGGTTGCAACAATCCTGAAGGTTTCTGGTGTATTGCCTTAATTTGTTGACAAGTCAAGCATTGCTCCACAAACTGAGCTATCTCCCTCTTCATGTTATTCCACCAATAAGTTTCTCGAATGTCACGATACATTTTAGTGCTACCAGGATGCACCGAGTATGGAGTACGATGGGCTTCTTCCATAATCTCTTTTTTTAATGCAAAATCATTTGGCACACAAAGTCTTTTTCCAAACCTCAAGACACCATCATTAGACACATTAAATTCTGGTCTCTTCCCTTCTTGTACTTTTTCTATGATCTTTACAATTTGTGCATCGTCAACCTGTGAACTCTTAATCTTCTCAATCAAAGTGGGTTGTATTGTCAAACTAGCCATAAAGACTTGGGAATCACCCATGACAATTTCAATTCCCATCCTCTCCAAGTCCTTAATAATCTCCTTTTGAGTAGTTAACAAGGCCGCCGAGAAACCGTAAGACTTCCGACTAAGTGCATCGGCTACCACATTAGCCTTGCCTGGGTGGTAATTGATTGAGCAATCATAATCTTTAATCAATTCAAGCCACCTTCGTTGTCTCATATTCAATTCTTTCTGAGTAAAGAAGTACTTCAAGCTCTTATGATCTGTATAAATCTCACACCTTTCACCAAACAAATAATGTCTCCAAATCTTCAATGCAAACACCACTGCAGCCAACTCCAAATCATGAGTGGGATAATTTTGTTCATAACTTTTTAATTGGCGGGATGCATAAGCTATGACTTTACCATGCTGCATCAACACACAACCAAGCCTTTTTCTTGAGGCATCACTATAAATAACAAAGCCTCCCATGTTGCTAGGGATGGTTAGTACTAGTGCAGTGACCAACCTTTGCTTAAGTTCTTGAAAACTCTTCTCACATTCTTCTGTCCACACAAACTTGACATTCTTACGAGTTAGGTGAGTCAAAGGGGCTGCAATACGGGAAAATCCCTCCACAAACCTCCTATAATAGCCAGTAAGGCCCAAAAAGCTTCTAATCTCACTCACATTCGTCGGTCTTGCCCAATCAACCACACTTCAACCTTACTAGGGTCTCAAAATCCCCGCCTTAGATATCACATGCCCTAGGAACACCACTTGGTCAAGCCAAAATTCACACTTCTTAAACTTGGCATATAGCTTCTTCTCCCTCAAAATTTGAAAAACAATTCTCAAGTGCTCTTCATGTTCTTCCATGCTCTTGGAGAAGATTAGAATGTCATCAATAAAGACAATAACAAAGCGGTCTAAGTACTCATGAAACACCCTATTCATCAAGTCCATAAACGCAGCAGGAGCATTGGTCAATCCAAAAGGCATTACCAAGAAATCATAGTGCCCATACCTAGTTCTGAAAGCTGTCTTGGGTATGTCTTCACCCTTGATTTTCAACTCGGTGATACCTAAACGAAGGTCAATCTTAGAGAAGACTTGTGCCCCTTGCAATTGATCAAACAGGTCATCAATACGAGGGGAGGGTATTTGTTTCTCACAAGAACCGGTTCAACTCACGGTAGTCAATACACAACCTCATAGTCCCATCCTTCTTCTTCACAAATAAAACTGGTGCACCCCAAGGAGATGCACTTGGTCCGATGAACCCCTTATCGAGAAGTTCTTGTAACTGTTCCTTTAGCTCCTTAAGTTCAGTTGGTGCCATCCGATATGGTGCTTTCGAAATAGGAGAAGTTCCAGGGAGCAAATCAATAGAGAATTCAATCTCCTTATCTATAGGTATCCCTGGTAGGTCTTCAGGAAAGACATCAGGAAACTCCCTTACAACAGGGATATCATCCAACTTCAATACATCTTTCCTAGTGTCCACCACATGAGCTAGGTACCCTTGGCATCCTTTCCGTAAAAGATGCTTAGCTTGAAGGGCTGATATCGCCCTAGGCAAAGCATGCATCCTAGAGCCCTTAAACCGAAATTCAGGTTCTCCTAGAGGCTGAAACACCACTTCTTTTCTAAAACAATCTACACTAGCATGATAAGCGCGCCACCAGTCCATGCCCAAAATTACATCATAGTCATACATGTCCATCACATTCAAATCTGCTAACATTTCCCTATCCTTAATTTGGATGACACAAGACTTAAGCATAAAATTACACACCAAAGAATCACCCGTAGGTGTGGCCACAGACAAGTCATAATCCATAAGTCCAGGTTTCTTACCACATAACTTAGCATATCGAGAGGAGATGAAAGAGTGTGTAGATCCAGAATCAAATAGAGTTTTAGCAAAGTTTGAGAATAAAGGGAGGATACCTGTAACCACAGTATCCAAAGCTTGAACATCTTGTGGTGTGAGTGCAAACACTCTCCCTTGTGCTTTCCTCCTCCGATCATTCTTTCTAGGTCAAATGCCATTGAGTTTTGTGGAGGAGAAGTACAGCTTCTAGCTAAGTATCCTGTCTTCCCACAGTTATAACAAGCCTTTCCTTCAAAGAAACACGGCTTATCTCCATGAAACCTTCCACATGTAGGGCAAGCATTCAAACTTCTACCTTGAGTATTCTGGGGTGGATTCTTATTTTCTGGCTTATTTGATGATGAATTACTCCCAGGCCTCCCAAAAGGACCTTTCTTGTTCCAATGACCTTGAGCATTGCCTTGACGAAAGCCTCTGTCATCCGGTGTTTCTAGGTGGGTTCTCCTTCCTAACATTGTTCTTGAAATCTTCCTCCAGTCTCATAGCTCTCTTAATCGACTCTGCATAGTTATCAACCCCTGCTACAATCAAATGGCGTCGAAGTCTCTCATTCAACTCCTTTTGAAATCTGCTTGCTTTCTTCGCCTTAGTAAGGATTAAGTGGGGTCCAAAGCAAGATAACTCGATGAATTTAGCAACATATTGCTCAACAATCATACTTCCTTGCACCAAATCAGCAAATTCCCTCTCTTTTCGTTCTCAAACCACCTCAGGGAAGTAGTTATCATAGAAAACCCCTTTAAATTTCTCCCAAGTGATGGGATTCCTCTCGGTGTCCATTCCCTCCAAAATGGCTTTAGTAGATCTCCACCAACGCTCGCCTTCTCCAATCAACTTGAAAGTTGCAAACCGCACCTTCGAGAGTCGAGTGCAATCTAAAGCTTCTAACAATTTCTCCATTTGCAAGAACCAATTCTCGGCTTCACAGGATCTGGCTTCCCATCAAAGGAAGGGGGATTCTGCTTCATAAAAGTCTCAAAAGAGCAACCAGCCCTTACCTCTACTCTACCTACACCTCTACTAGCAACATGGGCCAACCTGTCCAACAATCGGGCAGCAGCTTCATCCAAAGTATCGGTGCGTGTCATCCTAGGACGTTCATTATTTCTCATGTCTTGAGTGACTTGACCTCGAGTATCAACCCTTGCTTTGGTTGGCCTTCGCAAATTAACAATAGGTTCCTCGCTATTGGAATTAGCTACTCTCTTCTTTTTGGGTGGCATGATACCTAGTTAACAAGGAAATCAAGAAATATAGATGGTGCAAGAATTATTATTACTACACATAAGAAGTAACATTGCCAAAATTATTTAAAATATCTCATCAAACATAACCTAAATTCCAATTGCTCTGACCAAAAATCAAGATCATAACCTAGTTTCAAGTGTCTATAAAATCATAACCCAGTTTTCAAGTGTCGATAAAATCATAACCTAGTTTTCAAGTGTCTACAGAATCATATCCTAAGCTTTGATACCACAAATGTAACGCCCCAAAATCATAGGCAATAAAAGTTTATTTAATCTGAATAATCCACAAAAATATTAAATAAAAGAAACTAGCAACCTTGAATCTGATTACAAAAGTCAGAGCTCTAATTCACCAAATACAAAATATCCTCAAAATAATTCTCCAATACAAAGTTTAATGCCATAAAATAATAATAAAATCCTCAATTCCACAAAAATAGTTTGTAACTTCTGTCTCCCAAGAATCTCTACTCGAGTAATCCACCTAATGTATCCGTAATGGGAACTAAAGAGGGATGAGATAACTCAATAAGTGGAATTCACTAACATTGGGGTATGGGAACAAACCTTTCAAATAAATAATTCTTTCAGCAGATTCACAACTTATAACTCACCAATATTTTGTCATCAACTATTTCATGTAAAAGAAAATAATATCTTTATATTGTGAGCCATCATAATATATATATTGATACCATCACATAAACAATTTCCTAGGCTTTTCTCACGGTCAACGTTTACGCCCCGTTGACAGGGGTTGTCTTGTCTCCTTTTTGGGACTGGAACCTCCTTTCATCCCATTTCTTAAGGATGGCTCATTTGGAACCTAAAGGTACACTCCCTTGCTAAGGAGCTTCCTTTTGGATCCTCAATAGTATGCTCCCTTGCTAAGGAGCTATCAAATGTGCACTGTCCCATTTTGGGACCGTCCCTTGCTAAGGACTAGCTGCAGCATGATTGTCCCTTCCTAAGGACTAAATACCATATTGAGTTTCTAATCACCACTTGCCATAGGTTTTCAAAACATATTCAATATGCTCACAAAATAATCCATTCATACTTCTCAAAATATAAAGACATATTCACACATATAAGTTTAAATAAAATTAGGTTGTCCCACAAGCTTTTCATAAAACGAATAGCCAATGTGCACATCAAACATTTGTAAAATATTCATTTATATATAGAATATCAACATATTCTTTCGTATAAAATAGTTTAATAATTAACACTGTTTTGGGAAAAAACCCCAAAATTAGTAAACACAACTTACCTCTTAGTTGCAAAAATAAAGGAAATCAGCCTCCCTTGAATCACAACAATTCAGTAGAATTAGAACCTAGCAATACCAAAAATAGGTTCATCAATACACAAACTCCCACTTAAAAATCTATTTTCACACTTAAAATGGTTTTATCCTAGACAACATTGATTTATCCAAAATCCTCTATTTATTCACCTAACTATCCAATTTACTTTCAGCTTTGATCGATTTTTGGACTTATAAATATTGCTTTGCCTAATTAGAATATTCATGAAACTTCAATCAATCTCGAGCCATAGAGGTATGACTATACATACTATTCATACATAATCAAATTTCAAAGCTTGGACCATACGGCTATATAAACAATTCTTATTATAATATTATAATCATCACTTCAAAGACCCAAAATCTATTACACGGTTGAATTAGTGTGAAAGCAAAATAACCAGTCAACAATTGTGGCTTAATGTGAATGCATAATAACCGGTCAATGGCTTAGTGTGAATGCTTAGTGTGAATGCAATAACAACCGGTCAACAATGGTGGCTTAGTGTGAATGCAATAACATAAGCATTCTTTTCACTTTAACATGGTGACCAAATCCAAACATATTACTCTATTTGGCTCAATCTCACGTCTGTGTTCCTTCTTGACATATTGACCAAATCTTTATCTAATATAATACAATTATAGGAACCCTTTTTCTATTAGAATAATGATAGTCTAGGTTCTTATCAATTGCAAGCTATTTGACTAATCAAACTTCCTAAATCTTGAGCATGAGAAAATTCATACCTGAAGACTCCCACCAACGCCACAGTGGAGAAAGGCAGAATTCAATAGTCGGCTGAAGCAAAAAGAAATCCCATAAAAAAAAACACGTGTGACCTAAGAGGAAAAAGGCTAGGGCTTTCAAGGCCCATATATGTACTTATGTCACCTCACTTCGACTTCATATTCCATAGAATTTATCTTCTTTTTAATACCTTAAGCCCAAATTTATTTAATCCATTTTAATTATAGGCCTCCATTAAAAATTTACGTATAATAATTTAATTGGTATCAAATTATGGGGTGTTACAATGGTAGCCGTTGTGGCAGAGTTAACCCGTCAAAATCAAGAGCTGACCTAGGAGATCAACCAAAGGAAGCAACGTCATGAACGATGCATGGAAGGACAAGCTCAGAGTCGGGAAGTTAGAGAAGGAGAAAATGTTGAGCATGAGAACAACTCAAGGGGTACCGCTTCACGAAGGGTGCCACACTTGGAGAGGGAGATGGATCAAATTAGGAGAGTCATGGATGAGATGAGGGAGAATATGAGAAGGACGAATCACGTAGATGATTTGGTTCATCGAACTGATTCCCCTTTCATAGCTTCCATCAATAATCATCCCTTGCCTTCCAAGTTCAAGATGCCTTCCTTGGATTCGTATGATGGAATGCGCAACTTGTGTGATCACATAGCAACCTTTAAGACCATAATACACCTTCAAGGAGTTCCGGATGAGATACTGTACAGGGCCTTCCTAACCACCCTTAAGGGGCTAGCATGAGTGTGGTTTAGCAAAATACCTCTGAACACTGTTGGTTCTTTTGAAGAGTTGAGTAAGTTATTCGTCAATATCGGAGGACAAAGAACGCTCCTCGTCTAGCTTGCTGACTATAGAGCAAGGAGAAAATGAGAGCTTGCAGTCCTTTATCACTCGCTTCAATAGGGAAGCTTTGACGGTATACAAGATGGATGACAAGTTGCTATTGGCAACCTTCCATACTGGAGTTAGTTCGGATTTATTTATTCATAAGTTCTATGATCAAGAAATGCAGATCATGGCTAAACTCGTCCATTCAGCCCAAAGCTTCATGAATGCAAAGGATGCAAACATTGCCAAGAAAAGGAAGAGGGCAAAGTGAATGGAAGCAGACCTCCTACGCCATCTTGAGTAAAGCCCTCGTCCAAAGAAGGCCCGGACGGGAGAGAAGAAAGATAGAGATAACAGGAAGGTAGAGTCATCTTCGGGAAGGAGTTAGCACTACACGCCCTTGAAAGCTCCACTTAATCAAGTGCTTATGTAAATCAAGGATGACACATCCTTGAAGTGGCTAGAGAAAATGAATGGAGATCACAATAAGCGCAATAAGAACAAGTATTGCCGCTACCATAGAGATCATGTGCACGACACGAACGAGTGCTATGACTTAAAGCGAGAGATAGAGAATCTTATCGGGGCGGGGAAAGTCGAGGCATATTGGAGGAGATCATAAAGATAAGAAGTTGAAAGGAAAGGTAGAAGAGCCATCACGGTTCCCACTTAGAGAAATAAGAGTTATTGTAGGAGGAACTTCGATAGGGCAATCTTCCAAGTCAAGGAAGACATACCCTAAGGTGGTACAGAACATCCAACTCTCGGAGATGACCACCAAGGATGAGGGGGGCGGATGAGCAGGCCGTTACTTTCGAAAACGAGGACGCTGGAAGGGTCCATCACCCACATGATGATGCAATTGTCATCACTTTGCTCATTACGGATTACACGACTGGAAGGGTGTTGGTAGATAATAGGAGTTCAGCAGACATCCTATATTACCCCGCCTTCCAACAAATGAGGCTGGGACGAGATTAAATTCGTCTAGTAAATTTGCCCTTGGTAGGATTTGGAGGAATAAAAGTGCAACTTGTGGGCACTATTACTTTACCTATAATGGTGGGAGCATATCCACAACAGATAGCCAAGGAAGTAAATTTCCTCGTTGTGGATTGTTTGTCTTCTTATAATGCCATTATTGGACGACCGACTTTAAACAGTTGGAAGACACTAACATCTACTTACCACCTATCTGTCAAATTCCCAACAGAGGATAAGGCAAGTACAAGAAGATTAGTTAGCTGCTAGAGAATGCTACGTAGCCATGTTTGCTATGGACGAACATGTGTAGACGATGAACATAGAGGAGAGAAGGGTTGTTGTAGAGTCCAACGAAGTATTGGAAGACATCCCTCTGGAAGAGGGTAATCCAATAGGAACAAGTATGAAGGAGAAGACGAAGCAAGACCTCGTCCAATTCTTAAGGAAGAGCATCGACGTTTTTGCATAGAGTCATGAAGACATGCCAGGAATTGACCTAAATGTTATTACTCATCGATTGAATGTGTATCCATCTTCCAAGCCTGTTCTTGAGAAGAAGAGTGTCTTTGCTCTTGAGCGAGATAATATTATCAAGGAAGAGGTCTAGAAGTTAACCACATCAGAATTTATTTGGGAAGTCTATTACTTGGATTGGTTAGCTAACGTGGTGATGGTCAAGAAGGCAAATGGCAAGTGAAGAATGTGTGTAGACTTCACTAATTTGAACAAGGCTTGCCCAAGGATAGTTATCCATTGCCACGCATTGACCAGTTGGTAGACTCAACAGCAGGTCATCGATTGCTAAGCTTCATGGATGCCTTTTAAGGTTATAACCAAATAAAAATGGACAAGGCAAATCAAGAGAAGACATCCTTCATTACTAGTCAAGGTTTATTTTGTTACAAATTGATGCCCTTTGGTTTGAAGAATGCATGGGCAACTTATTAGAGGTTAGTCAATCACATGTTCCGTCCCACGATAGGACGGAATGTAGAAGTTTATGTGGACGATATGCTAGTGAAGAGCTTGGACAAGAAAAAAACATCCGGATGACCTACGGGAGACCTTTGATACACTTAGACGATACAATATGAAGTTAAATCCAAGTAAGTGTGTCTTCGGGGTTTCATTAGGAAAGTTTCTAGGATTCATGTTTTCATAAGGAGGAATTGAAGCGAATCTTGATAAGATCCAAGCCATACTGAACATGGAACCACCAAAGAATGTCAAGGAAGTCTAGTCCCTCACTTGACGAGTTGCAGCTCTAAATAGGTTTGTTTCAAAAGCTACGGATAAATGTTTGCCTTTTTTCAAAGTTATTAGGAAGACTTTCGAATGGAAGGATGAGTGCCAAAAGGCCTTCCAGGATCTTAAGGTCTATCTTACCATGACTCCCCTGCTAAGTCCATCCATACTAGGTGAGGAGTTGTACTTATACTTAGCAATATCCCCACATGCGGTAAGTTCAACATTAATTAGGGAAGAAGGGAAAAATTTCGACCTTTTCCAATATGTTCTTGTGGATTTTGTACTTGCAACTTAGGTCAGAAACTCAATGATCTTTAACATCAAGATTTAGTGATGCAATTCTTAATGGGTCTTAATGACTCCTAAGCTCAAGTTTGGGCACAAATTTTGTTGATGGATCCTCTCCCATCCATCAACAAAGCGTACTCTTTGCTAATTCAAGAAGAAAGGCAGTGTAGTGTGGGAAACAATTCAAATCCTCATGTGGAATCATCAACCCCAGTTACTAAGGTATCTTCTTCTTCAGGAAACAAAAATAACAAGAACTCTAAGGGGAAAGAAAATCCCACTTGCAATCATTGTGGAATGAATGGTCACACTGTTGAAAAGAATTCTAGTTCTGCGTTTACTTCATTTACATTCACTCAGGAGCAATGTCAACTGTTCTTGGCTATGTTAGGAATTTAGATTTAGTTAAGCAATTTTGCTTTCACTAATAATGAAACTCACATGACCAACAATGTAATTCAGGTAGCCACTCACTCCACTTCTATGGTAGGTAATTTTTCTTCTTTGCAGAACTTTCATCATCCTGATTTCAGTTGTGATTTGAGGCATTCGATATTTTCTGAAAAAAAAAAAAAAAAAAAGGAAGTGGTTAGTAGACATGCATATGAGGGAGATACATGGGTTGTGGATACCAGGGTTACAAATAACATTGTGCATTCTGTAGCTCTACTTACCACTATCACATTTGTTAAGCAGTGTGTTGTGGAACTTCCAAATGGTGAAATAGCTATGTTAACTCTCATAGGATCTATTAGAATTTCAGTCCACTTTTTCCTTGAAAATGTCCT
This sequence comes from Quercus dentata, assembly GCA_028216015.1. Lineage (NCBI taxonomy): Eukaryota > Viridiplantae > Streptophyta > Magnoliopsida > Fagales > Fagaceae > Quercus > Quercus dentata. Next base: position 96,816,599 of record CP116447.1, read on the forward strand.
ACGTGTGCCTACATTTTCCTTCAATTTATTATATCTTAGTCTACTTATTCAAAAACTCCTATGTTGTCTTGTCAAACTATCAAATTTTTGCTTTGTATATGCTGGAGGCCGATTGATGTGGGTGAGGTTCATAATGGACTTCACTTGCTGCAAAATTCAACTTCTCAAACACTTGTAATTCTATTCTTCTTTCCTTTCATCTTCCTGTACACAAATTCTTTGTCAATTTTACTATGAACTCTAGTGATATGAGTAAGCTGTGGTGCCTTAGATAGGGGCATCCCTCAGATTCTCAGGTTTTGTGTTTAAGGGAAGTACTACTAGATGTAAATGCCGCTTCAAATAGGACTTGTGACATTTTTTCCTCATACAAAACAAAAAAGGCTTCCATTTCCTTTTCATTATCATTTTTGCGTTGAAGCTTTTCATTTGATTCATTGTGATGTGTGGCAGGTTACAAATATTTTTTATACCATAGTTGATGATCACACTATCAATTTGGATTTATCTTATGAAATCCAAGTCAAACACCAGACCTTTACTATTGTCTAGACAATGCCCTTTGAGATTTTCATGATTGAATTGTTTTAAACTCATGGAATCATACACCAACATAGTTGTGTTGCTAGTCCACAATAGAATTCATTTGTAGATAGGAAACATGAATACATTCTATGTATAGAAAGGGCCTTGAGGTTACACTCTTATGTTCCTTTGATGTATTGGGGTCATTTATACTCACTGTAGTGCACATTATTAACAAACTTCACACCCTAATTTTAAATAATGTCTCCCTATAAACTACTCTATAAGCAGATTCCTTCCTCTTCACACCTTAAAGTATTTAATTGCATTTGTTTTACCTCTACTATAGCCCATAATAGGTCCAAATCTGATCCAAAAGCAAAGCAATGTGTATTTTTAGGGTACCCTTTTGCTGTTAAGGTTTACAAGTTACTTGATCTCTCCACTAATACTTGCTTTATCTCTAGGGATTATAGTATATATGTTTTGCCAAGGAGTTATTAATTTCTTAATTCTTTGAAATAAAAAGAAAATAACTAAAAATTCTAGAATCAGAAATAAATACTAAAATCAAAATAAAATCACAATAAATGCAATACTCTAGTCAATGTTCTCATTCTCAACTCACTTTGTTATTCAGTGACAGTCAGTCACTGAATAACAAATTGAAATAGATTTCCATATTGTGAGGGGCAAGGTACAAGCTGGGACTATAAAGTTAATTCATGTTGGTACACATTCCCATTTCCCAACAAGTAGACTTGCTGACTATGGCTTTGAGCATTATCAATTTTCAACACTTATCTCCAAGATGGTTGTGATCAATATTTTTTTGATAAGTGTTTGTGATCAGTATCCATGCTCCCATTGTCCATTTTGAGGGGGAGTGTCAAAGAAATGAAACAATGGAATAAGCATTTTGTTTCTTGTATAGTCTGCATAAACAACAGTAGTTTCCTATGCTACAATTTTTTTGTTTTTTAAGTTGTTACTGTGCTTATCGCGTGCTTGTCCATGTACAACTATCATATTGTAATTAGCAAATAGGATTTGTACTCTTTTGAGTATAATAACAGAGTTATAACTTCTTTTGATTATTAATGAGAATTAGATATTTTCTCATCAGATTTCATTATTTTTGTTTGCAGAATTTGTAGCCAACAACTCAGAACTTGGTAGTCCAACAATTAGTGAAGAAAGAATTCCATCACTCGTAGAGTTTTCATTTTCCCCATCAGCCAAGTTGGAGTCTGTTAGTTCTTTATTGAATGGAACAAATCCAATTCCAGCCAGCAACTCTGACACTGATGCTAATGGAGCAAGAAGTCTTTCCATTTCATTACTCTTCCCACCTGCCAAGTCTGAAATTGAAACAGATGATAGTTGTTCAGAATCTAATGTAACACCTCCTATTCTATATCGTCATGCTTCCCACTAGGTAGGTCTGAAACAAACAGCAGTTCTGAAATTTATGAAATAATTCCAACTGATCCTTCCAGCACAGCAAGCCCTGGACGTACAGCAACCTTCAAAGAGATTCTTAAGTCGAAGAGCAGTAATAATTCAAAATCTAACCGAACACCGACAAAATTCTCTCATTCCAAAAAAAATTCCATATTACCATTATTTTTCGCAGCCATGTCACTAAAAAACAGTTCCAAAAGACCTAGACACACAATCCAGCAAGAATATTCGAAGGTGTGGAAATTATAGTTAGAGAAAAATTTCCCTTGAAAATGCTACTTGAAGCCACTAACAACTTTTCAAAAGATTGCAAGATTTAAAAAAATGGCTTTGGCTCACTGTACCATGCCATTTTAGATGATGGCCGAGAAGTGACTATTCATCGTGCTGAAATTTCAATGTTTGAGCAATTTGTAAATGAATTCCCACGTGGAGTGGAAGCTTGGTCCCGACTCGATCACAAGAATGTTGTTCGCTTATTGGGATTTTGTGAAGATGGTAAGGATGGCTTATTGGTCTACGAGTACATGGGATATGGTACTGTTCATTGCCATCTTCACAATCCTAAAAGTACTTCTCTAATGTCATGGGCTGCCCGGATTAAAGTGGCACTAGACATAGCCAGAGGCATTGAATACCTACACGTGTATGCAGTACCACCAATCATACACCGCCATATCAAACCGCTTAACATATTCCTAGATGCCACGTTGACTGCTAAGCTGTCTAATTTCTACTTTGTGGAAGCCTCTGTGGACGATTGGTCTGGTTATAGACGTGAAATGGTGGTGGGCAATTATGAGTACATGGCGCCTGAGTATGTAAATGGCAGTTTGACAACCAAAGTTGATGTGTACAGCTTTGGAGTAGTATTGCCAGAAATGTTGACTGGGTGCAAGGCATATAATGCAAATGAAATGATGAGAAAATGCTTATCGTTGATTTTGTAGCGCCATACATTGCCCAAAAGGAAATTCACAGGATTTTCGACCCAAAAGTACCACCACCTACCCCATTGGAAATGGAGACACTGGCAAATGTTGCATCCCTAGCATTGGATTATGTAAGTAAAAAACGTGTACTTCGCCCCTCAATGACTAAGGTTGCAAACACCATACAAAGTACCTTGGAAGGGGTTTTGGAAGGGCAAGTAATTGCTTACAATTCAACTATTTATGCGGAAAGTGAATCAGCGGAAGGTGGATCAATTAGTGATTCAGAAATTGAACTGAGATAGACTGGCAGAATATCTTAAGAGAGCTGCAGCGCAAAGAGGGTACAAATGATAGGGAGCAACTCCCTACTGGGGGATATAGGAAAGTTGTTAGGAATAATTGTAATAGCTAAATCTATTTATTGTGTGTTTTTTATTTTTATTTTTTATAAATAAATCTATCTGTTGTTGCTATTCAAATTTTACATATCAGGTTTATTAGTCAAGCCAATTCACTGTTGTTTGCTTGTTGGTATTTGTCGGTTGATCATGTTATTCATTACTCTAGGAAAGTTTTTAACTTTTAATTAATTGCTTGGCATATTAGTCATGAAGGAAATTCAAGACCAGATTGCTCTAGGACACTAATCATACGGTATATGGTTCTTTCTATATCGTCAATAAGGTTGATCTGGATATGTGATTTGATGCAAATTTGGTACGGTTGTAAATATAATCTTATAAGCTTTCCAACATTATCTTATTTTGCACAAACCTGAGGTCCAGAGGACTCTTGAAGAGCAGCCAAATAAGAATTTGCAATATATATATATATATATATGTATAAAGCTAAAATTTAGTATTTATTATTACTATAGTTCTGTTGAGCTATATCAATGCCACATCATCTACTTATTTTCTACCTCTAACTGTCCCTTTCTAAACTTTCATTCTCTATATTCTAAAAAAAATAAAAATGAAAAACCTTCTTCTGTCTATTAGTCCACATTTAATGTTACACTTTTTTTTTTTTTGGAGAAAGTAATATTACACTACTTTGAACTTTCTCCTCCCTCTTTACCTCTCTACTACTCTTTACTTGACTGTTACAATTCCTTCATCATTTTCTCTTTCTTATATTTTGACTTTTCTTCTCTCTCTCTTTTATTATGTATAAATTCGATGTCATCTCTTCCAATCAATCCATGTTTTCCTCCACAAAAAAACTAAGTACTCTCTCTCTCTCTCTGGGGGATTTTTGTATTTTCTTATAATTTAGATTAAGGTTGATGGTTTTTTTTTTTTTTTAAATGTGTTTTGATATTATGGTTTTTTTTTTTTTTTTAAATTCATATTACAAAGTTTTCTCTCTCCCTTCTATACCTTTGGTTAAATTTTGATTTGGGTTAATACTTTTTTTTTTTAGAAATAGGAATTTGAGTTTATGTCAAAACACAATCTACATCGCTATGAATTTGAATATGCCTACCAATTTTTTGAGTAATAAATTATTATAAAGTCTATCTTTTATTCCTTTTGTTTCATTGTAATTTTGCTTATGATAACTTTGTAATTTTGTGATGAATTATTATTATAATAATCTCATTATTCCTTAGGAGATGAGAAATTTGAATCATAAATTTGAAACTTATAAATTTTAGTTGTATATCAAATAAAATATACTACAGCAGAAGTTAGAAAAATAAAGTTCACCTAAAAAAAATATTAATCAAACAGAAAAAATATGTAACACCCCGATCCAACTTTATAGTTAAACTATGTGTTTGAGTAGTTAATTATTATTTTTAAGACACTTCCTTTCTATAATTAATAGAAGAGTATTAAATAAACACATTATTTTATAATGCCTTTGAATAAGAATTGTAAAGATTATAAATAACTGTATAACCAATTGTATTATGAATATATACTTAGTATTATCTTAACTAAATTGAGTGAGGGGGGTGGTAAGTAATTTTTAAAAGATACAAGGGTGACTCATCAACCCTTTTCCCTAGCAATACACGTGCCCCCACCCAAAACCCATTTCCTTATCTTTTCTTGGCTGCCACCAAAAACTTCTTTGGTCCTTCTTGCTTTGCTTCTTTGTTTTCTTCCTTCTTTGTTCTTATTGGCTGCACCTTATCTCTTCTTTGACTTTCTCAAACAACTAGAAGACTCAAGAAGTTCTCTCCCTCTTTCATACCCACGGTCCAACACCAAAAGAAAGAAAAGCTCTCAACTCTTCTTTCCCTCTCACACCCCTATCGGTCCAACAAGAAGGAAAAAGGTTTCTTTCAATTCTTCTCAAGCTCTTGTTCCCAACTTGAAGCTAGAATGATTCTAGTTCTATCACTCCAAGAATTCGTGTTTAGGGTAAGGGGAAAATGTAATTCTTTTAGTCTATTGTCCATTTTAAACTTAAGTGATGGTATATGATTTTGTATATGGGTGTGTTGGATTTTAGAGATTGTTGATTGCCTGAATATGAATTGAATCATTGTTATGCTTGCATGTGCTCCTAGATGACAGACTAAGATAAAATTTGTTATGGCTAAGTGTTAAAAGGAGTAAAATAGCTAGATAAATTTTATGGAATTTCTATTTGAGGTGCTGAATGTGTGGTTGATTCAGTAATTGAAGCTTGTTGATAGTTGCACTCATTGGTCAACCTATTTGGTCATTATAAATCCTGTATTTTTTTAGGACTATATGATATGTCCAGAAGGTGTGTATTAAATTTCATATGAAAATACCATTGTTTAATAATTTTTTGTGAATTTACAAGAAAATGTTGCAAAGCTATCACTGTGACAGATTCTGTGCTTATGCATGATAAAACATGTATTAAATTGTATTTAGTAAATTAGGATACTAGGAGTAGTTTTTATGAATGCTAAGACACATATGGTTCTAATGGAAGTAGTCTCACAGCATTTGGATCAATATAAAAATAATGGTTTAATTTCTAAGTTGCATGAAATTTTGCTAGGACAGATTTGAGTACGTTGTCTTGTATGATTTTTAGCAAATCATGATTTCATGATTTGACTCCAAAATTGATCTGGTATTTACTAGACATCTAGGGGAGTTTCTCTGTAAAATTACATGAACATTGGATGTGTTTAGATAGCTCATTTGTATTTTACAAATGAGACATGTGCTGCTAAATTGAGTAGTAAACAGTAAATGATAACTCTGACTTTGAGGATTTAATTCTAAAGTTAGGGTGAATGTTTTGAGCTATAAATTAATATAATTATCATTTGATATGTCTAGATCATAGATTAATTTTGTGTAATTTGGTTCAAAGTTTAGTAAGGAGGGGTTCTAAACCATTCGACGGTTGTATTTATGAAGTTATTTTGTTCAACATGTTATATGTTGCCTTAAGAGTGTATATGGTTATATGACCATGCTTAAAAGAGTTAATGTTTATGCATACATTATTGCCCTAATCTCAAAGCACATTTTGAAACGAAGTTGGCTCTTATAGAGATATGAGATTAATGTGAGAATGTTGGTTTTTCTATGATTTAGTACATTATGTTGTATGATGAATGTATTTTGTGTTTGTGGGAATCTTGTTGAGGTGAGATTAGGATTTCTTTAATTCTAAGATATAGGTTTTGAGATGAATGTGTAAGTTTATGATAAGGAATAATTGAAAGTAATAAACTTTGATATTTGGTTTAGGTGTTATCAGCACCCAAGTCTAAGCTCCTTTGACTGTAGGCTTTCGGTTCCTCTGCTTTTAGGTAAGGAATAAGTTATATGAGCATTTGGTAAGTCGTGAGGTTATTTTAAAGTTTATTATGCATTAAAAGGTTTTTTATTAGAGATATTATATGTAATCATGTTTTAGACAAAAATATGTTTGTGAGCTTCAGAAACCTTATGTATATGATTTAAGCATATTGATGCTATTACTAATTCCACGAACATGATGTTTAAAGAAAACAATAGAAATGCTATTATTGTGAAATGTAATGCAAACTATGAATTTCGGTATGATGTATAAGTATGAAATGTTTTTGGGTTATGTCCTCCGATGATCTAAACTCGGCCAAGAGGGGTTAATTATTGGCTTTCCATGGAAAATGTTATCTGTTTGGCAATTTAAAGTAGAGGAAATGGGGTTGCCCGTAACTCTAATCTGAACAAGGCCTCCTCCCCAATGTGTACGGATGGCGAGGAGGAACAAAACCTTGAGGGGATGTGCCATCGGGCCTCCCAAAGAGGACAATATCATGCACGGGAGGGCACCCAAATCTGATAAGGTCTTTTTTGTATAGACTTATCGGATATGGACTAACTAATATGTTATGAACAACTATATTATGTTATTGATCATGAGAGAATGATTTTGTTTAAATGCATTATGAAAAGTTAAAAGCTCTCATGAAAAAAAGTTTTTGAGGAAAAGAAAAGCTATTCTTTAAAGATAAAAGTTTCAAGTTCTCATTATGCTTTAAAGATAAAGAATCTGATGAAAAGGTATTAGTGTTACGTAAAGATAAAGCTTCTAATGAAAGTACTAGTTTATGTTAAAAAGTTATCGGATATCTGTTCTTTATGAAATGTTAAGTTTTATGACCATAAAAGTTATAATATTTTATGAGAAGAAGTTTATAAAGAAAAGTTTTCTTATTCGGCAAGATGTTTAAGACAAAGTTACTAATTATCTGATTTAAGTTAAAATGATTATTTTGTATTGAGAATACATATATATTAATCTTAAACAACCAATATTATATTTGGCGACTTTGTAAGAAATGAAAGAAATTAAATCCGAAAGGTTTTGATAATATTATTCTGATAAGAAAAGGAAGAACAATTATTTTCCTATGAAGAGCGTATAAGTTATTATTATGAATAGTATAAAATACTATGCATGAAAAGATATTCTCCTATCTAAATATTCATAGAATAAAATGATTCGATTTACATGCATTCTTATTAAATTCTTATGTATCTTACCCTTCTTGAGTCAGTAGCTCACCCCTTCCATTCTTTCGGTCAACGGGTTTTTAACTTGTAGTAGAGGGAGCCTTAGTCGAGTTTTGGAAGGACCTAGTTTTAGTTTTAATGTATAGATCCCAAATTAGCAATTTGATATTTAGCTTTGTAGTATTGTGTATTTTAGGATCTAATGAAAGTTGTGCACCTTAAAGCATTAAGAGATGTATTATGTGAAATTTAGAATTTGAGTAACGGTGGATTATGTTATTCTTTGAGTACAATGTAGATGCTCTGAATGTCAAGTGAAAAGTTATATCATTTAAGTATAGAAACAAGAATGAAAAGAAAGAGGGAAGTTTTTGTAAAAGTTTTGTAAAAATAAAGTTGGTTCTTGTTAATATCAGGTTCAAACTTGATATTAGCATGCCGGTCATCATCACAAATCTGAGTATCGGGTTTGGGGCATGACAAAATATAATAGTATATATATTTGTACTTTGTAGAGATAAAAAGATAAAAAAAAAATAATAATTGTAGAAATACTTAAAAATAAATAAATAATACTTGGAGTAATTCTTACTTTTTATATATTACATATTTAAATCCTATTACATAATATTTATATATTCCTATGCATTGCATGAGTTTGTGGCTAGTCTATATCTATATCTAAAAGCTAAAGCGCAACATTTATTGTTACTATGCTCCTGTTGAGCCTAGGAATGCAGATTGGTGAGTGGTACTATCATGATTTCTTGCACTGTGTCCTAAGTAAACATGTCTTCAAGCTTCCCTCGGTCCCATTGCCTGGAGTCTTCATTAATGAGCTTCCTTACTCGTATGTCTAATGTAGCCTCATGCGGTGGTGTTGGGGTGTGGGGTAGCCATTTATGAGTGAAGACCCCTATATCTCTGCCGTCTCCCACACGCCATTGAGATTCTGTATAGATAATGTCCCTTGCTACCAAGAGACTTCTCCAAACAAAAGATGGGTTGCTTCCTAGTTCAACCATCATGAAGGAGTAATTTGGAAAATATCTGGCCTTATATACCCTGTAAAATAGCGAGTGGGTGTCTTGGGTTAACCTCCAAGCTTGCTTACAGAGCATTGCTAAGTTAAAAGCATGTAGATCATGAAAACCCATTCCCCCCTTCTTTTTTTGTGTGCAAAGTTTCCTCCAATTGATCCAATGAACTTCCCTTTCATCCTAGCTTTGTCCCCACCAATATTTTGCAAGCAAGGAATTTATATTATCACATATGGATTTGGGTAATTTGAATAGGCTTATAGAGTATGTGGGGATTTCTTGTGCCACCACTTTTATTAGAACCTCATGTCCTGCTTTTGATATGAATTTCTCCTTCCACCCCATCACACGCTTTGTAATCTTTTCCTGTTAATCTTTAAAGGTGTCAACCTTAGATTTTCTAGTTGCCATAGGTGGGCCAAGGTACCTATCATTGTCCGTCATTATTTTTGCCCCCAACATATGTTGAATCATCCTCCTTACATCTAGCTTTGTATTTTTGCTAAAAAAACAAGGATGTTTTTTGGCGATTGATGGCTTGACTCGATGCCGCTTCATATTGGCCCAAGATATTTAGCATTTATTGGCATTCTCCAACAGTGGCTTTGTAAAACAACAAACTATCATCGGCAAATAAAAGGTGGGAAATGCACAGCAAACTTGCATCTCTTTATTTTTTCAAAAAGTATTGACATTGGGCTCCTAAGGAGCACTTCGACCTCCCATGCCATTTGGATCACATTACCACACTCGGGGTGGGTGGCCCATCGCTCCTCAAATCTTTGTGGTATTTTTTTCTGTATTGCCACTAGCCTTTGGTCTTGTGTAGTGATAAGTATTGGAATGTGGTCCGAATAGGGTGCTTACAGGTGAGTGACTTGGGTTTGAAGGAACCTGCCTGTCCAGTCAATTGTGGCACATGCCTTGTCCAACCTTTCCTACAAAAAATCATCTTCAGTATGATCATTAGTCCTTGTAAATAAATTACCTTTAAAGCCTAAATCCACCAATCCACAGTGTAAGAGGGCTGCCCAAAATTGTTGCATAGGTGCTAGTGGCTTTGGCAGGTGCCTCTGGTTTTCTTTTGACTGCAAGATCTCATTGAAGTCCCCTAAGCAAAGCCAAGGGACTGAGTGTTTAGTGTGGAGGTATTTTAAGAGCCGACAGGACTCATGTTTTTGTTGTTCATCCGGCCATCCATAGAAACTTGTTAATCTCCATGGGTTGGTAGGATTATCTAGAATGAGAGCATCTATATTTTGTAAGGTACATGTTTGGATGCGCAAGTCAATTTCCTCCTTCCATAACAATGCTAGACTTCCACTCCGTCGAATACTAGGTACTGCAAACATACTGCACGTTGGTTCCCAAACCCCCGACAGTTCAATCGAGGATTTTCATTGCTCTCGACGAGGCTATCCTTCAAGTTATGTCCTGCAATTTGAAGGTACCTGAGTTAAAAAAAAAAAAAAAAAAAAAAAAAAAAAAAAAAAAAAAAAAAAAACCAAAGTAAATAGATTGAGGTAAATTAATTGTCATTTGAACCTTCAAGTCATGACTTTTATTGAGTTAAGTCGTTCCTTCAATGTATTAAGTCAGTTAATAGATTAACATGTCACTTTTATTGAGTTAATAAAACCTACTAGTCCAATTAGAAATGTGAGTTAATAACTATACACTTCAAGTCAACAAATTTGACCATTCTACAACCTTGGTGTGGTGATCACTCCACAAGTATAAGTGATTGTGAGATGTGAGAGATAAGGGTCGAGCTTCAAGCCTCCATGATGGAGCTTCACACTAAAGATGAGCCCATGATATGCCAAAAATTTGATATGGGTGCATGGGTTTATTATTTTTCTTTTTTCAAGTTTAGTGGAGTTCATAGTTCATATTGAATCGGTATTTGATTTTGTCACATTTCTTCTTGCATTGTTTGAAATTTGTTGGTGGATTTGAGTTTAATGAGTTGTGTCTTGGTTGAAACTTTCATGTGGATTTCTCTTAATCGGCAGCAGGAGTTGCCTTTGAACACTCTGTCGCAGGTACTTCATTTTCGGTTTGGGGTCGCTGGTTAGGGTCATCAATTAAGGCCATGGCCTGTGAGATTGTGGTGTTGGAGTCTTAAGCGTTTCAGATTTGGGGATTTTTAAGATGGTTGAGGTTTGGATTGGGTTGTGTTGGTGTAATTGTAAATTTGTCTCACTAGTAGAACTGTTAAATCTATGTGGGCCAATCATTGTGCACCATGTGTTTATAAGTTTAAAAATAAATTAGTTTGGTCAATGTCAAAAACCACATTAGCATTCCGTTAAGCCATGTAGGACCTAAACTAAGAAACATATATGGAAGGATGAAAAGTAAAACATTTTGCAAAGTTTAGGGATCAAAAATGAACTTTTGAAAGTTTAAGGACCAAAAACAAACTTTTGTGAAAGTTTAGAGATGAAAATGATATTTTACCAAAAAAAAAAAGTTAACAAATTTAAACCTTTTTCACCCTAAATAGATAATCAAATTACCAATCCATTAAAGCTACAAACTTTGGAAAAACAATTTCAAATAAATTTAATTAATTGAACACTATACCTAACCATCCATTATACCATTTATTCTCAAACTTATAATTGGTTGATGATAATGGGGAATTTTAAATGGTTGAGTGGAAGTTTGAAGTTGTGTGTGAGAATTTCTACGACAATTCTTTTTCTTTTTCTTTTTTTTTTTTTTAAATTGAATTTGAGAAAGAAATATGGAGGAGAGTAAGGGGTGTTTGTTATTATTGTTTAAATAATAGTTTTCAATGTTTAAACAATATTACACATATTTTCACACACTTTTTCGCTCATACGTATTTCCACAAAATAATAACAACATTACTAAAAATCTCTTACCAAACAGCCTTAATTTATTGAAGGTGTGATATGTTTTTGACAAGGAGGATGGTAACATTTTTGTCGGGTAGTTTTATCAGGTGAAGCCCCTCAGATAAAAGTATAGGTTATAAATTAAGGTAAAAATAAAATTGTGAAGATCTGAAACATTGGGTGTGAATTGGGCCATTGAGGATGGTATTGGTGGGGTTTGTGAACCAAGATTATGTGAGATACCATATTGGATAATGCAGGGTTGGGCTAGAAAAGGGCTTGGGCCCATCCACTACTTTAAATTTGAAGATAATAATAACCCTTTTTGTTTTCTCACTTTTTCACTCAATTACATTCGCTAGCTGATTCTAAATTTAACCCTTTTATCTCTATCTTTGAAGGTGGAAGGAAACAGCCAATAATGTCAGACAATTTCACCTAAATTCTCATTATTCACTCAACAAGAAAAGAAGAAGCGATGTGGGACTCTCTATAAAATCCATCATAAAGTTCACCTCCTTCTGCAAAACAATGGAAATCTTAAATCCAAAATCCTTCATTCATTTCCGACCATCTCCGCCATTCCACCACCATATACGACCACCCTCTCCTCATCTTCAAGCTCTGCTTTGGGAAGCTCATGGAAGCAGTTAGTGAACAGACATGGACATTGCATTTAATTTGAGGTTATATATATATATATATATATATAGATATATTGTGTGGTTCAAAATATATATATATATATATATATATATATATATTGTGGCCCGAAACAAAGGCTTATAGAACAAGGGAAAGCCCATGTAGTAATGGGTTGAAATGTTATCTCTTTCTCTTTTAATCTTCTCTTCCCATGCCCATCATTTCGCTTGTTGGGTTATTGGGCTTTTTATCATTTGGTATGAAAAGTTCTTAGATTTATGTTTTTGTTGGGTTGTGACATAAATTGTTTGTTATGAACAAATGTTTCAAAATTGAAATCTTTAAGGGAAAAAAAAATATATTATGGGGCTTAATTGAGCTAGATTCTGACTTTGTGTGGAGGCTGAGATTCAATGTAACCTTTTTTTACATCTAAAATCAACACTTAAATGTTTCATACATGTTCTATCTTTTCTGTCAAAAAAAAAATGTTTCATACATGTATGTTTGTCCAGTAATCTCTATTACCTACCCAATGCATTACTTGTCAAACATATCCCAAATGTTAGCTTTGTTTCCTTTTTAAATTTTGTGTTACAACATTTTTCAATATTTCCTGGATTGGATACTATTGGGCACACCTTGCAAAATAAGTCTATAACATAAGATTCTGTAACATGGGTTTTAATGTCTGAAGTAAAACTTTGATGTAGTACCCAATTAAATTCAACCCATGCGGTTGCATTGGCCAATAAGTTATATCATTGAATTTAATTGTCCTTGGGAAACGATAACATCATTTGTATTGATTGGTCAGTACAATACTAATGAACCTAAGGTATAGCATTTTAACTACCGCGCACCCTTGGTGCGATGATCACTATACAAGTATAAATGTTTGTGGGGTGTTGGGACAAGGGCTGGGGTTCAAGTTTTCAGAAGGGAGCTTCACATACATATACATTTAGATTAGGATAGAGTAGAAATTCTATCTTGTATTAAAAAAAGAAAAGAAAAAAGTATAGCATTTAAGGAATTATACCTAAGTTTTGTTTTGTATCAATTAATTCATCTTTTTATGACTTATAGAATAGGAACACAAGTATTATAATCGACTATGATTTACATAATTAATTTTTAATAATAAAGCAGGGAGTTGATTTGTGTCTTTGCTTTAAGTGTATATGTGTATGTGGGTGATTTTCTTCCAATTCATTTCTTACTTGATATACATAAAGGATCTTGTGTATTTTAAGTTCTCACTACAACTGTTTAGTCAAAAAGGTTCTCAATTTTGAGGTTGTTTCTCTGAAGCATTTTCTTGCCAAAGTGGAAGAATATCATAACATTTCAATTGTTTGAAATTGTAAATCAATAAGATGATGGGGAAAATGAATCAAGACAGACCGGTAGAATACCTTGGAGAGTTGCAGCGCAAAGAGGACACAAATGACTGTTTTGTTGGTGCTTTGAGAGGAGAAACATTGACTAGGAAGTAGGAGCCCATATGTGAGAAAATAGCTAATCCTAAAACAAAGCGACACTGAGGCTACCCTGGAACAAAAGGCCAACAAGGAAGTAAAGTAGATAAGGAGTGATTTGCTGTTTAAGGATAAAGGCAAGTTCAACAGTTTTGGATGTTATGCAATGTCTGTGTTTGTTTGGGAATATTTCAGTATAACATAGTGAGTGGCTACTTATGATTAATGGTTATAACTAAATTTATTTATTGTATTTTTTATATAAATAAATTTGTTTATTGTTGCTATTCAAATTTGCATATCAGGCTATTAGTCAAGCCAATTCTCTGCGGTTTGCTTGTTTGTATTTGTAGGATGACCATGTTTATTCATCACACTAGTAAAGCTTTAATTCTAGGGCTCAAAATATTAGTCATGAAGGAAATTCAATGCTAGATTGCTCTAGGACACTAACCTTCAGAAAGGAGAAAAGAGAAATATGTACCACAAGTAAAAAATATAAACGTCCAAGCATATCACTTGTCGTCCAAGGATGTTAGGACATATGCGAATCATGTTAGGAATATATGTCATTTTAGAATTGGCTAATCCTCCGACAAAACGCACTTTACTTGTAATTGGGTAGATCTAGGATGTGTTAAATACTTCAAGGAACAAGGTTTCAATTTCAAGTGTTAAAGTCATGCAAGTCTGTCCAAGATTCAAGTGAAGAAGTGTTGGTTTTTAAACTCGATGACTTCTATCTATTATGGTTTAAAAAGCTGTTTTAGCCCGATGTTTGATAGCTTCTCGACGGATACCCTACCTATCGAGATTTAAGAAAATCAGTTTTTCAATTCTTATTTTCATTCAGTCCATGTATAGATGTTTGGGCTTTCTTTTCTCACAACCCTAAACATGTATAAAATTTTTTTTAAGGGCCGTCACTGTTGATGCACCTCAATGCAAAATATTTTCACAAGCATATTGTGAACCGAAGACATATGTCCTAGTTTATCTTTTTATTCAAGAAACTACTGTGTTTTATACACCGCAGGGTTTTGTAACCAAGGAACTTCATGATATTCATCGTGTGATGAACTAAAGAACTTTGTAGCCAACATCCTTCTCAAGTTGGTGTGTAAGCCGCGATCTTTGGATCCACGCATCAATTAGCTAGTCACATATTGGGAGCCGTGTATTGAAAGGAGAGATTGTCACTACAAAACAAGTCCAATTGGGTATTGGGATAAACTTGAATCCACTATCTTGAAAGAATCGAAGTTCATACAATAAGACTTACAACCAGTAGAACTTACCGACACGACCACGTGCAAGCTCCGAATCCACGGACTCCTTCTTTCTTGGATTCACCACCAGATACAAGCACACCCACTTGTGTTTTCTTTAAGCTTCAATGGTAGCAACTGAATTGAAAATCAAGGTGTAGATAAACCTTCTCCTTGAAAATCCTAAGTTTGTGTAAAGGAAAACTCCTCTAGATCTCACAAGAGATTTACACAAACCATAATATGAGCAACACTAAAATGTGGCTAGGGTTTACCTTTTATACTTAGGACAAAGAAAAAACCCTAAAAACATTTTAAAACACCTAGGGCTGAGTTGGAAAAATCTGCAGAAAATCATTCTGCCCGAGCCGTGATCGATTGAGCCTAAGCTTCGATCGATCGAGCCAGACCGAAAGACACAATGCTTTCCTACTTTAACTCGATTCCAACTTTACATAAAAACACAACTTTGAGCTAGACTAAAACACTTCTAAACACATTGTTTTGATCGTGGTTTGTCAACAATACAAATTAGAGTTCTAAATACATAACAACCTAAGTCTTTAGAATCTAACAATAATAGTGAATTCTTGGGAGTGGTGACCTTAAAATCATCCGATGGGGTTTTTGCCGTGTAGGTTTTCCCCATTCATAAACAAATTACCGTGTCAATTTATTTTCCGCTGCATATTCATTTATTTGGTGATTTATTTGTGCTACCACACTTATTGCATGCAAATTGAATTAATTAATTCACTTGACTAATTAATTGGTTAATTTATCACAAGGGGTCAATACATTCTTGGCCTATCAAAGGAAAATTTTGTTATTTAAGGAGAACCTAGTCGTTCATACCACAAGAAAGTATGGACGACCAATAAACACTTAGTAAATTTTTGGATGTTTTCCATAATCTCAAAATGGTTAGACCACTAACCTTCATCTCGGAATGTAAGGTAAATTCCCTGAAATTTGCTCCACTCTCTCCACTAAATCCACTCTCTATAAAAGGCATCAAACCTCACCCAACCAAGGTATGTTTCTACTATTCATCCACTCACCATCCTTGTGTTCTAGAGAAAAAATTGATTTAACCGTTAGAGGGTCCTAGGTCGGTTCATCCCCGTCACCTACGGTAGTTTCTTTCTTCTCGGGTCATCCAACCACTGTTGAAGTCCAAATCATCTAGCCTACTAATTTTTGTGCATCATTAATTATTATTATTATTATTATGTGAAATATATGGTTATGTCAGGTGTTCTAGCACATTCTACTTAAGCCAAATTCATAGAATTTAGAATTGCGTTGTATGATATGTATTAGGAAATATTTAACGGCTATATTGAATTTCATGCCCATATTATCATAAAACTTATAGCATTTATCAAACTATTGTTGTGGCCAAATTTTTATTGGTTTTCTCATTTAGGCACATCAACAATATCACTTTTTTATTTACCAATAATCACTCACTATATCAACAATTTGTAAAAGTTTTTTGTAAAAAAGTTTACATCTCTATCATTTTCCTTTTATATTTATCGAATATCAATAATTTGTATTTTAGCATGGTTACAAGTACAATTTTTTTTTTTTATAATTAATTTACATTTATAAACAATTATTGAGTTGCTTCAACACAGCTTGAAAGCCCAGTTAGAATTTTTAACTTTTAGCATTAAGTTTTAAGTGATACCGTTGACTAAGTCAAGTTACAATTATAAAGAATACTCATAAATTGTAATCACTTATATATATAAGTCAAATTCACCTAATAAATATTCAAGGTGAAAATTAACATTCCACAAAAATAAAGGTGCAAATTTTAACATAATTTGACGAATTACAATTAGGTATACTTGCAATCACTTATATAGTACAAATCTACTGATACAAATCTCATATCTTACTGTTTTTGTTCTATTTTGTGCTTCACTAATCCTCGACAACTCTCGACAATTTGCATCTGTCGACGTTCTGCTTTCTCGACACCTATCTCGATACCTCTCGACACCTTTATCTGTCAAGAATTATTGAGGATCTATATATATGTTCTGTGTGATCCGGACTTCATTCTCTCGATTTGTCCATGGCTGTTCACCTCTCAAACACTCTCCTCTCTCCCTTAAACCTCTTCCTTAAGCATTTTTCGAGATTAATCAAGTTTTTCTTCACTCGGTAAGTCTCTAATCCCTCATTTTCATGCATTTCATTCTTTGAAACCTAAGTTTTTGGGATTTTTGCAAAATTTGGGATTTTTCAAAATCAAAGAGGTCTTTGTGCAATTTTTGGGATGGGTTTTGAAGATTTAATCTTAAAAACTTCATGCATTGCATTACATGTGCATTATAACTGTATTTTCATGCATTTAGTTGTGTGTTATACATGATGAATTGTTTGTGTGTTGGTAGGTTTGGATTGAGCTAAGCCCATGATGCTTTTTACTTTGCACGTCACATGCTCATGCATACATATCTTAAATTTAGTATATTTCTAAACATTTGAACTGTTTGGAGCTTTTCCGAGTATTTCTTTCTTCCCACTCACTCTCTTGTTTACATTAGTGTGTCAATGGTACCAAAACATAAATATGCTCTGTCCCAAAATCCTTTGCGTTCTAGGGCCTCCACTTCGTCTTTTGATCCTACCCCTTCTTCTATTCGGTTCCATGATGAGGTCGCCCAAAAGCACTTCTCGGAGAACTTTTCTCGACGAGGTGTTCATTCCGAACATCGAGTTATTTTGGCGGACTTCGCTGACACAGACCTACCCGATGTCATTCACGATCGGGGTTGGGAGTCATTGTGTGACATCTCGGTCACTTGTCCTTCCGTCTTGATTCAGGAGTTTTACTCTAACATGCATGGAATTGATTCTTTAGTACCTTTCTTTCATACTCGCATTCGAGGTATGAGCATTGTTGTCACACCAGAGTTGGTATCCGATGTGCTCCGTGTCTCGCGGGTAGAGCATCCTAACTACCCCGATTGTGAGCATCTAAGGACTGTGTCCAAAGACAAGATGATTTTCGCTTTTTACGAGTGCCCTTCTGATTAGGGTGATCGTCTGTTTACACCATGTAAGGCCTTTGCTAAAGGTCCTAGATTCATGAACATGGTGATGACTATTGTTTTGCACCCACTCTCTCACTATAACTCCATCATAGAGCCTCGTGCTCGATTTTTGCTTTTTTTGTTAGAGCACCTCACTATAGATTTTCCTTCACATTTTATTCTTTCTATTATAGATGTGTATAGGGATACGACTACCCGTGATAAGCTCATTTTCCCTTCTGCTATCATGAGGATTCTATGCCATTTTTCTATTCCTTTTCCCTCTTCCGACCACTTCCCCATTATGTGCGCCATTGACTATGCTACCGTTAAACGGAGCGAGGCGTAGTTTCGATCGAGGCGGTTTGATATGGCAGCTCCTCCCACTCCTTCTACTCCATCCACATCCGCTCCCACCTCTTCTATGAGCGGAGTGACTTTAGAGGACATCATGGCACGGCTTGATTGCATGGATGCTTGCCTCAACACTCTCGGTGATGAGTTGTGTCAGGTGAACACCCGTATTGGACGCATGGCTCCACGTCAGGATGAGATGGGTGGTTATACCATGCCTTCCACTCTTGTGGCCCCTACGGATTAGAGTGATGCTGATGATGATGATGATGCTGATTTTGATGATGAGGATGATGGCGATGCTAGATCACCCAACGATGATGAGATGTCTACTTGACACTCTTACCCTTTGTCACTCGTGACAAAAAGGGGAAGTAGTTTTGGTTATGAGAGTAGTCATACTTAGGGGGAGGGTTAGCATAGGAGATTTTTGTTAGGGGGAGAGTGCATTTTGAGGGATGTAGTGAGGATTACTTGTATCTTTTTCTTTTCTCTACTTTAGATACATTTATTCTTGTACCTTGGGTCTTGTGACCATTATTGACATACATTGTACTTATTTTCTTTATATGTTGATGTATGTTTCTTTCACCTATCCTTGCATGTGTTGTTTCTTTTCTTTCTTTATACACACGGTTCTTATTACTTGTATGCAATCTATTATTTCTGTTTCACACAAAGATGTCCCGATGAATTTCGTTTAAAGTGTTTCGAAAATACAGATTGTCAAAGTCTACTTGGCATAAACTCTCTTCTTGCAAAACTTTTCAAGAGTTTGTATTAGGGATTTTATTGTATTTAATAAGTGAATATAAGTTGAGTGATTTATGACTTCTCTCATATCTCATTTGTTTGTTGTGGTTTTGTCACGGATTGCCAAAGGGGGAGATTGTTAAGGACATATGTGATTCACTTGTTAGGAATATATGTCACTACTTTATGTAATTAGCTAATCAAATGTTGAAGCCATGCAAGTCTGTCCAAGATTCAAGCTGAAAAGTGCACATCATTAATGCTCGACAACTAGCCATCTATCAAGCTTAAAGAGTCATTTCAGCCCCGTGGCTTGATGAAGGCTCGGCTGATATAGGTATATGTCGAGGTTTATGAAAAAATAGATTTTCAGTTCTGTTTTGACTCCAATCCGTGTTTATGTGTTTGGGCTTTCTTTTCTCACAACCCTAGGCATATAAAAGGATTATTTTAAGGGTCGTCAAAGTATTCACAAGTTGCACAAGTGTTGAACAAAATTTGTTCAAGCAAATTGTGACCAGAGACACAATTTTGCCCTAGTTCATCGTTCTTGTGAAGAAGTTGCTGTGTTTGTGCAACGTAAGGTTTTGTGACCAAGCATCTTCTTGATCTTCATCGTTGGAATGAACTCAAGAACTTTACAGCTAACAAACTTCTCTAGTTAGTGATTGAAGTAACGTCTCGGGATCCGCGCAATTGGTTGGTCACGTGCTTGGGAGCTATGCATCAAAAGGACAAATTATCACTATAGAATAAGTCCAATTGGGTATTAGGGTAAAGGTTCAACTGTAGGTTGGTATAAAGTACTGAAATTCCTTTACTTGTAACCGCTTGTTGTGATAATAGTGGAATTTTAGGAGTAGTGACCTTAAAATCACCCGGTGGGGTTTTTATCATGTAGGTTTTCCCCATTCGTAAACAAATCATCGTGTCAATTTATTTTCCGTTGCATATTTAGTTTATTAGTGATTTGTTTGTGCTACCAGGCATTTGCATGTTAATTTGGTTAATTAATTAAACTTGGCTAATTAATCAATTAATTTAATCACAAGGGATCAATACGTTTTTGGCCTATTGCCTTAAACGAAACTGCGCCTCACTCCGTTTAATGGTAGTGGCGTCAATGGCACACATAACGTAAAAGTGGTCGGAAATGGGAAAGGGAACAAAAAAATGGCACCTTAAACGAAACTACGCCTCGCTTCGTTTAACGGTAATGATGTCAATGGCAAACATAATGTGAAAGTGGTCGGAAACGGGAAAGGGACCAAAAAAATGGCGTAAAAGATTCGTGATAGTGAAGGGAAAGATGAGCTTATCACGGGACACCATATCCCTATAGACATCTATGATAGAAAGAATGAAATGAGAGGGAAAATCTATAGTGAGATGCTCTATCAAAGAAAGCAAAAATCGAGCACATGGCTTTGTAATAGAATTACAATGAGAAGGGGATGAAGAACAAAAGTCAAAACCATATTCAAAAACCGAGGGCCTTTAGCAAAGAGCGAACAGTAAGTGAATTGACGCTTACCCTAATCAGAAGGGCACTCACAGAAAGTGGAAATAAGCTTGTCTTTGGACACAGTCCTTGGACGCTTACAACCGAGGTAGTTAGGATGCTCTACCCTCGGAACATGGAACACATCGGATACAATATCTGGTGTGACAACTATGTGCATACCTCGAACACGAGTAACAAAGAGAGGTTCTGAATAATCGATAGATAAACCAAGTATTGAAAGGTGTCGAGGAGCTATCGAGATTACTTAAAAACAGTTTTTCAAGAAGAAAAAAAACATAGACATGAATGCAATCAAACATACAACTCAACCAATGATCCAATTAACATTTTGAACTCTCAAAATCATCTCACAATAAAAATGTTAAGCACATATATCCCAAAAACACACACACACACACTAAACAAGTCTATTCAATTTTATATTTCAAAAACAAGTCAAGACAGTTTATTGAGCATACATTAACACATGTATTCCTTGTGATGGCCAAACCATATTGTACTTGAACATGTATCAAAAGTAGCAAAGAATATTTCATGTTGTGTGTGAAAAACATCGCAAGATTGTATAAGTGTATACATGTTATGACGATTTGAGATATGAGAAAATCAGTTTAACTCACACACAATCATAACTGTTTGATGGGGACTATCACCTTCGAGGTATATCCTATAACTCTCACATCTCCTAGAATACACGCTTGCAATCATATATAAAGCATTTTGATTCTTTTTGCTTTTTATTTTTCTTTGCATATTTTTTTTTAAGCAAATCATGCATGGGCATATAAGAGAGAGAAAAGAAATACCCAATGATGTTAAGCATTTGACATTTCAATTTTGCTATGCCGAAGCATATAGATGTCATTTTGTGATTGGCGGGCAACAGTGGTGAGATGGTTATTTGTGCCTTTCTCTTAGGATTTTCTAATCCTTTCCCTCGAAAAGAGTGATACGAGTTTTAAGTACAAGAGATTACTTAATCTTACTTATCACAAACACGAGCCACAAAACTCACTTGCTTAGTTGTACATAGAGATGCTCATCTAAGCTACAAAAGAAACAAAGTTTAGAAAACTTTATTTCAATGGCCATCCAAGGTACACAAGTAACAATGTACACAAAACACACACTGTTTTATATTTTTTTATTTTTCAATTTTTTTATATGAAAAAAAAGATAAACAAAACTGAAAACAAACAAAAACATGTTAAACAAAGCAAAACATAAAACTAGACTGACTCAAAACAAGAAAGCAAAACACACATGTAATGCAAAAACAAAAACAAGAAGGGGAGAGAGAGAAAAAGTGACAGAATCACTTGGAGCCCTTTTCCTTCCACACCTTGGAAGAACCTTTCCATCTAGCAAATCCTTGATCCGGCGGTGAGGGGGAAGAATTAAAATAGTTCAAGTTCGGAAAGAACATGAGGGCTTTGAGAAGATCTCTAAAGGGAGCAAAATAGGATAAAAATTGATTTTGGTTTCCCGATGCGATCATACCATTGCTCTATTGAGTGGCTAACCACTTATAGCAATTAGGTCGAGTATGACCGGTTGTTTCACAGTGATGACAGAGATGTTGCTTCTTCTATTTAGGCTTTTGAGAGTTAGCCTTCTTAGCTCTAGGGTTTTTAGCTTCTTTCTTATCCTGCTTAAGGGGTGCTCCTAAGATAGATTTACCCTTGTCTATGTTCTCACTAGCTAAATTAGTTTTGACATTAGTGTTCTCAATTTCAACATTATTAGCAGGAGGAACAAAAATAGTAGTACTAGTAGAAGTAATACTAGGAGAAGAGAAATCATACTGAGCATTTCATTGAGCTTATCGCTTGAGGTCCTTTCCAATTGAGCTCTGACTTGGAATAGTTCTGCCTCAAGCTTCTTGATCTTCTCGGCTAAGAAGTTATTCTCAAACCTCAGTACTCCAATAGTCTAATTGGCTTCATCAAACTTTGTGGAAAGCTCTTCATGCTCAAGCTCCACATCACTAAGCTTCTTGGTGGTCAACCTAGACAACTTCTTATGCTTTTAAAGAGAACTTGTATAACTTTGCATAGGCTATGTGGATGTTATCTTGTTCATCCATCTTCTCAAACTTGGACTCCACCAATTCCTCTTCTTCATCCACATCTTCAACAATCCCCTCGGTAGGATTGACAAAGTGGCGATGAAGGCATTTAGGATTCTGTCATTCATTGTCAGAATCATCTTCGAAACTTGGTGTCGCTCAATGTAGCAATAAGTGCCTTGCTTTTCCCAATGGTTTTGAGATATGTAGGGCACTCTTGTTTCATGCGACCGAAGCCTTAACACCCAAAGCACTTTGGTCCTAAAGGAACAATGTACTGAGCACCATCCCTAGCATCCTTCTTCCCTTTATCTTTGCTCTTGTATTGAGAAGAACTGGATTGCCTACGATTCTTGTCGAAGCCCTTCCCATTGGCATTCTTCATGAATTTCTTGAATTGCCTTGTAATGTAAGACTTCATCTTAGAATCCTCATCGTCTAAAGACTCATTAGTATCACTACTCTTTGCCTTGATTGCCATGCTCTTACCGTTAGCCGACTTACCAATTCTTGTTAAACCTAACTCATAGGTCTGCAGATTACCAACTAGCTCAGTCAAAGGAATCTTGTCAATGTCCTTTAATTCCTCGATAGCGGTGATCTTAGCAAGGAATCTCTCGGGTAGAGATCTGAGCACCTTTCTCATAATCTTGGGTCTAGGAATGGTTTCCCCAAGATTAAAAGTCGAGTTCACTATGTCCTTAAGCGGGGCATAGAACTCATCGAACGACTCATCCTCCTCTATCTTGATCTCTTCGAAGCTAGTAGTGAGCCTTTGAAGCTTCTAGTCCTTGACAGCTTTTGTTCCCTCATAGGTTGTCCGGAGATTGGTCCATGCTTCCTTTGCAATTTCAGTGGAGGATATCTTCTTGAACTCCTTATTAGTGACTGCACCGAACAAAGCATTCAATGCCCTGTCATTGAAGTTTTCTGCCTTGATCTTAGCATCATCCTAATCGGCCAGTGCTTTCTTCGGCTTGGTCCAGCCAATCTTTACTGCTTACCACACCTTCTCATCAAGAGACTACAAGAAAGCTCTCATGCATACTTTCCAGTATGCATAGTTAGTATCATCAAATAAAGGAGGTATGATAAGAGATTATCCTCTATCCATGACTAATAGAGGTCAATAGATCACACACAAAGATTAACCTTAATCAGAGTGTGCCTGCTCTGATACCACTTGATAGGCCAAAAAGGAATTGACCCCTTATGGTGAATTAATTGATTAATTAGCCAAGTTTATTAATTAATCAAATTAACATGCAAATGCAAGGTAGCACAAACAAATCACCAATTAAACTAAGTATGCAGAGGAAAATAAATTGACACGATGATTTGTTTACGAATGGGGAAAACCAACACGGCAAAAACCCCACTGGGTGATTTTAAGGTCACCACTCCCGAGAATCCACTATTATCATAACAAGCAATTATAAGTAAAGGAATCCCTGTACCTTATACCAACCTACAGTTGAACCCTTACCCTAATACCCACTTGGACTTGTTCTATAGTGATAATCTCTCCTTGTAATGTACGGCTTCGATGACGTGACTAACCAATTGCGCGGATTCTAGTACGCGACTTCAATCGCCAACTAGAGAAGGATGTTGGCTGCAAAGTTCTTCAGTTCATCACACGATGAAGATTGAGAAGCTCCTTGGTCACAAAACCCTACGGTATACAAACACAAAGACTTCTTCACAAGAAAGATAAACTAAGGCAAATTATGTCTTCGGTCACAATTTGCTTAAACAAACTTTGCTTAACACTTGTGCAACTTGTGTCACCTTTGATGACCCTTGAAATAATCCTTTTATATGTTTAGAGCTGTGAGAAAAGAAAGCTCAAACACATAATCACAGATTAGAGCCAAAACAGAACTCAAACTCTGTTTTTCATAAACCTTGACAGATGCCTATTTGTTGAGCTCTTGTCGAGCCACGGGCTAGAACAGCTCTACAGTCTTGATAGATGGCTAGCTATCAAGCTTTAATGAACAGCGCTTTCTGCACTCCTAAACTAACAACAAAGACATCAAAGATCAAGAAAAATAAAGATTAAAAAAAATTATTCCTAAACATGCATTGGATCTAACAACAAATAAGAGAACAATTTAGCCCATCAAAACATGTTCATTAATATATCCAATCATATCAATTTTCCAATCAAAACATGATGAGACAAAAATAAATAAAACCAAACAAAAGAAAAACATATTTCTAAGCATGAATAACATATAAATTAACTAAGAACAACAAAAACACAAATTAAAAAATAACCAAATCAAGGAAAAGCCATGAAGAGACACTCACTTTGCTATATAATACAAACTTGATTGATATTATCCGACCCCTCAGTACCTACACAACAAGATTCAATGAGATATCAAGGTAAAAGAAGATTTCAATAATTTAAAGGTAATCATAGCTCAAAACAAGATTAGTTTTGAAAAGGTTTTGAGAAATCAAATTGGGAAATAGTTTTTCCCTTAGAACTAACTAAAGAGAGTTTTTAATTTGTAAAAAAGATGGCAAAGGTGCTGTGTGTGCGTGTTTTAGAAAAGAGAATTAGGGTTTTAGAGAAGATGGAGGCCAAAAAATGGCTCTCTTTAGCCGTAGTTTTGATTGGAGGCATAAGATGAATATTTATAAGTTGAAATTAGGATTTTTAGACTTTTTAATGATCTTTGGACGTTCTCAAGGGTCCATGGGCTGGCCCACATGAAAACATTATGTTTTGAGCCCTTAAAATGAAGTTTTAAAACCCAGAAACTTAGATCGCGAGTCTCACTCAAATATTCTTTGTGGATCAAAAGTTATAGCTAAAACAGTGATGTGAGAGGTCATTTTTTAGCATCATTTTCAAAGCGATTTGAGAACTTTTTAGTTGTGATTACTTCCAAACTATCAAAATAACTTTAATTATCTTTTATAGACATGTCAAGTTCATCATTGGGACTAGAGACTAGAGTTTATTAACCTAGTACAAAATGAAGTGTCTGCAGTTCTTAAAGTTTATATGATATGTATGCTTAGAAGCTATTTTTGATTTGTTTAGTCTTAATCCTTTTTGCTTAATTATGTCCTAAATATCAATGGGTTGATATATATATATGTGTGTGTGTGTGTGTGTGTGTGTGTGTGTGTGTGTGTGTGTGTGTGTGTGTGTCTATGTGAACATTAACATGCTTTGATTTATGTTTAATTGTTCTTGGTTTAATATGAGATTTGATGCATGCTTAGAAATATGATTTGATTTGTTTGATTTTGATCTGTTGTGTCTCACCATGTTTTGATTGACGAATTGAATTGATATACGAACATTTGAATCTTTTTAAACATGTGAAATGTTTCTGGATTTATGTTTCAGAGTGAACATGCACGCGCATGCTTGAAGGTGCATATGCATGCTTGTAAAGGTGTATATGCATCCTTCTATATGCATACACATGTTGACCTAGATAAATGCAGAATATTGGTTTTGATTGTTTGATTTGATTAGCCTTGATATCTAAACATGTTTAATGATTCTGTTTAACTATGAACATCTAGTGTTAGGGTAATAAATGCTAATTAATTGCTTGCCATTATTTTTCTCTTTGACTTTTCCATGATGTATTTGACATCTTTTGTTTCCTTAAATATTTGATTTTCTTTCATTTATTTAACTTGTTTAATTTGAATTCCTTTCCTTTTATACCATGAATGATATTCCATGTTGAGTGTTGAATGCATGTTAGGATAGACTTTGTGTGTGTGTGTGTAGAATAACCTATTTGAAGTGTTGGAAAAATACATGTTTGTATTGCATACAAAACATACGCAATGGAAAAATTAACGGATCTACTTCATTCGCAATTGATAACATGTACTATGTAAGTTTCAGAATTTGAGAACAAGAATGCATACCTTGGTGTGGTGAAATTCAAAACCGAAGATCAGAAGTTCTTGGGAAGACTTTTAATCTTCACTCCAATTCCACTTGATGCTCAAGAAGTGTGGTCTCTCAATCAGTTTCCAAGGAGAGAATAAAATAGTGTCCAACACTCACATACAAACCATTTCATTCTTTGTATGATCTTAATGAAAGACCTTATGAAAGTCTCATCAAAACCCTATGAAATTTTGTATGTTTCTCTCCTTATATATATAACTGATTATCTAATTGGGCAAACCTTTTGGGCCATTCCTATAAGAATATAATTGCACTCTAGGCCTTATTAATAAATTATATCCCAAGACTTTCTTATACATGCAACCCCTTCATTAAAATATTCGTAGTAATACAAAGTCATGAATATTAACTTCCGCTTTGAAGATTACTACATCTTAATCCTTGAGTACCCAGTTTAATCCTTTATGTTATTCATCATATATTTATGAAATCCAATTTCATAAATATATACTTTAGTAACTCCTTACTAAAGTGGTTAGGCCTAACACTCTGAATAACCAAACTCATTAAACTTATCTCAAGGGAATATTTTATATCTCTGTTAAGAGATTATGACTTCCATCTTGAGAATATATGTTCCATCAACATTAAATGTGACTGCCCAACATACTAAGGTTTTGATTGTAACTTATAGATCTCACTCCTGATATATCTAAGCAACTTACACCTCATGATTAGGTCCATTATTCTCTTAGGATTTAGAGTTGATGCAAATAGAAGTCGTGAGATTTATTATTCATTTGACAGTCATTAAGAGAATAATAAATCTCACAAATGGTCTAGTTCAATATGTCTTAACTCTTAAAACATATCAACATACCAACTAGAAGTCTCCACTTCCATGATCAAGACAAATTATCGTAGTTGATATGTTATAGTCTTCGTAGCTGAAACGCCCAATTTCATCATCGACTACGAAATAAAATTCTGAGTTTACAAAGAACTTGTGATTTATATCTTTTGTGATTTTTCACATAAATCACATACTATGCATCTCATGGACTAAGATAATGTCCCATTAGTTCATTAATAAATAGTCTCATATAATTAAACAATTTAATTATTTATGTCATGCCAATAAATTGGATTTTAGGGCATAAACCCCAACAATCTCCCACTTGCCCTCAAAGACAATTTATCATATATCCGACACTTATCTCCCTTTAAAGTAATTCATAGTCACTCTAAGGCAAGGTTTGGAAACAAGTTTCAGCCAAATTTATTGCATATATTATCTTTTCCACTACTACTTCTCTAGTACTCGTATCTCTCTAGTGAGATAATACTTACACTTAATGTGTATTTTCATCACTAAGGACAAACACATATCTTGAAGTCCAACTTCATGAATCACAATCAAACTACAAGTCAGTATTTGTACAACCAAGAACCATCAAATCCTCACTTTGGGGACAAGCATATAATCCCTCATTCTCCTAAGATATTTGAGTATACGCTTTACTCCCACTAAATTAAGTGATCTTTGATTCAATTGATATTTACTTACCATGCCCACCGCAAAATAGATATTTAGCCTAGTATATAGCGTAGCATAAAGATTTCCCTATAGACATGATATTAGGAACCATCTTAATATGCTCTTCCTTTTATATATCTAAGCACCATAATCCTTTATAAAGAAACTTCAAACTTAAAAGGAAAGAATCCTTTCTTGAAGTATTACATGCTATACTTGGCTAGAATCTAATCTATTTAAGCAGTTTGAGATAGACCCAACATCCTAATTTTTGAATTTTAACAAAGTTTAAATCTTAGGATGTGACTAGTCTTTCCCAAGTACTTTATATCAAACTGGATTCAACAACAAAAAACTCTATTGATGACAATAACTCTACATCATTCTAAATGATAGAATGTCGTCAACATACATTAAGAGATTTATTATTCTATATAGCTTTACACACCTAAGGCCTTTTAATACTTGATCAAAATCAAACAATTTGATTGCTTGATCAAAGATAATATTTTATGATTCATATGCTTTCTTTAGTCCATAAATGGAATTTAAGCAACTTACATACTAATCACTATTGGTTCTTTGCTATGTACAAGTCTAGGTACATCATATAGATGTCTTCCTCAAGATTGATACTAAAAAAAGCTTTCTTGATATCCATTACCATATTTCATCCAAATGAAATATAATGGATAAGAGAATCTAGATAGAGTCAAACTTGACTATTAGTGAAAAAATCTTTTCATAGTCGAACTGTTTCTTTCTGAATAAATCTTTTCACAATCGAACCGTTTCTTTTTGAATAAATCTTTTTGCCACTATTCTTGACTTTGAAGGTTTGCACCTTCAAATCTATCAATCTCATTTCCTTGTAGACCTATTTGAGAACAATAGGCTTAATGCCACTAGGCGCCTCTACAATTTCTAGACTTTAAATCGAATCTAATTCTATACACATAACCTTGATCTAGTAATCCATATTCATATCCTTGTGGAACGACTTCAAAAGTTTATCCCAAAAGTATGAATTTATTTGGTATTAGCTATATATATATATAGAATAATGTCTTGTGGTGTATCTAATACAACCATCTCATTTCTAAATGTATTTTATAGTTGTCTTATAGCAAATTCTGACATTTTTCTTCTAGAGCAATTCTACGTTTAGCTTTAAAATAATTCATATAGTCATGATCAAGAACTTTGTATATGTACTTTACAAACATCTTGTCTTCTTTATGACTACCAAAACAATCTTATGCAATTCCTTTTGGATACCCAAAATAAACACACATTTTTCTATCTTTTGATTTCAATTTGTCAGACTTCCTTTCTAGCACAAGTCTTGGACATCTTCAAAAATGGAAGTATCATATACTAGGTTTTCACCCAATCCATAATTTGACAAATGTCATAGGAACAAACTTTTCAAATCAACTTTAGAAAATGTATAGTAATTATTAGAGTATATCTCCAAAAGAAATAAGTAAATGGAAATACTTATCATGTACTTTGCTATTTCTAAAAGAGTCTTAATCCTCCTTCTTGTATGCATTGACTTAAAGAAGTCATTAATACTATATTCCTTTATAATAAAGGAGTCCTAGATCATATTATCCTCTAAATGGTATTCATGGATTGGGAATATAACAAAATAATGGTTCTAAAAGCCCATCTTTCACCAGTCTTGAATACCATTTAAATTAATAAGATCTAGACATAAGTGCCAAAACATACAATACCAAAAGATGGAAACTTTCTCTTTAAAAAGTAAAATATGTAAATCTCCATCTAGAAAACAATCATGGACAAAGCTTAGTTTAACCAAACCAGAAACACTTTCCTTTGGTCATACTTTTGAATCTAATTTCCTTTTGGCAACTACTAGGGCAACTTGCTTGCCCAATTGTTTGATATTATAATTCCTCTTCTTACCAACCTTACCTTTCGGTTCAAGCTAAGAATTCGAATTAAATCATATTGATCCTAGCCTTAGCTTTTAGGATGTCTTCCGTTTCGTAGCACTCACTCATCAATTCAGATAACATAAAAAGAATTTTAATTATTTTCAAACACAATCTAAATTGATCAAATGATTCTGACAAGAACTTATGGATCATATCCATATGAGATTAACATTTAATCTCTACATCCAAGAATTCCAATTCATTTTTGAAAATAAAATATTTTCATAAAATGATATAGAATTGGAACTTTTAAAGCTTTTCTTAGCATTCAATATGATTTATTTCGAATATCATCTGGTAGCACGATATTTCATACCAAAAGATCTCATTTAGACTTAATATAAAGTCTAAGTCTAGTACTAACTCTTGCATCTCATGCTGTAATACAATTGAGATAGAAGCCAATGTAGCATATTAGCATTACAATGGAAACTATGATCATATCATAAGCTATCTTCCATCAATGCATCATGCATAGGAAATTATGACAATGCTAAATCAAAACATAAATATGTACTTCAACTCCTTTAAGCACCATGTCCAAAATTATTTCTTAGTTAATGTGATTCAATTAAAATAGTAGCTAGAGAACAAACTTTATGACAACTTTATTTTGAGACTATGAACTTAAATACTAGGACATTATATTTTGCATCCATAACCATATAGTATGGAACCTGAAAAACATACTATACTAGGTGCAACGACAACCTAATCCCGCAATTAACATTCCTCGAAAGCGAAGTCATACCAATCACTATGATTAGGCGAGAATTATTCTCATTATTAATGCTCTCATGGTAACTCTTACCAAACAAAAATAATTTGCTGCTTTTCCTTTAGCCTCTAAGTAATAATGACATAGCTCCGAAGGGAGGTTAACATTACACTTAGTCTAGTGTACACCATTGCCTAGAATCAATGTGAGTCACCAAGTAACTCCACGAGCGCGTGGTCGTTCTCAATGTAAAAACACACTTCATCCATCATTAAGAAGTTTAATCTGTAGTACCATGAATTAAACACCCTCCGAAGGGAGCAAGGCATATACGCCAAGGCGAGGTGCCTAATCACACTACTATAAACCAGCAATGAAGGCCGTGAGAATCAACCCTTGATTCTGTCTCCCACTAGAAATTTTAAAACAAGTGGATTATCTTGAAATCATTGTGATCTAATCACATTTTAACCCCACACATCAAATGTGTTAAATTGTTTATATTCAATGTGATGTAACTAAGTCACGTCACAAAAACATGACGAACATTCGCACAATCACAAAGAAGTTTAACCTTGTAATCCGTGAAGTAAATACCCTCCACATGGAATGCAAGACTCGAAATCAAGACAAGGTATCTATTCACATTACAATAAACTTAACAAAAGGGTTATTTCAGAACTCCCACTCATTATTTGGGGTTTTCTTTAAATAATTGTGATCCCATCACAACTAATAACCTTGCACTTGTTGAAGACTCTAATCTCATTAGAATCACTAACTAAAATGGAAGTCCTAAACTATTTAGGATTTCTTAAACACTAATGAATCAAAAATTAGTTATATAGAACTCTATCCTTAGCTTATTTGATAAAGTATTCTAATCTCATTAGAAACTATATACCTTTTAATTAAGCTTTAATCTCATTAAAACTTCTAATTAAAATAAATTAAGTTAAAGACTTTTAATCATACAACAATTCCAATCTCATTGGAATGTTTCTTAAAAGACAAGTCCCAAACTATTTAGGACTAAGAATTCTATTTAACTAATACCTTTGATCTCATTAGGTCTTTTAGTTAGAACCACATGTAATCTAATCACACATTGCATTGCTCTTTCTTTATTGTGAAAACACTTACAAAATTCAGATTTTACAGATTTCGATCGATCGAATGTATTTCTCGATCAATCGAAAAAATTAAAAATTCGTACCAAACAATCTGCCTGGATCGATTGATACTCGATCGCTTCTCGATTAATCGAAAAAGAGCATTCGATCGATTGACTAGCAATCGAAAGTCAATCGAATCAAAAAGATTGGTTCTTGTTTCACTCGATCGATTGAAGCTAATTTTTGATCGAACGAAACTTGTGAAACTCGAATTTTCAAGAATTTTTCTGAAGCAGTTTTCAACGGTTTTCATGAACACACTACCATCATATGAACATAATTGATTGAGTTTGAGACTAAAATTGAAATCCATTGATGCTATAGCCTTAAAGTTCAATTTAACATACTTAATATCAAACTTAAACAACATCATAACATCAATATCGGTTTTCATCAAACAATAATTTCAATGACCATGTAGAAAATTAAATATATAATCTTCTAACAATATGAAATTACTTTCTCTAATTCCAAAACTCACAAAACATGTTACACAAATTCGAAATTAAAGACCGCTCAGATACCATTTGTTGGAAAAATACATGTTTCTATCACATGCAAAACATACACAGTGGAAAAATTAACGGATCTACTTCATTTGCAATTGATAACATGTACTATGTAAGTTTCAGAATTTAAAAACAAGAATGCTTACCTTGGTGTGGTGAAATTCAAAACCGAAGATCAGAATTTTTTGGGAAGACTTTTAATCTTCACTCCAATTCCACTTGATGCTCAAGAAGTGTGGTCTCTCAA
Source organism: Quercus dentata (assembly GCA_028216015.1). Classification (NCBI taxonomy): domain Eukaryota; kingdom Viridiplantae; phylum Streptophyta; class Magnoliopsida; order Fagales; family Fagaceae; genus Quercus; species Quercus dentata. Next base: position 96,849,577 of record CP116447.1, read on the forward strand.
TCAGTTTCCAAGGAGAGAATAAAAGAGTGTCCAACACTCGGATACAAACCATTTCATTCTTTGTATGATCTTAATGAAAGACCTTATGAAAGTCTCATCAAAACCCTATGAAATTATGTATGTTTCTCTCCTTATATATATAACTGATTATCTAATTAGGCTAGCCTTTTGGGCCATTCCAATTGGGCTCTAGTGTGTGGCTTGGAGTGGGACTAAAAGGGAACAAATAAGACTCTAGGTCCAATGGGCCTTGGGCTTTTCTCACAACTTTTGACAAGTCCAAAGTTATCATTAATTATATTCAATACCACTATAAGAATATAATTGCATCTAGGCCTTATTAATAAATTATATCCCAAGACTTTATTATACATGCAACCCCTTCATTAAAATATTCATAATAATACAAAGTCATGAATATTGAATGCCACTTTGAAGATTACTACATCTTAATCCTTGAGTACCCAGTTTAATCCTTTATGTTATTTATCATATATTTATGAAATCCAATTTCAAAAATATATACCTTAGTAAATCCTTACTAAAATGGTTGGGCCTAACATTCTGAATAACCAAACTCATTAAACTTATCTCGAGGGAATATTTTATATCTTCGTTAAGAGATTATGAATTTCATCTTGAGAATATATGTTCCATCAACATTAAATACGGCTGCCCAACATACTAAGGTTTTGACAGTAACTTATAGATCTCACTCCTGATATATCAAAGCAACCTACACCTTATGATCGGGTCCATTATTCTCTTAGAATTTAGAAGTGATGTAAATAGAAGTCATGAGATTTATTATTCATTTGACAATCGTTAGGAGAATAATAAATCTCACAATGTCCATTCAATATGTCTTAACTCTTAAAACATATCAACATACCAACTAGAAGTCTCCACTTCCATGATTAAGACAAATCATCGTAGTTGATATGTTATAGTCTTCGCACATGAAACGCGTAATTTCATCACCGACTATGAATTAAAATTGTGATTTATATCTTCTATGACTTTTCACATAAATCACATACTATGCATCTCATGGACTAAGATAATGTCCCATTAGTTCATTAATAAATAGTCTCATATAATTAAACAATTTAATTATTTATGTTATGCCAATAAATTGGATTTTAGGGCATAAACCCCAACATGAAGACCCTTTGATTAGATTAGGATTTAATAGATAGTGATAGGAGGCCGACCTATGGGTCGGGTGGGGTTGTGTGCTTAACACCTTCACATCCCCATACCTAAACTTAAGACACGTGCTCTAGTATAGATTAATCCTTTACATAGGGCATTATACATATGATTCCTAGACCTAATTTAGATGGCGACTCCATTTTCATCCTCCACCCGGTCCATTCCAGAATGAGGGGTACTTCCCACGAGGAAACCACTCATCACAGGTGCTTGCGCCCACATTAGAGCTCTCTTAATAGAATCTTTAATTAAATATGGCCTATCAACATGTAATGGATGCCAGCCCATAAGCCAGGTGATCTTAGGTGCCTAACATCTTCCCAAGCCATACCCAAACTCCAAACCCAATGTATGTGGCCCCGATGGCCCAATTTAGTTCCTAGACCTAAACCAGGTGCCGACTCTTAAATCTTTGCCTTCGGTCCATTCGGATAAAACGTACTTCCCATGGGTGGCGTGAACCACGTGTGAGAGTGGTAGACAAAGTGCTCACACTAACCCATCATGCTTAAATCTGTTGTAGGTAGATTACACCAATTGTGGCTAAATTGGTAAATTTAATTATGCAAAAACACCAAAGACAACCATTTACCTAAGAAATAAAACTTTTAATTAGGGTTTTGTTGTTTTCATGATATTTTATTCATTTTAACTCTGATTTTGGCTTCTAAACTATCGTTTTGAAGGGAATTTCATGATCTTTAATATGTATTAAAATTTAATTCAATTTAAAGGTCGGATAAAAAAAGTCAACATTTTGACTAATCCTCGTTAGGTTTAGTCAATGTTGGTCAAACTTAGCCAAAAATGGCAAGCTTAGAATTTTGAACTCTTGAATCATTAGAAAGATTAATCCAAGGCCTGATCAGAATTAAAAAAAAAAAAAAAAATTCCATATAATTCCTCATTTTCTTACGTTGTAAATGCACGATTTTCACTTTTTAGAGCTTGAATCAATAATTTTTGCATGCTAACCGAGGTCGGACAAAGTGCAGTATCAATAACAACTAAAATGAGTTAGGACAGTCATCCAAATCTGTTGTTTTGAACAATCTTGTAGGATCTGCAAGATAAAAAGAGTTGATTGACGAGACAACCGAGTTGTGCCTCGATGGGAAGCCTCTGATGCTTAAGTTAGTATCCATCTATGTATATTGTCTGTAGATAATATTTTGTAGTATTTTTCTCATACCTTAGCAAGTGAGGTGGATTGTCTATTGTATAGTTGACTTGGGTAGCTGTTTTATATAATTTAAGGTGATTATTACCCTGAATGACGAGTGACTTGGTAGGGTCTTTCCCATGTTAGGCCTAGCTTCCCTTGGGATGCGTCCTTGGTTGCCTGTGAGACTTTCCTAAGGATGACATCACCTACATTGAATCTTCTCACCTTCACCTACTTGTTATAGTATCTAGCCATTGCTCCCTTGTACTTTTCCATCTACTTCGAAGCTTTGTCTCTCACCTCATTGACCAGATCCAAATTATTGTTGAGTTCTTGGTGGTTCCTCTGCTCTTCGTATGCTTTGACCCGGATGTTCGTCGAGTCCTAATTCCACTAGTATGATGACTTCATTTCCAAATGCTAGTCTGAATGGTGTTTCTCCAGTTGACACTCTTGTGGTCATTCTGTATGCCCATAGAACATTAGGCGCTTCTTTTGGCCATCTCCTTTGCCCCCTCAAGCCAAGTTTTGATAATTTTGAGCAGACTTATATTCATCACTTCACATGTCATCCATTAGCCTGAGGATGTCTTGGAGAAGAGTAGTGGTTTTTTTATTCCTAAATCTTGGCAAAATTTTCGAAACTTGGGGTTGTCGAACTGCTTCCCATTTTTTATATGATTACATTTGGAATGCCATACCTATAGACTATGTTCTTCCATACAAAGCTGGTAATCCTGGCATCTGTGATCGTCGCTATTGGCTTGACTTTGACCCACTTCGTGAAGTAGTCGATTGCATCGATGAGGAACTTGTCTTGCTTCCTTCCCATAGGGAGTGGTCCCATTATGTCGATCCCCCATTGGGCGAAAGGCCACAAAGTGGTTATCGGCGTCATTGGCTCACTTGGTCTCATTTGGACATTCGCGAAGCGTTGGCACTGGTCATATGCTTTGACGAGGTCATATGCATCCTTTTGTAGCGTTGGCCAGTAGTACCCTACTTTAAGCACTTTTCCCACTAAAGATCTCGCTCCTGCATGGTTACCACAGATCCCTTTGCATATCTCTTAAAGTACGTAGTTGGCTTCTTCCTTGTTAACATAACAAAGATAGGGAAGAGAGTGTCCTCGTCTATAAAGGGCATCTTCAACAAGGACAAAGCAAGCAGCTCTAATTTATGCCTTTCGTGCTTTGTTCCTATCTTCCGGGAGTTGACCTTCTTTCAAGCAATGAACAATGGGAGTCATCCATCCGTCCTATTCTTGTATCTTCATTACCTGCTCTCCCTCAATGCTGGGTTGCTCCCTTTTTTCTATGCACGATTCTAGATATATGCCGTGTTCGTTTGACGAGGCTAGACGTGCTAAGAAATCAATTTCAGTTTTCTTTGAACGAGGGATTTACTGGAACTCAACATTGTTGAAGTGTTGTTAGATTTCTTTGATGATCTTCAGATAATTTTGCATTCTTTCCTCCTTTGCTTTATAATCTCCTTCTACCTGGCCAACTACAAGGCGAGAATCGGCTTGGACGATAAGGGTCTTGGCTTCAAGGACACTTGCAAGACTCAATCTTGTTAGAAGTGCTTCATATTCGGCTTCATTGTTGGTTGCTGGGAATTGCAATTTGACCACATACTTTAGAATTTCTCCTTTAGGAGATATGAAGACCACACCTACGCCTTCAACCTTTTTGATGGCAGACCCATCTGTCTGGACCATCCATGTCTTCTTTTGGGGCTCTTCTTCTTCTTGAGGATAAGTGAATTACGTAATAAAATCAGTAAGGACCTGGGCTTTGATTGCTACCCAAGGCCGATATTCTATATCGCACTAGCCAACCTCTATAGCCCATTGGACGAGGTGCCCTGCTACGTCTATCTTGTTCATCATCTTCTTTATTGGTTGGTCAGTCATGACGATGACAAGATGTGCCTAAAAGTAGTGGTGCGGTTTTCTGGAAGTGACTACTAAGGTGAAAGCGATCTTTTCTAATCTTGGGTAATTTGCTTTTGCTCATTGAAATGCTTAGCTAGTGTAGTATACCGGCCTCTGCATGTCTTCCTTTTCTCTGATCGGGGCCAAGCTCACTCTTGTGTTGGATACTGCCAAATAGAGTTGCGACTTTTCTCCTCATTCTTGAAGAGCTTAACATTGGTGGCTGCGTTAGGTACTCTTTTAACTTCATCAAGGCTTCCTCACATTCGTCTGTCCAATAAAAGGCCTTCTTCAAGACCTTGAAGAAGGGTAGGCACTTATTTGTCGCTCGAGAGATGAATCAGTTTAACGCCACAACTTTTCCTGTTAAGCTCAGTACTTCCTTTACTATTTTAGGGTACTTTACTTCATTATTGGCTTTATCTTGTCTGGATTAGCTCTATGTCCCGTTAAGATACCATGAATCCCAAGAATTTCCCTAATGAGATAGCAAAGACACACTTTGAAGGGTTTAGTTTCATCTTGTACTTACGTAGTATGTCAAAAGTTTCCTTTAGGTCATCCTAGGGGTATGCTTTGTCATTGCTCTTCATCAACATATCATCTACGTACACTTCCACATTTCTTCCTATCTAATGAGAGAACATGTGGTTCACCAACCTACGATATGTGGCCTTCACGTTCTTGATCCAAAAGGCATCACCTTGTAGCAGCGTAACCCTTGGCTAGTGATGAATGAGGCGTTTTCTTGATCTTTCTCATCCATCATGATCCGATTGTAGTCGGGGAAGGTGTCCATAAAGCTTAAAAGCTTGTGTCTAGTAGTTGACTCCACTAGTTGGTCGATCCTGGGTAGGGGGACGCTATCCTTTAGGCATGCCTTGTTGAGATCTATGAAGTCGACACACATTTTCCACTTGTTGTTATTCTTCTTTAGCATCACTACGTTGGCTAGCCACTCGGGGTAGAACATTTCCCTTAAAAAAAGCTTGCCTCCGGGAGTTTCTCAACCTCCTCTACTACTGCTTTATTGCATTCAAGCGCAAATATTCTTCATCTCTGCTGCACTAGTCTACACTCCAGATTAACATTGAGACAATTTTGGATGACTCCTCTGTCGATCTCTGGCATATCCTTGTGTTTCCAAGCGAAAACATCCTGCTTTTCTCTTAGGAAGTTTGTTATCTTTGTCTTTTCCGAGGTTGAAAGTGTTGATCCTATCTTCAAGACTTTGGACAGATCTCCTGGGATGACTTCAACCTCTTGTGGCACTTCAGTTGCCTTGGGAATTGGTTCAAGTCCATGTGTGGTTTTGCCCTGATGCTATGGCAGCTTGCTAGCATCCTCTAATTTTCCCTATGCCTTGGTCGTAGGGAATTTAACCTTTAGATAATAGGGCAATGTTACCGCTTTCAACTTGTTAGGTGTTGGTCGTCCAAGGATGACATTGTATGTCGATGGGCAATCTATCACGAGGAAATCACTTGTGCTAGATAAGTGCTTGCAATTATGGTTAGTTTAACAACGCCTTCGGGAAGAACCTTGTCCCCATTGAAACTTACCAATAAGGAAGTGAATGGTCGTAACCTTTCCTTGTTCAGCTTCATTTGTTGGAAGGTCAGGCGATAGATGATATTTACTGAGCTTCCATTATCTATTAGTACCTGATGTATGTTGAGCTCTTCCATCTTGAGCACTATAACTAGTGAATCATCATGGGGTCATCTAATGCCACGAGCATCCTTCTTAGAAAAGACGATGTCCAGTCTCGCTGTATCTAGCATTTTTGAAGGAGGGAACCGTGAGTGTAAGCTGTTTACTTCTCTGGCATATGCCTTCTTCGGTGATTTGGAGGATTCTCTTGCCACCAATCCTTCTAACATCATCCTTATTTCTCCTATAGGTGCTTTATTGCCCCCTATTTCTAGCCCATTTTCCTTTTCGTCCCTCTGTTGTCTTCTAGCCGTATTGTTTAAGTGTTCTTTCATCAATGGTTTGGACTTCACTTATTTAGGGATGGTTAATTGTTTGCTCGTCCATTGTTTGGACTTCATTTATTGCATGCATTTATTTCTCATCGACGAGAATGTGTGGGAGGTTTATTCTTTTTTCCTCCACTGTGTTACCTTTAGGTTTTGTTTCACTGTTTGGTTTTTTACCGTCCATGATTGTCGTCTAAGGACAGCTATTGACGATTCATTAAATACAAATCTTATTTTTTTAATATTTAAAATTGATCTGTATTTTCATTAAATACAAATTTGATTTTTTTAACATATAAAACTGATATATATTTTCATTAAATACAAATCTGATTTTTTTAACATATAAAACTGATATGTATTTTCATTAAATACAGATCTAATTTTTTTGAGAAAATTTTCTTTGTCACAAAATGGCATATTTTTTGGAATTTAAATGACGAAGTCAAAAGTTGAGCTTTTTTTTTTTTTTGGTATGATGCATGTAACATAGATCTATTTCATGAGTGTAGTTCCTCTTCTAAAAAAAAAAAAAAAGTCTTTTTCTTATTTTATTCCTAAAAAATATAGATCTGATTTTTTATCTACAAATCTAGATTTTCTTATTCATAAAACAGATTTAATTTTTCTTAATAAAAATCACCATTTATTAACTCCATTCCAAAACAGATTTGATTTTTTTTACAAAAGAACCTTGTTCTTTCTTCTACATAAAAACAGATCTGAATCAAATCAAAATTTTTTTATTCATAAAAATATATTTGATTTTTTTTTTTCTAAAAAAAGAGGATACATTCATAAGGTAGATTTATGTGAGTCGGTTTTGGTTAAGTGAGTCATGTATGTTTAACATATCATTCATATCATGCAAAAATGGTATATTGGTCATTAGAGTTTAGAAGACCGGACTCTCTCTGGATGGAATGGGTGTCTAACATCTTCCCATTCCGTAACCTAGCCTCCGTACTTAATTCTTTTGGATAGGTAGACCTATGCTCTGTTTTTCTCTTTTTTTTTTTTTTTTTTTTTTTTGGTAGATTGTAACTAGGACAAAATGTCATGTATTCTTTTGGTAGATTGTAACTAGGACTCAAAGCCTTGTAAGATTCAATCTATCAAGCTAGTATTTTTTTTTATTAAATCAATAACAATGAAATATTTTGATCATGTAATGTTGTATTAATTTTCTTTTTATTTTGGTATAAAAAATAGAGGTTCCCTTCAAAGCATCCAATTCTCTTTTTTTGAGAGGCCTAATTTTCCTGGCCTTTCATATTAACACTCTAAAAAATGGTAAACACTTGTCGGTAGTTTTTGAGATGAACCTGTTGAGGACAACCACTCGTCTAGTGAGAATTTGTACTTCTTTGACATTCTTTGGTGGCTCCATGCTTAGTATTTCTTGGATTTTATTAGGATTTGTTTCAATTCCCCTTTGTGAAACTATAAAACCAAGGAACATTCCCGATGAAACTACGAAGGTGCACTTGCTTAGGTTCAGCTTCATATTGTATCGTCTAAGCATGTCAAAAGTCTCTTGCTGGTTGTCCAAATGCTGTGTCTCCTTTACACTTTTAACTAGCATGTTGTCTATCTACACTTCAACATTTCATCCAATTTGTGGATGAAATATATGGTTGACTAATCTCTGATAAGTGGCCCCTGCATTTTTCAAACCGAAAGGCATTACTTTGTAGCAAAACAAGCCTTGGCTTATGATGAAGGATGTTTTCTCCCGGTCTGCATCATCCATCTTGATCCGATTGTACCTCAAGAATGCATCCATAAAGTTTAGTAATTGGTGCCTAGTCATTGAGTCTACCAAATTTGGTCAATGCATAGAAGGGGATAACTATCCTTGAGGCATGCCTTATTCAAATCAGTAAAGTCCATGCATATCCTCCATTTAACATTAGCTTTTTTTACCATCACTACATTAGCTAGCTAGTTAGGGTAATAGACTTCGTAGAAAAGCTTTGCTGTTACTAACTTCCGGACTTCTTCTTTGATGGCATTGTCTCGTTCTAAGGCAAACACTCTCCTTTTCGAATGCACGGGACACATTTAGACGATGAGTAATCACACTTAGGTCAATCCCAAGTATTGCTACGTCTTCTCTCCTATGCTTGTTCCGATTCTAGTGAACTTCTCCGGATTAGACTTGTCTAAGGGGACATCTTCCAATACTTCAATCGGTTAAGCAATTGTTCTTCTTTCTTCAATGTTCATTTTCTACATCGACTCGTCCATTGCAAACATAGCCAAGTACCATTCCCTAGACACCAGGTGATCTCCTTGTACTATTCAAATTTGGTCATCCTATGATGGCAATATATGAAGAAGAACAATCCACAACAAGGAAGTTTACTTCCTTATTGATTTGTCGTGGGTAAGAATCGACTACGACTAGTAAGGAGATAGTGCCTCTGGGTAGAACTCTCATTCCTCCAAACCTAATCAAAGTTACATTCATTGGACGAAGTAATTCCTTGCTAACCCTTATTTGTTGGAAGTCTAGATAGTAGAGGATATTTGCAAGGCTCCCATTATCTACTAATACTCTTCTTGTTATGTAATTTTCAATCGTCAAAGTGATAATAATTGCATCATCATGAGGATGATGTAGGCTCGTCCACTCTGGACATCATGTGTGGGCAGCTAGTGAGTTGAACTTTCTAAACTACACGTAAGTGAGTCTTCTTGGCTTTGGATGAACTCTCGGTTGACATTCCTCCCATAATGACCCTTATTTCTCTAAGTGGCTAACATTCTAGCTCTTCCACTTTGCCCTCCAATGGTTTCCTTTCGTCCTTGTGGTCTTGTCCAAGGAAATTCTTCAACTTTCCCCGCTTAATAAGAACTTCATTTTGTTATTTTAAGTCGTAACACTCGTCAGTGTCATGCCCATGATCCTAATGGAAACGATAGTACTTGCTTTTGTTCCGCTTGTTAGGGTCTCCTTTCGACTTCTCTAGCCATTTCATGGACGAGTCGTCCTTGATTTACATCAACACTTGGTCAAGTGGGGCATTCAAGGGAGTGTAGTTGGAATATCATCCTAAGGACAATGCTGCCTTCCTGCTGTCTCGATCTCTTTTTTTCTCATGTCTTGGTCTTCTTTGGATGAGGACCTTATTCTGGATGGTATGCGTAACCAGCTTCCACTAGTTCAACCTTCTTCTTTTTCTTGGCAATAATCGCATCCTTAGCATTCATAAAGCTTTGGGCTGAGTGTATCAGCTTGGCCATCATCTATGGCTCTTGGTCATACAACTTATGGATGAACAAATCCGAAGTAACTCCACCGTAAAAGGCTGCTAAGAGGATTTTGTCATGTATCTCGTCTACCAACAGGGTTTCCTTGTTAAAACGACTAATGAAAGTCCGAAGACTCTCGTTTTCACGTTGCTCTATGTTCACTAAGCTAGACGAGGAACGCTTATGCCTTTGGCCTTCGATGAAGTTGTTGACGAACAACTTATTTAATTCCTGGAATGAAGTTATGGTGTTTGGTGGTAGCTTACCAAACCACACCCTGGCCGGGCCTTTCAACGTGGTAGGGAAGGCTCTGCACATGATTTCATCTAGAACGCCTTAAAGATGCATGGTTGTCTCCCTCCCCCCTCCCCCACCCTTATCGCTTCTTCACACTTAGCCATCGCCCGACCATTGCCGCCACCCTTGCCATCGCCAAACTTCTCTCCTATGCTTGGCCCTGGTCATCTGAAGGAGATGAATAAGGCCGGGGACAACGCCGAATCGGGGCCTAGCCGCCGCCCGAGGCGGTCGAAAGCCGATAAAGTGCCTACTTGAAATCAAGATCACCAAGATTGCTAAGGAGCAAATCGTTGATCTAAAGAAGAAGTCGGGCCGAGGTAGAGGAAGCCAAAAATGTTGCAGTGGGCCAGGGATGTTGCGGAGTGGGCTAGGGACGAAGCTTTAAGGGCTAAGACGGAGGTTGAATTTGCTAGGACGGAGGCCGAGACCTCTAAGGAGAAAGCCAAGGAGGAGGCTTACGACTCAGGGGTGGCCGAGACCCGTGCCATTCTTAAGGCTCAAATCCCTAGAGTATGCGGGCTCTCATCGCTCCCAGGTCCGGAATGAATCCCTTAAACAAGCTGGGGTTGAGGCTTCATCCGATCTGTGGAAAGTGGAGAAGGTTACTACCCCGCAACCATCTGTGAGACCACCCCCGCTAGCTCCGAGGCCGTGAGGGCTCCGGAAGAGTCGGAGACTACCGAGCTCGAAGCCGCTCTGGCTATATCCACTCTTGACGAGCCAGCCAAGGGTCCTAAGGCCAATCCTACTCGGCTCCCCAAGGAAGGGGCCAAAATGAAGTTGAAGAAGTAGGGGACTCGGCCAGCTTTTGTATTAGCTCTTAATTTAGTTTTAGTTTTAGTTTTTTTTTTTTTTTAGTTAGTGCTTTTTTTGTTTTAAGGACCTCGAAATTCTTTGTAATTAAAATTTTTGACCACATGTGTTTATTGTTATTATCGTGAACCTTGTGCCTTGTAAATTGGTTATTCTAAGTGGCTTTACAACCCCAATTATCAAAAAATTGAAATAAGCAATTAGTAATAAAACGTTACCATCCGTCCATGAATCACTTGACACAGGATATGAGTGAAGATGGACTTTAATTTGAAAGAAATGATTCTGCCAATTTAAAATTTAAACTCTATGTACACACTATTGTTGTTAGGTGTATGTATCGTAATTGAAATTTAAACTTTAAGTTCTAACTCACCGGCATTAAGGGGACACTTAGTTTGTGTCTTCCCACATTCTTAAGAGGTAAGGGCCGAGCCTATGATCCGAGGTATTGAGCGCGCACTTAGGCCATATCCAAAACTTTTACGAATCTTGGAGTAGCTAGTTTCCCCATAGGGTTGAGTCCGAGGACCATGCAAGACCTTGGTCCTGTCTAGTACTTAGGCTTTTCCTTGAAGTAACTAGTTTCGCCAAAGGTTTGAGTCTGAGGACTATGCAAGACCTTGGTTTTGTCTAGTACTTACGCTTTTCCTTGAAGTAACTAGTTTCCCCATAGGTTTGCGTCCGAGGACCATGCAAGACCTTGATTCTGTCTAGTACTTAGATGGTTGCCAGAATGTAAGACATATAATCATGATAGACTTAAAATTTGAACTAGAGAAATGCTTCTATTAATAATAATACATTCTCGGGTTATTTACATTCCATGGACAAGGTACAACTTTTTCATCTAAGTCTTCTAGGTAGTATGATCCTATTCCTGCTACTAAAGTAATTCAAGATGGTTCTTCCCAATTAGGTCCAAGCTTTCCCCCGGAAGGATTCTTGGCAGCACCCACAACTTTTCTCAATACTAAGTCTCCTAGTGCTAGCGGTCCGAGCTTCACGTTGGCATCATATCCTTGTTTGAGCATCCGGTGGTAATAGGCCAATTGGATCATTGCCTTTTCTCTTCGTTCATCAATCGGATCTAGGTTCTTCCCGAGTGGTTAAATCGTTATTGTCCGGGGTGAAGGAGCTCATCCTCAATGTTGGAAAGTTTACCTCTAGAGGGATAACAGCCTCGGCCCCGTAGATCATGGCAAAAGGTGTCTCCCCTGTTGACCACCGTGGTGTAGTCTGATAAGTCCATAAGACGTGTGGCAGCTCTTCCACCCATCTTCCCTTAGCGCCATCCATTCTCTTCTTAAGCCCATTAACTATGACCTTGTTGACAGCCTCGGCTTGCCCATTTCCTTGAGGATAAGCTGGAGTTGAGTACACGTTAGCGATCCCCGACTTGCGACAATATCTTCTAAAGGCCTTCTTGTCAAACTAGAGTCTATTGTCCGAAATGAGGGTGCGAGGGACCCTGAATCATGTAACAATATTTCTCCGGATGAATTTCTTAGCATCTACATCCCTGATGTTGGCCAGGGGCTCAACTTCGACCCATTTGAGGATCCCGCCCGGCTGATGAATATTTGGGGTGAACCTTTGGCACCGATCACACTTTTTAACATATTCCAAGGCTTCCTTCTGCATCCCCGGCCACCAATATCCCCGGGCATTGGCTCGGTGCGATAGAGATCTTCCTCTTGTGTGACTCCTGCAGATCCCTTCGTGCGACTCTTCAAGCAAGAGTTCGATGCCTAGGGTGGACACATAGTAAATATGGCCAGGAATATGAGCATTTGCACAATTTGTGGTCCTCGGACAATTAGAACCGAGGAGCTTTTTTTCTTCGTATTTTTTTAGCCTCCGACTTTTCCTCGGGCAAGATGTCATCTTTGAGGAACCTCACCATAGGGTCCATCCAACTAGGGCCCACACTAGCCTCATGAACGTGGACTATGCCTTTGGATACTTCGTTCACCCTATCTAGATGCTCGACAAGAATAATTCGAGGCGGACCCCCCGCCGAGGAGGTGGCAAGCATGGCTAGTGAATCTGCATGAGTGTTTCCACTTCTAGAGATGTGCAACAAGTTGAAAAGATTGAAACCCGACAATGAAACGTTTGATCCGGCTTAAGTACTCTTGCATTCTTGCGTCTCTGGCCTTTAAATCTCCCCTATGAGTAACCATGTAGCCAAAAAACTTGCCTGATCCCACGCCAAATGAGCACTTGGAACCATTCAGGCGCAGCTTATGCTTCCTCAAGACGCCAAAGGTGCTGCCGAGTTCCCCTAAATGCTCGGACACCACTTTACTCTTCACCACCATGTCATCGACATAGATTTCGATGCTCTTGCCCAACTGTGGCTTGAACATTCTTGTCATCATCCTTTGATAAGTGGATCCTGCGTTTTTCGGACCGAACATCATTACCTTGTAGTGGTAGTTCCCGGTTGGTGTCACGAAGGTTGTTTTCTCCTAATCCTCCAGCGCTAGTGGTATTTGATGATAGTCTTGAAAGGCATCTAAAAAGCTCATCCGAGGATGGCTCTTTGTCGCATCCACTAGCCGATCTATCCGAGGCATAGGGAACGAGTCTTTTGGGCATGCTTTATTTAGGTCTGTGAAGTCCACACAAACCCGCCATTTCTCACTTTTCTTCTTAACCAACACAGTGTTGGCTAACCGTTCGGGGTAAAAGACCTCTTTGATAGCCCCGGCACACTTAAGCTTCGCCATTTCATCCCTAATCGCATCGGCATGCTCTCTTGACGAGCGACGGGGTGGTTGCTTCTTGGGAGTGATGGTCGGGTTGACATTGAGGTGATGACAGATGAAGGTCAGGTCAATCTCGAGGGCCTCGCAGGCATCCCATGCAAATACATCAATATTTCTTTTAAGAAACTCATCCAACTCCTCCTTCTCCTGAAGAGGCAACTGAGCCCCTACCCGAAAGAATTTCTCCGGATCGTCGCCAATAACCATCTCTTCTAAATCTTCTTATTTTGCCTCCTCGCGGTTGTGTCGGGGGGTGAAACCGAGGTCCTTGATTGCTATAAATTCTTCTCGGCGGAGGCCGAGGATTCCACATCGAGTCGATGTGAGATGACCGCTACCACACATTGCCTCGCCGTGGGTTGGCAACCACAAATTTCGAGAACTTGGTCCCCTGACGGGAATTTCACCTTCGATGCAATGAGGAAGCAAACGTACCCTTAAGGTATGGAGCCGTGGCCTACCGATAATGGTCAGTATAGGGGAGTAGGTGTCCACCATGATGAAGTTCACCTCCACTATCTCTGGGCCGGTCTGAATGGGTAGCCTAATCATGCCCTTTGGAATGACAAGCTTCCCGTCGAAGCTCATTAGAGGAGAGTTATAGGGCATCAAATCTTCTAGTTTTAACCCCAGCCCCTTGTAAAGGTCGGGGTACATAACCTCGGCCGCACTACCGCTATTCACCATCACTCTTTTCACATCGTAGTCCCCGATTCTGAGAGTGATCAATAGTGCATCGTCATGGGGTTAGATGGTTTCGATCTTGTCCTCCTCTCAAAAACTCAAGACGGGATGAAAGTTCATTCTCGCCCTCTTTGGCCCCGGCTGGGACTCCTCGGCAGGCGGTTGAGCCACCGATAACACTCCCGCAGGGCACGTGCCTATTCTTCCCGGTGCAGCCACAATTATGTTGATCATCCCTACGGGTGGCCTTAGGGCAGATCCCTCCTGGCTTCTTGATGGCCTTGATGACCACCGGAATGATGCAAAAGGTACTTGAGCTTTCCTTTTTGGACCAAATTGGTCCAAGTAGTTCCAAAAGTTCTTGTAGTTCTCCATGGTATGTCCATGGTCTTGGTGGTATTGGCAATAAAAGTTCTGATCGCGTCTCAAGGGTTCTCCCGCCATCTTATTCGGCCACCTAAAGTATGGCTCATTCTTGATTTTCTCCAACACCGATGTCTTGGTTCTCGGAATACGGTATTGATAGTCTATGTGTTGGTTGTTTCGGGTTGCCCTACGAAGTCTCTCCTCGGGCGGTTGATGTTATACCGATTCGACCAGAAATCCCTCCTCTCCCGAGGGGTAACCTTTTCTTTTCCTCTACCCTGTAACTAGTCTTCCTTCACTCGCTTATACTTATCGATCCGATCCATTAGTTGGCACATACTGGTGGCGGGCTTGCTAGTCAGAGACTTCCTCAGGCCATGATCGGCTAGGAGACTATATTTTAAGGTGATAATGGCGATGTCGTCAAAATTGTCTTCCATTTCATTGTACGTCTCCCAATATCTGTCCGAGTAGGCCTTTAGGGTTTCTCCATCATGTATGGATAGTGATAACAAAGCACTCAAAGGTCGAGGAGCTCGGCGGTTCGTAATGAAGCGGGAGCCAAAAGCTTGGGTCAGCTGCCTATACGAATCTATGGAATTTGTCTTTAGACCATTAAACCACCTCATTGCCACTAGTCCCAAGCTGGATGGGAAAACCTTGCACATTAGCGCCTCGTTTTTAGAATGGACAGCCATCCTTTGGTTGAACTGGCTCACATGCTCTACAAGGTTTATTTTACCATTGTAAATGGCGAAGGTTGGCTACTGGAACCGTCGAGGAAGTATGACCCCTTCTATGTGATGCGTGAAAGGCGACTTGGAGAGTTGGTCCATTGCCCTACTCATGGCATCGTTTCCCAAGCCCCTAGGAGATGGGCTTCTATGCCTATGCCTCCTGTAGTTCTCTTCTTCATGAGAAAAGGTCTCACTTGGGGGAGTCCTCGATCTTCGTCTATAGTCATCGTCACTTTCATCGTCGGAGGACATGTCAAGCCTAGAACGAGATTGCCTTTGCTATGCATGGTGCGACTTTCTCTTCAAATCGTCTATTTCTCGCTACATGGCCCGCCTATCGTTCTGTTTCTAAGACATATTGCTCCTAACTTCTTTTGATCGCGGGGCTCGGTTGTTATTGTCTCTAAAGCACGTGACTGCCCAGGCGAGAGTAGCTCTTGTTGGTTTGAGTGGTGTTTACGCTTCCCTCTCGAAACCTTCCATTCTCTTCATATCGATCACATTCGGGGTTAGGAAAGTTACCCCGTTGTTGGGATTTGGCTGGTTCGAGCCGATGGGAGCCTGCTTGATGAGGGCCTGACCCTACCATGCCTAATTGTTACCCTTACTAACACACAAGCTCTCCCCACAGACGGCGTCAATTGTAGGGACTGGGTTCGAGCACTTCTCTTGTTGGATGAAAGGTCTCAAGCCCAACTAGCCCAAGACAATAAATTTGTAGAGAATGAGTTTAAGAACTAGGTCTTAGTACAAACCACAACTACTAGACACGGTTATGTATGAGTTGAGTAACAAGGATATGGGTTAAAGCATGAAATTTTGTCCTCGGGCATTTCGTCCGAGGAACTTAGTATTATTCTTCTTCTTCCTGAAGTACTAGGTTACAGAGGTTTCCAAGATCATGCAGACTGCTATAGTTTTCTTCTTTTTCTCTCCTCCTGCTCTCTCTTCCGTGATCCCCCATTCTTTGAGGGTCTCTCACATTATATACTTCTTTCCAGTCGATCTTGACCCTCTACCTGTTGATCATGCAGGCCATTACTAGAGTGCTCGTCCCATCAGCCACCTTCCCAAACCCTCTGTCGATTGTGGTAACCAAGGCCGCACTGTTCAGGGGTCATTTCCTCATTAATGCGGCCAGAACATTAATTGGGTGCATTCAATGCGGAGGTGACAGTTTCTCCTTGGATTGCTCCTGCACCATTTGCCCATGGGTATCCTCATCAGTACTTGTCCTTCTCCTGGGGCGCTCTAGGAGGCTGCCTTTGTCGGCGTGTTGTTCTTTCCTCCTGGGATTTGGGATGCCAAGAGCGGGATCGTCCTCGGCAACGTTTCTAGGTCATTTGGGCTTTCTTTGTTCGTCCTCGGCCATTTCTCCCTTCTCGGCGTGGATCTTGGGCTCGGTGTAAAGTGGGCCGAGGTTGTCAAATTCTTTGGCCCAACAATGAGAATTATAATTCAAATTGTGGAAAAGGAAAAAAAGAAATTATACTACAATTTAAAGGGCTTCCCCTGTTTGGACCAGATTTTCTTTTGGTTCCAAAATACCTTATTTTCTAAGTTTAAGTAGTAATAAAACTAATAATAGTTTGCTAAAAATACATATCTAACTTGCACTAAAACATTGCCTACAAAATAGGAATACTCTTCCACCAACCCAATTCTTCAAAGTAACTATACATTTATTGTTTTTTTTTTTTTAATAAAAATAAGTTAAACAACCAGCGTTCTTGCTTTTTTTTTTTAAAAAAAAAAAAGAAAAAAAGAAAAAGAAAACACCCCATGTTTATCCAAAAAAAAACTAATAGTTAACAAATTGCTCTCCTATTTATTTATTATTTTTTTGTAAAAGTTAATAACTGAAATTGCCCATGGATTTACTACCTCTCTCTTTGGGTTCTTTTAGATCCATCTGCTTTCCTTAAGGCCCATTCATTTGCTTTATGGGCCTATAATCCATTGTTCCTACCATTCGGGTTTAATGAATTTTTTCTTCTATCCTTACTCTGCCCGTATTGTTGGGCCTCTTCCTGCTGTTGGGTTTCCAAAAGAAAACAAGCATTAACATTTAGCCCCCTGAACATATGAAATGCTCCTACGGTTCATATGCGAACAAAAGACTTTCCTATCCCTTCTGACTTTCCTTCTTCTTTCCTTTTGCAGGCTTTTTTGAATAGTGGACCCTAACTTGTATTTTTTTTTTCTTCTTCTTACCATGAACAGTGTTGTCTCTTCAAATTTCCCGGTTTAGCGCTTATTCTCAAACATAGCCTTCGTTTCATTAATTCCATCCCTTATTCGATGGCTGACCCATCACATCCTTTCGTATCGCCTTTAATGATGTTGGTACTTAAGAGAAATTCCCTTCACATTCTAAATGCAAACACTTTCTCCTTTTCCTTTTCTTCACCGTGTTCTCTCTCTCGGACAATCGTCATCCATTCACTTTGATCAACCATCACACCATGACGTTGGCGGAATGCCAAAGCTCTTCCCGCTATAAGGGAAAATAGGTTGTCTCTAATGATCTTGCCATGTGAGATGTAGAAGAAGAGGCCACTTATTTCGAATCGGACCATTCCGATGAAGAGGAAGCACAGCACAATCCCGATAGTGAATGCGCTCCACTTATTGACCCTTGGTATGATACCCACGCCTATTTTCCAAAAGTTCCCGGTGAGTACACGCCGCCGCCACTAGGCCGTGTATGGCTTACCCTTTGCCGTCATAATACGAATGTGTCTTGGGCTCTATTGTCTTCTTTGATTCCAGATCTCACTATCCGCCAAGGTACTTCATTCCCCGTGCCCATTCTCTTCGAGTTCGGATCGTGTACCGCTTTGGGTTGGAAGGAATGGGTGGATAAGGAGTTGTCCGATATGGGTTTTAAGGGGTTGCTACAGCGAGCCGATGTATTAAAGTCCATTATTTCATCCCGTTGCTTGTCTAACTGTAGGGGCCTCTTCAATCTTTGCCATTTGGTCCGCCAGTGGTGTACCACCACTCACACTTTCTTTCTCTCTTGCGGTGAGATCACCGTGACCTTGGAAGATGTGTCAACCCGGTTGCTTTTGCCCATCCTTGGTGATGTTGGCCCCGACTCCTTGGAGCTTTCTTGAGAAGAAGAAGTCGTGGAGGCCGAGTTGAAGAAGAGGATGAATGGCAACGCGAAGTTGTCATATTGGGTTGGTTCTTCCTCTAAGATTTTCGTTGCTGCTCGTCGTGTAACCTTCGTCACATTCTAGCTTTGTAAGTTTATCTTTGGCTCTCATCCCCACTATGCTATGAAGCGTTCGTATTTTTGGCTAGCCATTAAGATATCTGCGGGGGTAAGTCTGCTGTTTGCACCCATGTTCTTAGGACATTTGTATGTTCGATTAGATATCCTGTGGAGTGATGAGGATTAGGCAAGTTCTTGCCACATAGTTACTACCTCTGTTCATAGTACCATTCTACAACATTTGTTGTATGAGCGTTGTGCTAGGCATTTGGCAAAGTGTAGGCCTGTTCGCTTTGCCAAGGAGAAATACCAGTCATGCTCGAGAGTTATTACCGATTTGAGTTTGACTTTCCATTAGCTTTTCATTGGGTTGGTTTGAAGCCGATTGGTCATCCTATTGTTGAGTTTTTTGATAAAGGAGTTAGGTTTTCTTGGAGAGCATATAGGAACTTAGGTACAAGTTACACATGTGCTTATTCTCATTATGGGCCTATTTGTTGATACTCACTGGGACCACTACCCCGTTAACCGGTTTCGAGGAGAGGGGTATTACTTATTTGACAGACCACTAATGCTTTGGGTGGTTGCCTTATCTGGTTGATGAGGGTGTTAGGTTTGTGCACTATCCTACTAACAGGGTGAGGAGATAGTTTGGGCTAGATCAAGATATTTGTGATGATCTTTCTTCCATTATGGAGTCTTCTACTTATGTTCGGCCATTCCTACGACACACTGCCTTCAAGTTTTGGAGTAAGCATTTTACTGCGGTCACTATTCCGGGTTCACAAAGAGAGGGTATTTGTATCCCCGCCATGCACAGACATCTTTGGCAGGTTGTGTTGACTTCATTTGAGAAGGAGTTGATGGGCGGTCGTGGGTTTTCCCTTATTCCTCCCGACGAACTTAGTGTAGTTATTTCCGCCAACCCTCACCTGCTTCTACCCTCTAAATTTATGTTTATGTATACTAGAAAGCAGAATTGGTCTGCCATATTTGAGTGGATTGAGGAGGAGAGAGGGTGGTTTTGGCATGCCGGTGACTATCCCACAGGTTGGGAGAAGAGAGTAAAGGTAACAAACATTTCTCGTGCCTGCACCCATAAGTAACATAGTTTTAGAGAGCTCTCCTCCTCCCTTCGCCCATGCTTGTTCTAGCAGGCACCCTACTGCCAATAAATCTAGGCCCTCTTGCTCCCGCAGCCATCTGCTGATGCTCCTTCTTCTAGCAAGACTCGAGGCAGCAAGAAAAAGACATCCCTTCCCCCCGCATCCACTACGACCGAGAGGAGAGTATGTTATCTCTAATTTTGCTTCATCTTCATTATTTTTCTTATAGGGCTTTTCTGTGGCTAACCCCATTAGTTGACTCATCTCTCCATTATTGTCTTCTGCTTCTCTTTTGCAGTCTAAGAACAATGAGGATGTGTCTACCACCCGTCCCATATTGCTTGATGAGCTCAAGTTTGAGGTATCTCTCTGTCCCTCTTTTTTTTCTTTTTTCTTTTTTTTTCTTTTGCACACGTTTCCTTTGTCTTGTGTTATCAACAATTATGCATTCCTCTCTTCCTCATTCTTCTTCCTTTTTTTTTTTTTCCCCTTGCTGAGCCTGAGCCTATCTCCATATATCACCCCACGGTTGAGGAGATTTTTGCCTTCATAGGCACACCCATAGAAGGTTTTTTTGATGTGGCTGATGTAGTGTTTGAGGCCATGGCTCCCGCCACACTGCCCACCGCACAAGGAGTTCCTGTTGAGGCTCCTACCCCTTCCATTGAGCCGGTACCCATAGATAAGGGTACTCATACAGAGGGAGTTAGTGAGACCGCTCTCATTCCTACCGAGACACTTACTCCCTAAGAGGGGGCCATTCCTCTTATTCTTGTTTCGGACCAAGGTTGCCTATCATGCCACACCTCTCATTATCTCTACCAATGATCCTTTCATGACTCTATCTTAGACTGTGAAGGATGGCTCTTCTTTGGTGGTTACCCCTTTTTCCATCCCTAGCTCTGCTGTGCGTGGGCCTGATGCAAACTTGTCATTTGAAGATTCCGAGAAGGCTTTTGAGGATCCTAATGACGAACCCACCATGAAGAAGCGGGGTTTGATTCTAATAAGGAGGAGGGTGGTGACCATGAGGTCGAGTTCATGGGTACGTATCTCCCTTATTTTATTAAGTTCCCTTCTTTCTTTCTCTCTTTATATATATATATATATATATTGCCCGCATTTTTCTTCTTCTCTTGACATATATATATTTGTATAACCTTTTGATGCAGTCTCCTTTCACTTTACACATCTGTTTCTTTGATTGCAAAGACTTTTGAGGAGCCAGTTGTTGTAGCAAACACAAAGATGCCCATAGTCACTTCTTCTACCATACCTGTAACACCCGTTTACGCCATACCTACAATATCGGTTTCTGCTATTCCCACAACTCCGATCTCTGCTATTTCCACAGCCCCTATTCTCATGGGTTCTAGTGTGTTTCTTTTTTCCCATCTCCTTCTTCATCAATTTTTTTTTTGGTGAGTTCATCCTTCTTACCTCATGGTCTCTCACACCACGCTTCATGTTTCTTGTTAGGTTCACTCCCTACTACCCCTACTTAGTTTGAGGTGGGCATCGGTTTTGCCACAGCTCCGGTCCCCCCAGTAAGTGAGGCCGCAACCTTCTTTACTTGTTTTAATCAGCTTGAGGTCAACGACCTTGATCCTGCGGACTTCTAGGGTTTTAGGGCTCACTATGTAGACTTCCATGGCTTTAGAGTTCCCAAGGATTGTGCTTCTCACTTGGAGGCAATCTATAGCAGCTGTGGTGACTTCATGCAAGGATTCCGCCTAGGTTGTTCTGCTAGGGAGCACTTTCTGAAGCTACTAAGGAGCATGATGAATGACATTGAGCATAATTTTGTTGACATTATTTCTACCGAGAGGATCCTTTAGTGGAGGGCTGCGATACAGGAGCTTGTCGGTGTGGGTTTTTCTGTGGATTTCATCTTGGACCATCTACGCGAGATTGCTTAAGCCTTCTTCATAAAGAACGTTTAGCCTGTTGTTGATGCCATTGATGCACGCATTGAGACTCTGAGGAAGGAGGTGGTAGACTTGGAAGGTCGTCGTGAGTGCCTTCTTTCTAGCATTGGTGGATCCAGCCGCCGGAGATCACCTTTTATTTCTAGGCTTCGTTGATGATGATGCGCTTCCCATTTTATTACTATTTTTCTTATTCCCCTATCTATTACACTTTATATTTCCTATAGCACTTATTTGGCAAGTTTGATGTGACTGCCACAGTTTGGGTTTGTAACTATGATGCTACACTTTGTTACTTTTTATTTTATTTTGCTATTGCTATGACATAGAATGCTTCTATAATACTTTGTACCTTTTCATTACATACTGATAAAGGCATGCAACAATTTAGTCTTATGACATAGTCACTTGAAAAAAAGCAAACATAAAAATAAAAAGGGGTAATCACATAACTTTTTCTCTTAAGCATAATAATGTTTCAACCATCGGCCATTGATGGGATCAACCAGATCTTTTCCATCCATTTGGGCTAAACAAGAATATCCACTTACATGTGCTTCTCTTATCACAAAGGGTCCCTCCCATTTTGGTGAAAACTTAGATGGTCCTACCATACCTT
This sequence comes from Quercus dentata, assembly GCA_028216015.1. Classification (NCBI taxonomy): domain Eukaryota; kingdom Viridiplantae; phylum Streptophyta; class Magnoliopsida; order Fagales; family Fagaceae; genus Quercus; species Quercus dentata. The sequence goes on from CP116447.1 coordinate 96,871,683, forward strand.
GCCCGACGTGGTCCGCTACCTTTGACATGAGCTATCCTTCCGTGAACACCCTTTCTTGAGCCTCTTCTCTTCTTTCATCCAGTCCTTCTAGATCCTCATATCTTTCTGTCGTGAAGGCTTCCTTCCCCTTTTCATTCTCCCGCATTTGCATAACTCTTAAAGAGGAGTCATCACTTCACTTTCGGACTCATCCCCATAGACCAAGGAAAAGGGTGAAAAACTTGTGGTGACAGGTGGTGAATTTTTGTCACCCCAAAGGGTATCGCGGATCGTCGCCCCATCCTCTTATGTACTCTTGGCTCATCTTGCTAATGATCTTTATGAGATTCTTGTTGGTCGCCTCTACCTACCCGTTCCCTTGGGGGTAATAAGGTGACGATCGGTGGTGCTTGACTTGGTAGAACACCAGATTTTTCTTACATCACTATTAACAAAGGGTGTACCATTGTCACCGATAATTCTATGGGGTACCCCAAACCTGACAATTATGTTCTCCTTGATGAAGTTTGCCACCGCTCCTCCCGTGGCTTTTACGAGTGGCACCGCCTCTGCCTATTTGGTAAAGTACTCCATAGCTACCAAGATCCATATATATCCGTGCGATGGCGGGTTGACTGGTCCCACCAAGTCAAGCCCCAGTGTGAAAGGGCCATGGGGTGACCATGTTGTGTAAGTTCTATGGATGAGTGTGAATCAAGTTGGCTTGTACTTGGCAACAAAGGCATCTTTTCACAAGTTTTGCTTTGTGTCTCTTTTCATGGTGGGCTAGTAATAGCCCATTTATAGTAGGCAACGGTATAACTTTTTCTTCCCCTGGTGCTATCCACACTCTCCTACGTGCATTTCCTTCATCATCTCTCTTTCTTCCTTGGGACCCAAACACCGTAATGGGTCCCCATCATATCCTTTCTTGAAAAAGACTTCATTATGTAAAAAATAACATGTTGCCAGCCTCTTGAGCTTGTATCTTTCACTGTGCCTTTGTGGCAAGATACCTTCTGTCAAGTACTACATGAATGGACTTCTCCGGTCTTCGTTGTGAATATAGCATAACTTTCTTCTCTATCTGCTGCAAGTTGGCGGGTCCCGTCATCGAGTTTGGACTTGATCCACGTCCTTACCCATACTTGGCCAATAGAAACCTGCCCTCTGAAGTCTGCGGCAAAGATTGAATTCTCTACAAGATTCACATGTCTTATCATGAACTTCATTCAATTTTCTTCGGGCCTCCTTTTGCCCCACTCATCTAGACAGGACCCCACCTGGCATTTTGCGGTACAACTCTCCTTTTACCAAGGCGTAGTTTTTCAACACTTTCAAATCTCTTTGTGCCTTCTTCCTTTACCAAAGCCTCCTTTATAGGGATCCTCTAGTCTCCTTCATGTTGTTCCTTTTGGAATCTTTCCTTTAGCAATTTAATGTATTCTCTCCTCTTGCTGACTTCTATCCTGGCGCTATCTCCTTCGAAGATTTTTTGCGAGCCTAACATGGCCAAATATATCTGCGAATCGATTCTTGTTCTTTGGAGCATGCTCTATGTTAAAGGTTGAAAACTTATCCTCCATCTTTTGAACTATTGTTCTATACGGGGCTAACCTAGGTTCCTTTATGGAGAAGCTCCCTTTAGTCCGGCGGACAACTAGGTTCGAATCACCCACCACTTTTAAATGCTTGATCCACATTTCAAGGGTCGTAGCTAATCCGGTGAGATAGGCCTCATATTCTGCCGTATTGTTTGAACATGGGAATTCTAACTTGAATAAGAGTGTGACAACCTTATCTTCCTCATGGTACATAACTATCCCTATGCCTTCTGATTAGGTGGTAGAAGACCTATCAAATTTCATTACCCACTACTCTCTAACTTCTTCTGCCATGGCCACTTCTCCTGGGACCTCATCATCTAGCGAAAATTCTTCTTCTCTTGGGAATTATGCCAAAGAAGTCTGCTATAGCTTGCTCTTTCTTGTCTTGGGTGTTCCCACTTTCAGTCGTATTGTGACAGTTGTAGTAACCACTGGGATATTCTCGCAAAAAGAATCGGTTGTTGCAACAAAGATTTGATTAAGTGAGACTTAGTCATCAGCCACACCTCGCAGGCCGGGAAATAATGGCGTAGTCTTTGCGAAGCATATACTATGGCTAGGCATGCCCTTTCCGCCCTTGGGTAATGAGTCTCTATGTCTTTCAAGGCACGGCTAATGTAGTAAATCGATTGCTCCATGCCACCTCCATCCTCCTGGGCAATTAGTGCGCCTATGGCATACGAGTTGGTGGCCAAGTAGAGCAGAAATGGCCTCTTGCGGATTGGGGCTTGCATAGTAGGGAGATTCATCATAACCTACTGCAATCTTTTGAAAGTCATCTCACTGTACTTCTCCCCACTCAAAACTTTGCCCCCTCTTGAGTAATCAGCGAAAGCGTAAGTAATTAATGCCAATCCAGGGATGAATCTTCGGATGTATGAGACCTTCTCCAAGAAACTCTTCAACTCTTTTACTGTGGCTAGAGGTTTCATGGTTGCTATGGTCGTAGCTTTGACCGGGTCCACATTTATTCCTTTGTTGTGAACTAAGAAACCCGGGAATTTCCCGGAGGACACTCCAAGTGCACACTTGAGAGGGCTCATCCTCGCTTTAAAGCTCTACATCTCTCGAATAATCTTCTTAGAACTTAGACGTGCTGTTCTCGCTTCTTTGATTTTACCACTATGCCATCCACATAGTCCTCCAACTCCCGATGCATCATGTCATGGAATATGGCCATCATTGTCCATTGATAAGTTGGGCCTACATTTTTCAACCCAAAGGGCATCATAGTATAGTAAAAGTTGCCTATGGGTGTTAAAAGCGCTTTTCTTTGCATCTCTTGACGCCATCCTGATCCGATTGTATCTGCTAAATCAATCCATGAATGAAAACATGTTATTCCCTGCCGTAGAATCTATTAGCGGATCCATGTTTGGTAATGGGAACTAGTCCTTTGGGTAGGCTCTGTTGAGATGCCTCAAGTCTACGCAACACCTTACTATGTTAGATAGCCGGCGTGGGTGCTGTATGGGTTTAATGAATCCTGCGGCTAGCAACTTCTGCACCTCCTTGACTATCTATCCTTCTATCTCGGTATGGAAAACCCTGGTAGGTTGAGCTACTGGCTTGGCCTCGGGGTCCACATTTAGTGTATGCACTACTAGCCCAGGATCCAATTCGGGCATTTTATTGTAATCCCATGTGAAGACATCTTTGAACTCCTTTAGCAACAATATCAATTCTGATTTCTCCTTTTCTCGACAGGTCTCGAACTAATTGAAATGGGCAATTTCCTCTAACTTTTCTTCCGCCACAACTTGTGCATCTTTTTCTCTCATAAATTCCTCTTCTTTTTCTTTATTAATTTCTCCCCCGAACCTTCTTGAGCCATGCAGCATACCACGCTTTTGTGCTGCCACTCCTGTTTGGGGCCCACTTGCATATTACAGGTGGGCCCCGCACACCTTCATAATTTATAAATAATCCTACCATTAGGGCCTCAAACCCTGACACATTGCGGCACGTCGCCTAATTCTGAGTTGGGTGCTTCTTTTCTTTTCTTCTTCTGTGATAACAACTTCCTCAAATCGGGTTTTGGGTCATTTTGGACGTCATCCCACTTAGGCACGAAGGTACCTCGTGGTTTTGATACCAAGCTTTCCCCAGATAGTGCCCTTTGGTCATAAAACATAGTTTCTACCAAATGAGCTTCTGCCTACTCAAATGGTGATGGATTTGCTGCTATGTATATCATTTTGCCATTCAATCTTCCTTTCACACACCGGTGATAAGTGGAAGGGACTAGTCGGTGCTTGTGCAACCATGGCCTTCCCAAAAGCACGTGATATGAGACTTCCATCTTTACTACGTGGAACCGAGCCGGAGAAGCTATGGGGCCTACCTTCAACTATAGTTGAATGTGGCCTATGGTGTATTCACCTCTTTGTCCAAACCCCGTTACTTCCATTGGACAACCCCGAATCTTTCTCTCTAAAATTCCTGCTGCTCGTAAAGTACTTAATGGGATGAGGTTTACGGCTTTTTGTATCCACCAAGGCTCTTTTGATGGGGATTTGATTTATGGATGTTGCTAAGTAAAGGGGCCTCCTGTGATCCGAGTACCCCACCTTCATATGCTCATCATTGAAAGTGATCTCACTTGATTCCTACAAGAGGGCTATGTCATCTGTGACCTCTGTTGTTAAGCATTCTATTCCTACCCCAGAAGCAATGCTTACTAGAGCTTCCATGGCTATCCTTCGTTCTTTCACCTTGAGCCCCAATTGGTCGAATAAATTCTTGAACTTGGAGCTCTTCTGCAATGTGGTAATTGTTGTGGTAGGCGGGGTTGGATTTTCTTCTTCATCTTCTCCTAAGTCCGCACATCTCACAACCGCTGCTACACCCTTCCCCTTGTGATTTGGGAGTGGGTTTCTTTGAACTTCCTACTGGGACAGCTCTAGAGTTCCTTCCTTGATTCTGCAGTGCACCGGTCTGCAGAGTGGCCAACATTCTATGGTAGGGTGTTGCACATAGTTATGCAAGCGGCAGAAGTGTGGGTCTCTTCGCTCTTCTTTTGTGGGCTCTCTAGAGACCTAATTAGGCTTAAAGACTCCGTCTGTTATCCACTTTTCTAGGAGCATATCTAGTCCTTTGGAGTACATGGTAGTGGTGGAGGGGTATCATATTCCCTTCCATTAGCTTTCCTCTTTCTCTCGCTAGTGGATACTATCATGGCCTGCGGGGCACTTCTTTTGTCTGAGCTTGGCCTTCTTGACTAAGCAGTGTTTCTAGCCTTCAGAATAATTGTGCAAACCGGAAAATTTCAAAGTTTTCTAAAACAGATCTGTATTCCGGAATCATGTTCGTCATGCACATTTCCACAAGTGTCTTTTCTTCTCAATGATCATAGCAGTCAAGTGCTATGTCTCTGAATCTTTTAATGTATTCTATCAAATCCTCACCATTCCTTTGCTTGGTTGCTTGCAAAGTCGCAAGCGTTATTGTTTCCTCTCCATGGAAGTATTTTGTGCAAAATGCATCCACCATGTCATCCCAAGTTGGGATTGATCCTGGCTTTAGACCAAAGTACCAGGTATAGGCACGGTTACATAATGATTTAGAAAATTCTCGAAAGTATAAGTCCTTGTCTGCTCATAAGGACCTAGAGTATCAATAAACTTGCTCACATGCTCGATAGCGCTTCCCTTCCTGCCATCATATTGTGCAAAGACCCGTGGTTCATACCTCTTTGGGTCTGGTTTGTTGAGTATCCTTAGAGGATAAGGAGGTCTTCGTGCATAGAATCTCTTTTTGGGTGCCCTAGCCCTCTCCTGCTCTAGAAGAGCTGCTACCTCTGCCATAGTGATGAAATGTTGTTCTGCATTCTACGGGACACCTCCTATGGGTGTTTCCTCTTTGTTTGCTGCATGCTCTAGGTTATGCTAGCTTCCTTTCTCCTTTGTCTTGTCTGTTTTCAGATGACGGATCTCTTCCATCACCTCTCTGCTGCGAGTCTTTGCAAACGATCGCAACACCTCGATCAAAATGTTGGTATTGTTAGTGGGGATTCTCGGCTGTGGTTGGGGTTCAGCCCCCATTCTGTTGACATCTTTTGTCCGGTTAGGCTCTTGTTGGTGAGGAGTTGTTGGCCTGGACTCTACCTGCGAGGGCATAGTGGGAAATGTTAATTAAAATAGGAATTCTTAATTAAAATGAGAAAGGAGAAACGGGGGGAAAATGTTACAATGAAATTACAAAGATAAAGAGGAAATAATCTTAACAAAATCGACAAAATTAAAGAAGAAATGGCTTGTTTGCCATGTTCAATTGAGTTACGGGATTAGGGCCAAGAGGGGAACCATTTCCTCAATATGGGTAACCTCACAGGATAATCTTGCCATGGAAATTACCCACTTTGAGGGAGTGGGCCTGAATTGCTTGTGTCCCAAATAGATACTTTTCCTTTAACAGAGGGTGGGCTCTTAGAGAGAAAGAGAGGAGATTAGCCTATTGGTGCATGCCTGCCATTCTACGCTCTGTTTCTTTTCCTTCTCTTTGTTTTTTGTTACTTTTGTTCTTTCCCTCCACTCCCCGCTCTTTCTTTCTTAGCACCGCTAGTTTTATGATGAAGGTGATACTGCCATTCTCTCTTGGTGATCGTTATTGTTGCCCTCCCTATTGTGCACGATAAGAATTCTTTATATACTACCTGCTGTGACTTGCTTTTATCATTTTAGCCTTTGACTACTTTTGTCCGGCACAGGTGTCCTTGCCGATCACCACAGGTTTGTCAACTGTATAGCCACCATCACTTATTTATCTTTTGTGCCACTTCCCATCGCCGCAGACGTAAAAGCTTATTTTGTTTGCTTGCTCACCATGGCATTCTTATCCGCCACGGTGTAGGTGTTCTTTCTTCCTATCCCTCATGGCATGCACCTAGTGGTTCTAGCTCATCTTGCTTCTTTTGGGTAATATGTCATCCCAGCAGGACATTACCCCCAAAAGAATCTAGGCGAGAACCCTGAATAGACTCTCCCTTCTTCCCATCGCTGGACCATGCCCTCTCTTACCTCTGGCCTATGACCCACCATTCCCGTATTGACTGGGTATAGGTTGGTAGTGTCTGGACCTTGCGCGTACTCCACTTCCTATCTATGTTGAAAGCTTGTCTGCTATTTATGCGTTTGCCATGGTCTGAAGGCTCATCTCTGCATTCCGCCAAGGAGCTTCTTGATCTTCATTGTTTGGATGAAATGAAGAACTTTGTAGCCAACATCTTCCTCAATTTGGTGTGTTAGTCACGTGCTTGGATCCGTGCATCGATTGGTTAGTCATGTCTTGGGAGCCGTGCATTGAAAGGAGAGATTGTCACTACATTACAAGTCCAATTGGGTATTGAGGTAAGGGTTCAACTGTAGGTTGGTATTAGGTACTAGAATTCCTTTTACTTGTAACCGTTTGTTTTGATAATAGTGGATTCACGAGAGTGTGAACTTAAATTCACCCAATGGAGTTTTGCCTTGGTAGTTTTCCCCATTTGTAAACAAATCATCCATGTCAAATTTAATTTCCACTGCATTTAGTTTAATTGGTGATTTGCATGTGCTACCACGCTTATTGCATGTAATTGAACCTAATTAATTCACTTGGCTAATTAATTGGTTAATTTACCAAAGAGGTCAATACATTCTTGGCCTATCAAAGGTAACATGAGAGGTAGAGATAACGTAAGAGTGTCGGGTGAGACTTAGAGAGCAATTGTAAAACATTTTACCAAAATTTTAAATGTAAAGTATTTTACAAAAATTTACCTAAGGTGATTTTTTCAATTGAAAATATTTACTTTTGATTAAATATATTACTCCAAAACAAACACCGTAAAATGTGAAAATATTTTTCTGCAAATATTTTACATTAAAACAAACGGAGTGTTAAATGTATTTAGAAACAAGGATTTTGTGAAATTTGTTAATACTATATGGGTGCTTAGGTGCTTGGAGGTTTTTATTTTTATTTCTATTTTTAATTTTTTTTTTAATTTTACTTTGACTCCCACTAGCTTAAAATCCTAAGTCCATCTCTGCTAGCCCCTTAAATGCATTATCACTTTTGGCCTTCGAAGAAAAACACGATCAATTCACCTAACAGACATATTTTATGAAATATATACATTAAATTCTTTCAATTGCTACATTAAGTCATAAATTACATTAACACAATCATGTGATTTCAACTCGTGAGTTCGTCTTTACTCATAAATTATCAAAGCAGCTTATCATCAAAGTACATTATACGACCATCACTCATTCTCCACCAATCCCTTCAAATGTCAAAGGCATCAACATTGCTTTCCAAAAACTACAAGATCCATTTATCTAATTACAAAATTTGAAAAAGCAAAGATTAGGAAAAGTTGTAGACCTAATATTGCTTGAAAATATTTTCAATTACTATATTCACCGTACCACCCATGTGCTCATGTTGGGTGGGTGTGCTCATTAAACACTTTGACAATTGATGCGTTCAAGTTACAAATTACATCATCACTCTGACGTGATCTTTTAAAGGCCTTACAGCTGAATTGACACCTCTCCATGCACAAAGTGCTTGGGGGTCTAGGAATGAAAAAGTTTGATTTGCGGGATTAGCAACATGTTGTAATTATCTCTAAAAAAAAAATTAATGTATCAAGACGGTGATAAATGATAATTATTATTAAGTGAGAATTATAGGTTCTATGCACTGTTTACGAAACCCATAAGTACTTTTTCAACAATTTTTTTTTTTTTAAATTTGATTCCACAGCATTATTCACACATTTAAAAATTATTTTACTACAGTATTTTTAGTTTTCAGCAATAAACAGCATCCAAACAGATCCTATATATGTTTCTTTAACCTTTCGTGCGTTTTTTGCGAAATACCCACAGAACTCATTTCGATTGTCTGTTCTCTTTATTTCCTTTACGCTATGATTTGCAATGTCACACAGTCGTTGACACACAGGACGATTCATGGGTCCGATTTATTATTTCTCCGAAAGGAGTCTCTGATACCACCGATGCAGCAATCTTCGCTGCTCTTGCCAGCCCTGAAAAAACCAGCCAATCAGCGACTCGTATTGGTTTCGAGGCCTTTGCATGTGTCAAACTCGGTTGAGAATCTGAGTTTCAAATGTGAGGTGGAGGTGGAGGCAGCTGCAAAGAAGAATATAATTGGCGTGTATTTGGCGACCTGGTGGGCTCTGCAGAATATGGTGGCGTTGAACTTGAAGCAGCAACTGAATGCATTGGCATTAATCCCGTACCCGAAGATCTTGCTTGCATGTGCATGTGGGTGGTCTCTCCCTCTCATTATGCTCATCTCTTGGCCCATGTTACTGGAATCTTCCAAGAAGCCTAAGGGTCTTATAATTTTTAAAGTCATTACTAATATTATTTATAATATTACTGGGCTTTGTGGCACCACCACCACCCTTGTTAATGAGAGCGACAACGATATTGAGTTCTTCATCCATCATGAGCCAGACACTTACTTGCCTAAAATGACTCTGCATGCTCACGGCGAAACTGAAATTAACGCGGATTACTTTAAATCTGTATCGAATATCGTATCTTCATTAGTCGTTGTCAAAATGAATGAAAAGAAGCTAACCATTATTCCGCAATGCTTCATCACTCACAAGAAATTCATCTTCAAGATGGACAATGATGGGAAATTGGTTGTCGATAAAGTGAAAAGGAGCTAACCATTTATTTATTTTTTTTTTCAGAGCATTAGGAAGCAGGCAGTGAATGTGAGAAAAAGGTATGAAATATGAATAAAATGGTGTCTACATTGTATATCTAAATTTCTTTGTAATAAGTTTCATGAAGAAATGGTTTATATCCACCGTACGTGTGTTTGCTGGGATGTAATCAGTAATCTTTGTATGTACTGTAATATGGAATAGAGTTCTTGTTTACTCTGATAATGTTTTCTACTGCTTACATTTATTTTTATTGACCTACTAAAGAGCACCAAATGTCTAGTTTGACTCGACTAAACAAATTTATGTTGCGTAATTGTTTTTTATGGCTTCAATGATTTTTTTTTTTTTAATTAAATCAAGGGAGTTGATAGTACCATACCGGTCAGTGAACCGGTATAGAAACATCTACAAATTGTACCGCTTTAAATACCCGGAGATGTTTAATTTACATCAACCTTTTATGTAAAAAGTTTACATCACTAATGTCCTATGCCAATTCAGCAAAACAAAAAGACACCAATGCTACCCTTTAAAAAATGAGCAGTGCTAGAGACACAAACTTTTTTATAAAAAAATTTACAAACGGCTCATGAGATAAGTGATTATTGATAAATAAAAAAATGATGTTAATAATGGGCCTAGATAAAGACCAATAAGAAGTTAGCCATTTCAACAGTTTATAAAAATATTGTAAAATAGTTTATAATTATAACACTAAAGATGACTGGGTTCCCATTTCTCACAGCCGTGGGACACTTTCTTGTTAAGGCAATCTTCTCTCTATTTCCTATTGATGAACAGGACATGTGATTTAATTGATGAAATTGTAGACGCGTGGACCAAGGGTTTGGTAATTGCAGATTAGTGGATTTGTGGTTTAGTATATATTTAAATTTGAGAGGTTGTGCTTGTTCATCACTTAGAATTACAGTATTATTTTAGTTTTGGTAGACAATATTGCATCAATTTCATGTTTAATTACATGTATATTTGTTAGTTTGAAATATTTTTAAATAATATATTCATTTTGTGTATTTTTCTCTCGTAGGAGATAAAAAAAGTAAAAAACTTGTAAGAATAAAACAATAATAAAAGAAAGAAATTCGTTCAAGCCAAAATTGAAAAATTCCTGATATGGAAATATCTGCACTATTTTAGTATTTTTACCATAACTGCTTACATAGATGTCTGATTGACTTGATTCTTGAGGCCACAAAAATTAGACTTTAGTATCTATAACTTTTAATTTACCATAAATTTAGGAAAAAAAATCGGAGGACAAAAGTGGGCTAGAAGCTGACAATAGATAATAAATCCTAAAAATCAAGGGGTTTTATCATAAATTTGAAGGATTTTCTCTTTTTCTTTTGGAGGAGGCTGGAGTCCTATGACAAAACGCATTTTTCTGCTTCAACTATTCATTGCCTTACAAAACTTATCTCATTTTTTGGTTAGCTTTTTCCTCCAGAAAGATACATTACCAAAAGCTAACCAAAAAATGAGATAAGTTTTGTAAGGCAACAACTAGTTGAAGCAGAAAAGTCTACGGGAAAACTTACTTACAAGCTGGGACAAACTTTCCTCTGTGATTAGGCATGGCCTGGATGTAACTCAAGCTGGAGCTCAGAAGTGACAGAACTTTGGCAATTATTTCCTCCAGAAATAGACATCACCAAAAGCTAACAAAAAAATGAGATAAGTTTTGTAAGGCAATGAATAGTTAAAGCAGAAAAGTCTACAGGAAGACTTACTTACAAGCTGGGGCAAAGTTTCCTCTGTGATCCGGCATGGCCTGGTTGTAACTCAAGTTGGAGCACAGAAGTGACGGAACTTCGGGTGACGGAACTTCGGCAATTATTTCCTCCAGAAAGAGACATCACCGAGTAAACGTTCCATACTTTACAAATTGCCAGCGTTGATAAGACTTGCAAATGAGAGTTCATTGCATATCCATGTTACCAGTCAATTTTTTAATTTTTAATTTTTTTATTTTATCAAAATACTGGCCCATGAGTTGTCAGTCTCGGTAAAGCTAATTAAGATAAAGCCATGCAAAGGAAAAGGTTTTGCTTTCCATTACAGAACTCTCTTATCCTATTCTAGAGAGCACTCTAATCAATGCTGTTCACTCAAAGTGTACGTGAGAGAAATGGACTTTTTAAACGAAGAATTGAAGTTGGGCTTACTTACATTAATGAAGGAATTGGTACTTGACCTAAAAAGTCTTCTAATCCCTAATAGCTGTTGTCAAGCCCGCCGACAAACAAAATGTACGTCCAAAGCCAACACTAATAATGTTTCCCCCTTTTTTTAATATATAAAAAACATGTTTATCTATTTTAAAAACCTATTTTTAAACATTGTTATCTTCTTACAAAAGCATTGGTTAGTGTCTACTTAGAGTGGAATTTGTTCACTACTCTAACCAATTGGTCCACATCCTTGCACGCAATATTTGTTTTCCTTAATTTACAATTGCATCGAAAATTCACTGACAATACTTACACGTGGTTTGGAATTTATTATTTTACCCATCTGTAATACCCTTTGCCAGACCTCAATAACCTATCTCAATTTCTAACTGTTAAAAAAAAAAAAAAAAAAAAAAAAAAACTTAGGGTTTGGTAAAAGAACAAGCTTGTTTTCTCCAAAGAAGAAAGTTAAATCTTTAGCAAATACCCACGATATCTTCAATCTTCAATCTTAAAACTTAAAGATTATTGGAAACAGAAAAAACACCAAGGCAATATCTTGGAATTGTAATTCTTGACAAAGCAAAAAGGTGTTGTTTGAAAATATAGTTTTGCATATCATACAAAATACACTACAACAAAATGTATTTTTAGCAACGTATTTTAGCGAGGAAAATTTTTCGTCATTGAAAACTGGTATTTAGTGACAAAATATGAATTTCATCACTGAAAACTTGTTTTTAGCAATGGAATTCATATTTTGTTGCTAAAAAAAAAAAAAAAAAAAAAAAAAAAAAAAAAACTTTAGTGATGAAAGTTGAATTTCGTCACTATTTGTTGATTGGAAATGATGATGTTGTGAAATCACCAGTGAGCCGCATACCCACGCTCGCCGCAACTAACAACCCGCAAAGAAGAAGAAAGTGATCTCGTCGTGGGCACCGGTGTGGTGTCGACCAAATACCCTCCGACGATCAAGTTAGAATTGTTCTCAACTCTAGAGTGCTAGAGAGGGTGTCTTTTGCGTACCTTGATTTGCGAGAGTATTCAAGCTTTTATAGTAGAAGAAAGTCGGTCTTTCCTCCTTGGACTAGAAGTCTTTTCCTTGTAGGACTCTGAAATCCCAAACGTGATGGGCAAATGTTTCCTTATAGGGCGAGTTTCTTCATTAAGGCGGATCACCTAGAATTTCCCTAGCGCGAACTTCCCGATTTTCTGGGATTCCCTCGAATTTTAAACGTGCGTATCAAGCATTTTAAGCGAGGCTAAGCCTTGGGCCCCCGCTAATGTCACCATGATTAAGAATCCGTCGAGGCCCAAATGTTGCACAATTTTTTACCCATCAATTGCCCCCTTCACCCTATGGTCCGTCATCATTTTTTAATGGACGGAGCATTAGGTGACGATTAGAAAAATTTGGGGATTGACGATTAAGGTTCATAATGATGACGGTTCCAGTGGATCAAACCGTCACCAAGATTCATAAAGTTGACGGTTTCATGAAGGGTACAATCTGTTGACACGTCTTTGACAAAGTTGTCAACATTTATTGGGTATGCCACGTGTCAATCTCTGAATGGCCGTTGTATCGGATTGAAGCATCGCTTCGTCTTCCGTGCATCTCCCATATATATAAACCTCATCATTCTTCCATTTCTACTATTTTCAACCGTAAATCATTTGTCAGAGCGAAGTCGTCACCCTTGTCAGAGCACTCCGTCGAGGACGAGTATCCGCAGATTACACCAACCGTCAACTATCCTCTACCAAGTGTGGTAAGTATTTACTTTAATATCATAGTCAAGTTACATTTCCGTCCTTGCATTTTTGTTAGGCTTACTACACCCGTCAATACTTTCAAACCCATCAGTCTTAGGTTTCATCGTCAATTGTAGGAAATGTCTAGTGCGTTAAGTAACCGGTCGGTGGTTCGTGACGGGACGGAATACGAGGATGTATACCCGTCCGATCATAAAGACCAAGAGAGTCCCGGCGAAGATAGGAGTCCGTCTGCCTCCTCTTCATCCTCAACAAATGAGGATATGGAGATAGTTGAGATAGAGTGTTCTAATGACGACGGGAATCAAGCACCGGAGTCTGTTGTAGGTGCTGATGGACTAAGGCGCTTCATCATGTTACCAAAGTGGACAGTGCATAGGTTCACATCCGTCATCAGTGAGAGACATTTCAGCACTTTTAGAACCAACTTCCAAATTCTGGACTACATTTCCATCCGTCTACCCTATATGTCGGAGAAGTGTTACTATGAAGGGGTAGAAGGTGTTGGAGTATACGAGCAGGAGTTGAAGGCGGGACTTCGGTTCCTGCTCTCTACACTTCATAGGGAACTTTTGCACTATCTGGGGTTGTCCGTCACCCGGATATCTCCGAACACCTGGAGGGTCTTCATAGCAATGGAGATTCTTTATGGTGCAATGTCGAATGGAGAAAGGAGACCGACGGTCCGTGAGTTTCTTCACATTACCGCCTGCATTTGAGATTGTTGGATCAAGGGGGATGTATAGTTTTGCTAGTCGAAGCCCCTTGTTGAAGGTGATCTTTGAGACCCTGGACTCAAATAGAGACTGGAAGAGTCGTTACTTCTTCCGGAGGGGTGACAGATGGATGAACCGTCCAGGGGAGACGAAGTACATGCCTGTTGACACAACCTGGGGAGTGATAAATTAATCGTGTATGCACCCGTCTTATTTTCGTAATACTTTTCATACCCGTCCATTTTTATGTGTATATCTTGATCGTCTTTCTCTGCTGGTAGACGGCACCCGCAAGTTAGCTTTGAGGAATTTAGTTTCCTTGAAAAGATTTGCGGAAAAACTAAGCCGGAGGAAAGGACCTGGGCTAAGTTGGTGAATCCGAAGACCATACATTGGTACTGTGACGGTCCCGAGCCCACTCAAGAGGCTATTAGATACGACGAGCGAGTTCATAGACGTAAGCCCGTCGATTTTACATTGCCATTTTAATCGTATTTAGTTTAATTTATCCGTCATTATTTGCAGAGATGGAAGATGCAAAAAGGAGAGCTTTGATTAAATCTCAAGCCGTCAAGAAGAAGGAATCCGGCGAGGTGGTACCAAAGGGGTCGGCTCCAGCCTCGAAGAGGAAGCCGACATCAAAATCTGACCGTCCGTTTAAACAACCCAAGATCTCTCTTGAACCAGTTGTTGGCTTGATGGCTGAAGGTGCCAAGATCGTCACCCCGATTAAGCATGGGACGGGGAAAGGTTTTATGAAGGCCCCAAACTCCAAACAAGAGAGACCTCCTCCCCTCCTCCGTGACGACTCCAAGTTTGCATTGGAGAAGCTGTCATCTACTATCACGGCGGAGGATTATGAGGACCTTGGAAACCACTCGACAGAGGCTATGGGAGAGACGGGCCTCTTTGCTGTTGCACAAGTAAGTTTTGCCCGTCCATTATGTTTGTTTTTTCTTTTTATTTATTTCGTGACGGGCTCTCTTTTCGTTTTGTAGTCGTTGGTCATGATGAAGGGATTATTGGATCGATGTCTCAATCGTGAGAATACTTTGGACCGGGTGCGTGCAAAGGCGGAACAGACGGAGGAAGAGCTTGGTCGGCTCCATAAATGGAAGTCCACTATAGAGAAGAAGCTAGAGCTCTCTGAGCAAGCAAGGAAAGAGCTGGAACAGAAGACGGATGAGGCGTCGTCGGTCTTGGAGAAGAAGGAGAAGGAGATCCAAGCACTCAAGGAAGAGATCCGTCTTGCTAAAGAAGTAGCCGTCCAAGAGTACCGTGATTCGGACTCCTTGTTGAGCGAGCTGGCGGACTCTTTTCTGCAAGGCTTTGACGACTCGCTTCGTCGGATCAAGAAGGTCTATCCTGAGCTGGATGTGTTAATGATCAAAGTTGACGACCAAGGCCGGACTTCTGCTATTCCCGTCGCTTCAAAAAATACGGAGGACCTCTTCGGAGATGAAACAACTCGGGGTGACGGAGAATCAGCCATGCCGAAGGAGGTTCCGGATGCCGACCCTAAAAAAGTAGATTGATCTCTTTGTAATTTTGTATTTTGAGGACGGTTTGTTCCTTTTTGTACATTTCGAGTGGTTTATGGTAGACCTACCCGTCAACGCGCACTTTAAACTTTTATTTCTGCTCTATGTCAACAATGTTTTCTTTTGATAATACGTTTATCCATATTCTTGTTGTTGATTGAGCATTTGCATCCGTAAGGATTTTTCCTATCCGTCTTTACGTATGGGAATTGTTAATTTGGACAAACGTACCTTTTGAAGGGTCCGTCCGATCTATGAACATGCGAATAGGTTGCATTGGTTTCTTGATCCGTCCACTTTGTTGAAAAGCTTTTATCTACCATGGGCATCCGTTCACTTTGTGGTAGTTATCTCATTTCTAATTGGATCCGTCTATTTAGGTGGACTCATGGATATACTATCCATCCACTTTATGGTGGTTTTTACCTTCAACATGGCCGACCATTTCATGGACTCGTAAAAGTTTTAACCGTTTCGGTGGTCCGTCCACTTTGTGGGCAGCTCTTTTGTCGTCGTGGATATTCGTCCACTTTGTGGCGCTTATATCGCCTTTTAAAGCACCGTCCATTTTATGGACTTGTAAAAATTTTCACCATTTCAGAGATCCGTCCGTTTTGCGGACAGTTCTTTTATCGTCGTGATGATCCGTCCACTTAGTGGCGGTTACATAACTTTTTAAAAATACCGTCCAATTTATGGACTTGTAAAAATTTACACTGATTCGGTGATCCGTCCGCTCTTCGGACAGTTCTTTTATTGTCGTGGTGATCCGTCCACTTTGTGGCGGTTACATCACCTTTTTTAAAAACACCGTCCAATTTATGGACTTGTAAAAATTTTCACCGTTTCGGTGATCCGTCCACTTTTCGGACAGTTCTTTGTAGCATATCCACATCCATGAAAAAATTAAATTGTCTGTGAATACTTAAATAAATGAATAAAAAAAAACCAAGTGCCTGCCCCCTTAGGCTTAAAAAGGCACAAAAAAGATTGTATCAAAAGTCGGAGAAAACGTAGTAAAAGTTAACAGAAAAATAAATAGGGGAAATTGAAAATCTTTCTCATATTCTTCTTCTTTCTACGGGTAGTACTTCCGAAGATGCTCTAAGTTCCATGGGTGCTGTAGCTTTCGTCCATCCAATGTCTCGAGGTGGTAGGTGCCCTTCCTTCGCCATGACGTGATTCTGTAGGGTCCTTCCCGGTTGGGGCCGAGTTTTCCTTGTGAGGAATCTCGCGGCGCCCATTACCTTCCGCAGCACTAGGTCCCCGGCCAAGTCCCTATGCCTTACTTTGCTTTGTTGTAGTGTCTCGCCATGAGATTCTCGATAGCGCGCTAGCCTTTGCTCGGGCTGTCGATCGACTTCGTCCGATGTAGATCAAGTTGGAGGCGCATAGCTTCTTTGTTTACATCTTCGTCGTAGCTCTCCACCCGGTAGCCGGTGAGCCCTACTTCTGCAGGGATGACAGCTTCTGTCCCATACGCAAGTCGGAAAGGTGTTTCTCCAAAGGGTGTTCTTCTTGTGGTCCTATGCCCATAGGACACTAGGTAGTTCGTCCGGCCATATGCCTTTTGCTCCTTCAAGACGGGTCTTGATTATCTTGAGTAGGGACCGGTTTGTGACCTCTACCTGCCCGTTTGCCTGTGGGTGTGCGGGTGACGAGTAATGATTCCCGATCCCTAGTTCTCGCGCAGAAGTCTCGAAAAGCATTGTTGTCGAACTGTTTGCCATTGTCGAGACCGACTCAGGTATCCTGTACACTGCATATGATGTTTCTCCGGACAAAACTTCGGATGTTTTTCTCCGTGATGGTGGCTAAGGCTTCCGCCTCGACCCACTTGGTGAAGTAGTCTATGCCGATGACCAAGAATTTTAACCGCCGATCGCTTTGTAGGAAAGGGGCCCATAATGTCAAGTCCCCATTGCGCAAACGGCCGGTGCCGTCATAGGTGTCGACTCTTCGGACGGCTGCACGATGAAATTGCTGAACCTCGGCATTTGTCACAAGATTGGACATAGGCTTGCGCATCCTTCATCATTGTAGGCCAGTAGTACCCTGCACGGATTAGTTTATGTACCGGTGATCACGCCCCCGAGTGGTTTCCGCAGATACCCTCGTGCACCTCTCTCATTACATAATTCGCCTCTTCTTTGCACAAACACCTCGGGTATGGTCGAGAAAAACCTCTTTTATATAAGATGTCTTTTATCAGCACGAACCGTGATGCCTGGACCTTCAATTTTCTCGCGGCACCTTTCTCATCCGGTAACACCCCGGCCTTTAGGTAGGCGATCAATGGCGTAGTCCAGTCACACTCAGAGTCCTCAACCTGCATGCTTGTTTCGTTATCGATTAATGAGGATGTTTGTACGAACGACAATACCTGTTCGGGGACTACTACGAATTCGGCTAATGCAGACTTTGCTAGTTGGTCAGCCCACCCGTTCTCTTCCCTCGGGATTTGAACGAATTCGACTTCAATGCTATTGATCCGGTACTTCACTTCTTCTAAATATTTCTTCATTT
The DNA here is from genome assembly GCA_028216015.1 of Quercus dentata. Classification (NCBI taxonomy): domain Eukaryota; kingdom Viridiplantae; phylum Streptophyta; class Magnoliopsida; order Fagales; family Fagaceae; genus Quercus; species Quercus dentata. Next base: position 96,889,722 of record CP116447.1, read on the forward strand.
TATCGTTTTTGCACTCGTAGTTGCCATTGATCTGACTTGTTACTACTTGCAAATCGCAATGGACAATTACGTTCTCCGCTCCCGCGGCCTTTGCGAGGTCTAATCCTGCTACCAAGGCCGCATACTCTGCCTCGTTGTTGGTTATTGGAAAATCCAGGCAGATCATGCATCGTATCGTGTCTCCCCGCGGAGTTTGTATTACGACCCCAGCTCCTCCGGCTCGCCTGTTTGAGGACTCGTCGGTATAGATTTTCCACTGTTCCTTTACTTCTTCCAATTGGTCCTCCCCGAGTGTAAATTCGGCGATGAAGTCAGCTCCTGCCTGTCCTTTCATGGCCGTCCGTGGGCGTCTTGAATGTCGAACTCGCTTAGCTCTATTGCCCACAAGGCCATTCTTCCTGCTGCTTCCGGGCTGTTCATAGCTTTCCTTAGTGGCTTGTCTGTTAAGACAATGATTGTGTGTGCCTGGAAGTACGGCTTAAGTCTCCGCGCAGCTATTACTAGTGCGAAAGCCCACTTCTCCATCTCGGGGTACCTCTCCTCTGCACCACGGAGTGCACGGCTGGTAAAATAGACAGGTTTTTGTATCCCTTCCTCCTCCCTTACTAAAGTCGCTTCTCGCGGCATGCGAGACTGCTAAGTAAAGGTAGAGTTCTTCACCTTGCACGGAAGGACCGAGTAATGGAGGAGATGAGAGATACGCCTTTAAGTCGTTGAAGGCCGCTTGGCATTCATCCGTCCACTCAAATGACTTTCTTAAGGTTCGGAAGAATGGTAAGCACTTGTCCGTCGCCCTTGAGACGAATCTGCTTAGGGCCGCAATCTTTCCATTTAAACTCGGACTTCTTTGACCGTCCTCGGGGTTCTAACTCCATTATGGCTCGTACCTTCTCCGGGTTGACTTCTATTCCTCTCTCGGGACACCATAAAACCCGGGAACTTTCCTGCCGTGACCCCGAACGCACACTTGCTCGGGTTTAGCTTCATGTTGAACGACCGAAGTGTGTCGAACGTTTCTCAGAGGTCATCTAGATGATCTTTTTCGCGCAGGCTCTTGACTAACATGTCGTCAACATAAACCAACGTTCACGCCTATCTCGGCGTGCAAACATCTTGTTCATTAGCCTGCGCATGCGTTGCTCGGCGTTCTTGAGTCCGAAGGGCATTACCTTGTAGCAGAATAATCCCTGGCCGGTGATGAAGGAGGTTTCTTCTTGATCAGATACATCCATCCCGGTTTGGTTGTAGCCCGAGAAAGCATCCATGAAGCTTAGGAGCCGATGTCTTGCAGTTGAATCCACCAGGGTATCTATCCGTGGGAGCGGGTAGCTGTCTTTGGGGCAAGCTCTGTTGAGGTTCGTGAAGTCTACACATATCCGCCAATTCCCGTTTGCCTTCTTCACCATAACGACGTTCGCCAACCAACCGCAGATAGTATACTTCTCTGATGAAGCCTGCCCCTAGTAACTTCTGAACTTCCTCGGCTATGGCCTTATCCCGCTCTTGGGCGAAGGCTCGTTTCTTTTGCCGGATCGGAGGAAAAGAGGGTGACACATTCAACCTGTGGACCATGATTGATGGGTCAATACCCGGCATGTCTTCATGGTTCCAAGTGAAGACGTCTTGGTTACTTCTTAGGAAAGTGGTGATCGTCTGCATCGCACCGCCAATCAAGCTAGCGTGCTGATTTTGGTCGTCCGTTCGGCCGTGCGTCGTCGATCTTACTTCTTCTAGCTCTTCAATCGCTCTGCCATTACTTTGTTTCCCGATACACATCGTCTGGCTGTTGATCCTCCATTTCTATCATGGCAATATAGCATTCTCGGGCAAACTTGATTTCCCGTAGCTCTCCTACCCCGTACTCCGTCAGAATTTAATCATTAGGTGGTACGTCGAAGTTACCGCCTTCCAGAATTGAGAGTTGGTCGGCCGAGGATGGCGTTGTAGGCGGACGAGCGATCGACCACGAGAAATGTTACTTCCTTGGTGATTTCTTGAGGATAGTCACTGCTGTCATTTATTCTGATTATTGCGCCTAAAGGGAATATCTTTGCACCCCCAAATCCTACGAGTGGGGCGCTCGTTGGGGACAATAGTTCCTGTCAATTCTCATCTCATTGAACGCATTTGGATAGTACAGATGTCCGTTGAGCTGCCGTTGTCGATTTGTACCCGATGCATATTATAATCCCCAATCTGTAGGGTGACCACTAGTGCATCGTCATGAGGATGGTGAAGTCTCCGAGCATCATCCTCCGAAAAGTGTATGACGGGGTTACCTATTCGTGGCATCTTCGGTGCGGATCCTGTGAGTTGGACACTATGAACCGTCCTAAGGTAGGTTTTGCGGGCTTTTTTGGAAGACCCGGCTGCAATCGTGCCCCTATTATCATCCGAATGTCCCCTATCGGTGGTGCAGGGCGCTCGTTCTCCCGTCGTGGGGTCTGCTCTTCCGGTTTGTCGGTTTTTTCCTGGCCGACGAACCTTTGTAACTTCCCCGCCTGTCGATTAGTGCCTCAATCTGCTGCTTGGTCGTAGCGATTGGCGTGTCATGCCCGTGGTCCCGGTGAAAGTGACAATACTTGTCCCTCGGTTGTTTGTTGGGATCTCCTTTCAACTTCCCCGGAATGTCGGTGCTCCTTCGTCTTTGATTTGCATCGATGCTTGGTCGATTGGGGCGGTTAGTGGGGTGAAATTGGTGAATCTTCCCGTGGGGGTCCAGCGCCTTTCATCACGCCGATCCCCGGTTCTAGCGACCTTTCGCCCCCTATCTTGTCGCATATCCTCCTGCTTCTCCCTCTTCTTAGGTTTCTTTTCGCGGGCCAACAAAGCGTCTTCTGCATTCATATACTTGGTAGCCCTATAGAGTACATCCGCCATGGTCTTCGGGTCGTTCTTGTACAAGGAAAACAAGAACTTCCCCTTCCGCAGCCCGCTTGTAAATGCGGCTACCAGTATCTTATCATCCGCTTCGTCGATCGAAAGGGCTTCTTTGTTGAAATGGGTTATGTAGGCTCGCAACGTCTCGTCTTCTCGTTGCTTGATGCTCATCAAGCACGCGGTGGACCTTTTGTACCGATATCCGCCAATGAAGTGGGAGGTGAATCTGGCGCTCAACTCCTTGAAAGTATTGATGGAGTTCGGTGTTAGTCTACTGAACCAAACCCTCGCAGGTCCCTTCGGTGTGGTTAGGAATGCTCTGCACATGATCTCGTCAAAACCCCACGAAGGTGCATCGGGGTCTTAAAGGTCTCTAGATGATCAAGGGGGTCTTTGACCCCGTCGTAACTTTCGATCCGAGGCATTCGGAACTTCGGTGGCGGGGGGAATGAGTTGACGGACGTAGTGAATGGTGAGTCGGTCCTGTTCACTAAATCGTCGAGGTCGGAGGATACCCGCCCCTTCAGGGCATTCATCATGACCTCCATCTGCTCCTTCATCACCTGCATCTCCGCTATGATAGGTGGGGGAGCAAGATCCGTGAGAGACGGAAGGCTCTCATTTTGCCGCTCTGTCGACTTGGGATGTTGCTGTCCTCTGGATTCTCCCGCACCCTTCGCTCGCCACTGTCACCTTCCTGGTTTCGTTCTCGAGGGTTAGGTCCTACATCCCTTTGTCGTAGCTGTTCCTCCAAATCATGATTCTGCTTTGTGAGTCATTCGACCGCCGTCATGAGGGTATGGACCTGCCTTTCCAGTGCGGTAGATCTTGGCGGTTTGTCTCCTTGGGCGTTCTTGGTGGTGGCCATTGAACGAGTGAGTACCATGCAACTCTTACGTCCGGGAGGCGATAATCCTTTTCGCGTTTCCCACAGACGGCGCCAACCGATGATGCCGTGAAATCACCCGTGAGCCGCATAGTCCACGCTCACCGCAACTAACAACCTGCAAAGAAAAAGAAAGTGATCTCGTCGTGGGCACCGGTGTGGTGTCAACCAAATACCCTCCGACGATCAAGTTAGAATTGTTCTCAACTCTAGAGTGCTAGAGAGGGTGTCTTTTGCGTACCTTGATTTGCGAGAGTATTCAAGCTTTTATAGTAGAAGAAAGTCGGTCTTTCCTCCTTGGACTAGAAGTCTTTTCCTTGTAGGACTCAGAAATCCCAAACGTGATGGGCAAATATTTCCTTATAGGGCGAGTTTCTTCATTAAGGCGGATCACCTAGAATTGCCCTAGCGTGAACTTCCCGATTTTCTGGGATTCCCTAGAATTTTAAACGTGCGTATCAAGCATTTTAAGCGAGGCTAAGCCTTGGGCCCCCGCTTAATGTCGGCCCATGATTAAGAATCCGTCAGGCCCAAATGTTGCACAATTTTTTACCCATCGAGAAACAAGAGCGCCAAATGGAAAAATTGGGTGCAAATGTAATTTGCCTATAATCGAAACTTTAAGTTTTTAGCGACGAAACTAGTAGTTGTCACTAAAAGTGACCTACAGCAACAAAAAGAGTTTTGTCTCTGTAGGTGTTCTTGGGATATTATCTCCCCTTAAGACCTTTTGCGACAGAAGTCGAAATTGTCACTAAAATTGGCCTATAGCAACGAAATAAATTTCGTTGCTGAAAGTGTTAGTATAAAAACCCCCTTTTCTCTTCATTTTTCGAAACCCTACACTCGAATCAACGTCGTTTCATCTCTCTTCCTCAACGTTGTTTCATCTCACCACTGCACCGATCCACGCTTTGCCATCGCACTCCACCTCGCCACCGCCATTGAGCTCCGTCCGCATCTTCGCTAATATCTCTCTAGCCCTCTCTCTCTTCCTCTTTCACAACCACACTACCGAGCTTGCCGTGCAATCCACCATGCCACACTGCCAAGCTTTTCATTGTCAAGGGTTTTATTATTGTTTGTCTTTCCAATTTTCCATTTTGAATTTTCATTTGCATTTTGATTGAGTTCTGTTACAAATTAATGTTACGTAATACTTGTTTTTGCTTTGGAGTTTAGTTTTGACTTTTGAGATAAATCTTCATACTGTGCTTTTTCTTTGTTAACATTCATGTTGTTAAGAAATTGAAATGAAATATTAGATAGATGAAGATGGAAGCCATGATTTTATATTGGATCTGTTTTATATTTTATTTGACTTTGTTTAATATATTTTCATAGATGAAGATGGAAACCATGATTTTATTGAACATAAAGAGGTTGAGAATAATGAATTAAGACTTATAAAGAGTAATATAAATAGAGCCACTCAATAGCTTCTATGTTATATATACACAATATTAGAGAAGTGGAATTATTTGTGAAGAGACATAGTCAAGTAGACTTAACTAAATGATAGCTGTCATGTAATTTAAAGTTATGATTGTACATTTTTAGACCCTTGTAAACTAGATTGTTTAACCTAATTAATTAATCAAGTGAATACTTAGGTTTATTATTTAGATCTAGGTTAAAACAATAAAGTCATATCATGTAAAGCAACAGAAAATAAAGAACACAATGATATGATCACCCAGGAAAACTAAATCAGTAAAAAACCTGGGGAGGATTTAACCTAGCTATCCTTAAGGTAAAAGCAAATCCACTATAGAAAATCAAAGTTTACAATAAGACTTAGACCATTAACATCCTATTGCTACTACATGTAGAACTTACTGACATAACCACGTGCAAGCACCGAATCCATGAACTTCTTCTCTATTAGGCCTTTGCAACACAAGACCCACACTAGTTAAAAAAGCATAAACTCTCCTGTTTGTGACTCCAAGACCACCCTTGAAAGTTTAGATCTTCAACTATTGTTGATCTTGATGCAGCAACTTCAAATCTACCGGATCTTGAGATTCTTCAAGGAATAACACCGGTAGAAGATATGAGAGAGCTTTTGGGTATAAAACCCTAGATCTACAAAAGAGGCACACTCTTCTATCTCTGAAAACCCTTATAAAAACGTGCTTAGGGTTCCTTTATATACTAGAAGTTTTTTACTTGAAACAAAAATCGTTTAAATAGAGTTTGAGTTGAAATAGAATTCTGCAGAACCGTATTTCAATTGGTCAAGCCTATTTCTTGATCGATTGAACCAAGCGGTTTCTGAACTCTTCTTTCTGCAAATTGTATATTCTTGAATCTTGACTTATATCACCTTGAGCATTGTCTTATAATACCTATAGACTCTAGGATCTATATCTGGACAATTTTGTACTCACGATTTGCCAATTGTTCTAAACTTTTAGAACCTAACAATCATGGTTGTCATAATCGCGATTTAGACTCAGGATCGCACGATTTTACAATCCGACCTTACCAAAACGTTTAGGATCACACTAGGATCGTAAAAATGGTAGGATCGTGTAGGATTGTATAGGATTGTAGGATCGTATGGGATCCTACTAATCCTACCAAAAACATAAATTTTTGGGTTTTTTTTTTTTTATGGGATAATTTTTTTTTTATGAAGTTTTAAGGGTTTTTATTTTTTCATGTTTTGATGGTATGAATTTTATTTTTTATTTTTTATAAAATTATGTTAACCTAAGAAATGTTTTCTAATTTCTAGTTCACTTGTAATCAAAATGAAGGAATGCTTCGTCATTTCTAAATAAAGAATTTGATGTTGGCTTTGCTTCCTTTTAAGCTATAATGTTGTTAAATTTATTTGATCAATATACTAATTTGTGTTCTAATATTACTAAAATATTATTTTATATATAATTTTATCAGTTATGCTTGTATTTTTATATTGATTGATTGATTTTTTTAAGCATGCTCTTTAATTATTGCTGAGTAGTATAACTTGAGTAGTTAAGTGTGAAATTGTATCTTGATGTCTTTTTCATCTCTAGTATACAAATATATAATGTCTACATAAATGATAAAATGGATGATGATGATTAGGAGTTTAGGATGGTGGTTAAAAGAACCTTAGAATGTGAATAATTAAATGTTTACTTTACGTTAATATTCATCTTGCTTTTGGATTTCATATTGTAGTTACCTAGTTTCCATTTGCTAATTTATTTTGAATTTCAAACTTGGAACTTAGAACTTGAATATTTTTCATATGTTTTGATAAATATTTTGGTATTTGGTTGCAAATTAAACATTTATTGAACTTTTTAAATATATTGGGTCAAAACTTAAATATATTTGTTTCGCTAGTATAGACACATAGCGATGTATGACATGCAAATTACTTTTTTTATAGATGAATTTATAATTTATGTGATTATTCAACATACAAAGTCATTATCAATGTGTTTTTTGATTTAAATCTAAAAATATGTAGGATCTTACGATTCACGATAAGATCCTACGATCCCACCTACCTTCAACGATCCTACGTAAGATCCCGATTTTCACAACCTTGCTAACAATGATTATCTCTTACCTTCCTCTATAAAAACTTTTACATAACAATTGAAGGCTGCTAGGTTTGCATTAGTCTAACTTTGGTATGATTGTTGAGAAATTTAATGTAGGATCTTGTGGTTAGGTTGAAAATGATTAAAATATTAGACTTTGTCATTTACTTAATTGATTTTTTGCCGGTCTTCCGGTGTAAACTGTGGACCTTGACTTGATTTTGTTAGAATTAGTGCCCTTAAATCCTATTGTATGATGCTATGTATGATATTAAGTATGACTTAATATTGTGATTAATAAATTTGTTTTATTATTATCTGAAATAATGATAACATGAATATTCGGACATTATCATATAGTCCATGAGATGCATAGTATGTGATTTACGTGAAAAGTCACAAAAGATATAAATCACAAGTTCTTTGTAAACTTAGAATTATAGTTCATAGTCGGTGATGAAATTGGGCATTTTATCTGCAAAGACTATAACATATCAACTAAGATGATTTGTCTTGATCATGGAAGTGGAGACTTCTAGTTAATATGTTGATATGTTTTAAAAGTTAAGACATATTGAACTGAACCGCTATGAGATTTATTATTCTCCTAACGATTGTCAAATGAATGATAAATCTCACGACTTATATTTACATGAACTCTTAATTCTAAAAGAATAATGGACTTGATCATGAAGTGTAGGTTGCTTTGATATATCATGAGTGAGATCTAAAGTAACGGTCAAAAACTTAGTATGTTGGGCAGCCACATTTAGTGTTGATGGAATATATATTCTCAAGATGGAATTCATAGTCTCTTAACAAAGATATAAAATATTCCCTTGAGATAAGTTTAATGGGTACGGTTATTCAGAGTGTTAGGCCTAACCACTTTAGTAAGAAATTACTAAAGTATATATTTATAGAATTGGATTTCATAAATATATGATGAATAACTGAAAATGATTAAATCAGGTACTCAAGGATTAAGATATAGTAATCTACAAAGTAGTAGTCTTCATTCATGACTTTGTATTACTACGAATTATTTATGAAGGGGTTGCATGTACAATAAAGTCTTGGAATATAATTTATTTATAAGGCCTAGAGTGCAATTATATTAATATAATGGTATTAAATATAATTAATGGTAACTTTCCAAGAGTTGATAGAAAAGCCCTCTCATTGGAGCTAGTGTCTTATTTGTTCTCTTTTGGTCCCACTCCAAGCCACATACTAAAGCCCAATTGAAAAGACCTAAAAGGCCAGCCCAATTAGATAATCAGTTGTAAGGGGAGAAACATACTGATTTTTTGGAACATACATGAAATGGTGTATGTGAGTGTTGGACACTCTTTCATTCTCCTTTGAACAAACTCATAAAAACTGATTGAGAGACCACACTTCTTGGGCATTAGTGGAATTGGAGTGAAGATTAAAGGTGTTCTCAAGAACTTCCGATCTTTGGTTTTGAATTTCACCACACCAAGGTACACTCTCTTGTTCTTATATTCTGAAACTTACGTAGAACATGTTATCAATTTCGAATGAAGTAGATCCGTTAATTTTTCGCTGCGTACATGCATATTTCCATCAGATTTGGGCCATAATTAATTTGGTAGGTTAAACATTATTTGTTTGTGGCCACTTTGGATTTCTTTGGTGGAGGTGTGTCTTTGGCTTGAGTATAGAGTTAGGACATATGTGATTTACTTGTTAAGAAGATATGTCACTATTTTATGTAATTGGCTAATCCTTTGACAAAACACACTTTACTTGTATTTAGGTAGATCTAGGATGTGTTTAATGCTTCAAGAAATCTTGTTTCAAGAATTTTCAATCGATCGAAACTTGTGAAACTCGAATTTTCAAGAATTTTTTTGAAGCAGTTTTCAATGGTTTTCATGAACACACTACCATCATATGAACATAATTGATTGAGTTTGAGACTAAAATTGAAATCCATTGATGCTATAGCCTTAAAGTTCAATTTAACATACTTAATATCAAACTTAAACAACATCATAACATCAATATCGGTTTTCATCAAACAATAATTTCAATGACCATGTAGAAAATTAAATATATAATCTTCTAACAATATGAAATTACTTTCTCTAATTCCAAAACTCACAAAACATGTTACACAAATTCGAAATTAAAGACCGCTCTGATACCATTTGTAGGAAAAATACATGTTTCTATCACATGCAAAACGTACACAGTGGAAAAATTAACGGATCTACTTCATTCGCAATTGATAACATGTACTATGTAAGTTTCAGAATTTAAGAACAAGAATGCTTGCCTTGGTGTGGTGAAATTCAAAACCGAAGATCAGAATTTTTTGGGAAGACTTTTAATCTTCACTCCAATTCCACTTGATGCTCAAGAAGTGTGGTCTCTCAATCAGTTTCCAAGGAGAGAATAAAAGAGTGTCCAACACTCAGATACAAATCATTTCATTCTTTGTATGATCTTAATGAAAAACCTTATGAAAGTCTCATCAAAACCCTATGAAATTATGTATGTTTCTCTCCTTATATATATTACTGATTATCTAATTAGGCTAGCCTTTTGGGCCATTCCAATTGGGCTCTAGTGTGTGGCTTGGAGTGGGACTAAAAGGGAACAGATAAGACTCTAGGTCCAATGGGCCTTGGGCTTTTCTCACAACTTTTGACAAGTCCAAAGTTACCATTAATTATATTCAATACCACTATAAGAATATAATTGCATCTAGGCCTTATTAATAAATTATATCTCAAGACTTTATTATACATGCAACCCCTTTATTAAAATATTCGTAGTAATACAAAGTCATGAATATTGAATGCCACTTTGAAGATTACCACATCTTAATCCTTGAGTACCCGGTTTAATCCTTTATGTTATTCATCATATATTTATGAAATCCAATTTCAAAAATATATACTTTAGTAAATCCTTACTAAAATGGTTGGGCCTAACATTCTGAATAACCAAACTCATTAAACTTATCTCAAGGGAATATTTTATATCTTCGTTAAGAGATTATGAATTTCATCTTGAGAATATATGTTCCATCAACATTAAATGTGGCTGCCCAACATACGAGGTTTTGACTTTGTAACTTATAGATCTCACTCCTGATATATCAAAGCAACCTACACCTTATGATCGTGTCCATTATTCTCTTAGAATTTAGAGTTGATGTAAATAGAAGTCATGAGATTTATTATTCTTTTGACAGTCGTTAGGAGAATAATAAATCTCACAGCCATGTCGATTCAATATGTCTTAACTCTTAAAACATATCAACATACCAACTAGAAGTCTCCACTTCCATGATTAAGACAAATCATCGTAGTTGATATGTTATAGTCTTCGCAGATGAAACGCATAATTTCATCACCGACTACGAACTAAAGTTGTGATTTATATCTTCTGTGACTTTTCACATAAATCACATACTATGCATCTCATGGACTAAGATAATGTCCCATTAGTTCATTAATAAATAGTCTCCTATAATTAAACAATTTAATTATTTATGTTATGCCAATAAATTGGATTTTAGGGCATAAACCCCAACATGAAGACCCTTTGATTAGATTAGGATTTAATAGATAATGATAGGAGGCCGACCTATGGGTCAGGTGGGGTTGTGTGCTTAACACCTTCACATCCCCATATCTAAACTTAAGACACGTGCTCTAGTATAGATTAATCCTTTACATAGGGCATTATACATATGATTCCTAGACCTAATTTAGATGGCGACTCCATTTTCATCCTCCACCCGGTCCATTCCAGAATGAGGGGTACTTCCCACGAGGAAACCACTCATCACAAAAGCTTGCGCCCACATTAGAGCTCTCTTAATAGAATCTTTAATTAAATATGGCCTATCAACATGTAATGGATGCCAGCCCACAAGCCAAGTGATCTTAGGTGCCTAACATCTTCCCAAACCATACCCAAACTCCAAACCTAATGTATGTGGCCCGGATGGCCCAATTTAGTTCCTAGACCTAAACCAGGTGCCGACTCTTAAATCTTTGCCTTCGGTCCATTCGGATAAAACGTACTTCCCATGGGTGGCGTGAACCACATGTGAGAGTGGTAGACAAAGTGCTCACACTAACCCATCATGCTTAAATCTGTTGTAGGTAGATTACACCAATTGTGGCTAAATTGGTAAATTTAATTGTGCAAAAACACCAAAGACAACCATTTACCAAAGAAATAAAACTTTTAATTAGGGTTTTGTTGTTTTCATGATATTTTATTCATTTTAACTCCGATTTTGGCTTCTAAACTATCGTTTTGAAGGGAATTTCATGATCTTTAATATGTATAAAAATTTAATTCAATTTAAAGGTCGGATAAAAAAAGTCAACATTTTGACTAATCCTTGTTAGGTTTAGTCAATGTTGGTCAAACTTAGCCAAAAATGGCAAGCTCGGAATTTTGAACTCTTGAATCATTAGAAAGATTAATCGAAGGCCTGATCAGAATTAAAAAATTAAAAAATTGAAAGTTCAAAAACGTGTACAAAACACCTTTGAACGTTTAGACCCCCAAATTACAACTTAACCAATACAAGCAATATGTCAAACAACTAGTGTGCGGAAACTTAACACATGCTATAATACGAAATTGGTTAAAGACTATCTAAGCCATAACAAAATAAAACCACAACAGATAATAAAAAAAGGCAAAGATAGAGAGGAAGGAAGATGCAAACACAAAGACAACACGCGATGTGTTATCGAAGAGGAAATCAAGTCCTCGGCGAAAAACCTCTCCACCGCCCTCCAAGCGGTAAAAATCCACTAGAAAATACGTTTGGGATACAAGGACAGCAATAGACCCTCCAAGCCTAATCTACCCGATGCACCTAAGCCCTCCAAGCTTCTTGCTCCAACGAGGTTGCGCTGAACCTTTTTCTTTTCTAGCTTCCCGGATTCCGCTACTAGACCGTAGCATCAACCAATGAAGATTGGTTCCTTCCTAATCTGCTTCCCGTAAATCCAAACAAGCTGTCTCACGGTGATGATGATGGTGAGAACCAGGTTTGGTATAATGCCTCTAAAGGATTTGACAATAGAGAGGAAGAGAGTAGAGGAATTTGAAGAGACTCTAAGGTATAGATTGTGGGTGAACCAATCTTGTTTTTCTTTAAGGTTTCTCTCTCAAAATTCTCTCTGGAAGCTCTCTTTCAATCGTGGGTAAAAGGGGTATTTATCTTTGGAGTGGGAGAGGAATGTGAAACGTCGGGTTTTACAAAATAGGGGTGGCTCGCGGCTTGACTAAGTCGCGAGATCGATCATGAGTTAACCGTATGGCCAGTTGTCCTATTTTGTCCTGTAGTGCTCTAGCTAGCATGACTGCTCATCTTCCAAAGATGCTTGGCACGTGTCTTTGCTTCTCGGCGGCTTGCGGCCGCGAGTCACCCGCGAGTCCCGGCCCGCGAGTCTCTGTTTTCTTGCACACTCTTGAGCAATCTTCACTCTATCTCACTCACTACCCTTACAACAAACCCACCTAAATACGGGGTTACTAAATGCTGAATTACAAGCAAATTTGGCACGGAATAAAGCCAATTAGATGGTTGAATAAATTCAACCTAACAAAAATAAAAAATAAAAACAAATTTTTCCATATAATTCCTCATTTTCTTACGTTGTAAATGCACGATTTTCACTTTTTAGAGCTTGAATCAATAATTTTTGCATGCTAACCGAGGTCGGACAAAGTACAATATCAATAACAACTAAAATGAGTTAGGACAGTCATCCAAATCTGTTGTTTTGAACAATCTTGTAGGATCTGCAAGATTAAAAGAGTTGATTGACAAGACAACCGAGTTGTGCCCCGATGGGAAGCCTCTGATGCTTAAGTTAGTATTCATCTATGTATATTGTCCGTAGATAATATTTTGTAGTATTTTTCTCATACCTTAGCAAGTGAGGTGGATTGTCTATTGTATAGTTGACTTGGGTAGTTGTTGTATATAATTTAAGGTGATTATTACCCTGAATGACGAGTGACTTGGTAGGGTCTTTCCCATGTTAGGCCTAGCTTCCCTTGGGATGCGTCCTTGGTTGCTTGTGAGACTTTCCTAAGGATGACATCACCTACATTGAATCTTCTCACCTTCACCTTCTTGTTATAGTATCTAGCCATTGCTCCCTTGTACTTTTCCATCTACTTCGAAGCTTTGTCTCTCACCTCATTGACCAGATCCAAATTATTGTTGAGTTCTTGGTGGTTTCTCTGCTCTTCGTATGCTTTGACCCGGATGTTCGTCACTCCTAATTCCACTAGTATGACGACTTCATTTCCAAATGCTAGTCTGAATGATGTTTCTCCAGTTGGCACTCTTGTGGTCATTCTCTACGCCCATAGAACATTAGACAGTTCTTTTAGCCATCTCCTTTGCCCCCTCAAGCCAAGTTTTGATAATTTTGAGCAGACTTATATTCATCACTTCTGTCCGGCCATTAGCCTGAGGATGTCTTGGAGAAGAGTAGTGGTTTTTTATTCCTAAATCTTGGCAAAATTTTCGAAACTTGGGGTTGTCGAACTGCTTCCCATTTTTTTATATGATTACATTTGGAATGCCATACCTATAGACTATGTTCTTCCATACAAAGTCGGTAATCCTGGCATCTGTGATCGTCGCTATTGGCTTGACTTTGACCCACTTCGTGAAGTAGTCGATTGCATCGATGAGGAACTTGTATTGCTTCCTTCCTATAGGGAGTGGTCCCATTATGTCGATCCCCCATTGGGCGAAAGGCCACAAAGTGGTTATCAGCGTCATTGGCTCACTTGGTCTCGTTTGGACATCCGCAAAGCGTTGGCATTGGTCATATGCTTTGACAAGGTCATATGCATCCTTTTGTAGCATTGGCCAGTAGTACCCTACTCTAAGCACTTTTCCCACTAAAGATCTCGCTCCCGCATGGTTACCACAGATCCCTTTGCATATCTCTTAAAGTACGTAGTTGGCTTCTTCCTTGTTAACATAACAAAGATAGGGAAGAGAGTGTCCTCGTCTATAAAGGGCATCTTCAACAAGGACAAAGCAAGGAGCTGTAATTTATGCCTTTCGTGCTTTGTTCCTATCTTCTGGGAGTTGACCTTCTTTCAAGCAATGAACAATGGGAGTCATCCATCTGTCCTATTCTTGTATCTTCATTACCCGCTCTCCCTCAATCTTTGGGTTGCTCCTTTTTTCTATGCACGATTCTAGATATATGCCGTGTTTGTTTGACGAGGCTAGACGTGCTAAGAAATCAGCTTGATTTTCTTTGAATGAGGGATTTACTTTGAACTCAACATTGTTGAAGTGTTGTTAGATTTCTTTGATGATCTTCGAGATACTTTTGCATTCTTTCCTCCTTTGCTTTATAATCTCCTTCTACCTGGCCAACTTCAAGGCGAGAATCGGCTTGGACGATGAGGGTCTTGGCTTCAAGGACTCTTGCAAGACTCAATCCTGTTAGAAGTGCTTCATATTCGGCTTCATTGTTGGTTGCTGGGAATTGCAATTTGACCACATACTATAGAATTTCTCCTTTAGGAGATATGAAGACCACACCTACGCCTCCAACCTTTTTGATGGCAAACCCATCTGTCTGGACCATCCATGTCTTCTTTTGGGGCTCTTATTCTTCTTGAGGATAAGTGAATTACGTAATAAAATCAGTAAGGACCTGGGCTTTGATTGCTACCCAAGGCCGATATTCTATATCGCACTAGCCAAGCTCTATAGCCCATTGGACGAGGTGCCCTGCTACGTCTATCTTGTTCATCATCTTCTTTATTGGTTGATCTGTCATGATGATGACAAGATGTGCCTAAAAGTAGTGGTGCGAGTTTTTGGAAGTGACTACTAAGGTGAAAGCGATCTTTTCTAATCTTGGGTAATTTGCTTTTGCTCATTGAAATGCTTAGCTAGTGTAGTATACCAGCCTCTGCATGTCTTCCTTTTCTCTGATCGGGGCCAAGCTCACTCTTGTGTTGGATATCTTTGCCAAATAGAGTTGCGACTTTTCTCCTCATTCAAGAGCTTAACATTGGTGGTTGCGTTAGGTACTCTTTTAACTTCGTCAAGGCTTCCTCACATTCATCTGTCCAATAAAAGGCCTTCTTCAAGACCTTGAAGAAGGGTAGGCACTTATCTCGCCGCTCGAGAGATGAATCTGTTTAACGCCACAACTTTTCCTGTTAAGCTCTGTAGTTCCTTTACTATTTTAGGGGACTTTACTTCATTATTGGCTTTATCTTGTCTGGATTAGCTCTATGTCCCGTTAAGATACCATGAATCCCAAGAATTTCCCTGATGAGATAGCAAAGACACACTTTGAAGGGTTTAGTTTCATCTTGTACTTACGTAGTATGTCAAAGGTTTCCTTTAGGTCATCCTAGGGGTATGCTTTGTCATTGCTCTTCATCAACATATCATCTACGTACACTTCCACATTTCTTCCTATCTAATGAGAGAACATGTGGTTCACCAACCTCTGATATGTGGCCTTCACGTTCTTCAATCCAAAAGGCATCACCTTGTAGCAACGTAACCCTTGGCTAGTGATGAATGAGGCCTTTTCTTGATCTTTCTCATCCATCATGATCTGATTGTAGTCGGGGAAGGTGTCCGTAAAGCTTAAAAGCTTGTGTCTAGTAGTTGACTCCACTAGTTGGTCGATCCTAGGTAGGGGGAAGCTATCCTTTAGGCATGCCTTGTTGAGATCTATGAAGTCGACACACATTTTCCACTTGCTGTTATTCTTCTTTAGCATCACTACGTTGGCTAGCCACTCGGGGTAGAACATTTCCCTTAAAAAAAGCCCGCCTCCAGGAGTTTCTCAACCTCCTCTACTACTGCTTCATTGCATTCAAGCGCAAATATTCTTCATCTCTGCTGCACTAGTCTACACTCCAGATTAACATTGAGATGATGTTGGATGACTCCTCTGTCGATCTCTAGCATATCCTTGTGTTTCCAAGCGAAAACATCCTGCTTTTCTCTTAGGAAGGTTGTTATCTTTGTCTTTTCTGAGGTTGAAAGTGTTGATCCTATCTTCAAGACTTTGGACAGATCTCTGGGGACGACTTCAACCTCTTGTGGCACTTCAGTTGCCTTGGGAATTGGTTCAAGTCCATGTGTGGTTTTGCCCTGATGCTATGGCGGCTTGCTAGCATCCTCTAATTTTCCCTATGCCTTGGCTGTAGGGAATTTAACCTTTAGATAATAGGGCAATGTTACCGCTTTCAACTTGTTAAGTGTTGGTCGTCCAAGGATGACATTGTATGTCGATGGGCAATCTATCATGAGGAAATCACTTGTGCCGGATAAGTGCTTGCAATTATGGTTAGCTTAACAATGCCTTCGGGAAGAACCTTGTCCCCATTGAAACTTACCAATAAGGAAGTGAATGGTCGTAACCTTTCCTTGTTTAGCTTCATTTGTTGGAAGGTGGCGGATAGATGATATTTGCTGAGCTTCCATTATCTATTAGTACCTGATGTATGTTGAGCTCTTCCATCTTGAGCACTATAACTAGCGAATCATCATGGGGCTGTCTAATGCCACGAGCATCCTTCTTAGAAAAGACGATGTCCGGTTTCTTTGTATCTAGCATTTTTGAAGGAGGGAACCGTGAGTGTAAGTGTTTACTTCTCTGGCATATGCCTTCTTCAGTGATTTGGAGGATTCTCTTGCCACCAATCCTTCTAACATCATCCTTATTTCTCCTATAGGTGCTTTATTGCCCCCTGTTTCTAGCCTATTTTCCTTTTCGTCCCTCTGTTGTCTTCTATATGGCTCCGCTCTTTGTACAAACTTCTGCAACTTTCCTTGACGTATTAATGTTTCTACTTGGTCCTTCGGATGTCTACATTCGTCTGTGCAATGCCTGTGGTCTTGGTGGAATCTGTAATACTTGCTTTTGTCTCTTACTTCTGCTGGAGCGTGAATGGATTTAGGCCATTGCGGAAAAGGTTTGTCCTTTATTTGCATCAATACTTGCTTGATAGGCATCACTAAAGGAGTGAAACTGGTAAACTTAGGTCTTCGATCGGAAGGTTCTTCCTTTTATGCAATACATGCCCAAGACCCCCGTGTTTCCTTCTTCCTATCAAGGTTGTGACTGGTTCCTTCGTCTCTTTTCCTTTTAGTCATCACTTCTTTAGCTATTACCGCATCCTCTGTGTTCATATACTTCTAGGCCTTGTGAAGTAATTCTGCTCTTTGTTTTTCGACGGACTCTTTGTGATTGAGAAGAAGAAATCTCCTAGTAGCAATCCTGCTTGGAAGGTCGTCGGGATCACTTGGTCTTCCACTTCGTCCAATTGTAGCAACTCTTTGTTGAAGTGCATTATGTATTGTCTTAGTGATTCTTCCTCTGCCTGGCATATGTTAAGAAAATGCCTAGTTGGCTTCTTATGTCATTGTTTGCTAATGAAATGACGAATGAAACCCTTCTTTGAGTGATCAAGTTCATAATGATGCCTCAAGGTAGTTTGCCAAACCACACCCTAGCTACACCCTTCAGCGTCGTTGGGAAGGCCTTGCACATTACTTCGTCAAGGGTCATTTGTAAGAGTATCAAAGTCTTGAATGACTCAATGTGATCCAAGGGATCTCTTGAGCCTTCAAAGGACTCCAATTGGGGAAGACAAAACTTTGGTGGGAGTGGAAAATTCAACACTTCTGTGGTGAATGGTGAGTCCATCCTTCGGATCATTCCGTCCAAGTTCTCCATGACTGTCTTTTACCGCATTCTTGAGTTCCTCCATCTCCCTCTTTATGTTGCGAAGCTCGCACTCCATCTTGGACGAGTTTTCTTTCGACATTCTCATCCTTCTGTTTGCCTAGTTTCCTTCAATCCACTGACACTTTTCTTCTTTCTAGTTCTCCAGGATCCGCTGTCGTTCCTCGATCAAGGATTCAACGGCTCTCCTTAGTTCTTCATTCTAGCAAGTCACTTCTTCTAAGGTGGCTATCAAGGCTTGGATTTGTTGTACAACTTATTCAGCATCCATCTCGTGCTATGAGGTTCTCTTTTGTCACTTAGGGAAGATTGCTTTGAATGATCGGCGTTCCCATAAATGGCACCAAACTAATGATGTGAAAAATCACCAAGTTAAGGACCTCGTCTCACTTTGGATGGGTCGTGTTTCCGGTCCAAACCTGCAAGAGAGCTTAAGAAAGAAGTGTAATACACTGGTTTGGTGTTTGCCAAAAACACTCCAATTCTTAATTTAGAAAGGGAAAAAGTCATTTAGAGAGCAAAATAACTCAAACGATTTTTGGGTGAGTATCTATGTGTACCTTTGGATTATGTTGTTCCCTTCTTTTATAGTCGTTTTCCGTCTTTATGGATAATGAATTTTGGTATTAATGGGCAATGGCTAGTGCGTCATGAATGGGGGCTCTGGCACACACAGCTCACTCGTTATTGTTGTTTCGTACGTTACTCTTATTAACAATGTAAGCAATAAATTTGTAACGCTCGTTAGGATCGTCATTGGCCCTAAGTGACGACCCCCTGTTATTTTTTTGATTCATTAATTCATTTCACAAAACAATTTATATTCAACAACAGCACTAAGGAAATTAAAATATTACATTGAAATTGAATACAAGTACTACAAAAAGCTTTATTTGACTAAATTCTATAATGCATGGATGACGCTTGAATTTTGTTGAAGTTCTAGTATTCGATGCAAATGGTTATGGATGACCATCATGGATGAATGGAACTTAATTTAATCCACCATCAGTTTCCCCCTTGTCCTTATGTCATCCATGTTACTACTAAAAATTTTGTCATTATTATAAATGATGGTGAACTAAAAATTTCACCTCCAATTCGTCCATGAGGGTCATCCAAGCCAAGAAGAAAAAAATGGTTATACCTAGCAAAACGGTCATCCAAAGGCATATGGGTCGTCCAGGAGGCAAGCGCCTGGACGAGCCCCAACACTTGAAAAATTTTATAGAGATTTATCTACAAGAGCTAGTAAATTGAACCATATGTTATTATTTCAAGGCACGAGTAAGATCCTGGTTCAACGCTATAACTTCCTACCCAATACTTAACTTCCAATGACAGTTATAGAAAAAGATAAAATATTCTAACTCCTATAGTGGTTGTGGAAGTTAACCTTGAACCCTCTGACCTCCTCAAATATAGGGGAAG
The DNA here is from genome assembly GCA_028216015.1 of Quercus dentata. Lineage (NCBI taxonomy): Eukaryota > Viridiplantae > Streptophyta > Magnoliopsida > Fagales > Fagaceae > Quercus > Quercus dentata. The sequence continues at coordinate 96,909,233 of CP116447.1, forward strand.
TTATAAGACAAGTAACTGCTTCAAAAGCACACTACATAAACACTTATTCGCATCAAATGAAGGTAAGTTCTAACTATTCCCAAAAACGTTGGAGTTCTTGAGAGTTCTCTAAGAGAGAAAAACTAACTTAAGCATTGGAGGGTTCTTGGCCAGTTCACCCCGGTCCCCTTTTGATCTTGTGTCTTTTTCTTTTCAGGCTTACCAAACAATCACCATTCCATTGAAGTCCGGAGCATTTAGTCTACTGATTTTCTTTGCACCTTCAATAAATATTTTACACGCAGCGGTTTCTCAATGGTTGATGAACTTTTTAGGTGGCATCTTAGGGTGATTTGCGATCTGACATCCTGGATGTTGACACGTGACTTAATCCTAGCAGTCTACAGGTCGCATTGTTTCATTCTTCAAAAAATTTCCACATGGTGTATCCTGGTTGGTTTGCATCACTTTGGTGTCCCACCCTGTTGCCTATAAATAGGGCAATACCTCTCCCACCCTCTCACTTTTCTCTTATTTTCATTCCTGACCTTCTCATCTCAGTTCACTCTTCGTGCTTCATCTAGAAGTCCTCTTCCGTTCGTAGTCCTCTTCGCCTTGCATCAGGTATTCTCTTTTCCTCATCTATAGGTTTTCTCCATTAGAATTCTTTACAAATGACTGAGGTTGTTGTGCCTTCGTCTAGCGATAGGGATGAGAGGGAGATAGACGAGTATCATAACCAATCTATTAGTAGCGGTAGTAGTAGCGAGAGTAGCAGTAGTGGTAGTGATTCTACAAACGAGCAGTACTCATTTGGAGTCCCCGGAGCTCCCTTAGAGGTCCTCTAGGAGGAAATGAGGAAGGCGGCTACCTTTGGGTCATCTGCTTGTCCACCAATGTTCAACCATCCATTCTGTCTCTTGACGAGGAGGAGAATACTTTGTATTGTTGTGCCATGGACATTCCATCCAAAATAGATGAGAAGATGCTCTACATGCTTAGGGGTAAATACCAAATCCCGGAAGAGGTTAATCCCCATCTTGCTACCCCTGGTGAATGATGTTGTACCCCAAATTCTGGGGTTGGTATATATGAGGCCTACCTATTAGGGGGGTCTTAGGTTGTCTTTGAATGGTTTTACTAGGGAGCTCCTTCATAGGTTATGTGTAGGGCCAAACCAACTTAATCCTAATGCATAGAGGACCATTATGTCCATGTAAGTGTTGTGGAGAGAGGTTTTCGGTGGAGAGAGGTTTTCTGCAAAAACCGTCCTCTTACTATGGACGAGTTCTTATATTGTTATAAACCCTCCGAGATAAGCCATTCTTTAGGTTTCTATTAATTTTCCGCTAAGGGTTCCAGTTGTAGGTTGATAAGGTCATTCCCCTCATCTAATAGGCTCTGGGAGATGGAGTTTTTCTTTGTCTTTGGGTGTTGGGCAATGAACCCTGTTGAGGTCGGCAGGGATTTGTTCCCTACTTATACTGGTGAGGTGGGTTGTCTATGTCCCGAGGGTACGTTGCTTTCTTCAGCTCGTCTTACCTATTCCATCACATTCCGTCATACTCACACCGGTGAGATGAGTTTTTCTTCTTCTTTTCAGCTGTGAGATGTCCTTCCCTGACCAAATTCTATCTAAACCACGTCCAACAAGTGCGCTCCTTTGCTAATAGAACCTTCCATTCCCTAGTGACACTTCATTGTCTAGCAACTTGGGGGCTTGGACCTAAACCTATAGATAAAGCTTTAGCTCACGAAGTTACTACCCATCGTTGTAAGTTGTACACACATTTTTTTTTTTACTTGTCTCAAACACTAATGATCTTTCTTCCTTTTCTTGTAGGAATGGCAACCATGAAGGAGAAAAAAAGGAAATGCCTTGTTGTTGGTGATGAGGTCATCCAAACAGGGGATGACGTCCTTATTCAGACTTGTCCACCTACTCCATCTGCATTGAAGCTCACCCCTCTAGCCTCATTGGAAAAGAGGAAAACCATGCCCAAGAAGCTTGACACAAGTAACCTTCCTAGCTATCGAGGTAATAAGAGGTCAAGGGTAGACTCCTCGACGACGTCCATAACTCCTATCGTGGTTCCTAACCCTATTGCTCCTACTACCTTAGCTTAACCACCTATGGTTTTTAAGGTCTATGCTCCCTTCCTTTTTCCTAATGCTAAGTTGTCTAACTCCTCTCCCAAAATCCCTCTACCTAAAAATGGTCCCATGACTCTTCTAAGGAGTGAGAACTTGGCATGGAAGGTTTAAACAAGTGTTGAGGAATAAGGATGTCTCCATATGCTTCGACATGTTCATCAAGGAATTTGAGCATTCCATGATCCACAATCTTTTCAAGGTAACTTATCTTCATCCATAGTAAGTTATATAATTTGTCTTTAAGTAACCTTTTAAAGATATATTTTATATATATATGCTGTAGGTTATGACCAAGTTCATGGCGTCCGTGCAAGCCATGGAGTTGGATAAGGAAAGGATCGGGATGGAGGCAAAGATTAGGGACATGGAAAAGGAGGCAAGTCGTAAGGCTGGGGAGAGAATGAAGTTGGAGGACAAGGTGAAGGACCTGCAGAGAACCTCGTCGAGGAGTTAAAGGCATATATCATCGAGAAGGAGACTCGTTCGGACCATCTCCAAAAGCAAAGTGACAAGTTCAACTCCTGTTTGAGCAAGGCTAAGGACGAGGCCATTAAAGAATTCAAGACATCTAGTGAGTTTACTCATCTCTTGGACAAAAACTATGTTTGTCGGCCGTGGACTTCCGTCTATACACCACTCAAGCTTTCTCTAGGTGGAATTTGATTCCATCAAGCTCCCTATTATAGCTAAGAGTTCTTTGCTCCATACTAGTTCGAGGGACGTGAACATTGAGGATGATGCCTCCTCTTCTTTTCCAACGAAGGATGGTTTAAAGTCCGGGGACATTGTGGTTTATCCAAATAATTTCACTTTGTAAGAAAAAATTTATTTTCACTTTTTTTTTTGGGGGGGGACGGGTCCATTGTTTTGGACCATTTTAAATTTCTTCGAGTACATTCAATTCGTCCATGTTTAAGGACATAAGTTTTATACACTTGCCTTTTTAGGCCTATTACTCTTTAAGAGTTTTTGGACGGTGGTTGTCTACCCTTTTTAAGTTTATTTTTAAATACAATTCTCATCTGCCTTTGGATGTTTGTTTTTATCCCTTTTTCTTGTTAGCTGTATTGTTTAAGTGTTCTTTCATCAATGGTTTGGACTTCACTTATTTAGGGATGGTTAATTGTTTGCTCGTCCATTGTTTGGACTTCATTTATCGCATGCATTTATTTCTCATCGACGAGAATGTGTGGGAGGTTTATTCTTTTTTCCTCCACTGTGTTACCTTTAGGTTTTGTTTCACTTTTTGGTTTTTTGCCGTCCATGATTGTCGTCTAAGGACAGCTATTGACGATTCATTAAATACAAATCTGATTTTTTTAATATTTAAAATTGATCTGTATTTTCATTAAATACAAATTTAATTTTTTTAACATATAAAACTGATATATATTTTCATTAAATACAAATTTGATTTTTTTAACATATAAAACTGATATGTATTTTCATTAAATACGGATCTAATTTTTTTGAGAAAATTTTCTTTGTCACAAAATGGCATATTTTTGGAATTTAAATAACGAAGTCAAAAGTTGAGCTTTTTTTTTTTTTTTTTTTTTTTTTTTTTTTTTTTCTTGACTTCTTCTTTGATGGCATTGTCTCGTTCTAAGGCAAACACTCTCCTTTTCGAATGTGACGGGACACATTTAGACGATGAGTAATCACACTTGGGTCAATCCCAAGTATTGCTTCGTCTTCTCTCCTATGCTTGTTCCGATTCTAGTGAACTTCTCTGGATTAGACTTGTCTAGGGGGACATCTTCCAATACTTCAATCAGTTAAGCAATTGTTCTTCTTTCTTCAATGTTCATTTTCTACATCGACTCGTCCATTGCCAACATAGCCAAGTACCATTCCCTAGCCACCAGCCGATCTCCTTGTACTATTCAAATTTGGTCGTCCTATGATGGCAATATATGAAGAAGAACAATCCACAACAAGGAAGTTTACTTCCTTATTGATTTGTCGTGGGTAAGAATCGACTACGACTAGTAAGGAGATAGTGCCTCTTGGTAGAACTCTCATTCCTCCAAACCTAATCAAAGTTACATTCATTGGACGAAGTAATTCCTTGCTAACCCTTATTTGTTGGAAGTCTAGATAGTAGAGGATATTTGCAAGGCTCCCATTATCTACTAATACTCTTCTTGTTATGTAATTTTCAATCGTCAAAGTGATAATAATTGCATCGTCATGAGGATGATGTAGGCTCGTCCACTCTGGACATCTTGTGTGGGTAGCTAGTGAGTTGAACTTTCTAAACTACACGTAAGTGAGTCTTCTCGGCTTTGGATGAACTCCCGGTTGACATTCCTCCCATAATGACCCTTATTTCTCTAAGTGGCTAACATTCTAGCTCTTCCACTTTGCCCTCCAATGGTTTCCTTTCGACCTTGTGGTCTCGTCCAAGAAAATTCTTCAACTTTCCCTGCTTAATAAGAACTTCAATTTGTTATTTTAAGTCATAACACTCGTCTGTGTCATGCCCATGATCCTAATGGAAACGATAGTACTTGCTTTTGTTCTGCTTGTTAGGGTCTCCTTTCGGCTTCTCTAGCCATTTCATGGACGAGTCGTCCTTGATTTACATCAACACTTGGTCAAGTAGGGCATTCAAGGGAGTGTAGTTGGAATATCATCCTAAGGACAATCCTGCCTTCTTGCTGTCTCGATCTCTTTTTTTCCCCTGTCTTGGTCTTCTTTGGACGAGGACCTTATTCTAGATGGTATGCGTAACCAGCTTCCACTAGTTCAACCTTCTTCTTTTTCTTGGCAATAATCGCATCCTTAGCATTCATAAAGCTTTGGGCTGAGTGTATCGACTTGGCCATCATCTATGGCTCCTGGTCATACAACTTATGGATGAACAAATCCGAAGTAACTCCACCGTAAAAGGCTGCTAAGAGGATTTTGTCATCTATTTCGTCTACCAACAGGGTTTCCTTGTTAAAACGACTAATGAAAGTCCGAAGACTCTCGTTTTCACGTTGCTCTTTGTTCACTAAGCTAGACGAGGAACGCTTATGCCTTTGGCCTTCGATGAAGTTGTTGACGAACAACTTATTTAATTCTTGGAATGAAGTTATGGTGTTTGGTGGTAGCTTACCAAACCACATCCTGGCCAGGCCTTTCAACGTGGTAGGGAAGGCTCTACACATGATTTCATCTAGAACGCCTTAAAGATGCATGGTTGTCTTAAACATGGCAATGTGATCACAAGGATCTTGCGTTCCATCATACAAATCCAAGGTAGGCATTTTAAACTTGGAGGGTATAGGATGACTCGTGATAGACATGGTGAAGGGCGAGTCAGTTCTATGGACAAGATCATCCACATGGTTTGCTCTCATCATGGAGTCCTTCATCTCCTCCATGGATTTCTTTATTTGGTTCATTTCTCTCTACAAGTGCAGCACCCTCCAAGTGATGGTACCTTTGGACTAATCTCCTTCTTCAATGCTGTGCTCCACCCCTCTATTATCTGAATTTTGCCCGTGTTCCCTGGCGCATTGCTATTGACATTGTCTATTGACTTCTCTAGTTAACTTCTGGTTTTGTTGCGTCAAGTCCGCCATTGCAGTGGCTATGGATTGCAGCTTCTGTTGAACAACATTGGTGGCGGTGCTAGTGCATGATTTGGATGACTGGAGGCATTTCCACTCTCCTGGTGTTCTAAACTTGTGGCCATCAACCTAGTCCGAACCATGCTTCCTTTTTTTCCTGGAAAGTAGGGCGGTTAACACTTAGACACTTTACTTACTTCCCCACAAACAGCGCTAACTAATGATACATAAAAATTAATAAGCTGAATGCTTTAGGCTATGATGACGGTTTGATGACTTGAAGAGAAAGAATGACTGTCAAAGGTGATCAAGTTAACCAACTAAGGACTATCTGACAGTTAAGTCGGTTTTCTCTCAAGAACATAAGGATAGTGAATTTGTGAATGGTAAAACGTACCTTGAGCTAATAGGGTCAGATCCTTTTTATAGAGAGTTCTTAGTGAGTCTACTTGTTCGAATCCACTACCATCATGGGAGATGTGTGTAGTTGGTGGAGAAAATGGAGTGGATTTCAGGGAATCCTCCCCACTTTTGGAAATGATAGATCGTGGTCCAATGGCTTGGTGTTTATAGAGAAAATCCTTCAAAATTTGTTAAGTGTTATTTGGTCGTCTATGTCTTTGAGTGTAATGGACGACTAGGTCACTTTGGACGGTCTTGATGATGCTCGTGGATGGATCCTATTCATATCCATGATGCTTTGTTTGGGTTTCCTTTCTTCTAAAATAGTTTAGACGAAGCTTGGCCATGGATGACCATCATGGATGAATGGAACTTAATTTAATCCACCATTATTCTTAGTTTATAATTTCCTTTAACAATTAACAAGTCTTACATTGATGAGATTCAATGTCATTAAAAAATTAAGAAAAATTAAAATTACTATTAAAATTACTAGATGTGATCTACTATTATTGTTAATTAAATCCACAATATATTACCATATCGAAAAACACTGCGAAGGCGAAGAATCGAAAACAAAAGCCGAAAAGAACCTTTCTCACGACGGTGTCTTTCATTTTTTTTTCTTCATCAACGACTGTTCTTTTTAATGTGCAGTTTTTTTTTTTTTTTTTGAGTAGAATTTTAACGTGCAGTTTGATAATTCGACAACGAATGGTATAATAGTAATTCCTAATGAAAAGGCTTACGTGATAATAATTGTTTAGAGTTTAGAGATGTAAAAAAGACGTTTTATACTAAATCCTTATAAAATTTAATAACATTTATGCATTTTCTGTGAAGATATAATAGTAATCGACGAGTTGACACTACAAGAAATTTGGGTTTAGGTGGCATTTTTTTTTAGTGACGTTTATAAATCCGCCGCTATAAGTAGTATATTGTGATGTTTTTTAAAAACACCGCTAAAGAGTGAGTATTTGCGGTTTTTTTAAAAACATCGCTATAACCCAAAACAATAGCAACATTTCTTAAAACGCCGCAAAAAGTACAATTTTAGTGACTTTTTTGTTTATAGCGACATTTTTGGAAAACGTCGCTATAGTTATTAAAGAACACCCAACATATAGTCCAGAAAATTTTGGGGAAACATATAGCAACGTTTTTGGGGAACATATAGCAATGTTTTGAAAACGTTGCTATATGTTTCCTCAAAATTTTTGTCCTTTTCCCACTCAAAATTTCATTCGGTGGGAAAGTTCCCACCACCCAGCGTATAGTCCAAAAACTTTTGGGGAAACAAATAGCAACATTTTGGGGAACACATAGCGACATTTTAAAAACATCGCTATATGTTTCCCCCAAATTTTTGTCCTTTTCCCACTCAAAATTTCACCGAGTGGGAAAATTCCCACCGTTTTGTCCCTTTTTTATTTATTTTTTTTCCTGCTTTCCCTACAAGTTTTTTCATTCCATTTTCTTTCTTATCATTCCTTTTCTTTTTCTTTTTTGTTCTCTTAGACAAACTTCCCTTCCCCCTTCTATATTCTCCCTCCCCCCTCCCCCACCCTTATCGCTTCTTCACACTTAGCCATCGCCAGCCACTGCCGCCACCTTTGCCACCGCCAAACTTCTCTCCTATGCTTGGCCCTGGTCATCTCAAGGAGATGAACAAGGCCGGGGATAGCGCCGAATCGGGCCTAGCCGGCGCCGCCCGAGAGGCAGGATCGAAAGCCGATAAAGTGCCTACTTGAAACTCAAGATCCGTCAAGATTGCTAAGGAGCAAATCGTTGATCTAAAGAAGAAGTCAAGCTGAGGTAGAGGAAGCCAAAAATGTTGCAGAGTGGGCCAGGGATGTTGCGGAGTGGGCTAGGGACGAAGCTCTAAGGGCTAAGACGGAGGTTGAATTTTCCGGGACAGAGGCCGAGACCTCCAAGGAGAAAGCCAAGGAGGAGGCTTACGACTCGGGGGTGGGCGAGACCCGTGCCATTCTTAAGGCTCAAATCCCTAGAGTATGCGGGGCTCTCATCGCTCCCGTGTTTGGAATGAAGCCCTCAAACAAGTTGGGGTTGAGGCTTCATCCGATCTGTGGAAAGTGGAGAAGGTTACTACCCTCCAACCATCTGTGAGACCACCTCTGCTAGCTCCGAGGCTGTGAGGGCTCCGGAAGAGTCTGAGACTACCGAGCCTCAAGTCGCTCTGGCTATATCCACTCTTGATGAGCCAGCCAAGGGTCCTAAGGCCAATCCTGCTCGGCTCCCCAAGGAAGGGGCCAAAATGAAGTTGAAGGAGTAGGGGACTCGGCCATCTTTTGTATCAGCTCTTAATTTAGTTTTAGTTTTAGTTTTTTTTTTAGTTAGTGCTTTTTTTGTTTTAAGGACCTTAGAATTGCTGTAATTAAAATTTTTTGACCACATGTGTTTATTGTTATTACTATGAACCTTGTGCCTTGTAAATTGGTTATTCTAAGCGGCTTTACAACCCCAATTATCAAAAAATTGAAATAAGCAATTAGTAATAAAACGTTACCATCCTTCCATGAATCACTTGACACAGGGTATGAGGGAAGATGGACTTTAATTTGAAAGAAATGATTCTACCAATTTAAAATTTAAACTCTATATACACACTATTGCTGTTAGGTGTATGTATCGTAATTGAAATTTAAACTTTAAGTTCTAACTCACCGGCATTAAGGGGACACTTAGTTTGTGTCTTCCCACATTCTTAAGAGGTAAGGGCCGAGCCTATGATCCGAGGTATTGAGCGCGCACTTAGGCCATATCCACAACTTTTACGAATCTTGGAGTAGCTAGTTTCCCCATAGGGTTGAGTCCGAGGACCATGCAAGACCTTGGTCCTGTCTAGTACTTAGGCTTTTCCTTGAAGTAACTAGTTTCGCCAAAGGTTTGAGTCCGAGGACTATGCAAGACCTTGGTTTTGTCTAGTACTTACGCTTTTCCTTGAAGTAACTAGTTTCCCCATAGGTTTGAGTCCGAGGACCATGCAAGACCTTGATTCTGTCTAGTACTTAGATGGTTGCCAGAATGTAAGACATATAATCATGATAGACTTAAAATTTGAACTAGAGAAATGCTTCTATTAATAATAATACCTTCTCGGGTTATTTACATTCCATGGACAAGGTACAGCTTTTTCATCTAAGTCTTCTAGGTAGTATGATCCTATTCCCTGCTCATCAAGTAATTCGGTATGGTTCTTCACAATTAGGTCCAAGCTTTCCCCGGGAAGGATTCTTGGCAGCACCCACAACTTTTCTCAATACTAAGTCTCCTGGTGCTAGCGGTCCGAGCTTCACGTTGGCATCATATCCCTGTTTGAGCATCCGGTGGTAATAGGCCAACCGGATCATTGCCTTTTCTCTTCGTTCGTCAATCGGATCTAGGTTCTTCCCATGGTTCGTCGTTATTGTCCGGGGTGAAGGAGCTCATCCTCAATGTTGGAAAGTTTACCTCTAGAGGGATAACACCCTCGGCCTCATAGATCATGGCAAAAGGTGTCTCCCCTGTTAACCACCGTGGTGTAGTCTGATAAGTCCATAAGACGTGTGGTAGCTCTTCCACCCATCTTCCCTTAGCGCCATCCATTCTCTTCTTAAGCCCATTAACTATGACATTGTTGACAGCCTCGGCTTGCCCATTTCCTTGAGGATAAGCTGGAGTTAAGTACACATTAGCGATCCCCAGCTTGCAACAATATCTTCTAAAGGCCTTACCGTCAAACTAGAGTCTATTGTCTGAAATGAGGGTGCGAGGGACCCCGAATCATGTAACAATATTTCTCCAAATGAATTTCTTAGCATCCACATCCCCGATGTTGGCCAGGGGCTCAACTTCGACCCATTTGAGGATCCCGCCTGGGTGATGAATATTTGGGGTGAACCTTTGGCACCGATCACACTTTTTAACATATTCCAAGGCTTCCTTCTGCATCCCCGGCCACCAATATCCCTGGGCATTGGCTCGGTGCGACAGAGATCTTCCTCTTGTGTGACTCCTGCAGATCCTTCGTGCGACTCTTCAAGCGATAGTTCGATGCCTAGGGTGGACACATAGTAAATATGGCCAGGAATATGAGCGTTTGCACAATTTGTGGTCCTCGGAAAATTAGAACTGAGGAGCTTTTCTTCGTATTTTTTTAGCCTCCGACTTTTCCTCGGGCAAGATGTCATCTTTGAGGAACCTCACCATAGGGTCCATCCAACTAGGGCCCACTCTAGCCTCATGAACATGGACTATGCCTTTGGATACTTCGTTCACCCTATCTAGATGCTCGACAAGAATAATTCGAGGCGGACCCCCTGTCGAGGAGGTGGCAAGCATGGCAAGTGAATCTGCATGAGTGTTTCCACTTCTAGAGATGTGCAACAAGTTGAAAAGATTGAAACCTGATTGTAAACGTTTGATCTGGCTTAAGTACTCTTGCATTCTTGCGTCTCTGGCCTCTAAATCTCCCCTATGAGTAACCATGTAGCCCAAAAACTTGCCCGATCCCACACCAAATGAGCACTTAGAACCATTCAGGCGCAGCTTATGCTTCCTCAAAACGCCAAAGGTGCTGCCGAGTTCCCCTAAATGCTCGGACACCACTTTACTCTTCACCACCATGTCATCGACATAGATTTCGATGCTCTTGCCCAACTGTGGCTCGAACATTCTTGTCATCATCCTTTGATAAGTGGATCCTACGTTCTTGATGACCAAACAAAGATTACCTTGTAGTGGTAGTTCCCGGTTGGTGTCACGAAGGCTGTTTTCTCCTAATCCTCCAGCGCTAGTGGTATTTGATGATAGTCTTGAAAGGCATCTAAAAAACTCATCCGAGGATGGCTCGCTTTGTCGCATCCACTAGCTGATCTATCCGAGGCATAGGGAACGGATCTTTTGGGCACGCTTTATTTAGGTCCGTGAAGTCCACACAAACCTGCCATTTCTCACTTTTCTTCTTGACCAACACAGTGTTGGCCAAACGTTCGGGGTAAAAGACCTCTTTGATAGCCCCGGCACGCTTAAGCTTCGCCACTTCATCCCTAATCGCATCGGCATGCTCTCTTGACAAGCGACGGGGTGGTTTCTTCTTGGGAGTGATGGTCGGGTTGACATTGAGGTGATGATAGATGAAGGTCAGGTCAATCTCGAGGGCCTCACAGGCATCCCATGCAAATACATCAATATTTCTTTTAAGAAACTCATCCAACTCCTCCTTCTCCTGAAGAGGCAGCTGAGCCCCTACCCGAAAGAATTTCTCCGGATCGCCGCCAATAACCATCTCTTCTAAATCTTCTCATTTTGCCTCCTCGGCAGTTGTGTTAGGGGGTGAAACCGGGGTCCTTGATTGCTATAAATTCTTCTCGGCGGAGGCCAAGGATTCCACATCGAGTCGATGTGAGATGGCCGCTACCACACATTGCCTCGCCGTGGGTTGGCAACCACAAATTTCGAGAACTTGGTCCCCGACAGAATTTCACCTTTTGATGCAATGAGGAAGCAATAGCCCTTAAGGTATGGAGCTAGGGCCTACCGATAATGGCTGTATAGGGGGAGTAGGTGTCCACCATGATGAAGTTCACCTCCACTATCTCTGGGCCGGTCTGAATGGGTAGCCTAATCATGCCCTTTGGAATGACAAGCTTCCCGTCGAAGCTCATTAGAGGAGAGATATAGGGCATCAAATCTTCTAGTTTTAATCCCAACCCCTTGTAGAGGTCGGGGTACATAACCTCGGCCGCACTACCGCTATTCACCATCACTCTTTTCACATCGTAGTCCCCGATTCTGAGAGTGATCAATAGTGCATCGTCGTGGGGTTGGATGGTTTCGATCTTGTCCTCCTCTCAAAAACTCAAGACGGGATGAAAGTTCATTCTCCCCCTCTTTGGCCCTGGCTAGGACTCCTCGGCAGGCGGTTGAGCCACCGATAACACTCTTGTAAGGCACATGCCTATTCTTCCTGGTGCGACCACAATTACGTTGATCATCCCTATGGGTGGCCTTAGGGCAGCATCCCTCCTGGCTTCTTGATGGCCTTGATGACCACCGGAATGATGCAAAAGGTACTTGAGCTTTCCTTTTTGGACCAGCTGGTCCAGGTAGTTCCAAAAGTTCTTGCGCTTCTCCATGGTATGTCCATGGTCTTGTTGGTATTGGCAATAAAAGTTCTGATCGCGTCTCGAGGGTTCTCCCGCCATCTTATTCGGCCACCTAAAGTATAGCTCATTCTTGATTTTCTCCAACACCTAATGTCTTGGTTCTCGAAATACGGTATTGATAGTCTATGTGTTGCCCTACGAAGTCTACGGGTTGTCCTAGGAAGTCTCTCCTCGGGTTGCCCTACGGGAATACGGTATTGATAAGTCTACGGGTTGCCCTACGAAGTCTCTCCTCGGGCGGTTGATGTTATACCGGTCCGACCTGAAATCCCTCCTCTCCCGAGGGGTAACCTTTTCTTTTCCTCTACCCTGTAACTAGTCTTCCTCCACTTGCTTATACTTATCGATCCGATCCATCGGTTGGCACATACTGGTGGCGGGCTTGCTAGTCAGAGACTTCCTCAGGCCATGATCGGCTGCGAGACTATTTTTTAAGGTGATAATGGCGACGTCGTCAAAATTGTCTTCCATTTCATTGTTCTTCTCCCAATATCTGTCCGAGTAGGCCTTTAGGGTTTCTCCATCATGTATGGATAGCGATAACAAAGCACTCAAAGGTCGAGGAGTTCAGCGGTTCGTAACGAAGCGGGAGCCAAAAGCTTGGGTTAGCTGCCTATACGAGGAAGTATGACCCCTTCTATGTGATGCGTGAAAGGTGACTTGGAGAGTTGGTCCATTGCCCCGCTCATGGCAACGTTTCCCAAGCCCCTAGGAGATGGGCTTCTATGCCTATGCCTCCGGTAGTTCTCTTCTTCATGAGAAAAGGTCTCACTTGGGGGAGTCCTCGATCTTCGTCTATAGTCATTGTCACTTTCATCGTCGGAGGACATGTCAAGCCTAGAACGAGATTGCCTTTGCTATGCATGGTGCAGCTTTCTCTTCAAATCGTCTATTTCTTGCTACATGGCCCGCCTATCGTTCTGTTTCTAAGACATATTGCTCCTAACTTCTTTTGGTGGCGGGGCTCGGTTGTTATTGTCTTTAAAGCACGTGACTGCCCGGGCGAGAGTAGCTCTTGTTGGTTTGAGTGGTGTTTACGCTTCCCTCTCGAAACCTTCCATTCTCTTCATTTCGATCACGTTCGGGGTTAGGAAAGTTACCCTGTTGTTGGGATTTGGCTGGTTCGAGCTGATGGGAGCACGCTTGATGAGGGCCTGACCCTACCATGCCTAATTGTTACCCTTACTAACACATAAGTTCTCCCCACAGATGGCGTCAATTGTAGGGACTGGGTTCGAGCACTTCTACTGTTGGATGAAAGGTCTCAAGCCTAACTAGCCCAAGACAATAAATTTGTAGAGAATGAGTTTAAGAACTAGGTCTTAGTACAAATCATAACTATTAGACACGGTTATGTATGAGTTGAGTAACAAGGATATGGGTTAAAGCATGAAATTTTGTCCTCGGGCGTTTCGTCCGAGGAACTTAGTATTATTCTTCTTCTTCCTAAAGTACTAGGTTACAGAGGTTTCCAAGATCATGCAGACTGCTATAGTTTTCTCCTTTTTCTCTCCTCCTGCTCTCTCTCTTCTCGTGATCCCCCATTCTTTGAGGGTCTCTCACATTATATACTTTTTTCCAGTCGATCTTGACCCTCTACCCGTTGATCATGCAGGCCATTACTAGAGTGCTCATCCCATCACCCACCTTCCCAAACCCTCTATGAGTTGCGGTAACCAAGGCAAAGACTGCTCAGGGGTCATTTCCTCATTAATACGGCCAGAACATTAGTTGGGTGCATTCAATGCGGAGGTGACAGTTTCTCCTTGGATTGCTCCTGCACCATTTGCCCATGGGTATCCTCTCGTACTTGTCCTTCTCCTGGGGCGCGCTGGGAGGCTGCCTTTGTCGGCGTGCTGTTCTTTCCTCCTAGGATTTGGGATGCCAAGAGCAGGATCGTCCTCGGCAACGTTTCTAGGCCATTTGGGCTTTCTTTGTTCGTCCTCGGCCATTTCTCCCTCCTCGGCGTGGATCTTGAGCTCGGTATAAAGTGGGCCGGGGTTGTCAAATTCTTTGGCCCAACAATGAGAATTATAATTCAAATTGTGGAAAAGGAAAAAAAAGAAATCATACTACTTTTTAAAGGGCTTCCCCTGTTTGGACCAGATTTTCTTTTGGTTCCAAAATACCTTATTTTCTAAGTTTAAGTGGTGATAAAACTAATAATAGTTTGGTAAAAATACATATCTAACTTGCACTAAAACATTGCCAACAAAATAGGAATACTCTTCCACCAACCCAATTCTTCAAAGTAACTATACATTTATTGTTTTTTTTTTTTAATAAAAATAAGTTAAACAACCCACGTTGTTGCTTGTTTTTTTTTAAAAAAAAAAAAAAAAAAAAAGAAAAAGAAAACACCCCATGTTTATCCAAAAAAAAAACTAATAGTTATCAAATTGCTCTTCTATTTATTTATTATTTTTTATTTTTATTTATTATTTTTTTGTAAAAGTTAATAACTGAAATTGCCCATGGATTTACTACCTCTCTCTTTGGGTTCTTTTAGACCCATCTGCTTTCCTTAAGGTCCATTCATTTGCTTTATGGGCCTATAATCCATTGTTCCTACCATTCGGGTTTAATGAATTTTTTCTTCTATCCTTACTCCGCCCATATTGTTGGGCCTCTTCCTGTTGTTGGGTTTCCAAAAGAAAACAAGCATTAACATTTAGCCCCCTGAGCATATGAAATGCTCCTACGGTTCATATGCGAACAAAAGACTTTCCTATCCCTTCTGACTTTCCTTCTTCTTTCCTTTTGCAGGCTTTTTTGAATAGTGGACCCCAACTTGTATTTTTTTTTTCTTCTTCTTACCATGAACAGTGTTGTCTCTTCGAATTTCCCAGTTTAGCGCTTATTCTCAAACATAGCCTTCGTTTCATTAATTCCATCCCTTATTCGATGGCGGACCCATCGCATCCTTTCGTGTCGGCTTTAATGATGTTGGTACTTAAGAGAAATTCCCTTCACATTCTAAATGCAAACACTTTCTCATTTTCCTTTTCTTCACTGTGTTCTCTCTCTCAAACACTCTCATCCATTCACTTTGATCAACCATCACACCATGACGCTGGCGGAATGCCAAAGCTCTTCCCGCTATAAGGGAAAATAGGTTGTCTCTAATGATCTTGCCATGTGAGATGTAGAAGAAGAGGCCACTTATTTCGAATCGGACCATTCCGATGAAGAGGAAGCACAACATGATCCCGATAGTGAATGCGCTCCACTTATTGACCCTTGGTATGATACCCACGCCTATTTTCCAAAAGTTCCCGGTGAGTACACGCCACCGCCACTAGGCCGTGTATGGCTTACCCTTTCTTTGTCATAATACGAATGTGTCTTGGGCTCCATTGTCTTCTTCGATTCCAGATCTCACTATCCGCCAAGGTACTTCATTCCCCGTGCCCATTCTCTTTGAGTTCGGATCGGGTACCGCTTTGGGTTGGAAGGAATGGGTGGATAAGGAGTTGTCCGATATGGGTTTTAAGGGGTTGCTACAGCGAGCCGATGTATTAAAGGCCATTATTTCATCTCGTTGATTGTCTAACTGTAGGGGCCTCTTCAATCTTCGCCATTTGGTCCGCCAGTGGTGTACCACCACACACACTTTCTTTCTCTCTTGCGGTGAGATCACCATGACCTTGGAAGATGTGTCAACCCAGTTGCTTTTGCCCATCCTTGGTGATGTCGGCCCCGACTCCTTGGAACTTTCTTGAGAAGAAGAAGTCGTGGAGGCCGAGTTGAAGAAGAGGATGAATGGCAACGCGACGTTGTCATATTGGGTTGGTTCTTCCTCTAAGATTTTCGTTGCTGCTCGTTGTGCGACCTTCGTCACATTCTAGCTTTGTAAGTTTATCTTTGGCTCTCATCCCCACTATGCTATGAAGCCTTCGTATTTTCGGCTAGCCATTAAGATATCTGTTGGGGTAAGTCTGCTGTTTGCACCCATGTTCTTAGGACATTTGTATGTTCGATTGGATATCCTGTGGAGTGATGAGGATTAGGCAAGTTCTTGCCACATAGTTACTACCTCTGTTCATAGTACCATTCTACAACATTTGTTGTATGAGCGTTGTGCTAGGCATTTGGCAAAGTGTAGGCCTGTCCGCTTTGCCAAGGAGAAATACCAGTCGTGCTCGAGAGTTATTACCGATTTGAGTTCGACTTTCCATTGGCTTTTCATTGGGTTGGTTTGAAGCCGATTGGTCATCCTACTGTTGAGTTTTTTGATAAAGGAGTTAGGTTTTCTTGGAGAGCATATAGGAACTTAGGTACAAGTTACACATGTGCTTATTCTGTTATGGGCCTATTTGTTGATACTTCTGGGACCACTACCCCGTTGACCGGTTTCGAGGAGAGGGGTATTACTTATTTGACATCCACTAATGCTGGGTGGTTGCCTTATCTGGTTGATGAGGGTGTTAGGTTTGTGCACTATCCTACTAACAGGGTGAGGAGATAGTTTGGGCTAGATCAAGATATTTGTGATGATCTTTCTTCCATTATGGAGTCTCCTACTTATGTTCGGCCATTCCTACGACACACTGCCTTCAAGTTTTAGAGTAAGCATTTTACTACGGTCACTATTCTGGGTTCACAAAGAGAGGGTATTTGTATCCCCGCCATGCACTGATATCGGCAGGTTGTGATGACTTCACTTTAGAAGGAGTTGATGGGCAGCCGTGGGTTTTCCCTTATTCTTCCCGACGAACTTAGTGTAGTTATTTCTGCCAACCCTCACCTGCTTCTACCCTCTAAATTTATGTTTATGTATACTAGAAAGCAGAATTGGTCTGCCATATTTGAGTGGATTGAGGAGGAGAGAGGGTGGTTTTGGCATGCCGATGACTATCCCACAAGTTGGGAGAAGAGAGTAAAGGTAACAAACATTTCTGTGCCCGTACCTATAAGTAACATAGTTTTAGAGAGCTCTCCTCCTCCCTTCGCCCATGCTCGTTCTAGCAGGCACCCTACGCCAAGAAATCTAGGCCCTCTTGCTCCGCAGCCATCTACCGATGCTCCTTCTTCTAGCAAGACTCGAGGCAGCAAGAAAAAGACATCCCTTCCCCCTGCATCCACTACGACCGAGAGGAGAGTATGTTATCTCTAATTTTGCTTCTTCTTCATTATTTTTCTTATAGGGCTTTTCTGTGGCTAAACCCATTAGTTGACTCATCTCTCCATTCTTGTCTTCTGCTTCTCTTTTGCGGTCTAAGCACAATGAGGATGTGCCTACCACCCGTCCCATATTGCTTGATGAGCTCAAGTTTGAGGTATCTCTCTGTCCCTCTTTTTTTCTTTTTGCACACGTTTCCTTTGTCTTGTGTTATCAACAATTATGCATTCCTCTCTTCCTTATTCTTCTTCCTTTTTTTTTTTTTTTTCCCCTTTGCCGAGCCTCGAGCCTATCTCCATATATCACTCCACGGTTGAGGAGATTTTTGCCTTCATAGGCACACCCATGGAAGGTTTTTTTGATGTGGCTGATGTAGTGTTTGAGGCCATGGCTCCCGCCACACCTGGGCCGCTTTGCACAAGGAGTTCCTGTTGAGGCTCCTACCCCTTCCATTGAGCCGGTACCCATAGATAAGGGTACTCATACAGAAAGAGTTAGTGAGACCACTCTCATTCCCGCCGAGACACTTACTCCCTAAGAGGGGGCCATTCCTCTTGTTACCGTTCAGACCAAGGTTGCCTATCATGCCACACCTCTCATTATCTCTACCAATGATCCTTTCACGACTCTATCTTAGACTGTGAAGGATGACTTTTCTTTGGTGGTTACCCCTTTTTCCATCCCTAGCTCTGCTATGTGTGGGCCTGATGCAAACTTGTCATTTGAAGATTCTGAGAAGGCTTTTGAGGATCCTAATGACGAATCCACCATGAAGAAGCAGGTTTCGGATTCTAATAATGAGGAGGGTGGTGACCATGAGGTCGAGTTCATGGGTACGTATCTCCCTTATTTTATTAAGTTCCCTTCTTTCTTTCTCTCTTTATATATATATATATATATATATATATTGCCCGCATTTTTCTTCTTCTCTTGACATATATATATATATATATATATATTTGTATAACCTTTTGATGCGATCTCCTTTCACTTTACACATCTGTTCCTTTGATTGCAAAGACTTTTGAGGAGCCAGAAGTTGTAGCAAACACAAAGATGCCCATAGTCACTTCTTCTACCATACCTGTAACACCCGTTTCTGCCATACCTACAGTATCAATTTTTGCTATTCCCACAACTCCGATCTCTGCTATTTCCACAGCCCCTATTCTCATGGGTTCTAGTGTGTTTCTTTTTTCCCATCTCCTTCTTCATCAAATTATTATTATTATTTTTTTCGGTGAGTTCATCCTTCTTACCTCATGGTCTCTCACACCACGCTTCATGTTTCTTGTTAGGTTCACTCCCTACTACCCCTACTTAGTTTGAGGTGGGCGGCGGTTTTGCCACAGCTCCAGTCCCTGTAAGTGAGGCCGCAACCTTCTTTACTTGTTTTAATCGGCTTGAGGTCAACAACCTTGATCCTGCGGACTTCTGGGGTTTCGGGGTTCACTATGTAGACTTCCATGGCTTTAGAGTTCCCAAGGATTGTGCTTCTCACTTGGAGGCAATCTATAGCAGCCGTGGTGACTTCATGCAAGGATTCCGCCTAGGTTGTTCTGCTAGGGAGCACTTTCTCAAGCTACTAAGGAGCGTGATGAATGACATTGAGCATAATTTTGTTGACATTATTTCTACCGAGAGGATCCTTTAGTGGAGGGCTGCGATACAGGAGCTTGTCGGTGTGGGTTTTGTTGTGGATTTCATCTTGGACCATCTACGCGAGATTGCTTAAGCCTTCTTCATAAAGAACGTTTAGTATGCTGTTGATGCCATTGATGCACGCATTGAGACTCTGAGGAAGGAGGTGGTAGACTTGGAAGGTCGTCGTGAGTGCCTTCTTTCTAGCATTGGTGGATCCAGCCGCTTCGGAGATCAGCCTTTTATTTCTAGGCTTCGTTGATGATGATGTAGTTCCCATTTTATTACTATTTTTCTTATTCCCCTATTTATTACACTTTATATTTCCTATAGCACTTATTTGGCAAGTTTGATGTGACTGCCACAGTTTGGGTTTGTAACTATGATGCTACACTTTGTTACTTTTTATTTTATTTTGCTATTGCTATGACATAGAATGCTTTTATAATACTTTGTACCTTTTCATTACATACTGATAAAAGCATGCAACAATTTAGTCTTATGACATAGTCACTTGAAAAAAAGCAAACATAAAAATAAAAGGGGTAATCACATAACTTTTTCTCTTAAGCATAATAATGTTTCAACCATCGGCCATTGATGGGATCAACCGGATCTTTTCCATCCATTTGGGCTAAACAAAGAATATCCACTTACATGTGCTTCTCTTATCACAAGGGGTCCCTCCCATTTTGGTGAAAATTTAGATGGTCCTACCATACCTTGCCCGACGTGGTCCGCTACCTTTAACATGAGCTATCCTTCTGTGAACACCCTTTCTTGAGCCTCTTCTCTTCTTTCATCCAGTCCTTCTAGATCCTCGTATCTTTCTGTCGTGAAGGCTTCCTTCCCCTTTTCATTCTCCCGCATTTGCATAACTCTTAAAGAGGGAGTCATCACTTCTGGGGACTCGTCCCATAGACCAAGGAAAAGGGTGAAAAACTTGTGGGTGACAGTGGTGAATTTCTGTCAGCCCAAAGGGTATCTCGCGGATGCGTTGCCCATCCTCTTGTGTACTCTTGGCTCATCTTGCTGATGATCTTTATGAGATTCTTGTTGGTCGCCTCTACCTACCCGTTCCCTTGGGGGTAATAAGGTGACGATCGGTGGTGCTTGACTTGGTAGAACACCAGCATTTTTCTTACATCACTATTAACAAAGGGTGTACCATTGTCACTTATAATTCTATGGGGTACCCCAAACCCGACAATTATGTTCTCCTTGATGAAGTTTGCCACCGCTCCTCCCGTGGCTTTATGAAGTGGCACCGCCTCCGCCTATTTGGTAAAGTACTCCATAGCTACCAAGATCCATATGTATCCATGCGATGGCGGGTTGACTGGTCCCACCAAGTCAAGCCCCCAGTGTGAAAGGGCCATGGGGTGACCATGTTCTGTAAGTTCTATGGATGAGTGTGAATCAAGTTGGCTTGTACTTGGCAACTGTGGCATCTTTCCACAAGTTTTGCTGTGTCTCTTTTCATGGTGGGCTAGTAATAGCCCATTTATAGTAGGCAACGGTATAACTTTTTCTTCCCCTGGTGCTATCCACACTCTCCTACGTGCATTTCCTTCATCATCTCTCTTTCTTCCTTGGGACCCAAACACCGTAATGGGTCCCCATCATATCCTTTCTTGAAAAAGACTTCATTATGTAAAAAATAACATGTTGCCAACCTCTTGAGCTTGTATCTTTCACTGTGCCTTTGTGGCAAGATACCTTCTGTCAAGTACTACATGAATGGACTTCTCCGGTCTTCGTTGACGAATATAGCATAACTTTCTTCTCTATCTGCTGCAAGTTGGCGGGTCCCGCATCAGGTTTGGACTTGATCCACGTCCTTTATGGAGAAGCTCCCTTTAGTCCGGCGGACAACTAGGTTCGAATCACCCACCACTTTTAAATGCTTGATCCACATTTCAAGGGTCGTAGCTAATCCGGTGAGATAGGCCTCATATTCTGCCGTATTGTTTGAACATGGGAATTCTAACTTGAATAAGAGTGTAACAACCTTATCTTCCTCGTGGTACAGAACTATCCCTATGCCTTCTAATTAGGTGGTAGAAGACCTATCAAATTTCATTACCCACTACTTTCTAACTTCTTCTGCCATGGCCACTTCTCCTGGGGCCTCATCATCTAGCGAAAATTCTTCTTCTCTTGGGAATTATGCCGACAAGTCTACTATAGCTTGGCTCTTTCTTGCCTTGGGTGTTCCCACTTTCGGTCGTATTGTGACAGGTTGTAGTAACCACTGGGATATATTCGCCAAAAAGAATCGGTTGTTGCAACAAAGATTTGATTAAGTGAGACTTAGTCATCAGCCACACCTCGTAGGCCAGGAAATAATGGCGTAGTCTTTGTGAAGCATATACTATGGCTAGGCATGCCCTTTCCGCCCTTGGGTAATGAGTCTCTATGTCTTTCAAGGCACGACCGATGTAGTAAACTGATTGCTCCATGCCACCTCCATCCTCTTGGGCAATTAGTGCGCCTATGGCATACGAGTTGGTGGCCAAGTAGAGCAGCAATGGCCTCTTGCGGATTAAGGCTTGCATAGTAGGGAGATTCATCATAACCTACTGCAATCTTTTGAAAGTTGTTTGTTGTACTTCTCCCCACTCAAAAGTTTGCCCCCCTCTTGAGTAATCTGGCGAAAGCAGAAGTAATTAATGCCAATCCAGGGATGAATCTTCAGATGTATGAGACCTTCTCCAAGAAACTCTTCAACTCTTTTCTTGTGGCTAGAGGTTTCATGGTTGCTATGGCCGTAGCTTTGACCGGGTCCACATTTATTCCTTTGTTGTGAACTAAGAAACCCAGGAATTTCTCGGAGGACACTCCAAGTGCACACTTGAGAGGGCTCATCCTCGCTTTAAAGCTCTACATCTCTCGAATAATCTTCTTAGAACTTAGACGTGCTGTTCTCGCTTCTTTGATTTTACCACTATGCCATCCACATAGTCCTCCAACTCCCGATGTATCATGTCATGGAATATGGTCGTCATTGTCCATTGATAAGTTGGGCCTACATTTTTCAACCCAAAGGGCATCATAGTATAGTAAAAGTTACCTATGGGTGTTCTAAAAGCGATTTTCTCTGCATCTCTCGACGCCATCCTGATCCGATTGTATCTGCTGAATCAATCCATGAATGAAAACATGGTATTCCCTGCCGTAGAATCTATTAGCAAATCCATGTTTGGTAATGGGAACTCGTCCTTTGGGTAGGATCTGTTGAGATGCCTAAAGTCTACGCAACACCTTATCTGTCCGTTCTTCTTCTTAATCGGCACTATGTTAGATAGCTAGCGTGGGTGCTGTATGGGTTTAATGAATCCTGCAGCTAGCAACTTCTGCACCTCCTTGACTATCTATCCTTCTATCTCGGTATGGAAAACCCTGGTAGGTTGAGCTACTGGCTTGGCCTCGGGGTCCACATTTAGTGTATGCACTACTAGCCCAGGATCCAATTCGGGCATTTTATTGTAATCCCATGTGAAGACATCTTTGAACTCCTTTAGCAACAATATCAATTCTGATTTCTCCTTTTCTAACAGTCTCGAACTAATTGAAATGGGCAATTTCCTCTAACTTTTCTTCTGCCACAACTTGTGCATCTTTTTCTCTCATAAATTCCTCTTCTTTTTCTTTATTAATTTCTCCCTCGAACCTTCTTGAGCCATGCAGCATACCACGCTTTTCTACTGCCGCTCTGTTTGGGGCCCACTTGCATATTACAGGTGGGCCCTGCACACCTTCATAATTTATAAATAATCCTACCATTAGGGCCTCAAACCACGACACATTGCGGCACGTCGCCTAATTCCGAGTTGGGTGCTTCTTTTCTTTTCTTCTTCTGTGATAACAACTTCCTCAAATCGGGTTTTGGGTCATTCGGGACGTTATCCCACTTAGGCACGAAGGTACCTCGTGGTTTTGATACCAAGCTTTCCCAGATAAAGTGCCCTTTGGTCATAAAACATAGTTTCTACCAAATGAGCTTCTGCACGCTCAAATGGTGATGGATTTGCTGCTATGTATATCATTCTGCCATTCAATCTTCCTTTCACACACAGGTGATAGGTGGAAGGGACTAGTCTGCACAAATCACAACTGCTGCTACACCCTTCCCCTTGTGATTTGGGAGTGGGTTTCTTTGAACTTCCGGCTGGGACAGCTCTAGAGTTCCTTCCTTGATTCTGCAGTGCACTAGTCTGCAGAGTGGCCAACATTCTATGGTAGGGTGTTGCACATAGTTATGCAAGCGGCAGAAGTGTGGGTCTCTTCGCTCTTATTTTGTAGGCTCTCGAGAGACCTAATTAGGCTTAAAGACTCCGTCAGTTATCCACTTTTCTAGGAGCATATCTAGTCCTTTGGAGTACATGGTAGTGGTGGAGGGGCATCATATTCCCTTCCATCGACTTTCCTCTTTCTCTCGCTAGTGGATACTATCATGGCCTGCGGGGCGCTTCTTTTGTCCGAGCTTGGCCTTACCGACTAAGCAGTGTTTCTAGCCTTCAGAATAATTGTGCAAACTGGAAAATTTCCAAGTTTTCTAAAACAGCTCAGATTCCGAATCATGTTCGTCATGCACATTTCCACAAGTGTCTTTTCTTCTCAATGATCATAGCGGTCAAGTGCTATGTCTCTGAATCTTTTGATGTATTCTATCAAATCCTCACCATTCCTTTGCTTGGTTACTTGCAAAGTCGCAAGCGTTATTGTTTCCTCTCCATGGAAGTATTTTGTGCAAAATGCATCCACCATGTCATCCCAAGTTGGGATTGATCCTGGCTTTAGACCAAAGTACCAGGTATAGGCATGGTTACATAATGATTTAGAAAATTCTCAAAAGTATAAGTCCTCGTCTGCTCATAAGGACCTAGAGTATCAATAAACTTGCTCACATGCTCGACAGCGCTTCCTTTCCCGCCATCGTATTGCGCAAAGACCCGTGGTTCATACCTCTTTGGGTCTGGTTTGTTGAGTATCCTTAGAGGATAAGGAGGTCTTCATGCATAGAATCTCTTTTTGGGTGCCCTAGCCCTCTCTTGCTCTAGAAGAGCTGCTACCTCTGCCATAGTGATGAAATGTTGTTCTGCATTCTACGGGACACCTCCTATGGGTGTTTCCTCTTTGTTTGCTGCATGCTCTAGGTTATGCTAGCTTCCTTTCTCCTTTGTCTTGTCTGTTTTCAGGTGACGGATCTCTTCCATCATCTACTGCTGCGAGTGCTGCAACGACTACAACACCTCGATGAAAATGTTGGCATTGTTAGTGGGGATTCTCGGCTGTGGTTGGGGTTCAGCCCCCATTCTGTTGACATCTTTTGTCCGGTTAGGCTACTGTTGGTGAGGAGTTGTTGGCCTGGACTCTGCCTGCGAGGGCATAGTGGGAAATGTTAATTAAAATAGGAATTCTTAATTAAAATGAGAAAGGAGAAACGGGGGGAAAATGTTACAATGAAATTACAAAGATAAAGAGGAAATAATCTTAACAAAATCGACAAAATTAAAGAAGAAATGGCTTGTCTGCCATGTTCAATTGAGTTACGGGATTAGGGCCAAGAAGGGAACCATTTCCTCAATATGGGTAACCTCACAGGATAATCTTGCCATGGAAATTACCCACTTTGAGGGAGTGGGCCTGAATTGCTTGTGTCCTAAATAGATACTTTTCCTTTAACAGAGGGTGGGCTCTTAGAGAGAAAGAGAGGAGATTAGCCTATTGGTGCATGCCTGCCATTCTACGCTCTCTGTTTCTTTTCCTTCTCTCTGTTTTTTGTTACTTTTGTTCTTTCCCTCCACTCCCCGCTCTTTCTTTCTTAGCACTTCTAGTTTTATGATGAAGGTGATACTGCCATTCTCTCTTGGTGATCGTTCTTGTTGTCCTCCCTATTGTGCACAATAAGAATTCTTTATATACTACTTGCTGTGACTTGCTTTTATCATTTTAGCCTTTGACTACTTTTGTTTGGCCTGGGTGTCCTTGCCGATCACCACAGGTTTGTCAACAGTATAGCCACCATCACTTATTTGTGCTGACTGTGCCACTTCCCATCACCGCAGAAAAAAAGCTTATTTTGTTTGCTTGCTCACCGTGGCATTCTTATCCGCCACGGTGTAGGTGTTCTTTCTTCCTATCCCTCATGGCATGCACCTAGTGGTTCTAGCTCATCTTGCTTCTTTTGGGTAATATGTCATCCCAGCAGGACATTACCCCCAAAAGAATTTGGGCGAGAACCCCCCGAATAGACTCTCCCTTCTTCCCATTGCCGGACCATGCCCTCTCTTACCTCTGGCCTATGACCCACCATTCCTGTATTGACTAGGTACAAGTTGGTAGTGTCTGGACCTTGCGCGTACTCCACTTCCTATTTACGTTGAAAGCTTGTCTGCTGTTTATGCGTTTGCTATGGTCTCAAGGCTCATCTCTGCATTCTGCCAAGGAGCTTCTTTATCTTCATTGTTTGGATGAAATGAAGAACTTTGTAGCCAACATCTTCCTCAATTTGGTGTGTTAGTCACGTACTTGGATCCGTGCATCGATTGGTTAGTCATGTCTTGGGAGCCGTGCATTAAAAGGAGAGATTGTCACTACATTACAAGTCCAATTGGGTATTGAGGTAAGGGTTCAACTATAGGTTGGTATTAGGTACTAGAATTCTTTTTACTTGTAACCGTTTGTTTTGATAATAGTGGATTCACGAGAGTGGTGAACTTAAATTCACCCAATGGAGTTTTGCCTTGGTAGTTTTCCCCATTTGTAAACAAATCATCCATGTCAAATTTAATTTCCACTGCATTTAGTTTAATTGGTGATTTGCATGTGCTACCACGCTTATTGCATGCAATTGAACCTAATTAATTCACTTGGCTAATTAATTGGTTAATTTACCAAAGAGGTCAATACATTCTTGGCCTATCAAAGGTAACATGAGAGGTAGAGATAACGTAAGAGTGTCGGGTGAAAGTTAGAGAGCAATTGTAAAACATTTTACCAAAATTTTAAATGTAAAGTATTTTACAAAAATTTACCTAAGGTGATTTTGTCGATTGAAAATATTTACTTTTGATTAAATATATTACTCCAAAACAAACACCGTAAAATGTGAAAATATTTTTCTACAAATATTTTACATTAAAACAAACGGAGTGTTAAATGTATTTAGAAACAAGGATTTTGTGAAATTTGTTAATACTATATGGGTGCTTAGGTGCTTGGAGGTTTTTATTTTTATTTCTATTTTATTTTTTTTTAATTTTACTTTGACTCCCACTAGCTTAAAATCCTAAGTCCATCTCTGCTAGCCTCTTAAATGCATTATCACTTTTGGCCTTCGAAGAAAAACACGATCAATTCACCTAACAAACATATTTTATGAAATATATACATTAAATTCTTTCAATTGCTACATTAAGTCATAAATTACATTAACACAATCATGTGATCTCAACTTGTGAGTTCGTCTTTACTCATAAATTATCAAAGCAGCTTATCATCAAAGTACATTATACGACCATCACTCATTCTCCACCAATCCCTTCAAATGTCAAAGGCATCAACATGTCTTTCCAAAAACTACAAGATCTATTTATCTAATTACAAAAATTTGAAAAAAGCAAAGATTAGGAAAAGTTGTAGACCTAATATTGCTCGAAAATATTTTCAATTACTATATTCACCGTACCACCCATGTGCTCATGTTGGGTGGGTGTGCTCATTAAACACTTTGACAATTGATGCGTTCAAGTTACAAATTACATCATCAATATGACGTGACCTTTTAGTGAGGTAATCTTAATCTATTGATTGCTAGTCTCTTTAAATGCATTAGAGCATCCACGTTGCTAAGTGATAAATTTATTGCAAAACACGTTAGAGCATCCACGTTGGACTAAATATTTTACTGCAAAACAAACATCACAAAATGTGAAAATATTTTACGTATATGTGTGTAAAATTCCCTATTGGAGACTTGAACCCTGGTCTTTATCTGCTACACTCCACAAGCACTTATACTTGTGAAGTGACCAATGCACAAAGGGAGTGCGGTAGTGATTGTTAATGTATTTAAAAACAATAATTTTGTGAAATTTTTTAATACTATATTGGTGCTTGAAGTTTATTTATTTTTTCTTTATACTCTAACTCCCACTAACTTAAAATCCTAAGCATGCTTTTGCCAGCCACTTAAATGCATTATTACTTTTTGGCCTTCGAAGAAAAACATGATCGATTCACCTAACAAACCTATTTTATGAAATATATACATTAAATTTTTCCAATTGCTACATTAAATCATAAATTACATTAACAAAATCTCGTGATCTCAACTTGTGAGGTCGTCTTCACTCATAAATTATCAAAGCAACTTATCATCAAAGTACATTATATGACCATCACTCATTCTCCACCAATCCCTTCAAATGTCAAATGCATCAACATGGCTTTCCAAAAAAATACAAGATCCATTTATCTAATTACAAAAATTTGAAAAATGCTAAGATTAGAAAAAGTTGTAGAGCTAATATTACTCCAAAATATTTTCAATTACTATATTCACTGTACCACCCATGTGCTCATGTTGGGTGCATGTTCTCATTAAATACTTTGACAATTGATGCATTTAAGTTACAAATTACATCATCACTCTGACGTGATCTTTTAAAGGCCTTACAGTTAAATTGGCACCTCTCCATGCACAAAGTGCTTGGGGGTCTAGGAAGGAAAAAGTTTGATCTGCGGGATTAGCAACATGTTGTAATTATCTCTAAAAAAAAAAATAATGTATCAAGACGGTGATAAATGATAATTATTATTAAGTGAGAATTATAGGTTCTATGCACTGTTCACGGAACCCATAAGTACTTTTTCAACAATTTTTTTTTTTAAATTTGATTCCACAGCATTATTCACACATTTAAAAATTATTTTACTACAGTATTTTTAGTTTTCAGCAATAAGCAGCATCGAAACAGATCCAATATATGTTTCTTTAACCTTTCCTGCGTTTTTTGCGAAATACCCACAGAACTCATTTCGATTGTCTGTTCTCTTTATTTCCTTTACGCTATGATTTGCAATGTCACACAGTCGTTGACACACAGGACGATTCATGGGTCCGATTTATTATTTCTCCGAAAGGAGTCTCTGATACCACCGACGCAGCAATCTTCGCTGCTCTTGCCAGCCCTGAAAAAACCAGCCAATCAGCGACTCGTATTGGTTTCGAGGCCTTTGCATGTGTCAAACTCGGTTGAGAATCTGAGTTTCAAATGTGAGGTGGAGGTGGAGGCAGCTGCAAAGAAGAATATAATTGGCGTGTATTTGGCGACCTGGTGGGCTCTGCAGAATATGGTCATCTTACAAATAAAAGGGTCTTATAATTTTTAAAGTCATTACTAATATTATTTATAATATTACTGGGCTTTGTGGCACCACCACCACCCTTGTTAATGAGAGCGACAACGATATTGAGTTCTTCATCCATCATGAGCCAGACACTTACTTGCCTAAAATGACTCTGCATGCTCACGGCGAAACTGAAATTAACGCGGATTACTTTAAATCTGTATCGAATATCGTATCTTCATTAGTCGTTGTCAAAATGAATGAAAAGAAGCTAACCATTATTCCGCAATGCTTCATCACTCACAAGAAATTCATCTTCAAGATGGACAATGATGGGAAATTGGTTGTCGATAAAGTGAAAAGGAGCTAACCATTTTTTTTTTTCAGAGCATTAGGAAGCAGGCAGTGAATGTGAGAAAAAGGTATGAAATATGAATAAAATGGTGTCTACATTGTATATCTAAATTTGTTTGTAATAAGTTTCATGAAGAAATGGTTTATATCCACCGTACGTGTGTTTGCTGGGATGTAATCAGTAATCTTTGTATGTACTGTAATATGGAATAGAGTTCTTGTTTACTCTGATAATGTTTTCTACTGCTTACATTTATTTTTATTGACCTACTAAAGCGCACCAAATGTCTAGTTTGACTCGACTAAACAAATTTATGTTGCGTAATTGTTTTTTAAGGCTTAAATGATTTATTTTTTTTTAATTAAATCAAGGGAGTTGATAGTACCATACCGGTCAGTGAACCGGTATAGAAACATCTACAAATTGTACCGCTTTAAATACCCGGAGATGTTTAATTTACATCAACCTTTTATGTAAAAAGTTTACATCACTAATGTCCTATGCCAATTCAGCAAAACAAAAAGACACCAATGCTACCCTTTAAAAAATGAGCAGTGCTAGAGACACAAATTTTTTTATAAAAAAATTTACAAACAGCTCATGAGGTAAGTGATTATTGATAAATGAAAAAATGATGTTAATAATGGGCCTAGATAAAGACCAATAAGAAGTTAGTCATTTCAACAGTTTATAAAAATATTGTAAAATAGTTTATAATTGTAACACTACAGATGACTGGGTTCCCATTTCTCACAGCCGTGGGACACTTTCTTGTTAAGGCAATCTTCTCTCTTTTTCCTATTGATGAACAGGACATGTGATTTAATTGATGAAATTGTAGACGCGTGGACCAAGGGTTTGGTAATTGCAGATTACTGGATTTGTGGTTTAGTATATATTTAAATTTGAGAAGTTGTGCTTGTTCATCACTTAGAATTACAGTATTATTTTAGTTTTGGTAGACAATATTGCATCAATTTCATGTTTAATTACATGTATATTTGTTAGTTTGAAATATTTTTAAATAATATATTCATTTTGTGTATTTTTCTCTCGTAGGAGATAAAAAAAGTAAAAAACTTGTAAGAATAAAAAAATAATAAAAGAAAGAAATTCGTTCAAGCCAAAATTGGAAAATTCCTGATATGGAAATATCTGCACTATTTTAGTATTTTTACCATAACTGCTTACATAGATGTCTGATTGACTTGATTCTTGAGGCCACAAAAATTAGACTTTAGTATCTATAACTTTTAATTTACCATAAATTTAGGAAAAAAAATCGGAGGACAAAAGTGGGCTAGAAGCTGACAATAGATAATAAATCCTAAAAATCAAGGGGTTTTATCATAAATTTGAAGGATTTTCTCTTTTTCTTTTGGAGGAGGCTGGAGTCCTATGACAAACCGCATTTTTCCGCTTCAACTATTCATTGCCTTAGAAAACTTATCTCATTTTTTGGTTAGCTTTTTCCTCCAGAAAGATACATTACCAAAAGCTAACCAAAAAATGAGATAAGTTTTGTAAGGCAACAAATAGTTGAAGCAGAAAAGTCTACGGGAAAACTTACTCACAAGCTGGGACAAACTTTCCTCTGTGATTAGGCATGGCCTGGTTGTAACTCAAGCTGGAGCTCAGAAGTGACAGAACTTTGGCAATTATTTCCTCCAGAAATAGACATCACCAAAAGCTAACAAAAAAATGAGATAAGTTTTGTAAGGCAATGAATAGTTAAAGCAGAAAAGTCTACAGGAAGACTTACTTACAAGCTGGGGCAAAGTTTCCTCTGTGATCCGGCATGGCCTGGTTGTAACTCAAGTTGGAGCACAGAAGTGACGGAACTTCGGCAATTATTTCCTCCAGAAAGAGACATCACCGAGTAAACGTTCCATACTTTACAAATTGCCAGCGTTGATAAGACTTGCAAATGAGAGTTCATTGCATATCCATGTTACCAGTCAATTTTTTAATTTTTAATTTTTTTATTTTATCAAAATACTGGCCCATGAGTTGTCAGTCTCGGTAAAGCTAATTAAGATAAAGCCATGCAAAGGAAAAGGTTTTGCTTTCCATTACAGAACTCTCTTATCCTATCCTAGAGAGCACTCTAATCAATGCTGTTCACTCAAAGTGTACGTGAGAGAAATGGACTTTTTAAACGAAGAATTGAAGTTGGGCCAAACTCTTTAAATTCAATGTTCATCTTGAAGATTTTTGTGGTAACACCTTCTTGTTGTAACTACAAATAAGAGCAATGGGCTTACTTACATTAATGAAGGAATTGGTACTTGACCTAAAAAGTCTTCTAATCCCTAATAGCTGTTGTCAAGCCCGCCGACAAACAAAACTGTACGTCCAAAGCCAACACTAATAATGTTTCCCCCTTTTTTTAATATATAAAAAACATGTTTATCTATTTTAAAAACCTATTTTTAAACATTGTTATCTTCTTGCAAAAGCATTGGTCAGTGTCTACTTAGAGTGGAATTTGTTCACTACTCTAACCAATTGGTCCACATCCTTGCACGCAATATTTGTTTTCCTTAATTTACAATTGCATCGAAAATCCACTGACAATACTTACACGTGGTTTGGAATTTATTATTTTACCCATCTGTAATACCCTTTGCCAGACCTCAATAACCTATCTCAATTTCTAACTGTTAAAAAAAAAAAAAAAAAAAAAAAAAAAAACTTAGGGTTTGGTAAAAGAACAAGCTAGTTTTCTCCAAAGAAGAAAATTAAATCTTTAGCAAATACCCACGATATCTTCAATCTTCAATCTTAAAACTTAAAGATTATTGGAAACAGAAAAAACACCAAGGCAATATTTTGGAATTGTAATTCTTGACAAAGCAAAAAGGTGCTGTTTGAAAATATAGTTTTGCATATCATACAAAATACACTACAACAAAATGTATTTTTAGCAACGTATTTTAGTGAGGAAAATTTTTCGTCATTGAAAACTGGTATTTAGTGACAAAATATGAATTTCATCACTGAAAACTTGTTTTTAGCAACGAAATTCATATTTTGTTGCTAAAAATGAAAAAAAAAAAAAAAAAAAAAAAAAAAAAAAACCTTTAGTGATGAAAGTTGAATTTCGTCACTATTTGTTGATTGGAAACAAGAGCGCCAAATGGAAAAATTGGGTGCAAATGTAATTTGCCTATAACTGAAACTTTAAGTTTTTAGCGACGAAACTAGTAGTTGTCACTAAAAGTGACCTATAGCAACGAAAAGAGTTTTGTCTCTGTAGGTGTTCTTTGGATATTATCCGCCCTTAAGACCTTTTGCAAATGAAGTCGAAATTGTCACTAAAATTGGCCTATAGCAACGAAATAAATTTCGTTGCTGAAAGTGTTAGTATAAAAACCCCCTTTTCTCTTCATTTTTCAAAACCCTACACTCGAATCGGCGCCGTTTCATCTCTCTTCCTCAACGTTGTTTCATCTCACCACCGCACCGATCCACGCTTTGCCATCGCACTCCACCTCGCCACCGCCATTGAGCTCCATCCGCATCTTCGCTAATATCTCTCTAGCCCTCTCTCTCTTCCTCTTTCACAACCACACTGCCGAGCTTGCCGTGCAATCCACCATGCCACACTGCCAAGCTTTTCATTGTCATGGGTTTTATTATTGTTTGTCTTTCCAATTTTCCATTTTGAATTTTCATTTGCATTTTGATTGAGTTCTGTTACAAATTAATGTTATGTACTACTTGTTTTTGCTTTGGAGTTTAGTTTTGACTTTTGAGATAGATCTTCATACTGTGCTTTTTCTTTGTTAACATTCATGTTGTTAAGAAATTGAAATGAAATATTAGATAGCATAATTGGTATAAGGATTTCGCATATAAATTTTTTTTATTTAAATCTTCTGATTATAAGCTGAAAAACAAATTAGGTTGAATTTGTTTGAAGAAAAGGATGTGGAGTTTGAAGAAAAGGATGGGCATTTCATTAAAGCTGCATGTGCATTTCTCATCAATTAGCAGAATGTGAGCTCCATATTAAGTATCGAAGCGGGTCATCTTTGTGTGTTAATTGTTAGTTTCTTGGTGAATTTGAATATTTCTAAACTATCATAACTGGTTTTGTATGCTTAAGGGTTAGAAAATTAGAATTAGTTCTTGTGCTTTCTTTTATTTAATTCTAATGGTGGTTTTAAAACTTATGGAATCTTTTCTTGCACTACAGCACCATTTGCCATGCAAATAAGCTGTGGAGCTTATGAGCTAGCTAACCCCTATTAGACCCTTCAGTCTCTAGTTCCAGTCACTTCCCATTAAAATTAAAGCCATCTCTTCCTTCTTGTTTGGCTTCCATCTTATCAAAGTAAGTAGTCCTTTTTCCCACGTGATTTCTTAAGAGTAATTGTTGAGCTTGGATCTGTTTTATATTTTATTTGACTTTGTTTAATATATTTTCATAGATGAAGATGGAAACCATGATTTTATTGAACATAAAGAGGTTGAGAATAATGAATTAAGACTTATAAAGAGTAATATAAATGGAGCCACTCAATAGCTACTATGTTATATATACACAATATTAGAGAAGTGGAATTATTTGTGAAGAGACATAGTCAAGTAGACTTAACTAAATGATAGTTGTCATGTAATTTAAAGTTATGATTGTACATTTTTAGACCCTTGTAAACTAGATTGTTTAACCTAATTAATTAATCAAGTGAATACTTAGGTTTATTATTTAGATCTAGGTTAAAACAATAAAGTCATATCATGTAAAGCAACAGAAAATAAAGAACACAATGATATGATCACCCAGGAAAACTAAATCAGTAAAAAACCTGGGGAGGATTTAACCTAGCTATCCTTAAGGTAAAAAGCAAATCCACTATAGAGAATCAAAGTTTACAATAAGACTTAGACCATTAACATCCTATTGCTACTACATGTAGAACTTACTGACATGACCACGTGCAAGCACCGAATCCATGAACTTCTTTTCTATTAGGCCTTTGCAACACAAGACCCACACTAGTGAAAAAAACACAAACTCTCCTGTTTGTGACTCCAAGACCACCCTTGAAAGTTTAGATCTTCAACTATTGTTGATCTTGATGCAGCAACTTCAAATCTACCAGATCTTGAGATTCTTCAAGGAATAACACCGGTAGAAGATATGAGAGAGCTTTTGGGTATAAAACCCTAGATCTACAAAAGAGGCACACTCTTCTATCTCCGAAAACCCTTATAAAAACGTGCTTAGGGTTCCTTTATATACTAGAAGTTTTTTACTTGAAACACAAATCGTTTAAATAGAGTTTGAGCTGAAATAGAATTCTGCAGAACCGTATTTCAATCGGTCGAGCTTGTTTCTCGATCAGTCGAAACAAGCAGTTTCTAAACTCTTCTTTCTGCAGATTGTATATTCTTGAATCTTGATTTATATCACCTTGAGCATTGTCTTATAATACCTATAGACTCTAGGATCTATATCTAGACAATTTTGTACTTACAATTTGCCAATTGTTCTAAACTTTTAGAACCTAACAATCATGGTTGTCATAATCGCGATTTAGACTGTAGGATCGCACGATTTTACAATCCGACCTTACCAAAACGTTTAGGATCACACTAGGATCGTAAAAATGGTAGGATCGTGTAGGATTGTATAGGATTGTAGGATCGTATGGGATCCTACTAATCCTACCAAAAACATAAATTTTTGGGTTTTTTTTTTTTTTTTAATGGGATAATTTTTTTTTTTTTTTTATTTTTGAAGTTTTAAGGGTTTTTATTTTTCATGTTTTGATGGTATGAATTTTCTTTTTTATTTTTTATAAAATTATGTTAACCTAAGAAATGTTTTCTAATTTCTAGTTCACTTGTAATCAAAATGAAGGAATGCTTCGTCATTTCTAAATGAAGAATTTGATGTTGGCTTTGCTTCCTTTTAAGCTTTAATGTTGTTAAATTTATTTGATCAATATACTAATTTGTGTTCTAATATTACTAAAATATTTTTTTATATACAATTTTATCAGTTATGCTTGTATTTTTATATTGATTGATTGATTTTTTTAAGCATGCTCTTTAATTATTGCTGAGTAGTATAACTTGAATAGTTAAGTGTGAAATTGTATCTTGATGTCTTTTTCATCTCTAGTATACAAATATATAATGTCTACATAGATGATAAAATGGATGATGATGATTAGGAGTTTAGGATGGTGGTTAAAAGAACCTTAGAATGTGAATAATTAAATGTTTACTTTACGTTAATATTCATCTTGCTTTTGGATTTCATATTGTAGTTACCTAGTTTCCATTTGCTAATTTATTTTGAATTTCAAACTTGGAACTTAGAACTTGAATATTTTTCATATGTTTTGATAAATATTTTGGTATTTGGTTGCAAATTAAACATTTATTGAACTTTTTAAATATATTGGGTCAAAACTTAAATATATTTGTTTCGCTAGTATAGACATAGCGATGTATGACATGCAAATTACTTTTTTTATAGATGAATTTATAATTTATGTGATTATTCAACATACAAAGTCATTATCAATGTGTTTTTGATTTAAATCTAAAAATATGTAGGATCTTACGATTCACGATAAGATCCTACGATCCCACCTACCTTCAACGATCCTACGTAAGATCCCGATTTTCACAACCTTGCTAACAATGATTATCTCTTACCTTCCTCTATAAAAACTTTTACATAACAATTGAAGGCTGCTAGGTTTGCATTAGTCTAACTTTGGTATGATTGTTGAGAAATTTAATGTAGGATCTTGTGGTTAGGTTGAAAATGATTAAAATATTAGACTTTGTCATTTACTTAATTGATTTTTTGCCGGTCTTCTGGTGTAAATTGTGGACCTTGACTTGATTTTGTTAGGATTAGTGCCCTTAAATCCTATTGTATGATGCTATGTATGATATTAAGTATGACATTATGTATGACTTAATATTGTGATTAATAAATTTGTTTTATTATTATCTGAAATAATGATAACATGAATATTCGGACATTATCATATAGTTCATGAGATGCATAATATGTGATTTACGTGAAAAGTCACAAAAGATATAAATCACAAGTTCTTTGTAAACTTAGAATTATAGTTCATAGTCGGTGATGAAATTGGGCATTTCATCTGCAAAGACTATAACATATCAACTAAGATGATTTGTCTTGATCATGGAAGTGGAGACTTCTAGTTAATATGTTGATATGTTTTAAAAGTTAAGACATATTGAACTGAACCGCTATGAGATTTATTATTCTCCTAACGATCACAAATGAATGATAAATCTCACGACTTATATTTACATGAACTCTTAATTCTAAAAGAATAATGGACCTGATCACGAAGTGTAGGTTGCTTTGATATATCATGAGTGAGATCTAAAGTAACGGTCAAAAACTTAGTATGTTGGGCAGCCACATTTAGTGTTGATGGAATATATATTCTCAAGATGGAATTCATAGTCTCTTAACAAAGATATAAAATATTCCCTTGAGATAAGTTTAATGGGTACGGTTATTCAGAGTGTTAGGCCTAACCACTTTAGTAAGAAATTACTAAAGTATATATTTATAGAATTGGATTTCATAAATATATGATGAATAACTAAAAATGATTAAATCAGGTACTCAAGGATTAAGATATAGTAATCTACAAAGTAGCAGTCTTCATTCATGACTTTGTATTATTACGAATATTTTATGAAGGGGTTGCATGTACAATAAAGTCTTGGAATATAATTTATTTATAAGGCCTAGAGTGCAATTATATTAATATAATGGTATTAAATATAATTAATGGTAACTTTCCAAGAGTTGATAGAAAAGCCCTCTCATTGGAGCTAGTGTCTTATTTGTTCTCTTTTGGTCCCACTCCAAGCCACATACTAAAGCCCAATTGAAAAGACCTAAAAGGCCAGCCCAATTAGATAATCAGTTGTAAGGGGAGAAACATACAGATTTTTTGGAACATACATGAAATGGTGTATGTGAGTGTTGGACACTCTTTCATTCTCCTTTGAACAAACTCATAAAAACTGATTGAGAGACCACACTTCTTGGGCATTAGTGGAATTGGAGTGAAGATTAAAGGTGTTCTCAAGAACTTCAGATCTTTGGTTTTGAATTTCACCACACCAAGGTACACTCTCTTGTTCTTATATTCTGAAACTTACGTAGAACATGTTATCAATTTCGAATGAAGTAGATCCGTTAATTTTTCGCTGCGTACATGCATATTTCCATCAGATTTGGGCCATAATTAATTTGGTAGGTTAAACATTATTTGTTTATGGCCACTTTGGATTTGTTTGGTGGAGGTGTGTGCTGGCTTGAGTATAGAGTTAGGACATATGTGATTTACTTGTTAAGAAGATATGTCACTATTTTATATAATTGGCTAATCCTTTGACAAAACGCACTTTACTTGTATTTAGGTAGATCTAGGATGTGTTTAATGCTTCAAGAAACCTTGTTTCAAGAATTTTCGATCGATCAAAACTTGTGAAACTCGAATTTTCAAGAATTTTTTTGAAGCAGTTTTCAATGGTTTTCATGAACACACTACCATCATATGAACATAATTGATTGAGTTTGAGACTAAAATTGAAATCCATTGATGCTATAGCCTTAAAGTTCAATTTAACATACTTAATATCAAACTTAAACAACATCATAACATCAATATCAGTTTTCATCAAACAATAATTTCAATGACCATGTAGAAAATTAAATATATAATCTTCTAACAATATGAAATTACTTTCTCTAATTCCAAAACTCACAAAACATGTTACACAAATTCAAATTAAAGACCGCTCGATACCATTTGTTGGAAAAATACATGTTTCTATCACATGCAAAACATACACAGTGGAAAAATTAACGGATCTACTTCATTCGCAATTGATAACATGTACTATGTAAGTTTCAGAATTTAAGAACAAGAATGCTTCCGTTGGTGTGGTGAAATTCAAAACCGAAGATCAGAATTTTTTGGGAAGACTTTTAATCTTCACTCCAATTCCACTTGATGCTCAAGAAGTGTGGTCTCTCAATCAGTTTCCAAGGAGAGAATAAAAGAGTGTCCAACACTCAGATACAAACCATTTCATTCTTTGTATGATCTTAATGAAAGACCTTACGAAAGTCTCATCAAAACCCTATGAAATTATGTATGTTTCTCTCCTTATATATATAATTGATTATCTAATTAGGCTAGCCTTTTGGGCCATTCCAATTGGGCTCTAGTGTGTGGCTTGGAGTGGGACTAAAAGGGAACAAATAAGACTCTAGGTCCAATGGGCCTTGGGCTTTTCTCACAACTTTTGACAAGTCCAAAGTTACCATTAATTATATTCAATACCACTATAAGAATATAATTGCATCTAGGCCTTATTAATAAATTATATCCCAAGACTTTATTATACATGCAACCCCTTCATTAAAATATTCGTAGTAATACAAAGTCATGAATATTGAATGCCACTTTGAAGATTACCACATCTTAATCCTTGAGTACCCGGTTTAATCCTTTATGTTATTCATCATATATTTATGAAATCCAATTTCAAAAATATATACTTTAGTAAATCCTTACTAAAATGGTTGGGCCTAACATTCTAAATAACCAAACTCATTAAACTTATCTCAAGGGAATATTTTATATCTTCGTTAAGAGATTATGAATTTCATCTTGAGAATATATGTTCCATCAACATTAAATGTGACTGCCCAACATACTGAGGTTTTGACTGTAACTTATAGATCTCACTCCCGATATATCAAAGCAACCTACACCTTATGATCGGGTCCATTATTCTCTTAGAATTTAGAGTTGATGTAAATAGAAGTCATGAGATTTATTATTCTTTTGACAGTCGTTAGGAGAATAATAAATCTCACAAATGTCCATTCAATATGTCTTAACTCTTAAAACATATCAACATACCAACTAGAAGTCTCCACTTCCATTATTAAGACAAATCATCGTAGTTGATATGTTATAGTCTTCGCAGATGAAACGCATAATTTCATCACCGACTACGAACTAAAATTGTGATTTATATCTTCTGTGACTTTTCACATAAATCACATACTATGCATCTCATGGACTAAGATAATGTCCCATTAGTTCATTAATAAATAGTCTCCTATAATTAAACAATTTAATTATTTATGTTATGCCAATAAATTGGATTTTAGGGCATAAACCCCAACATGAAGACCCTTTGATTAGATTAGGATTTAATAGATAATGATAGGAGGCCGACCTATGGGTCAAGTGGGGTTGTGTGCTTAACACCTTCACATCCCCATACCTAAACTTAAGACATGTGCTCTAGTATAGATTAATCCTTTACATAGGGCATTATACATATGATTCCTAGACCTAATTTAGATGGCGACTCCATTTTCATCCTCCACCCGGTCCATTCCGAATGAGGGGTACTTCCCACGAGGAAACCACTCATCACAAAGCTTGCGCCCACATTAGAGCTCTCTTAATAGAATCTTTAATTAAATATGGCCTATCAACATGTAATGGATGCCAGCCCACAAGCCAAGTGATCTTAGGTGCCTAACATCTTCCCAAGCCATACCCAAACTCCAAACCTAATGTATGTGGCCCGGATGGCCCAATTTAGTTCCTAGACCTAAACCAGGTACCGACTCTTAAATCTTTGCCTTCGGTCCATTCGGATAAAACGTACTTCCCATGGGTGGCGTGAACCACATGTGAGAGTGGTAGACAAAGTGCTCACACTAACCCATCATGCTTAAATCTGTTGTAGGTAGATTACACCAATTGTGGCTAAATTGGTAAATTTAATTGTGCAAAAACACCAAAGACAACCATTTACCTAAGAAATAAAACTTTTAATTAGGGTTTTGTTGTTTTCATGATATTTTATTCATTTTAACTCCGATTTTGGCTTCTAAACTATCGTTTTGAAGGGAATTTCATGATCTTTAATATGTATAAAAATTTAATTCAATTTAAAGGTTGGATAAAAAAAGTCAACATTTTGACTAATCCTTGTTAGGTTTAGTCAATGTTGGTCAAACTTAGCCAAAAATGGCAAGCTCGGAATTTTGAACTCTTGAATCATTAGAAAGATTAATCCAAGGCCTGATCAGAATTAAAAAAATAAAAAATAAAAAATAAAAACAAATTTTTCCATATAATTCCTCATTTTCTTACGTTGTAAATGCACGATTTTCACTTTTTAGAGCTTGAATCAATAATTTTTGCATGCTAACCGAGGTCGGACAAAGTACAGTATCAATAACAACTAAAATGAGTTAGGACAGTCATCCAAATCTGTTGTTTTGAATAATCTTGTAGGATCTGCAAGATAAAAAGAGTTGATTGACGAGACAACCGAGTTGTGCCCCGATGGGAAGCCTCTGATGCTTAAGTTAGTATCCATCTATGTATATTGTCCGTAGATAATATTTTGTAGTATTTTTCTCATACCTTAGCAAGTGAGGTGGATTGTCTATTGTATAGTTAACTTGGGTAGCTGTTGTATATAATTTAAGGTGATTATTACCCTGAATGACGAGTGACTTGGTAGGGTCTTTCCCATGTTAGGCCTAGCTTCCCTTGGGACGCGTCCTTGGTTGCCTGTGAGACTTTCCTAAGGATGACATCTGCTACATTGAATCTTCTCACCTTCACCTTCTTGTTATAGTATCTAGCCATTGCTCCCTTGTACTTTTCCATCTACTTCGAAGCTTTGTCTCTCACCTCATTGACCAGATCCAAATTATTGTCGAGTTCTTGGTGGTTCCTCTGCTCTTCGTATGCTTTGACCCGGATGTTCGTCGGTCCTAATTCCACTAGTATGACGACTTCATTTCCAAATGCTAGTCCGAATGGTGTTTCTCCAGTTGGCACTCTTGTGGTCATTCTGCACGCCCATAGAACATTAGACAGTTCTTTTGGCCATCTCCTTTGCCCCCTCAAGCCAAGTTTTGATAATTTTGAGCAGACTTATATTCATCACTTCATCGGCCATTAGCCCGAGGATGTCTTGGAGAAGAGTAGTGGTTTTTTATTCCTAAATCTTGGCAAAATTTTCAAACTTGGGGTTGTCAAACTGCTTCCCATTTTTTTATATGATTACATTTGGAATGCCATACCTATAGACTATGTTCTTCCATACAAAGTCGGTAATCCTGGCATCCGTGATCGTCGCTATTAGCTTGACTTTGACCCACATCGTGAAGTAGTCGATTGCATCGATGAGGAACTTGTACTGCTGCCTTGCTATAGGGAGTGGTCCCATTATGTCGATCCCCCATTGGGCGAAAGGCCACAAAGTGGTTATCGGCGTCATTGGCTCACTTGGTCTCGTTTGGACATTCGCGAAGCGTTGGCACTAGTCATATGCTTTGACGAGGTCATATGCATCTTTTTGTAGCATTGGCCAAGAGTACCCTACTCTAAGCACTTTTCCCACTAAAGATCTCGCTCCCGCATGGTTACCACAGATCCCTTTGCATATCTCTTAAAGTACGTAGTTGGCTTCTTCCTTGTTAACATAACAAAGATAGGGAAGAGAGTGTCCTCGTCTATAAAGGGCATCTTCAACAAGGACAAAGCAAGCAGCTCTAATTTATGCCTTTCGTGCTCTGTTCCTATCTTCTGGGAGTTGACCTTCTTTCAAGCAATGAACAATGGGAGTCATCCATCCGTCCTATTCTTGTATCTTCATTACCTGCTCTCCCTCAATGCTGGGTTGCTCCCTTTTTTCTATGCACGATTCTAGATATATGTCGTGTTCGTTTGACGAGGCTAGACATGCTAAGAAATCAGCTTGAGTTTTCTTTGAACGAGGGATTTACTGGAACTCAACATTGTTGAAGTGTTGTTAGATTTCTTTGATGATCTACAGATACTTTTGCATTCTTTCCTCCTTTACTTTATAATCTCCTTCTACCTGGCCAACTACAAGCCGAGAATCGGCTTGGACGATGAGGGTCTTGGCTTCAAGGACTCTTGCAAGACTCAATCCTGTTAGAAGTGCTTCATATTCGGCTTCATTGTTGGTTGCTGGGAAATGCAATTTGACCACATACTATAGAATTTCTCCTTTAGGAGATATGAAGACCACGCCTACGCCTCCAACCTTTTTGATGGCAAACCCATCTGTCTAGACCATCCATGTCTTCTTTTGGGGCTCTTCTTCTTCTTCTTGAGGATAAGTGAATTCTGTAATAAAATCGGTAAGGACCTGGGCTTTGATTGCTACCCAAGGCCGATATTCTATATCGCACTAGCCAAGCTCTATAGCCCATTGGACGAGGTGCTCTGCCACGTCTATCTTGTTCATCATCTTCTTTATTGGTTGGTCTGTCATGACGATGACAAGATGTGCCTAAAAGTAGTGGTGCGGTTTTCTGGAAGTGACTACTAAGGTGAAAGCGATCTTTTCTAATCTTGGGTAATTTGCTTTAGCTCATTGAAATGCTTACCTAGTGTAGTATACCAGCCTCTGCATGTCTTCCTTTTCTCTGATCGGGGCCAAGCTCACTACTGTGTTGGATACTGCCAAATAGAGTTGCAGCTTTTCTCCTGTTACTCAAGAGCTTAACATTGGTGGCTGCGTTAGGTACTCTTTTAACTTCGTCAAGGCTTCCTCACATTCATCTGTCCAATAAAAGGCCTTCTTCAAGACCTTGAAGAAGGGTAGGCACTTATCTGTCGCTCGAGAGATGAATCATTTAACGCCACAACTTTTCTGTTAAGCTCTGTACTTCCTTTACTATTTTAGGGGACTTTACTTCATTATTGGCTTTATCTTGTCCGGATTAGCTCTATGTCCCGTTAAGATACCATGAATCCCAAGAATTTCCCGATGAGATAGCAAAGACACACTTTGAAGGGTTTAGTTTCATCTTGTACTTACGTAGTATGTCAAAGGTTTCCTTTAGGTCATCCTAGGGGTATGCTTTGTCATTGCTCTTCATCAACATATCATCTACGTACACTTCCACATTTCTTCCTATCTAATGAGAGAACATGTGGCTCACCAACCTCGATATGTGGCCTTCACGTTCTTCAGTCCAAAAGGCATCACCTTGTAGCAACGTAACCCTTGGCTAGTGATGAATGAGGCCTTTTCTTGATCTTTCTCATCCATCATGATCTGATTGTAGTCGGGGAAGGTGTCCATAAAGCTTAAAAGCTTGTGTCTAGTAGTTGACTCCACTAGTTGATCGATCCTAGGTAGGGGGAAGCTATCCATTAGGCATGCCTTGTTGAGATCTATGAAGTCGACACACATTTTCCACTTGCTGTTATTCTTCTTTAGCATCACTACGTTGGCTAGCCACTCGGGGTAGAACATTTCCCTTAAAAAAGCCCGCCTCCGGGAGTTTCTCAACCTCCTCTACTACTACTTTATTGCATTCAGGCGCAAATATTCTTCATCTCTGCTGCACTAGTCTACACTCCAGATTAACATTGAGACGATGTTGGATGACTCCTCTGTCGATCTCTGGCATATCCTCGTGTTACCAAGCGAAAACATCCTGCTTTTCTCTTAGGAAGTTTGTTATCTTTGTCTTTTCCGAGGTTGAAAGTGTTGATCCTATCTTCAAGACTTTGGACAGATCTCCTGGGACGACTTCAACCTCTTGTGGCACTTCAGTTGCCTTGGGAATTGGATCAAGTCCATGTGTGGTTTTGCCCTGATGCTATGGCAGCTTGCTAGCATCCTCTAATTTTCCCTATGCCTTGGCAGTAGGGAATTTAACCTTTAGATAATAGGGCAATGTTACCGCTTTCAACTTGTTAAGTGTTGGTCGTCCAAGGATGACATTGTATGTCGATGGGCAATCTATCATGAGGAAATCACTTGTGCTAGATAAGTGCTTGCAATTATGGTTAGCTTAACAATGCCTTCGGGAAGAACCTTGTCCCCATTGAAACTTACCAATAAGGAAGTGAATGGTCGTAACCTTTCCTTGTTCAGCTTCATTTGTTGGATGGTCAGGCGATAGATGATATTTGCT
Source organism: Quercus dentata (assembly GCA_028216015.1). Classification (NCBI taxonomy): domain Eukaryota; kingdom Viridiplantae; phylum Streptophyta; class Magnoliopsida; order Fagales; family Fagaceae; genus Quercus; species Quercus dentata. The sequence continues at coordinate 96,953,010 of CP116447.1, forward strand.
GAGCTTCCATTATCTATTAGTACCTGATGTATGTTGAGCTCTTCCATCTTAAGCACTATAACTAGCGAATCATCATGGGGCTGTCTAATGCCACGAGCATCCTTCTTAGAAAAGACGATGTCCGGTTTTGTCAGTATCTAGCATTTTTGAAGGAGGGAACTGTGAGTGTTAGCTGTTTACTTCTCTGGCATATGCCTTCTTCAGTGATTTGGAGGATTCTCTTGCCACCAATCCTTCTAACATCATCCTTATTTCTCCTATAGGTGCTTTATTGCCCCCTGTTTCTAGCCCATTTTCCTTTTCGTCCCTCTGTTGTCTTCTATATGGCTCCGCTCTTCGTACAAACTTCTGCAACTTTCCCTGACGTATTAATGTTTCTACTTGGTCCTTCAGATGTCCGCATTCGTCGATGCAATGCCTGTGGTCTTGGTGGAATCTGTAATACTTGCTTTTGTCTCTTACTTCTGCTGGAGCGTGAATGGATTTAGGCCATTGCAGAAAAGGTTCGTCCTTTATTTGCATCAATACTTGCTTGATAGGCATCACTAAAGGAGTGAAACTGGTAAACTTAGGTCTTCGATCCGGAAGGTTCTTCCTTTTATGCAATACATGCCCAGCACCCCGTGTTTCCTTCTTCCTATCAAGGTTGTGACTGGTTCCTTCGTCTCTTTTCCTTTTAGTCATCACTTCTTTAGCTATTACCGCATCCTCTGTGTTCATATACTTCTAGGCCTTGTGAAGTAATTATGCTACTTTTTTTTTACGGACTCTTTGTGATTGAGAAGAAGAAATCTCCTAGTAGCAATCCCGCTTGGAAGGTCTTCGGGATCACTTGGTCTTCCACTTCATCCAATTGTAGCAACTCTTTGTTGAAGTGCATTATGTATTGTCTTAGTGATTCTTCCTCTGCCTGGCATATGTTAAGAAGATGCCTAGTTGGCTTCTTATGTCATTGTTTGCTAATGAAATGACGAATGAAACCCTTCTTTGAGTTGATCGAAGTTCATAATGATGCCTGAAGGTAGTTTGCCAAACCACACCCTGGCTACACCCTTCAACGTCGTTGGGAAGGCCCCGCACATTACTTTGTCAAGGGTCATCTGTAAGAGTATCAAAGTCTTGAATGACTCAATGTGATCCAAGGGATCTGTTGAGCCTTCAAAGGACTCCAATTGAGGAAGACAAAACTTTGGTGGGAGTGGACAATTCAACACTTCTGTGGTGAATGGTGAGTCCATCCTTTGGATCATTCCGTCCAAGTTCTCCACGACTGTCTTTTACCGCATTCTTGAGTTCCTCCATCTCCCTCTTTATGTTGCGAAGCTCGCACTCCATCCTGGACGAGTTTTCTTTCGACATTCTCATCCTTCTGTTTGCCTAGTTTCCTTCAATCCACTGACGCTTTTCTTCTTTCTAGTTTTCCAGGATCTGCTGTCGTTCCACGATCAAGGATTCAACGGCTCTCCTTAGTTCTTCGTTCTAGCAAGTCACTTCTTCTAAGGTGGCTATCAAGGCTTGGATTTGTTGTACAACTTATTCAGCATCCATCTCGTGCTATGAGGTTCTCTTTTGTCACTTAGGGAAGATTGCTTTGAATGATCAGCGTTCCCATAAATGGCACCAAACTAATGATGTGAAAAATCACCAAGTTAAGGACCTCGTCTCACTGGATGGGTCGTGTTTCTGGTCCAAACCTGCAAGAGAGCTTAAGAAAGAAGTGTAATACACTGGTTTGGTGTTTGCCAAAAACACTCCAATTCTTAATTTAGAAAGGGGAAAAAGCTGTTTAGAGAGCAAAATAACTCGAAACAATTTTTGGGTGAGTATCTATGTGTACCTTTGGATTATGTTGTTCCCTTCTTTTATAGTCGTTTTCCAGTCTTTATGGATAATGAATTTTGGTATTAATGGGCAATGGCTAGTGCGTCATGAATGGGGGCTCTAAGGCACACAGCTCACTCGTTATTGTTGTTCCGTACGTTACTCTTATTAACAATGTAAGCAATAAATGTGTAATGCTCGTTAGGATCGTCATTGGCCCTAAGTGACGACCCCCTGTTATTTTTCTGATTCATTAATTCATTTCACAAAACAATTTATATTCAACAACAGCACTAAGGAAATTAAAATATTACATTGAAATTGAATACAAGTACTACAAAAAGCTTTATTTGACTAAATTCTATAATGCATGGATGACGCTTGAATTTTGTTGGAGTTCTAGTATTCGATGCAAATGGTTATGGATGACCATCATGGATGAATGGAACTTAATTTAATCCACCATCGCTTTTCCCCTTGTCCTTATGTCATCCATGTTACTACTGAAAATTTTGTCATTATTATAAATGATGGTGAACTAAAAATTTCACCTCCAATTGGTCCATGAGGGTCATCCAAGCCAAGACGACAAAAATGGTTATACCTAGCAAAACGGTCATCCAAAGGCATATGGGTCGTCCAAGAGGCAAGCGCCTGGACGAGCCCCAACACTTGAAAAATTTTATAGAGATTTATCTACAAGAGCTAGTAAATTGAACCATATGTTATTATTTCAAGGCACGAGTAAGATCCTGGTTCAACGCTATAACTTCCTACCCAATACTTAACTTCCAATGACAGTTATAGAAAAAGATAAAATATTCTAACTCCTATAGTGGTTGTGGAAGTTAACCTTGAACCCTCCGACCTCCTCAAATATAGGGGAAGTTATGAGACAAGTAACCGCTTCAAAAGCACACTACATAAACACTTATTCGCATCAAATGAAGGTAAGTTCTAACTATTCCCAAAAAGTTGGAGTTCTTGAGAGTTCTCTAAGAGAGAAAACTAACTTAAGCATTGGAGGGTTCTTGGCCGCTTCACCCCGATCCCCTTTTGATCTTGTGTCTTTTTCTTTTCGGGCTTACCAAACAATCAGCATTCCATTGAAGTCCGGAGCATTTAGTCTACTGATTTTCTAGATAGTAGAGGATATTTGCAAGGCTCCCATTATCTACTAATACTCTTCTTGTTATGTAATTTTCAATCGTCAAAGTGATAATAATTGCATCGTCATGAGGATGATGTAGGCTCGTCCACTTTGGACATCTTGTGTGGGCAGCTAGTGAGTTGAACTTTCTAAACTACACGTAAGTGAGTCTTCTCGGCTTTAGATGAACTCCCAGTTGACATTCCTCCCATAATGACCCTTATTTCTCTAAGTGGCTAACATTCTAGCTCTTCCACTTTGCCCTCCAATGGTTTCCTTTCGTCCTTGTGGTCTCGTCCAAGGAAATTCTTCAACTTTTCCCGCTTAATAAGAACTTCAATTTGTTATTTTAAGTCGTAACACTCGTCCGTGTCATGCCCATGATCCTAATGGAAACGATAGTACTTGCTTTTGTTCCGCTTGTTAGGGTCTCCTTTCAGCTTCTCTAGCCATTTCATGGACGAGTCGTCCTTGATTTACATCAACACTTGGTTAAGTGGGGCATTCAAGGGAGTGTAGTTGGAATATCATCCTAAGGACAATCCTGCCTTCCCGCTGTCTCGATCTCTTTTTTTCTCCTGTCTTGGTCATCTTTGGACGAGGACCTTATTCTGGATGGTATGCGTAACCAGCTTCTACTAGTTCAACCTTCTGCTTTTTCTTGGCAATAATCGCATCCTTAGCACTCATAAAGCTTTGGGCTGAGTGTATCAGCTTGGCCATCATCTATGGCTCTTAGTCATACAACTTATGGATGAACAAATACGAAGTAACTCCACCGTAAAAGGCTGCTAAGAGAATTTTGTCATCTATCTCGTCTACCAACAGGGTTTCCTTGTTAAAACGACTAATGAAATTCCGAAGACTCTCATTTTCACGTTGCTCTATGTTCACTAAGCTAGACGAGGAACGCTTATGCCTTTTGCCTTCGATGAAGTTGTTGACGAACAACTTATTTAATTCCTGGAATGAAGTTATGGTGTTTGGTGGTAGCTTACCAAACCACACCCTGGCCGGGCCTTTCAACATGTTAGGGAAGGCTCTGCACATGATTTCATCTAGAACGCCTTAAAGATGCATGGTTGTCTTAAACAGGGCAATGTGATCACAAGGATCTTGCGTTCCATCATACAAATCCAAGGTAGGCATTTTAAACTTGGAGGGTAAAGGATGACTCGTGATAGACATGGTGAAGGGCGAGTCAGTTCTATGGACAAGATCATCCACATGGTTTGCTCTCCTCATGGAGTCCTTCATCTCCTCCATGGATTTCTTTATTTGGTTCATTTCTCTCTACAAGTGCAGCACCCTCCAAGTGATGGTACCTTTGGACTAATCTCCTTCTTCAATGCTGTGCTCCACCCTTCTATTATCTGAATTTTGCCTGTGTTCCCAAAGCATTGCTATCGACATTGTCTATTGACTTCTCTAGTTAACTTCTGGTTTTGTTGCGTCAAGTCCGCCATTGCAGTGGCTATGGATTGCAGCTGCTGTTGAACAACATTGGTGGTGGTGCTAGTGCACGATTTGGATGACTGGAGGCATTTCCACTCTCCTGGTGTTCTAAACTTATGGCCATCAACCTAGTCCAAACCATGCTTCCTTTTTTTCCTGGAAAGTAGGGCGGTTAACACTTAGAAACTTTACTTACTTCCCCACAAACAGCGCTAACTAATGATACACAAAAATCAATAAGTTGAATGCTTTAGGCTATGATGACGGTTTGATGACTTGAAGAGAAAGAACGATCACAAAGGTGATCAAGGTTAACCAACTAAGGACTCCCTGACAGTTAAGTCAGTTTCCTCTCAAGAACATAAGGATAGTGAATTTGTGAATGGTAAAACGTACCTTGAGCTAATAGGGTCAGATCCTTTTTATAGAGAGTTCTTAGTGAGTCTACTTGTTCGAATCCACTACCATCATGGGAGATGTGTGTAGTTGGTGGAGAAAATGGAGTGGATTTCAGGGAATCCTCCCCACTTTTGGAAATGATAGATCGTGGTCCAATGGCTTGGTGTTTGTAGAGAAAATCCTTCAAAATTTGTTAAGTGTTATTTGGTCGTCTATGTCTTTGAGTGTAATGGACGACTAGGTCACTTTGGACGGTCTTGATGCTCGTGGATGGATCCTATTCATATCCATGATGCTTTGTTTGGGTTTCCTTTCTTCTAAAATAGTTTAGACAAAGCTTGGCCATGGATGACCATCATGGATGAATGGAACTTAATTTAATCCACCATTATTCTTAGTTTATAATTTCCTTTAACAATTAACAAGTCTTACATTGATGAGATTCAATGTCATTAAAAAATTAAGAAAAATTAAAATTACTATTAAAATTACTAGATGTGATCTACTATTATTGTTAATTAAATCCACAATATATTACCATATCAGAAAACACTGCGAAGGCGAAGAATCGAAAACAAAAGCCGAAAAGAACCTTTCTGCAGACGGTGTCTTTCATTTTTTTTTTCTTCATCAACGATCGTTCTTTTTAATGTGCAATTTTTTTTTTAGTAGAATTTTAACGTGCAGTTTGATAATTCGACAACGAATAGTTTTTTATTTATTTATTTTAACATAATCGTGTTTGTGTGTAATACTTCCTAATGAAAAGGCTTACGTGATAATAATTGTTTAGAGTTTAGAGATGTAAATAAGGCGTTTTATACTAAATCCTTATAAAATTTAATAACATTTATGCATTTTCTGTGAAGGTATAATAGTAATCGACGAGTTGACACTACAAGAAATGCGGGTTTAGGCGGCATTTTTTTTAGTGACGTTTATAAATCCGCCGCTATAAGTAGTATATTGTGATGTTTTTAAAAAACGCCGCTAAAGAGTGAGTATTTGCGACGTTTTTTTAAAACATCGTTATAACCCAAAACAATAGCAACATTTCTTAAAACGCCGCAAAAAGTACAATTTTAGTGACTTTTTTGTATATAGCGACATTTTTGGAAAATGTCGCTATAGTTATTAAAGAACACCCAGCATGTAGTCCAGAAAATTTTGGGGAAACATACAGCAACATTTTTGGGGAACATATAGCGATGTTTTGAAAACGTTACTATATGTTTCCTCAAAATTTTTGTCCTTTTCCCACTCAAAATTTCATTGGGTGGGAAAGTTCCGACCACCCAACGTATAGTCCAAAAAATTTTGGGGAAACAAATAGCAACATTTTGGGGAACACATAGTGACATTTTAAAAACGTCGCTATATGTTTCCCCCAAATTTTTGTCCTTTTCCCACTCAAAATTTCACCGAGTGGGAAAATTCCCACCGTTTGTCCCTTTTTTTTTTTTTTTTTTTTTTTTTTTTTTTGCTTTCCCTACAAGTTTTTTCATTCCTTTTTCTTTCTTATCATTCCTTTTTTTTTTTTTTTTTTGTTCTCTTAGACAAACTTCCCTTCCCCCTTCTATAATCTCCCTCCCCCCTTCCCCACCCTTATCGCTTCTTCACACTTAGCCATCGCCAGCCATTGCCGCCACCCTTGCCACCGCCAAACTCCTCTCCTATGCTTGGCCCCGGTCATCTCAAGGAGATGAACAAGGCTAGGGACAGCGCCGAATCAGGCCTAGCCAGTGCCCACAAAGTGATTGAAAGTCGGATAAAGTGCCTACTTGAAATCAAGATCACCAAGATTGCTAAGGAGCAAATCGTTGATCTAAAGAAGAAGTCGGCTGAGGTAGAGGAAGCCAAAAATGTTGCGGAGTGGGCCAGGGATGTTGCGGAGTGGGCCAGGGACGAAGCTCTAAGGGCTAAGACGGAGGTTGAATTTGCCGGGACGGAGGCCGAGACCTCCAAGGAGAAAGCCAAGGAGGAGGCTTACGACTCGGGGGTGGCCGAGACCCGTGCCATTCTTAAGGCTCAAATCCCTAGAGTATGCAGGCTCTACTGCTCCCAGGTCTGGAATGAAGCCCTCAAACACGCTGGGGTTGAGGCTTCATCCGATCTGTGGAAAGTGGAGAAGGTTACTACCCCGCAACCATCCGTGAGACCACCTCTGCTAGCTCCGAGGCTGTGAGGGCTCCAAAAGAGTCTGAGACTACCGAGCCTGAAGTCGCTCTTGCTATATCCATTCTTGACGAGGCAGCCAAGGGTCCTAAGGCCAATCCCGCTCGACTTCCCAAGGAAGGGGCCAAAATGAAGTTGAAGAAGTAGGGGACTCGGCCAGCTTTTGTATCAGCTCTTAATTTAGTTTTAGTTTTAGTTTTTTTTTTTTTTTAGTTAGTGCTTTTTTTGTTTTAAGGACCTCGAAATTGCTGTAATTAAAATTTTTTTACCACACGTGTTTATTGTTATTACTACTATTGTTATTATTGTGAACCTTGTGCCTTGTAAATTGGTTATTCTAAGCGGCTTTACAATCCCAATTATCAAAAAATTGAAATAAGCAATTAGTAATAAAACGTTACCATTCGTCCATGAATCACTTGACACGAGGTATGAGGGAAGATGGACTTTAATTTGAAAGAAATGATTCTACCAATTTAAAATTTAAACTCTATATACACACTATTGTCATTAGGTGTATGTATCGTAATTGAAATTTAAACTTTAAGTTCTAACTCACCGGCATTAAGGGGACACTTAGTTTGTGTCTTCCCACATTCTTAAGAGGTAAGGGCCGAGCCTATGATCCGAGGTATTGAGCGCACTTAGGCCATATCCACAACTTTTACGAATCTAGGAGTAGCTAGTTTCCCCATAGAGTTGAGTCCGAGGACCATGCAAGACCTTGGTCCTGTCTAGTACTTAGGCTTTTCCTTGAAGTAACTAGTTTCGCCAAAGGTTTGAGTCCGAGGACTATGCAAGACCTTGGTTTTGTCTAGTACTTACGCTTTTCCTTGAAGTAACTAGTTTCCCCATAGGTTTGAGTCCGAGGACCATGCAAGACCTTGATTTTGTCTAGTACTTAGATGGTTGCCGGAATGTAAGACATATAATCATGATAGACTTAAAATTTGAACTAGAGAAATGCTTCTATTAATAATAATACCTTCTCAAGTTATTTACATTCCATGGATAAGGTACAACTTTTTCATCTAAGTCTTCTAGGTAGTATGATCCTATTCCTGCTCATCAAGTAATTCGGTATGGTTCTTCCCAATTAGGTCCAAGCTTTCCCAGGGAAGGATTCTTGGCAGCACCCACAACTTTTCTCAATACTAAGTCTCCTGGTGCTAGCGGTCTAAGCTTCACGTTGGCATCATATCCCTGTTTGAGCTTCTGGTGGTAATAAGCCAACTGGATCATTGCCTTTTCTCTTCATTCGTCAATCGGATCTAGGTTCTTCCCCAGTGGTTCGTCGTTATTATCCGGGGTGAAGGAGCTCATTCTCAACGTTGGAAAGTTTGCCTCTAGAGGGATAACAGCCTCGGCCCCATAGATCATGGCAAAAGGTGTCTCCCCTGTTGACCACCGTGGTGTAGTCCGATAAGTCCATAAGATGTGCGGCAGCTCTTCCACCCATCTTCCCTTAGCGCCATCCATTCTCTTCTTAAGCCCATTAACTATGACCTTGTTGACAGCCTCGGCTTGCCCATTTCCTTGAGGATAAGCTGGAGTTGAGTACCATTAGCGATCCCGACTTTGCGCAAAGAATATCTTTTAAAGGCCTTCTTGTCAAACTAGAGTCTCTCGTCTGAAATGAGGGTGCGAGGGACCCCGAATCATGTAACAATATTTCTCCGGATGAATTTCTTAACATCCACATCCCCGATATTGGCCAGGGGCTCGGCTTTGACCCATTTGAGGATCCCCGCCTACTGATGAATATTTGGGGTGAACCTTTGGCACCGATCACACTTTTTAACATATTCCAAGGCTTCCTTCGCATCCCCGGCCACCAATATCCCCGGCATTGGCTCGGTCGCGAGAGATCTTCCTCTTGTGTGACTCCTGCAGATCCCTTCGTGCAGCTCTTCAAGCGATAGTTCGATGCCTAGGGTGGACACATAGTAAATATGGCCAGGAATATGAGCGTTTACACAATTTGTGGTCCTCGGACAATTAGAACAGAGGAGCTTTTCTTCGTATTTTTTCAGCCTCCGACTTTTCCTTGAGCAAGATGTCATCTTTGAGGAACCTCACCATAGGATCCATCCAACTAGGGCCCACTCTAGCCACATGAACGTGGACTATGCCTTTGGATACTTCGTTCACCCTATCTAGATGCTCGACAAGAATAATTCGAGGTAGACCCCCCGCCAAGGAGGTGGCAAGCATGGCCAGTGAATCTGCATGAGTGTTTCCACTTCTGGAGACGTGCAACAAGCTCAAAAGATTGAAACTGATCAAACATTTGATCTGGCTTAAGTACTCTTGCATTCTTGCGTCTCTGGCCTCTAAATCTCCCCTATGAGTAACCATGTAGCCCAAAAACTTGCCTGATCCCACGCCAAATGAGCATTTGGAACCATTCAGGCGCAGCTTATGCTTCCTCAAGACGCCAAAGGTGTTGCTGAGTTCCCCTAAATGCTTGGACACCACTTTACACTTCACCACCATGCCATCAACATAGATTTCGATGCTCTTGCCCAACTGTGGCTCGAACATTCTTGTCATCATCCTTTGATAAGTGGATCCTGCGTTCTTCGGACCGAACAACATTACCTTGTAGTGGTAGTTCCCGGTTGGTGTCACGAAGGCTGTTTTCTCCTAATCCTCCAACGCTAGTGGTATTTGATGATAGTCTTGAAAGGCATCTAAAAAGCTCATCTCGAGGATGGCTCGCTATCGCATCCACTAGATGATCTATCCGAGGCATAGGGAACGGGTTTTTTGGGCACGCTTTATTTAGGTCCATGAAGTCCACACAAACCCGCCATTTCTCACTTTTCTTCTTGACCAACACAGTGTTGGCCAACCGTTCGGGGTAAAAGACCTCTTTGATAGCCCTGGCACACTTAAGCTTCGCCACTTCATCCCTAATCGCATCGGCATGCTCTCTTGACGAGTGACGGGGTGGTTGCTTCTTGGGAGTGATGGTCGGGTTGACATTGAGGTGATGACAGATGAAGGTCGGGTCAATCTCGAGGGCCTCGTAGGCATCCCATGCAAATACATCAATATTTCTTTTAAGAAACTTATCCAACTCCTCCTTCTCCTGAAGAGGCAGCTAAGCCCCTACCCGAAAGAATTTCTCCAGATCGCCGCCAATAACCATCTCTTCTAAATCTTCTCATTTTGCCTCCTCGGCGCTTGTGTCGGGGGTGAAACCGGGGCCCTTGATTGCTATAAATTCTTCTCGGCGAGGTCGAGGATTCCACATCGAGTCGATGTGAGATGGCCGCTACCACACATTGCCTCGCCATGGGTTGGCAATCACAAATTTCGAGAACTTGGTCCCCTGACGGGAATTTCACCTTCTGATGCAATGAGGAAGCAATAGCCCTTAAGGTATAGAGCCAGGGCCTGCCGATAATGGTTGTATAGGGGGAGTAGGTGTCCACCATGATGAAGTTCACCTCCACTATCTCTCGGGCGGTCTGAATGGGTAGCCTAATCATGCCCTTTGGAATGACAAGCTTCTCGTCAAAGCTCATTAGAGGAGAGTTATAGGGCATCAAATCTTCTAGTTTTAACCCCAGCCCCTTGTAGAGGTCGGGGTACATAACCTCGGCCGCACTACCGCTATTCACCATCACTCTTTTCACGTCGTAGTCCCCTATTCTGAGAGTGATCAATAGTGCATCGTCGTGGGGTTGGATGGTTTCGATCTTGTCCTCCTCTCAAAAACTCAAGACGGGATGAAAGTTCATTCTAGCCCTCTTTGGCCCTGGCCGGGACTCCTCGGCAAGCAATTGAGCCACCGATAACACTTCTGCAGGGCACGTGCCTATTCTTCCTGGTGCGGCCACAATTACGTTGATCATCCCTACGGGTGGCCTTAGGGCAGCATCCCTCCTAGCTTCTTAATGGCCTTGATGACCACCGGAATGATGCAAAAGGTACTTGAGCTTTCCTTTTGGACCAAATGGTCCAGGTAGTTCCAAAGGTTCTTGCAGTTCTCCATGGTATGTCCATGGTCTTGGTGGTATTGGCAATAAAAGTTCTGATCGCGTCTCGAGGGTTCTCCCGCCATCTTATTCGGCCACCTAAAGTATGGCTCATTCTTGATTTTCTCCAACACCTAATGTATTGGTTCTCGAAATACGGTATTGATAGTCTATGTGTTGGTTGTTCCGGGTTGCCCTACGAAGTCTCTCCTCGGGCGGTTGATGTTAAACCGGTCCGACCTGAAATCCCTCCTCTCCCGAGAGGTAACCTTTTCTTTTCCTCTACCCCGTAACTAGTCTTCCTCCACTCGCTTATACTTATCGATCCGATCCATCGGTTGGCACATACTGGTGGCGGGCTTGCTAGTCAGAGACTTCCTCGGGCCATGATCGGCCGGGAGACTATTTTTGAAGGTGATAATGGCGATGTCGTCAAAATTGTCTTCCATTTCATTGTACGTCTCCTAATATCTGTCCGAGTAGGCCTTTAGGGTTTCTCCATCATGTATGGATAGCGATAACAAAGCACTCAAAGGTCAAGGAGCTCAGCGGTTCGAACGCGGCGAGCCAAAAGCTTGGGTCAGCTGCCTATACGAATCTATGGAATTCGTCTTTAGACCATTAAACCACCTCATTGCCACTAGTCCCAAGTTGGATGGGAAAACCTTGCACATTAGCGCCTCGTTTTTAGAATGGACAGCCATCCTTTGGTTGAACTGGCTCACATGCTCTACAAGGTTTATTTTGCCATTGTAAATGGCAAAGGTTGGCTACTGGAACCGTCAAGGAAGTATGACCCCTTCTATGTGATGCGTGAAAGGTGACTTGGAGAGTTGGTCCATTGCCCCGCTTATGGCATCGTTTCCCAAGCCCCTAGGAGATGGGCTTATATGCCTATGCCTTCGGTAGTTCTCTTCTTCATGAGAAAAGGTCTCACTTGGGGGAGTCCTCGATCTTCGTCTATAGTCATCGTCACTTTCATCGTCACTTTCATCGTCGGAGGACATGTCAAGCCTAGAACGAGATTGCCTTTGCTATGCATGGTGCAGCTTTCTCTTCAAATCGTCTATTTCTCGCTACATGGCCTGCCTATCGCTTCGCTTTCTAAGACATATTGCTCCTAACTTCTTTTGGTCACGGGGCTCGGTTGTTATTGTCTCTAAAGCACGTGACTGCCCAGGCGAGAGTAGCTCTTGTTGGTTTGAGTGGTGTTTACGCTTCCCTCTCGAAACCTTCCATTCTCTTCATTTCGATCACGTTCGGGGTTAGGAAAGTTACCCTGTTGTTGGGATTTGGCTGGTTCGAGCCGATGGGAGCCTGCTTGATGAGGGCCTGACCCTACCATGCCTGATTGTTATCCTTACTAACACACAAGTTCTCCCCACAGACGGCGTCAATTGTAGGGACTGGGTTCGAGCACTTCTCTTGTTGGATGAAAGGTCTCAAGCCCAACTAGCCCAAGACAATAAATTTGTAGAGAATGAGTTTAAGAACTAGGTCTTAGTACAAACCACAACTACTAGACACAGTTATATATGAGTTGAGTAACAAGGATATGGGTTAAAGCATGAAATTTTGTCCTCGGGCGTTTCGTCCGAGGAACTTAGTATTATTCCTCTTCTTCCTGAAGTACTAGGTTACAGAGGTTTCCAAGATCATGCAGATTGCTATAGTTTTCTCCTTTTTCTCTCCTCCTGCTCTCACTTCCGCGATCCCCCATTCTTTGAGGGTCTCTCACATTATATACTTCTTTCCAATCGATCTTGACCCTCTACCTGTTGATCATGCAGCCCATTACTAGAGTGCTCGTCCCATCACCCACCTTCCCAAACCCTCTGTGAGTTGCGGTAACCAAGGCTGCACTGTTCAGGGGTCATTTCCTCATTAATGCGGCCAGAACATTAGTTGGGTGCATTCAATGCGGAGGTGACAGTTTCTCCTTGGATTGCTCCTGCACCATTTGCCCATAGGTATCCTCCTGTACTTGTCCTTCTCCTGGGGCGCTTTGGGAGGCTGCCTTTGTCGGCGTGCTGTTCTTTCCTCCTGGGATTTGGGATGCCAAGAGCGGGATCGTCCTTGGCAACATTTCTAGGCCATTTGGGCTTTCTTTGTTCGCCCTCGGCCATTTCTCCCTCCTCGGCGTGGATCTTGGGCTCGGTGTAAAGTGGGCCGGGGTTGTCAAATTCTTTGGCCCAACAATGAGAATTATAATTCAAATTGTGGAAAAGGAAAAAAAGAAATTATACTACTATTTAAAGGGCTTCCCCTGTTTGGACCAAATTTTCTTTTGGTTCCAAAATACCTTATTTTCTAAGTTTAAGTAGTGATAAAACTAATAATAGTTTGGTAAAAGTACATATCTAACTTGCACTAAAACATTGCCTACAAAATAGGAATACTCTTCCACCAACCCAATTCTTCAAAGTAACTATACATTTATTGTTTTTTTTTTTAATAAAAATAAGTTAAACAACCCACGTTGCTCTGCTTTTTTTTAAAAAAAAAAAAAAAAAAAAAGAAAAAGAAAACACCCCATGTTGATCCAAAAAAAAACTAATAGTTATCAAATTGCTCTTCTATTTATTTATTATTATTATTTTTTAATTATTTTTTGTAAAAGTTAATAAATGAAATTGCCCATGGATTTACTACCTCTCTTTTTGGGTTCTTTTAGACCCATTTGCTTTCCTTAAGGCCCATTCATTTGCTTTATGGGCCTATAATCCATTGTTCCTACCATTCGGTTTTAATGAATTTTTTCTTCTATCCTTTCTCTACCCGTATTGTTGGGCCTCTTCCTCCTGTTGGGTTTCCAAAAGAAAACAAGCATTAACATTTAGCCCCCCGAGCATATGAAATGCTCCTACGGTTCATATGCGAACAAAAGACTTTCCTATCCCTTCCGACTTTCCTTCTTCTTTCCTTTTGCAGGCTTTTTTGAATAGTGGACCCCAACTTGTTTTTTTTTTTTTCTTCTTCTTCTTGCCATGAACAGTGTTGTCCCTTCGAATTTCCCGTTTAGCGCTTATTCTAAAACATAGCCTTCGTTTCATTAATTCCATCCCTTATTCGATGGTCGACCCATCGCATCCTTTCGTGTCGCCTTTAATGATGTTGGTACTTAAGAGAAATTCCCTTCACATTCTAAATGCAAACACTTTCTCCTTTTCCTTTTCTTCACCGTGTTCTCTCTCTCGATTACATCGTCATCCATTCACTCTGATCAACCATCACACCATGACGCTGGTGGAATGCCGAAGCTCTTCTCGCTATAAGGGAAAATAGGTTGTCTCTAATGATCTTGCCATGTGAGATGTAGAAGAAGAGGCCACTTATTTCGAATCAGACCATTCCGATGAAGAGGAAGCACAGCGCGATCCCGATAGTGAATGCGCTCCACTTATTGACCCTTGGTATGATACCCACGCCTATTTTCCAAAAGTTCCCGGTGAGTACACGCCGCCGCCACTAGGCCATGTATGGCTTACCCTTTGCCGTCATAATACGAATGTGTCTTGGGCTCCATTGTCTTCTTCGATTCCAGATCTCACTATCTGCCAAGGTACTTCATTCCTCGTGCCCATTCTCTTCGAGTTCGGATCGGGTACCGCTTTGGGTTGGAAGGAATGGGTGGATAAGGAGTTGTCCGATATGGGTTTTAAGGGGTTGCTACAGCGAGCCGATGTATTAAAGGCCATTATTTCATCTCGTTGCTTGTCTAACAGTAGGGGCCTCTTCAATCTTCGCCATTTGGTCCGCCAATGGTGTACCACCACTCACACTTTCTTTCTCTCTTGCGGTGAGATCACCGTGACCTTGGAAGATGTGTCAAGCCGCTTGCTTTTGCCCATCCTTGGTGATGTTGGCCCCGACTCCTTGGAGCTTTCTTGAGAATAAGAAGTCGTGGAGGCCGAGTTGAAGAAGAGGATGAATGGCAACGCGAAGTTGTCATATTGGGTTGGTTCTTCCTCTAAGATTTTCGTTGCTGCTCGTCGTGCGACCTTCGTCACCTTCTAGCTTTGTAAGTTTATCTTTGGCTCTCATCCCCACTATGCTATGAAGCCTTCGTATTTTCGGCTAGCCATTAAGATATCTGTTGGGGTAAGTCTGCTGTTTGCACCCATGTTCTCGTGACATTTGTATGTTCGATTGGATATCCTGTGGAGTGATGAGGATTAGGCGGGTTCTTGCCACATAGTTACTACCTCTGTGCTAGGCATTTGGCAAAGTGTAGGCCTGTCCGCTTTGCCAAGGAGAAATACCAGTCGTGCTCGAGAGTTATTACCGATTTGAGTTTGACTTTCCATTGGCTTTTCATTGGGTTGGTTTGAAGCCGATTGGTCATCCTACTCTTTGAGTTTTTGATAAAGGAGTTAGGTTTTCTTGGAGAGCATATAGGAACTTAGGTACAAGTTACACATGTGCTTATTCTGTTATGGGCCTATTTATTGATACTTCTGGGACCACTACCCCGTTGACCGGTTTCGAGGAGAGGGGTATTACTTATTTGATGACCACTAATCTTTGGGTGGTTACCTTATCTGGGTTGATGAGGGTGTTAGGTTTGTGCACTATCCTACTAACAGGGTGAGGAGATAGTTTGGGCTAGATCAAGATATTTGTGATGATCTTTCTTCCATTATGGAGTCTCCTACTTATGTTTGGCCATTCCTACGACACACCGCCTTCAAGTTTTGGAGTAAGCATTTTATTGCGGTCACTATTCCGGGTTCACAAAGAGAGGGTATTTGTATCCCCGCCTTGCACAGACATCGGGCAGGTTGTGATGACTTCATTTGAGAAGGAGTTGATGGGCAGCCGTGGGTTTTCCCTTATTCCTCCCGACGAACTTAGTGTAGTTATTTCTGCCAACCCAAAGCTGCTTCTACCCTCTAAATTTATGTTTATGTATACTAGAAAGCAGAATTGGTCTGCCATATTTGAGTGGATTAAGGAGAAGAGAGGGTGGTTTTGGCATGCCGATGACTATCCCACAGGATGGGAGAAGAAAGTAAAGGTAACAAACATTTCTCGTGCCTGCACCCATAAGTAACATAGTTTTAGAGAGCTCTCCTCCTCCCTTCGCCCATGCTCGTTCTAGCAGGCACCCTCTTCGCCAAAGAAATCTGGGCCTACTGCTCCGCAGCCATCTGCCGATGCTCCTTCTTCTAGCAAGACTCGAGGCAGCAAGAAAAAGACATCCCTTCCCCCTGCATCCACTACGACCGAGAGGAGAGTATGTTATCTCTAATTTTGCTTCTTCCGCATTATTTTTCTTATAGGGCTTTTCTGTGGCTAACCCCATTAGTTGACTCATCTCTCCATTCTTGTCTTCTGCTTCTCTTTTGCAGTCTAAGCACAATGAGGATGTGCCTACCACCCGTCCCATATTGCTTGATGAGCTCAAGTTTGAGGTATCTCTCTGTCCCTCTTTTTTTTCTTTTGCACACATTTCTTTGTCTTGTGTTATCAACAATTATGCATTCCTCTCTTCCTCATTCTTCTTCCTTTTTTTTTTTTTTTTTCCCTTGCTAAGCCCGAGCTTATCTCCATATATCACCCCACGGTTGAGGAGATTTTTGCTTTCATAGGCACACCCATGGAAGGTTTTTTTGATGTGGCTGATGTAGTGTTTGAGACCATGGCTCCCGCCACACTTGCCGCCGCACAAGGAGTTCCTGTTGAGGCTCCTACCCCTTCCATTGAGCTGGTACCCATAGATAAGGGTACTCATACAGAAAGAGTTAGTGAGACCGCTCTCATTCCCGCCGAGACACTTACTCCCTAAGAGGGGGCCATTCCTCTTGTTACCGTTCGCACCAAGGTTGCCTATCATGCCACACCTCTCATTATCTCTACCAATGATCCTTTCACGACTCTATCTTAGACTGTGAAGGATGGCTCTTCTTTGGTGGTTACCCCTTTTTCCATCCCTAGCTCTGCTATGCGTGGGCCTGATGCAAACTTGTCATTTGAAGATTCTGAGAAGGCTTTTGAGGATCCTAATGACGAACCCACCATGAAGAAGCGGGTTTTAGATTCTAATAAGGAGGAGGGTGGTGACCATGAGGTCGAGTTCATGGGTACGTATCTCCCTTATTTTATTAAGTTCCCTTCTTTCTTTCTCTCTTTATATATATATATATATATATATATTGCCCGCATTTTTCTTCTTCTCTTGACATATGTATATATTTGTATAACCTTTTGATGCAGTCTCCTTTCACTTTACACATCTGTTCCTTTGATTGCAAAGACTTTTGAGGAGCCGTGTTGTAGCAAACACAAAGATGCCCACAGTCACTTCTTCTACCATACCTGTAACACCCGTTTCTGACATACCTACAGTATCAGTTTCTGCTATTCCCACAACTCCGATCTCTGTTATTTCCACAGCCCCTATTCTCATGGGTTCTAGTGTGTTTCTTTTTTCCCATCTCCTTCTTCATCAAATTTTTTTTTTTTTTGGTGAATTCATCCTTCTTACCTCATGGTCTCTCACACCACGCTTCATGTTTCTTGTTAGGTTCACTCCCTACTACCCCTACTTAGTTTGAGGTGGGCGGCGGTTTTACCACGCCTACGGTCCCTGTAAGTGAGGCCGCAACCTTTTTTACTTGTTTTAATCAGCTTGAGGTCAACGACCTTGATCCTGTAGACTTACGGGGTTTCGGGGCTCACTATGTAGACTTCCTTGGCTTTAGAGTTCCCAAGGATTGTGCTTCTCACTTGGAGGCAATCTATAGCGGCCGTGGTGACTTCATGCAAGGATTCCGCCTAGGTTGTTCTGCTAGGGAGCACTTTCTCAAGCTACTAAGGAGCATGATGAATGACATTGAGCATAATTTTGTTGACATTATTTCTATCGAGAGGATCCTTCAAAGGAGGGTCTGCGATACAGGAGCTTGTCGGTGTGGGTTTTGCTGTGGATTTCATCTTGGACCATTTACGTGAGATTGCTTAAGCCTTCTTCATAAAGAACGTTTAGCCTGCTGTTGATGCCATTGATGCACGCATTGAGACTCTGAGGAAGGAGGTGGTAGACTTGGAAGGTCGTCGTGAGTGCCTTCTTTCTAGCATTGGTGGATCCAGCCGCTTCGGAGATCAGCCTTTTATTTCTAGGCTTCGTTGATGATGATGCAGTTCCCATTTTATTACTATTTTTCTTATTCCCCTATCTATTACACTTTATATTTCCTATAGCACTTATTTGGCAAGTTTGATGTGACTGCCACAATTTGGGTTTGTAACTATGATGCTACACTTTGTTACTTTTTATTTTATTTTGCTATTGCTATGACATAGAATGCTTCTATAATACTTTGTACCTTTTCATTACATACTGATAAAAGCATGCAACAATTTAGTCTTATGACATAGTCACTTGAAAAAAAGCAAACATAAAAATAAAAAGGGGTAATCACATAACTTTTTCTCTTAAGCATAATAATGTTTCAACCATCGGCCATTGATGGGATCAACCAGATCTTTTCCATCCATTTGGGCTAAACAAGAATATCCACTTACATGTGCTTCTCTTATCACAAGGGGTCCCTCCCATTTTGGTGAAAACTTAGATGGTCCTACCATACCTTGCCCGACGTGGTCCGCTACCTTTAACATGAGCTATCCTTCTGTGAACACCCTTTCTTGAGCCTCTTCTCTTCTTTCATCAAGTCCTTCTAGATCCTCATATCTTTCTGTCGTGAAGGCTTCCTTCCCCTTTCCATTCTCCCGCATTTGAATAACTCTTAAAGAGGGAGTCATCACTTCTGTCGGACTCTGTCCCATAGACCAAGGAAAAGGGTGAAAAACTTGTGGGTGACAGTGGTGAATTTCTGTCAGCCCAAAGGGTATCCGGCGGATGTGTCGCCCATCCTCTTGTGTACTCTTGGCTCATCTTGCTGATGATCTTTATGAGATTCTTGTTGGTCGCCTCTACCTACCCGTTCCCTTGGGGGTAATAAGGTGACGATCGGTGGTGCTTGACTTGGTAGAACACTAGCATTTTTCTTACATCACTATTAACAAAGGGTGTACCATTGTCACCGATAATTCTATGGGGTACCCCAAACCTAACAATTATGTTCTCCTTGATGAAGTTTGCCACCGCTCCTCCTGTGGCTTTACGGAGTGGCACCGCCTCTGCCTATTTGGTAAAGTACTCCATAGCTACCAAGATCCATATGTATCCGTGCGATGGCAGGTTGACTGGTCCCACCAAGTCAAGCCCCCAGTGTGAAAGGGCCATGGGGTGACCATGTTGTGTAAGTTCTATGGATGAGTGTGAATCAAGTTGGCTTGTACTTGGCAACTGTGGCATCTTTTCACAAGTTTTGCTGTGTCTTTTTTCATGGTGGGCTAGTAATAGCCCATTTATGGTAGGCAATGGTATAACTTTTTCTTCCCCCCTGTGCTATCCACACTCTCCTACGTGCATTTCCTTCATCATCTCTCTTTCTTCCTTGGGACCCAAACACCGTAATGGGTCCCCATCATATCCTTTCTTGAAAAAGACTTCATTATGTAAAAATAACATGTTGCCGACCTCTTGAGCTTGTATCTTTCACTCGTGCCTTTGTGGCAAGATACCTTCATCAAGTACTACATGAATGGACTTCTCCGGTCTTCGTTGACGAATATTGCATAACTTTCTTCTCTATCTCACTTGCAAGTTGGCGGTCCCGCATCGAGTTTGGACTTGATCCACATCCTTACCCATACTTGGCCAATAGAAACCTGCCCTCAAAGTCTGCGGTAAAGATTGAATTCTCTACAAGATTCACATGTCTTATCATGAACTTCATTCAATTTTCTTCTTGCCTCCTCTTGCCCCACTCATCTAGACAGGACCCCACCTGGCATTTTGCGGTACAACTCTCCTTTTACCAAGGCATAGTTTTTCAACACTTTCAAATCAGTTGTGCCTTCTTCCTTTACGAAAGCCTCCTTTATAGGGATCCTCTAGTCTCCTTCATGTTGTTCCTTTTGGAATCTTTCCTTTAGCAATTTAATGTATTCTCTCCTCTTGCTGACTTCTATCCTGGCGCTATCTCCTTCGAAGATTATTTGCGAGCCTAACATGGCCAGCATATCTGCGAATCGATTCTTGTTCCTTGGAGCATGCTCTATGTCAAAGGTTAAAAACTTATCCTTCATCTTTTGAACTATTGTTCTATACGGGGCTAACCTAGGTTCCTTTATGGAGAAGCTCCCTTTAGTCCGGCAAACAACTAGGTTCGAATCACCCACCACTTTTAAATGCTTGATCCACATTTCAAGGGTCGTAGCTAATCCGGTGAGATAGGCCTCATATTCTGCAGTATTGTTTGAACATGGGAATTCTAACTTGAATAAGAGTGTAACAACCTTATCTTCCTCATGGTACGTAACTATCCCTATGCCTTCTGATTAGGTGGTAGAAGACCTATCAAATTTCATTACCCACTACTCTCTAACTTCTTCTGCCATGGCCACTTCTCCTGGGACCTCATCATCTAGCGAAAATTCTTATTCTCTTGGGAATTATGCCAGCAAGTCTGCTATAGCTTGGCTCTTTACTACCTTGGGTGTTCCCACTTTCAGGTCGTATTGTGATAGTTGTAGTAACCACTGGGATATTCTCACAAAAAGAATCGGTTGTTGCAACAAAGATTTGATTAAGTGAGACTTAGTCATCAGCCACACCTCGTAGGCCAGGAAATAATGGTGTAGTCTTTGTGTAGTCATGCAACAAAAATTTGTTTTATTATTATCTCAAATAATGATAACATGAATATTCGGACATTATCATATAGTCCATGAGATGCATAGTATGTGATTTACGTGAAAAGTCACAAAAGATATAAATCACAAGTTCTTTGTAAACTTAGAATTATAGTTCATAGTCGGTGATGAAATTGGGCATTTCATCTGCAAAGACTATAACATATCAACTAAGATGATTTGTCTTGATCATGGAAGTGGAGACTTCTAGTTAATATGTTGATATGTTTTAAAAGTTAAGACATATTGAATCGAACCGCTATGAGACTTATTATTCTCCTAATGACTGTCAAATGAATAATAAATCTCACGACTTATATTTACATGAACTCTTAATTCTAAAAGAATAATGAACCTGATCATGAAGTGTAGGTTGCTTTGATATATCATGAGTGAGATCTAAAGTAACGGTCAAAAACTTAGTATGTTGGGCAGCCACATTTAGTGTTGATGGAATATATATTCTCAAGATGGAATTCATAGTCTCTTAACAAAGATATAAAATATTCCCTTGAGATAAGTTTAATGGGTACGGTTATTCGTAGTGTTAGGCCTAACCACTTTAGTAAGAAATTACTAAAGTATATATTTATAGAATTGGATTTCATAAATATATGATGAATAACTGAAAATGATTAAATCGGGTACTCAAGGATTAAGATATAGTAATCTACAAAGTAGCAGTCTTCATTCATGACTTTGTATTACTACGAATATTTTATAAAGGGGTTGCATGTACAATAAAGTCTTGGAATGTAATTTATTTATAAGGCCTAGAGTGCAATTATATTAATATAATGGTATTAAATATAATTAATGGTAACTTTCCAAGAGTTGATAGAAAAGCCCTCTCATTGGAGCTAGTGTCTTATTTGTTCTCTTTTGGTCCCACTCCAAGCCACATACTAAAGCCCAATTGAAAAGACCTAAAAGGCCAGCCCAATTAGATAATCGATTTGTAAGGGGAGAAACATACAGATTTTTTGGAACATACATGAAATGGTGTATGTGAGTGTTGGACACTCTTTCATTCTCCTTTGAAAAAACTCATAAAAACTGATTGAGAGACCACACTTCTTGGGCATTAGTGGAATTGGAGTGAAGATTAAAGGTGTTCTCAAGAACTTTCGATCTTTGGTTTTGAATTTCACCACACCAAGGTACACTCTCTTGTTCTTATATTCTGAAACTTACGTAGAACATGTTATCAATTTCGAATGAAGTAGATCCGTTAATTTTTCGCTGCGTACATGCATATTTCCATCAGATTTGGGCCATGATTAATTTGGTAGGTTAAACATTATTTGTTTGTGGCCACTTTGGATTTGTTTGGTGGAGGTGTGTGCTGGCTTGAGTATAGAGTTAGGACATATGTGATTTACTTGTTAAGAAGATATGTCACTATTTTATGTAATTGGCTAATCCTTTGACAAAACGCACTTTACTTGTATTTAGGTAGATCTAGGATGTGTTTAATGCTTCAAGAAACCTTGTTTCAAGTTCAAGTGTTAAAGTCATGCAAGTCTATACAAGATTCAAGTGCAGAAAGTGTTGTTCATTAAAACTTGATAGCTAGCCATCTATTGAGACTCAAGAGCTGTTCAAGCCCATGGCTCGACAGTAGCTCAACAGATAGGCATCTGTCGAGATTTATGAAAAACAGAGTTTCAATTCTGTTTTGGCTCTAATCCGTGATTATGTGTTTGAGCTTTCTTTTCTCACAACCCTAGACATATAAAAGGATTATTTCAAGGGTCGTCAAAGGTAACACAAGTTGCACAAGTGTTGAGCAAAGTTTGTTCAAGCAAATTGTGACCGGAGACAAAATTTGCCCTAGTTTATCTTTCTTGTGAAGAAGCTGCTGTGTTTGTACACTGTAGGGTTTTGTGACCAAGGAGCTTCTCGATCTTCATCGTGTGATGAACTCAAGAACTTTGCAGCCAACATCCTTCTCTAGTTGGTGATTGAAGTCGCGTACTAGGATCCATGCAATTAGTTAGTCACTTACTGGGAGCCGTGCATTACAAGGAGAGATTATCACTACAGAACAATTCCAAGTGGGTATTAGGGTAAGGGTTCAACTGTAAGTTGGTATAAGGTACTGGGATTCCTTTATTTGTAACTGCTTGTTGTGATAATAGTGGATTCTCGGGAGTGGTGACCTTAAAATCATCCGGTGGGGTTTTTGCCGTGTAGGTTTTCCCCATTCCTAAACAAATCACCGTGTTAATTTATTTTTCGCTGCATACTTAGTTTAATTGGTGATTTGTTTGTGCTACCTTGCGTTTGCATGTTAAGTTGATTAATTAATAAACTTGGCTAATTAATCAATTAATTCACCATAAGGGGTCAATTCGTTTTTGGCCTATCAAGTGGTATCAGAGCAGGCACACCCCCTAAGCGGGATAAGAAAGAAGCTAAAAACCCTAGGGCAAAGAAGGCTAACTCTTAAAAGCCAAAATAGAAGAAGCAACATCTCTGTCATCATCAGAGCAGCCGGTCATACTCGACCTAATTGCTATAAGTGGTTAGCCACTAAACAGAGCAATGGTATGATCGCATCGGGAAACCAAAATCAAATTTTATCCTATTTTGCTCCCTTTAGAGATCTTCTCAAAGCCCTCACGTTCTTTCCGAACTTGAACTACTTTAATTCTTCCCCCTCACCGCTAGATCAAGGATTTGCTAGACGAAAAGGTTCTTCCAAGGTGTGGAAGGAAAAGGGCTCCAAGTGATTCTGTCACTTTTTCTCTCTCTCCCCTTCTTGTTTTTGTTTTTGCATTACTTGTGTGTTTTGCTTTACTTTTTTGAGTCAATCTAGTTTTATGTTTTGTTTTGTTTAACATGTTTTTGTTTGTTTTCATTTTTGTTAATTTTTTTTCATCTAAAAAAAATTAAAAATAAAAAAATACAAAAATAGTGTGTGTTTTGTGTACATTGGTACTTGTGTACCTTGGATGGCCATTGAAATAAAGTTTTCTAAATTTTGTATCTATTGTAGCTTAGATGAGCATCTCTATGCACAACTAAGCAAGTGAGATTTGTGGCTCGTATTTGTGATAAGTAAGATTAAGTAATCTCTTATACTTAACACTCGTATCACTCTTTTTGCGGAGAAGGACTAGAAAATCTTAAGAGAAAGGCATAAATAGCCATCTCACCACTGTTTCCCGCCAATCACAAAATGACATTTGTCTGCTTCGGCATAGCAAAATTGAAATGTCAAATGCTTAACATCATTGGGTATTTCTTTTCTCTCTCTTATATGCCCATACATGATTTGCTTAAAAAGAAAAATATGCAAAGAAAAATAAAAAGCACAAAGAATCAAAATGCTTTATATATGATTGCAAGCATGTATTCTAGGAGATGTGGGAGTTATAGGATGTACCTCGAAGGTGATAGTCCCCATCAAACAGTTATGATTTTGTGTGAGTTAAAGTGATTTTCTCATATCTCAAATCGTCATAACATGTATACACTTATACAATCTTGTGATGTTTTTCACACACAACACGCAATATTCTTTGCTACTTTTGATACATGTTCAAGTACAATGTGGTTTGGCTATCATAAGGAATACATGTGTTAATGTATGCTCACTAAACTGTCTTGACTTATTTTTTAAATATAAAATTGGTTAGACTTGTTGTGTGTGTGTGTGTGTTTTTGGGATCTATATGCTTATCATTTTTATTGAGAGATGATTTTGAGAGTTCAAAATGTTAATTGAATCATTGGTTGAGTTGTATATTTGATTGCATTCATGTCTATGTTTTTCTCTTCTTGAAAAACTATTTTTAAGCAATCTCGATAGCTCCTCGACACCTTTCAATACCTGGCTTATCTATCGATTATTCAAGACCTCTCTTTGTTACTCGTGTTCGAGGTACGCACATATTTATCACACCGGATATTGTATCCGATGTGCTCCGTGTCTCGAGGGTAGAGCATCCTAACTACCTCGGTTGTGAGTGTTTAAGGACTGTGTCCAAAGACAAGCTTATTTCCACTTTTTGTGAGCGCCCTTCTGATTAAGGTGAGCGTCAATTCACTTCTTGTTCGGCCTTTGCTAAAGGCCCTCAGCTTTTGAACATGGTTTTGACTTTTGTTCTTCATCCCCTCTCTCATTGTAACTCTATTACAAAGCCACGTGCTTGATTTTTGCTTTCTTTGATAGAGCATCTCATTATAGATTTTCCCTCTCATTTCATTCTATCATAGATGTCTATAGGGATACGGCGTCCCGTGATAAGCTCATCTTTCCCTTCGCTATCACGAATCTTTTACACCATTCTTTTGCTCCCTTTCCCGTTTCCGACCACTTTCACATTATGTGTGCCATTGACACTGCTACCGTTAAACGAAGCGAGGCGTAGTTTCGTTCAAGGCGCCATTTTTCTGTTCCCTTTCCCGTTTTTGACCATTTTCACATTATGTGTGCCATTGACATCGCCACCGTTAAACAAAGCGAGGCGTCGTTTCGCTCGAGGTGCCATTTTTTTGTTCCCTTTCCCATTTTCGACCACTTTTACATTATGTGTGACATTGACGCCACTACCGTTAAACAGAGTGAGATGCGCTTTCGTTCAAGGCGATAGGCCAAAAAGGTATTCATCCCTTATGATTAAATTATTTGATTAATTATCCAAGTTTAATTAATTAATCAAATTAACATGCATATGCGTGGTAGTACAAAAAAATCACCAATAAACTAAGTATGCAACGGAAAATAAATTGACATGATGATTTGTTTACGAATGGGGAAAACCTACACGGTAAAAACCCCACCGGTGATTTTAAGGTCACCACTCCTGAAATTCCACTATTATCACAACAAGCGGTTACAAGTAAAGGAATTCCAGTACCTTATACCAACCTACAGTTGAACTTTTACCCCAATACCCAATTGGACTTGTTCTGTAGTGACAATTTGTCCTTTTGATGCACAACTCCCAAGTACGTGACCAACCAATTGTGCGAATCCTAGTACGTAACTTCAATCACTAACTAGAGAAGTTTGCTGGCTGTAAAGTTCTTGAGTTCATCCCAATGATGAAGATCAAGAAGATGCTTGGTCACAAAACCTTACGGTGCACAAACATAGCAACTTCTTCACAAGAACGATGAATTAGGGCAAAACTGTGTCTCCGGTCATAATTTGCTTGAACAAATTTTGCTCAACACTTGTGCAACTTGTGAACACTTTGACGGCCCTTAAAATAATCATTTTATATGTCTAGAGTTGTGAGAAAAGAAAGCTCAAACACATAAACACGGATTGGAGTCAAAACAGAACTGAAAATCTGTTTTTTCATAAACCTCGACATATACCCTATCTCATCAAGTTCTGTCGAGCCACGGGGTTGAATAGCTCTTTAAGCTCGATAGATGGCTAGCTATCGAGCTTTAATAATAGACACTTCTCGTTTTGAATCTTGGACAGACTTGCATGGCTTCAACACTTGATCTTGAAACAAAGTTTCTTGAAGTATTAAACACATCTTAGATCTACCAAAATACAAGTAAAGTGTGTTTTTTCAAAGTATTAGCCAATTATATAAATTAGTGACATATGTTCCTAACAAGTAAATCACATATGTCCTTAACAATCTCCCCCTTTGGCAATCCGTGACAAAATCACAACAAACAAATGAGATATGAGAGAAGTTATAAATCACTCAACTTATATTCACTTATTAAATACAAAAAAATCTATCCAAATACAAAAAAATCTATCCTAATACAAACTCTTGAAAAACTTTGCAAGAAGAGAGTTTATGGCAAGTAGACTTTGACAATCAGTATTTATGAAACACTTTAAACAAAACTCATCAAGACATCTTTGTGTGAAATAGAAATAGTAGATTGCATACAAGTAATAAGAACCATGTGTATAAAGAAAGAAAAGAAACAACACATGCAAGGATAGGTGAAAGAAACATACATCAACATATAAAGAAAATAAGTATAATGTATGTCAATAATGGTCACAAGACCCAAGGTACAAGAATAAATGTATCTAAAGTAGAGAAAAGAAAAAGATACAAGTAATCCTCACTACATCCCTCAAAATGCACTCTCCCCCTAACAAAAATCTCCTATGCTAACCCTCCCCCTAAGTATGACTACTCTCATAACCAAAACTACTCCCCTTTTTTGCCACGAGTGACAAAGGGTAAGAGTGTCAAGTGGACATCTCGTCATTATCGGGTGAGCTAGCATCACCATCATCCTCATCAACAAAATCAGCATCATCATCATCATCAACATCACTCTCATCCGCAGGGGCCACAAGAGTGGAAGGCATGGTATAACCACCCATCTCATCTTGATGTGGAGCAATGCATCTAACATGGGTGTTCACTTGACACAACTTATCACCGAGAGTGTCGAGGCAAGCATCCATGCACTCAAGCTGTGCCATGATGTCCTCTAGAGTCACTCCGCTCATAGAAGAGGAGGGAGCGGATGTGGATGGAGCAGAAGGAGTGGGAGGAGCTGTCATATCAAACCGCCTCAATCGAAACTACGCCTCGCTTCGTTTAACGGTAGCGTAGTCAATGGCACACATAATGGGGAAGTGGTCGGAAGAGGGAAAAGGAACAAAAAAATGGCATAGAATCCTCATGATAGCAGAAGGGAAAATGAGCTTATCACGGGTAGCCATATCCCTATACACATCTATAATAGAAAGAATAAAATGTGAAGGAAAATCTATAGTGAGATGCTCTAACAAAGAAAGCAAAAATCGAGTATGAGGCTCTGTAATGGAGTTATAGTGAGAGAGTGGGTGTAAAACAATAGTCATCACCATGTTCATGAATCTACGACCTTTAGCAAAGGCCTTACATGGTGTAAACCGATGATCACCCCAATCGGAAGGGCGCTCGTAAAACGCGGAAATCATCTTGTCTTTGGACACAGTCCTTAGATGCTCACAACCGGGGTAGTTAGGATGCTTTACCCATGGGACATGGAGCACATTGGATAACAACTCTGGTGTGACAACAATGCACGTACCTCGAATGCGAGTATGAAAGGGAGGTACTCAAGAATCAATTCCATGCATGTTAGAGTAAAACTCCTGAATCAACACGGAAGGACAAGTGACCGAGATGTCACACAGTGACTCCCAACCCCGATCGTGAATGACATCGAGTAGGTTAGTGTCGACGAAGTCCGCCAAAATAACTCGGCCTTCCGAATGAACACCTCGTCAAGAAAAGTTCTCCGAGAAGTCCTTTCGAGCGTCCTTATCATGGAACTAAATAGAAGAAGGGGTAGGATCGGAAGACGAAGTGGAGGCCCTAGAACGCAAAGGGTTCCGGGATAGAGCAGATTTACGTTTTGGTACCATTGACACACTAACGTAAACAAGAGAGTGAGGGGGAAGAAAGAAACACTCAAAAAAGCTCCAAACAGTTCAAATGTATAAAAATATACTAAATTTAAGATACGTATGCATGAAAATGCATGAGCATGTGACGTGCGAAGTAAAAAGCATCATGGGCTTAGCCCAATCCAAACCTACCAGCACACAAACAATTCATCATGTATAACACACAACTAAATGCATGAAAATACAGTTATAATGCACATGTAATGCAATGCATGAAGTTTTTAAGATTAAATCTTCAAAACCCATCCCAAAAATTGCACAAAGACCTCTTTGATTTTGAAAAATCCCAAAAACTTAGGTTTCAAAGAATGAAATGCATGAAAATGAGGGATTAGAGACTTACCAAGTGAAGAAAAACTTGATTAATCTCGAAAAATGCTTGAGGAAGAGGTTTAAGGGAGAGAGGAGAGTGTTTGAGAGGTGAACAGCCACGGACGGATCGAGAGAGATCGAGAAAATGAAGTCCGGATCACACAGAACCTATATATAGATCCTCAATAATTCTTGACAGATAAAGGTGTCGAGAGGTATCGAGATAGGTGTCAAGAAAATGTAATGTCGACGAGATGCAAATACGAGAGGTGTCGAGGAAGAATTCATCAGACACGATTAAAGAAGCTCGATCGATCGACTAGGTGTCGAGAAGCTATCGAGGGTCCAGGAACTTTCCCGATCGATCCACCACCGTGTGAGACAAATATCGAGATTGCAATAAGAAACAACTTAAGGTCTTGACAGAAAGGCCAGGTGTCGAGGAGGTGTCGAGATTGCTTAAAAACAGTTTTACAAAGAAGAGAAAAACATAGACATGAATGCAATCAAGTATGCAACTGATTTAGCTAGTGACTAAATAGTAGTGGCCATGGACTGCAGTTGCTGTTGAATGACATCGATGGCGGTGCTAGTGCACGATTTGGATGACTGGAGGCATTTCCACTCTTCTGGTGTTCTAAACTTGTGGCCATCGACCTAGTCCGAACCATGCTTCCTTTTTTCCCCGAAAGCGGGCGGTGAACACTTAGAAACTTTACTTACTTCCCCACAAATGGCACTAACTAATGATACACAAAAATCAGCAAGTTGAATGCTTTAGGCTACGATGACAGTTTGATGACCTAAAGAGAAAGAACGATCACAAGGGTGACTGGGTGAACCAACTAAGGACTCTCCGACGCTTAAGTCAATTTTCTCTCAAGAACATAAGGATAGTGAATTTGTGAATGGTAAAACGTACCTTGAGCCGATAGGGTCAGATCCTTTTTATAGAGAGTTCTTAGTGGGTCTACTTGTTTGAATCCACTACCATCATGGGAGATGTGTGTAGTTGGTGGAGAAAATGGAGTGGATTTCAGGGAATCCTCCCCATGTTTGGAAATGATAGATTGTGGTCTAATGGCTTGTTGTTTGTAGAGAAAATCCTCCAAAATTTGTTAAGTGTTATTTGGTCGTCTATGTCTTTGAGTGTCATGGACGACCAAGTCACTTTGGACGGTCTTGATGCTCGTGGATGGATCCTATTCATATCCATGATGCTTTGTTTGGGTTTCCTTTCCTCTAAAATAGTTTGGACATAGCTTGGTCATGGACGACCATCATGGATGAATGGTACTTAATTTAATCCACCATTATTTTTAGTTTATAATTTCCTTTAACAATTAACAAGCCTAACATTGATGAGATTCAATGTCATTAAAAAATTAAGAAAAATTAAAATTACTGTTAAAATTACTAGATGTGATCTACTATTATTTTTAATTAAATCCACAATATATTACCACATCAGAAAACACTCTTGAAGGCAGAAGCCGAAAAGAACCTTTCTGCTAACGGGGTCTTTCTTTTTTTTCTTCATCAACGACTGTTCTTTTTAACGTGCAGGTTTTTTTTTTTTTTTTTTTGAGTAGAATTTTAACATGCAGTTTGATAATTCAACAACGAATGGTTTTTTATTTTATTTTTTTTAACATGACTGTGTTTGTGTGTAATACTTCCTAATGAAAAGGGTTACGTGATAATAATTGTTTAGAGTTTAGAGATGTAAATAAGACGTTTTATACTAAATCCTTATAAAATTTAGTAACTTTTATGCATTTTCTGCGAAGGTATAGTAGTAATCGACGAGTTGACACTGAGTGGTCCAATGTGTGTAACTCGAATGAGAAGCCATTAACCCATTAATTCCTCTAAAAAACAACTTTCTTTTTTTAATTTAAAAAACTGAGATCCTTCTTTTAAAAAAAAAAACAGACAATTTTTTTTTCTTTATTTATTTATTTTAAAATTGAGGTAAATGAGTGGAACAAGATCAAACAAAACAAGGATCTTGTTTTACAATCCTTCTAAAACTTGTTTTCAAACCATCTAGGAGAAAAAATCCAGAGTTATATTTTCAAGAACAAACACCAAACTCGACCATCTACGAGAACATTTAAAGCACTATAAGCTTGAATAATACATTTCACAAAACAATTTATAATCAACAAAGGAACTAAGGAAATTAAAATATTACATTGAAATTGAATACAAGTGCCACAAAAGCTTTATTTGACTAAATTCTATCACACATGGAAGGCGCGCTAGAATTTTGTTGGAATTCTAGTATTCGCTGCAGATGGTTATGCACTTGGCACCATTACAGAGCCTGATGCATTTATCATCGCTGGGCAGTTTACAAACCTCATTTTGATTGCCGAGAAATTTCCAACAACCTACAATTACAACAGCAGAAAAGACTAGAAAGAAAAATATGCAAAGACCTAAGTAAAAATTACCTCTACTTTCTTGGAGAATACCACTTTCTTGGAGAATACCACTAACTTCTTGTTTCTTATCAGGGATAGTCCCTTCCTTCATATTTAATATTATACGATGCTCTTCACTGCGCAGGCGATCCATATATTCTTGTTCGGCTTTAGTTTTGTTGTACTTGATAACGACTTTAATCAAAGCTACCAAGTTAAGTAATAATGCCAAAATAGAGAGGGTACAGAAGAACCAACGGTTTGAAGGCTTAAGAGCTTCTGATCCATTGCAAACTATTGTTAAGATAACTCCTTGGAACACAAAGTAGTAGTTTGCAAGACTGAAACCAGTACTTTGAAGATTGTTAAGACGCTTTTCTTGCTCTTCTATTATTGCCTTCAATTCCAGATGTCTTTTCTCATGTGTAGACAGCTCTTCTTGATCAGCCATGAGGGCAGACACACCTAATACAATATTCGACAAAGAGGATTTGTGAGCGAGAAATACAATGGTTTTTTTTTTTTTTTTTTTTTTATTACCTAGTTAATGAGCTTTTCCTTGTTTATATAGGGGGTTTATTATGGAAATCATTAAGTACTCCCGGAGTACCATAAATGCATACTCCCCCTCTCACATGAATGATGGGTTCCGCTATAAATTTAATTAGTAGGACCCACCATTCATGTGAGAGGAGGGAGTACACATTTATGGTATTTCGAGAGTACACAATAATTTCCCGTTCATTATTAAGACTCAACCTAACTAAAAAAAAGCATCCCTCGCACATTATTTTATATTTATTGGTTGATCTTAATTGGAGCTCTATCTAAATAAATTTGTTATGCACGCTAATCAAAATATGTCACTTTAATATTACAACTTCTTCTATCCTCCTTTAAAATTCACAATGACTTTTTAGTAAAATTTGTAATGTGACTTTGTGTTAAAATCTTATCCCATCTCTTCTATATTTGTTTGTTTCTAAACAAACATTATAATTTTTTATTATTATTACTTTTTTTCTTTTAGAAATGTCCCCTCTACCACTTATACATATATTTATATAAGGAAGAGCTGGAGATTTTCCTAACTCTACCCAAGACACCCCTTTAATTACATATTTCATTTTTTATTGATACATTTTTATGTTATTATTATGGGTAAATTACATATTTTGCCCCTAACTTTTTTGGAATAATAACATTGAACAATTAAATAAAAATCAAAACAAATTTCGATTGAGACTAAGAACTCTTCTAAAAAGATTTTGTCCTTCTAAATGTGCCAACTTATGCATAGCGGATCGAGCTATCATGATTGGCATTGAGATTTTGTGACCCAAGCAAATTTATTCTACTTACATCTACAAGAATTCTACTTCCAAGCAACTAAGTTTCTTGCACAAAGTTGACTTTGATAAATCATAATCAAAGCCATTCACATACGATATTCTATCAATATACCCAAACATGAAGCATTTGTGAATTAGGGTTTTTTTTTTTTTTTTTAGATGTGAGTTAGGGATTGTTGAGGGTTCTTTTTATGTTTCTTGTACCTTAGACATGTGTTTTGATGTTATTGGACAACGCTTAGTCTAGGCTTCTTATAAGAAGGAAGTTGGGCCTTGCGCTCCGCGGAATGGGCTCCAAAGTACCACCACCGCTTGCTAGTTTGTGCACAAACGCCGAGTCCAAGTCCAGGGGAATACGCTGCAAAGTGGGCTTATCCTCTATTTCTACCACAGAAGGAACTTTTCTTCGATTTTACGCCACAGTACTAACTTTTTTGTTGTGTGGTAAAACTTTCTGCCGTCGTGAAAAAACCTTCATTGTGCGAAGAAAGCTTTACGGTGCATAGTAAAGTCATCACGCTGCGTCAAGATAACACCTTTTGCTATGCAAGAAAGCTGTCAGCTGCGTAGTAAAGCTTTCTGCTGTGCAATAAAACTGTCTATTGAGTCTGCTTCTCGCGTAGTAAAGCTTTATCTTTGTCTTGATAAGAAACTGTCTGCTACATAGTAAAGCTATCTGCTGCATAGTAAAGTTTTCTACTGTGCAGTAAAGCTTTCTACAACGTGAATGACTACTCTTCATTTTTCTTACTTTATGAAAATACTTTTCTATTTAAAACCCAAAGAAAATACCCATCAAACAAATGTTAGTTTAAATGAGTTAGCATATTCTCAAATGTATATACATAAATATATGCGTATATATACTTATACGTATCCACATATACATATATAAAATATATAGCAAGCTACAATGTATATGTATATATACTTATGGCAGGATAATAATTAGTTCGTGTCAAAAGTAAAACACGTAATAACAAAGAAATAGGAAATCTTCAGCAAAAATATAATAGCTAACACTATAAATATAATAAAAAGTGTTACAGCAGAATAACTAGTATAGAAAGTAAAGATACCACAAGATGGGATAATTGATGCAGCAAACGTGATAAAAATGTGCTACAGCAGAATGATTAAATATAGCAGATATAATTTATAATGAGAGATATCAAATTTATTTGCAATCGAAATCAAGTATTGAATCTTCCCATAGAGTAAGTAAACCAAGAAAGAACCTAAACCCCAACTTGAACAACCTTGTCATAGGCTTCTGCCATCAAAGTTGTGCATTTTGGAGAATAGACCTAAATGGCTACTAGCTATTACTTTTGGAGACTTCAAAGAAATGGTTTGCTAAGAGGGACGGAAAAGATGGTCTATTGATGCATGCCCCTATTCCCGCCGTATTTTCCCTCTTTGTTTTACCACTTTCTTTCTTTCTTTTTTTCTCTTTGTTCTTTTACTCTTAGTTTCTTACTACTCCCCTACCGTGGGTAGTTCCCCATTTGGTCTTTTCTTTTCTTGGGTCCCTCTCTATTTCTAAGTGCCTCCCTTAGGTCTTTTCTCCCTTGGGTCCTCCTCCTTCAGCGTATTTTCTCCCCCTTTCTAAAATGGTTCTTATTTTTATTTTTTGTAAAAGTTAATAATTGAAATTGCCCATGGATTTACTACCTCTCTCTTTGGGTTCTTTTAGACCCATCTGCTTTCCTTAAGGCCCATTCATTTGCTTTATGGGCCTATAATCCATTGATCGGTTTCGAGGAGAGGGGTATTACTTATTTGGCAGCCATTAACGCTAGGTGGTTGCCTTATCTGGTTGATGAGGGTGTTAGGTTTGTGCACTATCCTACTAACAGGGTGAGGAGATAGTTTGGGCTGGATCAAGATATTCCTAATGATCTTTCTTCCATTATGGAGTCTCCTACTTTTGTTCGGCCATTCTTGCGACACATTGCCTTCGAGTTTTGGAGTAAGCATTTTACTGCAATCACTATTCTGGGTTCACAGAGAAAGGGTATTTGTATTCCCGCCATGCACAGACATCTTGGCAAGCTATGATGACTTCATTTGAGAAGGATTTGATAGGCAGCCATGGGTTTTCCCTTATTCCTCCCGACAAACTTAGTGTAGTTATTTCTGCCAACCCTCACCTGCTTCTACCTTCTAAATTTGTGTTGATGTATACTAGAAAGCAGGATTGGTCCGCCATATTTGAGTGGGTTAAGGAGGAGAGAGGGTGGTTTTAGCATGCCGGTGACTATCCCACGGGTTGGGAGAAGAGAGTAAAGGTAACAAACATTACTGTGCTCGTACCCATAGGTAACATAGTTTTAGAGAGCTCTCCTCCTCCCTTCGTCTGTACTCATTCTAGCAGGCACCCTACTGCCAGTAAATCCGGGCCCTCTTCGCTCCGTGGCCATCTACTGATGCTCCTCCTTTTAGCAAGACTCGAGGCAGTAAGAAAAAGACATTCCCTCCCCCCGCATCCATTACGATTGAGAGGAGCGTATGCTATCTCTAATTTTGCTTCTTCTTCATTATTTTTCTTATAGGGATTTTTTGTGGCTAACCCCATTGAGTCGGTACCCATAGATAAGGGTACTCATACAGAAAGAGTTAGTGAGACCGCTCTCATTCCCGCCGAGACACTTACTCTCTAAGAGGGGGCCATTCCTCGTATTAACGTTCAGACCGAGGTTGCCTATCATGCCACACCTCTCATTATCTCTACCAGTGATCCTTTCGCGACTCTATCTTAGACCGTGAAGGATGGCTCTTCTTTGGTGGTTACCCCTTTTTTCCATCCCTAGCTCTACTATGCGTGGGCACGATGCGACTTGTCCTTTGAAGATTCCGAGAAGGCTCTTGAGGATCCTAATGATGAACCCACCATGAAGAAGAGGGTTTCTGATTCTAATAAGGAGGAGGGTGGTGACCATGAGGCCGAGTTCACGGGCACGTATCTCTCTTATTTTATTAAGTTCCCTTTTTTCTTTCTCTTTATATATATATATATATATATATATTGCCCTCATTTTTCTTCTTCTCTTGACACACACACACACACACACATATATATATATATATTTGTATAACCCTTTGATGCGATCTCCTTTCACTTTACACATTTGTTCCTTTGATTGTAGAGACTTTTGAGGAGCCAGAAGTTGCAATGATACACGAGATGCCCACAACCACTTCTTTTGCCATACTTGTAACATCCGTTTCTGCCATACCTACAGATGCTCGGTTTCTGCTATTCCCATAACTCCGATCTCTGCTATTTCCACAGCCCCTATTCTCATGGGTTCTAGTGTGTTTCTTTTTCCCATCTCCTTCTTCATCATTTTTTTTTGTGAGTTCATCCTTCTTACCTCATGGTCTCTCACACCACGCTTCATGTTTCTTGTTAGGTTCACTCCCTATTGCCCCCGCTCGGTTTGAGGTGGGCGTGAGTTCTGCCACACTCCGGTCCCCGTAAGTGACGCTGCAGCCTTCTTTACTTGTTTTAATCGGCCTGAGGTCAATGACCTTGATCCTGCGGACTTAAGGGGTTTCGGGCCTCCCCATGTAGACTTCCATGGTTTCAAAGTTCTCGAGGATTGTGCTTCTCACTTGGAGGTAGTCTATAGCAACCGTGGTGACTTCATGCAAGGATTCCACCTAAGTCGTTCTGCTAGGGAGCACTTTCTCAAGCTGCTAAGGAGCTTGATGAATGACATTGAGCATAATTTTGTTGACATTATTTCTACCGAGAGGATCCTGTAGTGGAAGGCTGCAATACAGGAGCTTGTCGGTGTGGGTTTTGCTTTGGAGTTCATCTTGGACCATCTACGTGAGATTGCTTGAGCCTTCTTCATGAAAAAGGTTTAGCCTGCTATTGAAGCCATTGATGCACGCATTGAGAATCTGAGGAAAGAGGTGGCGGACTTGGAAGGTCGTCGTGAGCACCTTCTTTCTAGCATTGGTGGATCCAGCCGCTTTGGAAATCAGCCTTTTATTTCTAGACTTCGTTGATGATGATGTAGTTCCCCTTTTATTACTATTTTTCTTATTCCCCTATCTAGTACACTTTATTTTTCCTATAGCACTTATTTGGCAAGTTTGATGTGATTGCCACAGTTTGGGTTTGCAACTATGACGCTACACTTTGTTACTTTTTATTGTATTTTGCTATTGCTATGACATAGAATGCTTTTATAATACTTTGTACCTTTTCATTGCATACTGATAAAAGCATTCAACAATTTAGTCTTGCGACATAGTCACTTGAAAAAAAGGAAACATAAAAATAAAAAGGGGTAATTACATAACTTTTTCTCTTAAGCATAATAATGTTTCAACCACTCGCCATTGATGGGATCAACCAGATCTTTTCCATCCATTTGGGCTAAATAGTAATATCCACTTACATGTGCTTCTCTTATCACAAGTGGTCCCTCCCATTTTGGTGAAAACTTAGATGGTCCCGCCATACCTCGCTTGACGTGGTCCGTTGCCTTTAACACGAGCTTTCCTTCTGTGAACATCCTTTCTTTAGTCATTTTGCCATAGGCTTCGATCATCCTTTGCCTATATCTGCAGTTGCATTCTTGAGCTTCTTCTCTTCTTTCATCAAGTCCTTCTAGATCCTCGTATCTTTCTGTCATGAAGGCTTCCTTCCCATTTTCATTCTCCCGCATTTGCATAACTCTTAAAGAGGGAGTCATCACTTCTCTCGGACTCATTACTTCTGTCCCGTAGACCAAGGAAAAGGGTGAAAAACATGTGGGTGACTTTGGTGAATTTCTGTAAGCCCAAAGGGTATCCGGTAGATGCGTCGCCCATCCTCTTGTGTACTCTTGGCTCATCTTGCTGATGATCTTTATGAGAGTCTTGTTGGTCACCTCTACCTACCCGTTCCCTTGGGGGTAATAAGGTGACGATCGGTGGTGCTTGGCTTGGTAGAACTCCAGCGTTTTTCTTACATCACTATTGACAAAGGGTGTACCATTGTCACCGATAATTCTATGGGGTATCTCAAAATTGACAATTACGTTCTCCTTGATGAAGTTTGCCACCGCTCCTCTTGTGGCTTTATGAAGTGGCACCGCCTCTGCCCATTTGGTGAAGTACTCAATAGCTACCAGGATCCATATGTATCCGTGCGATGGCGGGTTGACTGGTCCCACCAAGTCAAGCCCCCAAGTGTGAAAAGGCCATGGGGTAACCATGCTGTGTAAGTTCTATGGATGAGTGTGAATCAAGTTGGCTTGTACTTGGCAACTGTGGCATCTTTTCACAAGATTTTTTGTGTCTCTTTTCATGGTGGGCTAGTAATAGCTCATTTATAGCAGAAAAACGGTACAACTTTTTCTTCCCCTGGTGCTCTCCACACTCTCCCGCGTGCGCTTCCTTCATCATCTCTCTTGCTTCCTTGGGACCCAAACACCATAATGGGTCCCCATCATATCCTTTCTTGAAAAAGACTTCATTATGTAAAAAATAACATGTTGCCAGCCTCTTGAGCTTGTATC
This sequence comes from Quercus dentata, assembly GCA_028216015.1. Taxonomy (NCBI): domain Eukaryota; kingdom Viridiplantae; phylum Streptophyta; class Magnoliopsida; order Fagales; family Fagaceae; genus Quercus; species Quercus dentata. The sequence continues at coordinate 96,990,775 of CP116447.1, forward strand.
TTTCACTGTGCCTTTGTGGCAAGATACCTTCTGTCAAGTATTGCATGAATAGGCTTCTCCGGTCTTCGTTGACGAATATAGCATAACTTTCTTCTCTCATGTCACTACAAGCCGGTAGGTCTCGCATCAGTTTTGGACTTGATCCGCATCCTTACCCATACTTGGCCAATAGAAACTTGCCCTCTCAAGTCTACAATAAAGATTGAATTCTCTACAAGATCCACAGGTCTTATCATGAACTTCATTCAATTTTCTTTGGGCCTCTTCTTGCCCCACTCGGCTAGACAGGACCCCACCTGGCATTTTGTGGTACAACTCTCCTCTTACCAAGGCGTAGTTTTTCAACACTTTCAAATCCACTTTGCCTTCTTCCTTTACCAAAGCCTCCTTTATAAGGATCCTCTAGTCTCCTTCATGCTATTCCTCTTGGAATCTTTCCTTTAGCAATTTAATGGATTCTCTCCTCTTGCTGACTTCTATCCTGGCACTATCTCCTTCGAAGATTATTTGCGAGCCTAACGCGGCCGCTGCATTTGTGAATCGATTCTTGTTCCTTGGAGCATGCTCTATCTCAAAGGTTGAAAACTTATCCTCCATCTTCTGAGCCATTGTTTTGTACGGGGCTAACCTAGGTTCCTTTACGGAGAAGCTCCCTTTGGTGCAGCGGACCACTAGGTTCGAATCACCCACCACTTTTAAATGCTTGATCCACATTTCAAGGGCCATAGCTAATCCAGTGAGATAGGCCTCATATTCTACCGTATTGTTTGAACATGGGAATTCTAACTTGAATAAGAGTGCCACAACCTTATCTTCCTTATGGTACGTAACTATCCCTATGCCTTCTGATTGGGTCATAGAAGACCTATCAAATTTTATTATCCACTGCTATCTAACTTCTTCTACCATGGCCACTTCTCCTGGGACCTCATCATCTAGCGGAAATTCTTCTTCTCTTGGGAATTGTGCCAGCAAGTCTGCTATAGCTTGGCTCTTTCTTGCCTTGGGCGTTCCCACTTTCAGGTCGTATTGTGACAGTTATAGTAACCACCGGGATATTCTGCCAAAAAGAATCGGCTGTTGCAACAAAGAGTTGATTAAGTGAGACTTAGTCACCAGCCACACCTCGTAGGCTAGGAAATAATGGTGTAGTCTTTGCGAAGCATATGCTATGGCTAGGCATGCCCTTTCCGCCTATGGGTAATGAGTCTCTACGTCTTTCAAGGCACGGCTGATGTAGTAAACCGGTTGCTCCACGCCACCTCCATCATCTTGGGCAATTAGTGCGCCTATGGCATACGAATTGGTGGCCAAGTAGAGCAGCAATGGCCTTTTGCGGATTGGGGCTTGCATAGTAGGGAGATTCATCATAACCTCCTGTAGTCTTTTGAAAGCCGTCTGCTATGCTTCTCCCCACTCAAAACTTTGCCCTTTCTTGAGTAATCTAGCGAAAGCAGTAGTAATTAATGCCAATCCAGGGATGAATCTTTGGATGTATGAGACCTTCTCCAAGAAACTCTTCAACTCTTTTACTATGGCTGGAGGTTTCATGGCTGCTATGGCCGTAGCTTTGACCGGGTCCACATTTATTCCTTTGCTGTGAACCAAGAAACCTAGGAATTTCTCGGAGGACACTCCAAGTGCACATTTGAGAGGGTTCATCCTCGGTTTAAAAGCTCTACATCTCTCGAATAAACTTCTTAGAACTTAGACGTGCTCTTCCCGCTTCTTTGATTTTACCACTATGTCATCCACATAGTCCTCCAACTCCCGATGCATCATGTCATGGAATATGGCCGTCATTGTCCATTGATAAGTTGTGCCTATGTTTTTCAACCCAAAGGGCATCACAGTTTAGTAAAAGTTGCCTATGAGTGTTCTGAAAGCAGTTTTCTCTGCATCTCTTGGGGCCATCTTGATCTGATTGTATCTGCTAAATTCATCCATGAATGAAAACATGGCATTCCCTGCCATAGAATCTATTAGCAGATCCATGTTTGGTAATGGGAACTCATCCTTTGGGTAGGCTCTATTGAGATTCCTGAAGTCTACGCAACACCTTATCTGTCCGTTCTTCTTCTTAATCGGCACTATGTTGGATAGCCAGCGTGGGTGTTGTATGGGTTTAATGAATCCTGCGACTAGCAACTTCTGCACCTCCTTAACTATCTATCCTTCTATCTTAGTATGGAAAACCATGGCGGGTTGAGCTACTGGCTTGGCCTCAAGGTCCACATTTAGTGTATGCACTACTAGCCCAGGATCCAATCCAGGCATTTTATTGTAATCCCATGTGAAGACATCTTTGAACTCCTTTAGCAACAATATCAATTCTGATTTCTCCTTTTATGACAGTCTCAAACTAATTGAAATGGGCAATTTCCTCTAACTTTTCTTCCGCCACAACTTGTGCATCATTTTTTGTCATAAATTCCTCTTCTTTTTCTTTATTAATTTCTTCCCCGAGCCTTCTTAAGCCATGCAGCATACCACGCTTTTGTGCTGCCACTCCTGTTTGGGGCTTGCTTGCATATTACAGGTGGGCCCCGCACACCTACATAATTTATAAATAATCCTACCATCGGGGGCCTCAAACCACGACACATTGCAACATGTCGCCTAATTCTGTGTGCTTCTTTTCTTTTCTTCTTCTGTGATAACAGCTTCCTCAAATTGGGTTCTGGGTAATTCTGGATGTCCTCCCACTTAGGCACGAAGGTACCTAGTGGTTTTGATACCAAGCTTTCCCCAGACGGTGCCCATTGGTTATAGAACATAGTTTCTACCAAATGAGCTTATGTCTGCTCAAATAGTGATGGACTTGCTGCTATGTGTATCATTCTACCATTCAATCTTCCTTTCACACATTGGTGATAGGTGGAAAGGACCAGTCGGTGCTTGTGCAACCATGGCCTTCCCAAAAGCACGTGATATGAGACTTCTTTCTTTACTACGTGGAATCGAGCTAGAGAAGCTATGGGGCCCACCTTCAAATATAGCTAAATGTGGCCTATGGTGTATTAACCCCTTCGTCCAAACCCCATTACTTCCATTGGACAACCCCAAATCTTTCTCTCTGAAATTCCTGCTGCTTGTAAAGTACTTAATGGGATGAGATTTACAGAAGCACTTGTATCCACCAAGGCTCTCTTGATGGGGATTTGATTTATGGATGCTGCTAAGTAAAGGGGCCTCTTGTGATCCGAGTACCCCACCTTCATATGCTCATTACTGAAAGTGATCTCACTTGATTCCTTCTCTCTATTTTTTGTTACTTTTGTTCTTTCCCTCCACTCCCCGCTCTTTCTTTCTTAGCACTTCTAGTTTTATGATGAAGGTGATACTGCCATTCTCTCTTGGTGATCGTTATTGTTGCCCCCCCTATTGTGCACGGTAAGAACTCTTTATATCTTGCTGCTATGACTTGCTTTTACCATTTTAGCCTTTGACTACTTTTTTTTTGTCTGGCACGGGTGTCCTTGCCAATCACCACGGGTTTGTCAACAGTATAGCCACCACCACTTATCTATCTTTGGTGTGTCACTTCCCATCACCGGACAAAAAAGCTTATTTTGTTTGCTTGCTCACTGTGGCATTCTTATCCACCACGGTGTAGGTGTTCTTTCTTCCTATCCCTCATGGCATGCACCTAGTGGTTCTAGCTCATCTTGCTTCTTTTGGATAATATGTCATCCCAGCGGGACATTACCCCCAAAAGAATCAGGCGGAACCCCAGAATAGACTCTCCCTTCTCCCCATCGCTAGACCATGCCCTCTCTTACCTCTAGCCTATAACCCACCATTCCTATATTGGCTGGGTATAAGTTGGTAGTGTCTGGACCTTGCGCATACTCCACTTGCTTTCTACGTTGAATGCTTGTCTCTTGTTCATGCGTTTGCCATGGTCTCAAGGCTCATCTCTGCGTTCTGCCAAGGAGCTTTTTAATCTTCATTGTTTGGATGAAATGAAGAACTTTGTAGCCAACATCTTCCTCAATTTGGTGTGTTAGTCACATACTTGGATTCGTGCATCGATTGGTTAGTCATGTCTTGGGAGCCCCGCATTGAAAGGAGAGATTGTCACTACATTACAAGTCCAATTGGGTATTGAGGTAAGGGTTCAACTGTAGGTTGTTATTAGGTATTGGGATTCGTTTTACTTGTAACCGTTTGTTTTGATAATAGTGGATTCATGAGAGTGGTGACCTTAAATTCACCCAGTGGGGTTTTGCCTTGGTAGTTTTCCCCATTCGTAAACAAATCACCCGTGTCAAATTTAATTTCCACTGCATTTAGTTTAATTGGTGATTTGTTTGTGCTACCACGCTTATTGCATGTAATTGAACCTAATTAATTGGTTAATTTACCAAAGAGGTCAATACATTCTTGGCCTATCAAAGGTAACATGAGAGGTAGAGATAACGTAAGAGTGTCGGGTGAGAGTTAGAGAGCAATTGTAAAATATTTTACCAAAATTTTAAATGTAAAGTATTTTACAAAAATTTACCTAAGGTGATTTTGTTGATTGAAAATATTTACTTTTGATTAAATATACTACTGCAAAACAAACACTGTAAAATGTGAAATTATTTTCTGCAAATACTTTACATTAAAACAAACGGAGTGTTAAATGTATTTAGAAACAACGATTTTGTGAAATTTTTTAATACTATATGGGTGCTTAGGTGCTTAAAGGTTTTTTATTTTTATTTTTATTTTTTTATATATATATTTTTTATTTTACTTTGACTCCCACTAGCTTAAAATCCTAAGTCCATCTCTGCTAGCCCCTTAAATGCATAATTACTTTTGGCCTTCGAAGAAAAACACAATCAATTCACCTAACAAACATATTTTATGAAATATATACATTAAATTCTTTCAATTGCTACATTAAGTCATAAATTACATTAACACAATCATGTGATCTCAACTCGTGAGTTCGTCTTTACTCATAAATTATCAAAGCAGCTTATCATCAAAGTACATTATACGACCATCACTCATTCTCCACCAATCCCTTCACATGTCAAAGGCATCAACATGGCTTTCCAAAAACTACAGGATCCATTTATCTAATTACAAAAATTTGAAAAAATAAAAGATCAGAAAAAATTGTAGACCTAATATTGCTCGAAAATATTTTCAATTACTATATTCACCATACCACCCATGTGCTCATGTTGGGTGGGTGTGCTCATTAAACACTTTGACAATTGATGCGTTCAAGTTGCAAATTACATCATCACTATGACGTGACCTTTTAGTGAAGTAATCTTAATCTATTGATTGCTAGCCTCTTTAAATGCATTAGAGCATCCACGTTGCTAAGTGATAAATTTATTGCAAAACACGTTAGAGCAACCACGTTCGACTAAATATTTTACTGCAAAACAAACATCGCAAAATGTGAAAATATTTTACATATATGTGTGTAAAATTTCCTACTGGAGACTTGAACCCTGATCCTTATCCCCTACACTCCACAAGCACTTATACTTGTGAAGTGACCAATGCACAAAGGGAGTGCGGTAGTGATTGTTAATGAATTTAAAAACAATAATTTTGTGAAATTTTTTAATACTATATTGGTGCTAGAAGTTTATTTATTTTTTCTTTATACTCTAACTCCCACTAGCTTAAAATCCTAAGCATGTTTTTGCCAGCCTCTTAAATGTATTATTACTTTTTGGCCTTCGAAGAAAAACATGATCGATTCACCTAGCAAACCTATTTTATGAAATATATACATTAAATTTTTCCAATTGCTACGTTAAATCATAAATTACATTAACAAAATCTCGTGATCTCAACTTGTGAGGTTGTCTTCACTCATAAATTATCAAAGCAACTTCCCATCAAAGTACATTATACGACCATCACTCATTCTCCACAAATGCCTTCAAATGTCAAATGCATCAACATGGCTTTCCAAAAAATACAAGATCCATTTATCTAATTATAAAAATTTGAAAAATGCTAAGTGTTAGTTTTTAGACCCCTTAAAACAATTGATTTAACCTAGTTAATTAGCCAAGTTGTTACTTAGTCCAAATTCCAAGTCTAGGTTATCACAATCAAACAATCATATCATGCATAGCAGCGGAAAATAAATAAGACAATGATATGATCACCCAGGAAAACCAAACCAAGAAAAAACCTGGGGAGGATTTGACCTAGCTATCCTCAAGGTAAACCTGAATCCACTATCCGAAAGAATCGAAGTTCATACAAAAGGACTTACAAGCACCCCCGCTCGACTTCCTAATGCTACCAACCAGTAGAACTTACCGACACGACCATGTGCAAGCTCTGAATTCACGGACTCCTTCTTTCTTGGATTCCCACCAGCTACAAGCACACCCGCTTATGTATTCTTTAAGCTTTAATGGCAGCAAATGTTTTGATCATTAAGGTGTAGAGAATATCTCCTCCTTGAAAATCCTAAGTTTTTGTAAAGGAAAGCTCCTCTAGATCTCACAAGAGATTTACACAAACCACAATATGAGCAACACTAAAACGTGGCTAGGGTTTGCCTTTTATACTTAGGACAAATAAGAAACCCTAAAAACGTTTTAAAAGAACTAGGGCTGAGTTGGAAAATTCTGCGGAAAAGCAATTTGCCCGAGCTTCGATCGGTCGAGCCTGAGCTTCGATCAATCGAGCCAGGTCGAAAGCCACGATGTTTTCTCGCTTTACACTCGATTCCAACTTTACATTGACATACAACTTTGAGCTAGCTTTAAACACTTCTAAACACATTATTTTGATCATGGTTTGCCAACAATACAAATTAGAGTTCTAAATACATAAAGTCCTACACTTTAGAACCTAACAAACTCCCCCTTTGACAATCCGTGACAAAACACAACTTAGAAGCTCAAAGTTTACAAAATGAAAAGCCCTTTACAAAATAATGCTCATAAACCAAATTCAATCCTAACTACTATCCATCGATTTGCAAGTGTAGACAAAGAATGACTTAATTGAATCAACTTGTATATTTCCTGAAACACTAGACAAAATGCATAACCGCATGTGTGGAAATAATACAAGTAAATAAAATAACTTCTTGAATTCAAACAACACACAAATAAAGACATATATCAATGAATAACTCATAAATATAGATCAATAAGCAATTTGAAACAAGAAACAAATAAAGTACCAACAAAAACATAAAACTCCCCCTAACATGAATATCCCATCAAAAACAAGGTAAGAGCAAAAAGTGTTAAGTACACAAAAAAAGCACCTAGATACAATCTAAAACTCCACAAGCTCCAACCAAAAACAAAAAGTCTCCCCACGAAAACAAAAAACCTACAAGTACTCCCCCTTTTTGTGACGGAATGCCAAAGGGCAAACAAGATATCCATCATCAAAAGGGAGGTGATCTAAACTGCGCCAACTCCGCACGCAAGGCACGGATCTCATCAAGCACGTCCACCAAAATCTGTCCTTGAGCCGCCTGACGGTCAAGACATGATCCAACGTGCGACGAATGTCCGAATCATCCATAGCAGCCGGTGGAGGAATAGCGAAGATCGATATCGGCAAGAAGACTCAAGTCTCGGCAGCAGTGTGTACTTGTAGAAGAGGGAGGAGGGGGAACACTACTAGATGACGCACCTCTAGGACGAGAAGGAGGAACTCTCAACCGAGCAGCCCTTTGACGAAGAAAGGTGGCACCTATGGGAGCTATCACATGAACAGGCTCACCCGACGGAAAACCATCTAGACCTAAATGGAGCAGAATCCTATGAATGAAAATAAGATGAATCGGCGCATGCCCTACGGCAGAACTCCTATGAACCTCGTTCAAAGAACGAAGAAACAAGTGAGGAAAACTGATAGACGCTCCAGAAGCAAAGGCGTACAAAAACACACATCGCTCTAAAGGGATGGTGTGGAAGTGAGAGATAGGCCACAAGGAATGACACGCAATCCTAAAGAAGAGATAGGCGGTCTCGGTAAGCTCGGCGGACGTGATCCGAGGATCAGAACCCCACCGGATAGATGACCCGTGATGTAAGACATGACAACATCTAAAGAGGGTGACTCATCATAGGGATAGTCAGCATCCCGAACAACCGGCACCCCAAGAGCCTTAGCCACCACCCGAGGGGTAATGGTGAATTCTACACCTCGTATCCAACTCCTAACAAGGGTGTTGGAATCATAGACGTGACAAGAGAGATTCGAGTAGAACTCTCTAATCGGGGCGGTCGGAGGTGGATGATCTATCTCTACGAGAGGCAACCAACCCCTAGACTCAAAATTGGCCCTAATGGCCGGATCAAGCGCATCTAACACAACAAATGTCGCTCGGACCCGGATCTTACGCCTACGCTCAAGGTGTCATAGGCTTCTCTACACTTATCATTCTTAAACAGCTCTACTCTAGGTGGAGACTCGGAGGAAGTGGAAGTGGTCCTATGAGCTCTAGTTTTCCTAGGCATGGTGCTAAGATAAGGATCAAAACACAGAGCGAAAGAACAAAAACCACAAACCAAAAACCAAAAACCAAGGGCGGATCACAAAGTTAGCACAAAAACAAAAAAATAGAATCAAAATCTATATGATGCATGAACAAGTTTAAATGTCATGATGCATGTGCTAATGCAGTGAATTGAGTCAAAAAATGTTCAAATTACAAAATTGGCTTGCACATTAAGGTTTTTAACACAAAAACCCCAAAATATAGAAACCACTTGATCAATTTTTTTAAAAAATGATGAATTGATCAGTACACATGATATAATAACAAAAATAATGACCAAATACATCAATTGAAGAAGCCAATTTCATCAATTTAAGCCAATTTGACAAAATCCCCAATTCGGATCAATTTCAAAACCCTAGAATTTCCAATTTTTCAAAAACCACAAAATTGATCAAATTAAACTATAGGGAACATCAATATAACATCATGGCACAAAAACCCATTGATCAATTACACAAGAATTGGCTTGAATCATCAAAAACCCCAAAAATTTTGAAGATGCCGAAAATCCCCATGAGAATGCATGAAAAATGCATGAAATCAAGAAATAAACTTGAAAAAGAAGGGCAAAAGGGTCTTATCGGCTTCTAAGGACAAAAGCCTTGCAAAAATCTTGAAGGAAAATGACAAAAATTTGATGGTGGAGCCAAGAGCCAACGCGGAGAGAGAGAAAAGCTTGAAAAAGTTTGAATAGTGACTTTGAAAAAGTCCAATTCAGCTTTTTTTAAAAACCTGATATACGAGTTTCGATCGGTCGAAAATCAGCCTCGACCAGTCGAAACAGACAGAGACTCCCTCTCTCAAAAAATTTAAAATTTTAAAAATTTCGATCGGTCGAAAAACAGAATGGACTGATCGAATCAGGCAGAGGCTCACCAAAATTTTCAGGAAAAACACCATTTTTGAAAAACAAGTTGATTTAACTCAAAGCATTAAAAATTAAGACCAAAAATGCATGAGTGTGAGATGATATGATTTTCCAAACAAGAATTTTAAGCCCAATATTCCCAAAAATGAAATTTTGCATTCTCCACAAATTTTCAAGCAACAAATTTAGTTTGCACATAATTCAAAGTGATTGCAAAAACTTGGTTGGTCGGATCATAAACACACACAATAACATGTATGATGTTTAGCAAAGAGTAACTCGTGTAGTGTGTGTGACTAGCAAAGACTTGAGATACATGTGAGGTGATATGTGAATAGCAATTAATCACAAAGTCTACAAAATTCATCACAAAGAATTTAAAAGAGACTATCACCTAAAGAGTTACATCATATAACTCCCACATCTCCTAGAACATAAGCTTGCAATCATGTAAGTTTCTTGCATTTATGCCTCATAATATACATTCCAATTTTAAGTTTATGTGAGTTTGGCATCAAGCCTAATAGTACACACCAATTAGATTTTAAAAATTAAGCACTTTTACCGAGACTACACCTTATGTTCTTTTTGTGCATGTGCTACACTTTCTCGAGCACAAAATCTTATGATATGCACTAAGGTGTTCATGATTTGCTAGTGAACAGTGGTGAGATGGTTATTTATGCCTTTCTCTAAAAGTTCAAGTCCAACATTTAAAAGCATGTGACTTCAAGATTAAGACATAGTAATCAAAAACCATACACATCTTTCCTACACAACATGCACTACAAATCTTCAACTAGTAAAGTGCAATAAATAAGCTCATCAAAGCTAAACAAGGTACAAAAAACATGTTATGTGAAAATAAATTGACCAACCTTGTTCTCAAAAACCAAGAAGAATAGTGCAAAAACAAAATGTGCTTCCTTTTTCCCCTTTTTTTTTTTATATTTTAATAAAAATAAAAACACCTAGAATGAAATGTATGAATGTTATGCTATGCAAATCCTAGAGACAAAAAAAAAAAAAAAAAAAACACAAAACCAAAGAACAATGGTCACAAAGGGTAGAGCAATGAAGCACAAGGATCATGTCGAAAAAGACTCGGTTAGGTCGAGTCTTTTGCATCCAAAACTTTTTAGATGCACCACGAGCATTGGAGTTCTTATTCACTTGAGAATGATTACCAACTCCAGGATTGGAATAAAGGTTTAAAGCCTTTACCAAATCACCAATAAGTACCATAGGATCAAGCGCTTGAGGCACAGGTACTTTTGATTTGTTTGCTCTCTTTGCAGCTTGCAGCTTGTAGCAATTTGGACGTATGTGTCCAGTCTTTCCACAAAAATGACAAACCCATGCAGGTTTATCATGTGTCTTGTCCTTAGATAGGGTAGGCTTCTTAGGCTTAAATTCTTTCAGATTAACCCTAATCTTCCTAGATGATGAACCTTCTAAGGGTTTAGCAACCTCACTCACAGAGGGTTTGACAGTCTCACTCACTATCTCACTCACAGAAGGTTCGGAAGAAGAAGATGAAGGAACAAACTTAGTGGAATGGGGAGCGGACACACGATGCTATCAACATAACCTAAACCAGTTTTGTCGAAAGATGACTTTTGAACACTCAGCATTTGATCAAGTTTAGAACTAGCAGATCTAGTAACAGATAAATCAAGTTCCAAAGATTTAACTTTATCAAGCAATAGCATGTTTTCAGTTTTCACATTGTTCAAAAGATCATTAGCATCAAACAATTTAACAAGCAAAATTTTCTTTTCAAGCTCAAGAGATTCAATTTTCTTTAGGCCAAGTTCAACATTCATAGCATCCTTTGAAGCAACTTTGCAAAGTTTGTTATAGGCCTCTTGAAGATCTGCATCTTCAGAGAGTTCCCCATCGAAGGGCTCTCTTCAACGAGATATGCTCTCATCAACTACAGCGAGTAGGCAATGAAAGCAATGAAGTTTCCATCCTCATCACAATCGAATCATGATCGAAACTTTACCATCACTAAGGGTTACAGCCATAGCTTTACCCATAGACTTTAAATAGGTTGGACATTCAGATTTCATGTGTCCATACCCTTGACATCCAAAACATTAAGAGCCCAAAGAATTATTGGAAGATTGACCTACTCTTTCTCTAGGTTTATCATTGTTATTAACCTTAGTGGGATCATGCTTCCTAAAATTTCTAGGTCAGCAGTGTTTGTGCCTCTTGCCTTTCTATTGTTATTCCTGAGAAAGTTTCTAAAGTTCTTGGCAAGATAGGCAATCTCTGTGCAGAGAGAGCTCATCATCAAATCCACCACTATCAACATCATCAACTGACTTAAGAGCCATTGATTTGGATTTGGTAGTTTTGGGTAGATCAAACTCATAGGATTGAAGAGATCCTACAAGCTCATCAACAGGATGGAGTCCACATCCTTGCTTTCGATGAATGACAACACCTTGGGTCTAAAGTCTTGATCAAAAATCTAAGAATCTTCCTAACAATTTTAGGTTGATCATAGATTTCACCCAAGTTAAAAGCAGAATTAACAATATCATTCAATTTAGCATAGAATTCATCAAAAGATTCATCATCGGACATCCTAATGCATTCAAATTTAGAAGTCAATTGCTGCAATTTATTTATTTTGACAGCCTTTGTGCCTTCATGCACGATCTGGAGAATATTCCAAGCAAGATAAGCGATCTCAACATTCGAGATTCTCTTAAATTCCTTCATAAAAACAGCATTAAAAATCACATTCACACACCTTGCTATTAAAAACGAAGCTGCTTCTTTAGAGAAGTTTGCCACTCACTATCGGGAGTAGTGGGCTTCTCCCATCCGTATTCAACGGAGTTCCACACCCTCATCAATAGATTTCAGAAAGCTTTCATCCTTACTTTCCAAAGAAGCATAATTATTCCCATCAAAGTGAGGAGGAATAACTAGAGAGTGTCCGTGTTCCATGACAACAGGGATCAAGGATCAGCTCAATGATCAAAGGATCAACAACAAAAAGAGCTACCGGCTCAGATACCACTTGTTAGTTTTTAGACCCCTTAAAACAATTGATTTAACCTAGTTAATTAGCCAAGTTGTTACTTAGTCCAAATTCCAAGTCTAGGTTATCACAATCAAACAATCATATCATGCATAACAATGAAAATAAATAAGACAATGATATGATCACCCGGAAAACCAAACCGGTAAAAAAACCCGGGGAGGATTTGACCTAACTATCCTCAAGGTAAACTTGAATCCACTATCCGAAAGAATTGAAGTTCATACAAAAGGACTTACAAGCACCCCCGCTCGACTTCCTAATGCTACCAACCAGTAGAACTTACTGACATGACCACGTGCAAACTCCGAATCCACGGACTCCTTCTTTCTTGGATTCCCACCAGCTACAAGCACCCCCGCTTGTGTATTCTTTAAGCTTTAATGACAAAGAATCGTTTTGATCATCAAGGTGTAGAGAATATATCCTCCTTGAAAACCTTAAGTTTGTGTAAAGGAAAGTTCCTCTAGATCTCACAAAAGATTTACACAAACCGCAATATTAGCAACACTAAAATGTGGCTAGGGTTTGCCTTTTATACTTAGGACAAATAAGAAACTCTAAAAACGTTTTAAAACAACTAGGGCTGAGTTGGAAAATTCTGCAGAAAAGCAATCTGCCCGAGCTTCGATCGGTCGAGCCTGAGTTTCGATCGATTGAGCCAGGCCGAAAGCCATAGTACTTTTTGCTTTACACTCGATTCCAACTTTACATTGACATATAACTTTGAGCTAGTTTTAAACACTTCTAAACACATTGTTTTGATCATGGTTTGCCAACAATACAAATTAGAGTTCTAAATACATAAAATCTTACACTTTAGAACCTAACACTAAGAGTAGAGCTAATATTACTCCAAAATATTTTCAATTACTATATTCACTGTAACACCCATGTGCTCATGTTGGGTGCGTGTTCTCATTAAATACTGTGGCAATTGATGCATTCAAGTTACAAATTACATCATCACTCAGATGTGATCTTTTAAAGGCCTTACAACTGAATTGGCACATCTCCATACACAAAGTGCTTGGGGGTCTAGGAAGGAAAAAGTTTGATCTGTGGGATTTGCAACATGTTGTAATTATCTCTAAAAAAAATTAATGTATTAGTATGATAAATGATAATTATTATTAAGTGAGAATTATAGGTTCCGTGCAATGTTCACGGGACCCATATGTACTTTTTCAATAAATTTTTTAAAAAATTTGATTTTACAGCACTATTCACACATTTAAAAATTATTTTAATACAGTTTTTTTAGTTTTCAGCAATAAGTAGTATCCATACAGATCCTATATATGTTTCTTTAACCTTTCGTGCATTTTTTGCGAAATACCCACAGAACTCATTTCGATTGTCTGTTCTGTTTATTTCCTTTACGCTATGATTTGCAGTGTCACAGTCGTTGACACCCAGCCAATCAGCGACTCGTATTGGTTTCGAGGCCTTTGCATGTGTCAAACTCGGTTGAGAATCTGAGTTTCAAATGTGAGGTGGAGGCGGAGGCAGCTGCAAAGAAGAATATAATTGGCGTGTATTTGGCGACCTGGTGGGCTCTGCAGAATATGGTGGCGTTGAACTTGAAGCAGCAACTGAATGCATTGGCATTAATCCCGTACCCGAAGATCTTGCTTGCATGTGCATGTGGGTGGTCTCTCCCTCTCATTATGCTCATCTCTTGGCCCATGTTACTGGAATCTTCCAAGAAGCCTAAGGGTCTTAAAATTTTTAAAGTCATTACTAATATTATTTATAATATTACTGGGCTTTGTGGCAACACCACCACCCTTGTTAATGAGAGCGACAACGATATTGAGTTCTTCATCCATCATGAGCCAGACACTTACTTGCCTAAAATGACTCTGCATGCTCACGACGAAGCTGAAATTAACGCGGATGACTTTAAATCTGTATCGAATATCGTATCTTCATTAGTCGTTGTCAAAATGAATGGAAAGAAGCTAACCATTATTCCGCAATGCTTATCACTCACAAGAAGTTCATCTTCAAGATGGACAATGATGGGAAATTGGTTGTCGATAAAGTGAAAAGGAGCTAACCATTTTTTTTTTCAGAGCATTAGGAAGCAGTGAATGTGAGAAAAAGGTATGAAATATGAATAAAATGGTGTCTACATTGTATATCTAAATTTGTTTGTAATAAGTTTCATGAAGAAATGGTTTATATCCATCGTACGTGTGTTTGCTGGGATGTAATCTTTGTATGTACTGTAATAATGTTTTCTACTGCTTACATTTATTTTTATTGATCTACTAAAGCGCACCAAATGTCAAGTATGACTCGACTAGACAAATTTATGTTGCGTAATTGTTTTTTAAGGCTTCAATGATATATATATATTTTTTTAATTAAATCAAGGGAGTTGATAGTACCATACCGGTCAGTGAACTGGTATAGAAACATCTACAAATTGTATCGCTTTAAATACCCGGAGATGTTTAATTTACATCAACCTTATATGTAAAAAGTTTACATCACTAATGTCCTATCCCAATTCAGCAAAACAAAATGACACCAATGCTACCCTTTAAAAAATGAGCAGTGCTAGAGATACACAAACTTTTTTATAAAAAAATTTACAAATGGCTGATGAGGTAATTGGTTATTGATAAATGAAAAAATGATGTTAATAATGGGTTTAGATAAAAACCAATAAGAAGTTAGCTATTTCAATAGTTTATAAAAATATTGTAATATAATTTATAATTGTAGCACTAAAGATGACTGGGTTCCCATTTCTCACAGCCGTGGGACACTTTCTTGTTATGGCAATCTTCTCTCTTTTTCCTATTGATGAACAGGACATGTGATTTAAATGATGAAGTTGTGGACACGTGGACCTAGGGTTTGGTAATTGCAGATTACTGGATTTGTGGTTTAGTATATATTTAATTTTGAGAAGTTGTGCTTGTTCATCACTTAGAATTACAGAATTATTTTAGTTTTGGTAGACAATATTGCATCAATTTCATGTATATTTGTTAGTTTGAAATATTTTAAAATAATATACTCATTTTGTGTATTTTTCTCTCGTAGGAGATAAAAAAAGTAAAAAACTTGTAAGAATAAAAAAACAATAAAAGAAAGAAATTCGTTCAAGCCAACTGCTTGCATAGATGTCTGATTGACTTGATTCTTGAGGCCACAAAAATTTGACTTTAGCATCTATAACTTTTAGTTTACCATAAATTTAGGAAAAAAAATTGGAGGACAAAAGTGGGCTATAAGCTGACAATAGATAATAAATCCTAAAAATCAAGGGATTTTATCGTAAATTTGAAGGATTTTCTCTTTTTATTTTGGAGGAGGCTGGAGTCCTATGACAAAACGCATTTTTCTGCTTCAACTATTCATTGCCTTACAAAACTTATCTCATTTTTTGGTTAGCTTTAGCTAACCAAAAAATGAGATAAGTTTTGTAAGGCAACAAATAGTTGAAGCAGAAAAGTCTACAGGAAGACTTACTTACAAGCTGGGACAAACTTTCCTCTGTGATCAGGCATGGCCTGGTAGTAACTCAAGCTGGAGCTCAGAAGTGACAGAACTTTGGCAATTATTTCCTCCAGAAATAGACATCACCAAAAGCTAACAAAAAAATGAGATAAGCTTTGTAAGGCAATGAATAGTTAAAGCAGAAAAGTCTACAGGAAGACTTACTTACAAGCTGGGGCAAACTTTCCTCTGTGATCCGGCATGGCCTGGTTGTAACTCAAGTTGGAGCACAGAAGTGACGGAACTTCGGCAATTATTTCCTCCAGAAAGAGACATCACCAAAAGCTAACCAAAAAATGAGATAAGTTTTGTAAGGCGGCAATGAATAGTTGAAGCAGAAAAGTCTAGGAAGACCGAGTAAACGTTCCATACTTAACAAATTGCCAGCGTTGATAAGACTTGCAAATGAGAGTTCATTGCATATCCATGTTACCGGTCAATTTTTTTATTTTTTTATTTTATCAAAATACTGGCCCATGAGTTGTCAGTTTCGGTAAAGCTAATTAAGATAAAGCCATGCAAAGGAAAAGGTTTTGCTTTCCATTACAGAACTCTCTTATCCTATCCTAGAGAGCAGTCTAATCAATGCTGTTCACTCAAAGTGTACGTGAGAGAAATGGACTTTTTAAACGAAGGAATTGAAGTTGGGCCAAACTCTTTAAATTCAATGTTCATCTTGAAGACTTTTGTGGTAACACCTTCTTGTTGTAACTACAAATAAGAGAAATGGGCTTACCTACATTAATGAAGGAATTGGTACTTGACCTAAAATGTCTTCTAATCCCTAATAGCTGTTGTCCAGCCCGCCCGACAGACAAAACTATCCAAAGCCAACACTAATAATTTTTCCCCCTTTTTTTAATATATAAAAAACATGTTTATCTATTTTTAAACCCTATTTTTAAACATTGTTATCTTCTTGCAAAAGCATTGGTTAGTGTCTACTTAGAGTGGAATTTGTTCACTACTCTAACCAATTGGTCCACATCCTTGCACGCAATATTTGTTTTCCTTAATTTACAATTGAACCGAAAATCCGCTGACAATACTTACATGTGGTTTGGAATTTATTATTTTACCCATCTGTAGTACCCTTCGCCAGACCTCAATAACCTATCTCGATTTCTAACTGTTAAAAAAAAAAAAAAAAAAAAAAAAAAACTTAGGGTTTGGTAAAAGAACAAGCTTGTTTTCTCCAAAGAAGAAAGTTAAATCTTTAGGAAATACCCACGATATCTTCAATCTTCAATCTTAAAACTTAAACATTATTGGAAACAGAAAAAACACCAAGGCAATATCTTGGAATTGTAATTCTTGACAAAGCAAAAAAGAGCTGTTTGAAAATATAGTTTTGCATATCATACAAAATAAACTACAACAAAATGTATTTTTAGCGACATATTTTAGTGAGGAAAATTTTTCGTCATTGAAAACTGGTATTTAGCGACAAAATATGAATTTCATCACTGAAAACTTGTTTTTAGCAATGAAATTCATATATTTGTGGCTAAAAACAAAAAAAAAAAAAAAAAAAAACCCTTTAGTGGTGAAAGTTGAATTTCGTCACTATTTGTTGATTGGGAACAAGAGGGCCAAATGGAAAAATTGGGTGCAAATGTAATTTTCCTATAACTGAAACTTTAAGTTTTTAGCGACGAAAAACTTCCGTTGCTGTAGGTGTTACTGGGAAATTATCGGTGATTTAAACATATTTCGTCACTAGATATTCACAATAGAGACGAAAATATTAAGTGTACGTTTGGGAAGCGTGCCAAATGCACATTTTGTGTTTTAGCTGTTTTTTTTTAGTCGAAATGTTTGACTTTTCTCGTGAAATGTGCATGATGTGCACTATTCACGGATCCACAAATTTCACTTTTCAGCAACTTTTTCATTAAAAATGGGTCACACGGTACTATTCATATATTTAAAAATTATTTTGTTACAGTGTTTTCCAGTTTTCAACTGTAACAACAGACCCTAAGGAGAATTTTTTGGCGACGAAACTAGTATTTTTCACTAAAAGTGACCTACAGCAACGAAAAGAGTTTTGTCATTTGTAGGTGTTGTTGGGATATTATCTGCCCTTAAGACCTTTTGCGACGGAAGTCGAAATTGTCACTAAAATTGGCCTATAGCGCCGAAATAAATTTCGTTGCTAAAAGTGTTAGTATAAAAACCCCCTTTTCTCTTCATTTTTCAAAACCCTACACTCGAATCAACGCCGTTTCATCTCTCTTCCTCAACGCTGTTTCGTCTCACCACTGCACCGATCCACGCTTTGCCGTCGTACTCCACCTCGCCACCGCCGTTGAGCTCCATCACCATCTTCGCTAATATCTCTCTAGCCCTCTCTCTCTTACTCTTTCACAGCCGCACCACCGGGCTCACCATGCAATCCACCATGCCACATTACCAAGCTTTTCGTTGTCGTGGGTTTTATTATTGTTTGTCTTTCTAATTTTCCATTTTGAATTTTCATTTGCATTTTGATTGAGTTCTGTTACAAATTAATGTTATGTATTACTTGTTTTTGCTTTGGAGTTTAGTTTTGACTTTTGAGATGGATCTTCATACTGTGCTTTTTCTTTGTTAACATTCATGTTGTTAAGAAATTGAAATGAAATATTAGATAGCATAGTTGGTATTAGGATTTCGCATATAAATTTTTTTTATTTAAATCTTCTGATTATAAGCTGAAAAACAAATTAGGTTGAATTTATTTGAAGAAAAGGATGTGGAGTTTGAAGAAAAGGATGGGCATTTCATTAAAGCTGCATGTGCATTTCTCATCAATTAGCAGAATGTGAGCTGCATATTAAGTATTGAAGCGGGTCATCTTTGTGTGTTAATTGTTAGTTTCTTGGTGAATTTGAATATTTCTAAACTATCATAACTGGTTTTGTATGCTTAAGGGTTAGAAAATTAGAATTAGTTCTTGTGCTTTCTTTTATTTAATTCTAATGGTGGTTTTAAAACTTGTGGAATCTTTTCTTGCACTACAGCACCATTTGCCATGCGAATAAGCTGTGGAGCTTGTGAGCTATTTAACCCTTATTAGACCTTTCAGTCTCTAGTTCCAATCACTTCCCATTAAAATTAAAGCCATCTCTTCCTTGTTGTTTGGCTTCCATCTTATCCAAGTAAGTAGTCCTTTTTCCCACGTGATTTCTTAAGGGTAATTGTTGAACTTGGATCTGTTTTATATTTTATTTGACTTTGTTTAATATATTTTCATAGATGAAGATGGAAACCATGATTTTATTGAACATAAAGAGGTTGAGAATAATGAATAAAGACTTATAAAGAGTAATATAAATGGAGCCACTCAATAGCTTCTATGTTATATATACACGATATTAGAGAAGTGGAATTATTTGTGAAGAGACATAGTCAAGTAGACTTCACTAAATGATAGTTGCCATGTAGTTTAAAGTTATGATTGTACATTTTTAGAACCTTGTAAACTAGATTGTTTAACCTAATTAATTAATCAAGTGAATACTTAGGTTTATTATTTAGATCTAGGTTAAAACAATAAAGTCATATCATGTAAAGCAGCGGAAAATAAAAAACACAATGATATGATCACCCAGGAAAACTAAATCGGTAAAAAACCTGGGGAGGATTTAACCTAGCTATCCTTAAGGTAAAAAGCAAATCCACTATAGCGAATCGAAGTTTACAATAAGACTTAGACCACTAACATCATATTGCTACCACATGTAGAACTTATTGACATGACCATGTGCAAGCACCGAATCCATGGACTCCTTCTCTATTAGGCCTTTGCAACACAAGACCCACACTAGTGAAAAAAACACAAATTCTCCTGTTTGTGACTCCAAGACCACCCTTGAAGGTTTAGATCTTCAACTATTGTTGATCTTGATGCAGCAACTTCAAATATACCGGATCTTGAGATTCTTCAAGGAATAACACCGGTAGAAGATATGAAAGAGCTTTTGGGTACAAAACCCTAGATCTACAAAAGAGGCACACTCTTCTATCTTTGAAAAGCCTTAAAAAACGTGCTTAGGGTTCCTTTATATACTAGAAGTTTTTTACTTGAAACACAAAACATTTAAATAGAGTTTGGGCTGAAATAGAATTCTGCAAAACCGTATTTCAATCGGTCGAGCCTGTTTCTCGATCAGTCGAACCAGCAGCTTCAACTCTTCTTTCTGTAGCTTGTATATTCTTTAATCATGACTTGTATCACTTTAAGTATTGTCTAATAATACCTATAGACTCTAGGATCTATATCTAGACAAGTTTGTACTCACGATTTGCCAATTGTTCTAAACTTTTAGAACCTAACAATCATGGTTGTCAAAATCGCGATTTGGATTGTAGGATCGCATGATTTTACAATCCAACCTCACCAAAACATTTAGGATCACACTAGGATCGTAAAAATGGTAGGATCATGTAGGATCGTGTAGGATTGTAGGATCATATGGGATCCTACCGATCCTACCAAAAACATAAATTTTTGGTTTTTTTTTTTTTAGGATAAATTTTTTGTTTTGATGTAGTTTTAAGGGTTTTTTTTTTCTTCAAGTTTTGATGGTATGACTTTTTTTTTTTCTTTTTTATAAAATCATGTTAACTTAAGAAAATGTTTTCTAATTTCTAGTTCACTTGTAATCAAAATGAAGGAATGCTTCGTTATTTCTAAATGAAGAATTTGATGTTGGCTTTGCTTCCTTTTAAGCTATAATGTTGTTAAATTTATTTGATCAATATACTAATTTGTGTTCTAATATTACTAAAATTTTTTTTTATATATAATTTTATCAGTTATGCTTGTATTTGTATATTGATTGATTGATTTTTTTAAGCATGCTCTTTAATTATTGCTGAGTAGTATAACTTGAATAGTTAAGTCCGAAATTATATAATGATGTCTTTTTCAGCTCTAGTATACAAATATATAATGTCTACATAGATGATAAAATGGATGATGATGATTAGGAATTTAGGATGGTGGTTATAAGAACCTTAGAATATGAATAATTAAATGTTTACTTTACGTTAATATTCATCTTGCTTTTGGATTTCATATTGTAGTTAGCTAGTTTCCATTTGCTAATTTATTTTGAATTTCAAACTTGGAACTTAAAACTTGAATATTTTTCATATGTTTTGATAAATATTTTGGTATTTGGTTGCTAATTAAACATTTATTAAACTTTTTAAATACATTGGGTCAAAACTTAAATATATTTGTTTCGTTAGTATAGACATAGCGATGTATGACATGCAAATTACATCATATGATGCAAATCTTAGTTTTTTTATAGTTGAATTTATAATTTATGTGATTATTCAACATACAAAGTCATTATCAATGTGTTTTTTGATTTAAATCTAAAAATATGTAGGATCTTACGATTCACAATACGATCCTACGATCCCACCTACCTTCAACGATCCTACGTAGGATCCCGATTTTGACAACCTTGCTAACAATGATTATCTCTTACCTTCCTCTATAAATACTTTTACATAACAATTGAAGGCTCCTAGGTTTGCATTAGTCTAACTTTGGTATGATTGTTGAGAAATTTAATGTAGGATCTTGTGGTTAGGTTGAAAATGATTAAAATATTAGACTTTGTCATTTACTTAATTGATTTTTTGCGGGTCTTCTGGTGTAAATTGTGGACCTTGACTTGATTTTGTTAGGAGTAG
Organism: Quercus dentata; assembly: GCA_028216015.1. Lineage (NCBI taxonomy): Eukaryota > Viridiplantae > Streptophyta > Magnoliopsida > Fagales > Fagaceae > Quercus > Quercus dentata. The sequence goes on from CP116447.1 coordinate 97,012,423, forward strand.
TGCCCTTAAATCCTATTGTATGATGCTATGTATGATATTAAGTATGACATTATGTATGACTTAATATTGTGATTAATAAATTTGTTTTATTATTATCTGAAATAATGATAACATGAATATTCGGACATTATCTTATAGTCCATGAGATGCATAGTATGTGATTTATGTGAAAAGTCACAAAAGATATAAATCACAAGTTCTTTGTAAACTCAGAATTATAATTCGTAGTCGGTGATGAAATTGGGCATTTCATCTGCGAAGACTATAACATATCAACTAAGATAATTTGTCTTGATCATGGAAGTGGAGATTTCTAGTTAATATGTTGATATGTTTTAAAAGTTAAGACATATTGAACTGAACCACTATGAGATTTATTATTCTCCTAATGACTCACAAATGAATGATAAATCTCACGACTTATATTTACATGAACTCTTAATCCTAAGAGAATAATGGACCTGATCATGAAGTGTAGGTTGCTTTGATATATCAGGAGTGAGATCTAAAGTAATGGTCAGAAACTTAGTATTTGGACAGCCACATTTAGTGTTGATGGAACATATATTCTTAAGATGGAATTCATAGTCTCTTAACAGAGATATAAAATATTCCCTTAAGATAAGTTTAATGGGTACGGTTATTCAGAGTGTTAGGCCTAACCACTTTAGTAAGAAATTATTATTAAAGTATATATTTATAGAATTAGATTTCATAAATATATGATGAATAACTGAAAATGATTAAATCGGGTACTCAAGGATTAAGATATAGTAATCTACAAAGTAGCAGTTTTCATTCATGACTTTGTATTACTACGAATATTTTATGAAGAGGTTGCATGTACAATAAAGTCTTGGAATATAATTTATTAATAAGGCCTAGAGTGTAATTATATTTATATAGTGGTATTAAATATAATTAATGGTAACTTTCCAAGAGTTGATGGAAAAGTCTGCCCATTGGAGATAGTGTCTTATTTGTTCTCTTTTGGTCCCATTCCAAGCCACATACTAAAGCCCAATTGGAAAGACCTAAAAGGCTGGCCCAATTAGATAATCAGTTGTAAAGGGAGAAACATACAGATTTTTTGGAACATACATGAAATGGTGTATGTGAATGTTGGACATTCTTTCATTCTCCTTTGAACAAACTCATAGAAACTGATTGAGAGACCACACTTCTTGGGTGTTAGTGGAATTGGAGTGAAGATTAAAGGTGTTCTCAAGAACTTCCGATCTTTGGTTTTGAATTTCACCACACCAAGGTACATTCTCTTGTTCTTATATTTTGAAACTTACATAGCACATGTTATCAATTTCGAATGAAGTAGATCCATTAATTTTCCGCTGCATACATGCATATTTCCATCAGATTTGGGCCATGATTAATTTGGTAGGTTAAACATTATTTGTTTATGGTCACTTTGGATTTGTTTGGTGGAGGTGTGTGCTGGCTTGAGTATAGTGTTAGGACATATGTGATTCACTTGTTAGGAACATATGTCACTATTTTATGTAATTGGCTAATCCTTTGACAAAACGCACTTTACTTGTATTTAGGTAGATCTAAGATGTGTTTAATGCTTCAAGAAACCTTGTTTCAAGTTCAAGTGTTAAAGCTATGCAAGTCTATACAAGATTCAAGTGCAAAAAGTGTTGTTCATTAAAGCTTGATAGCTAGCCATCTATCGAGACTGAAGAGCAGTTCTAGCCCGTGGCTCGACAGTAGCTCAATAGATAGGCATCTGTCGAGGTTTATGAAAAACAGAGTTTCGATTCTGTTTTGGCTCTAATCCATGATTATGTGTTTGAACTTTCTTTTCTCACAACCCTAGACATATAAAAGGATTATTTCAAGGGTCGTCAAAGGTGACACAAGTTGCACAAGTGTTGAGCAAAGTTTGTTCAAGCAAATTGTAACCGGAGACAGAATTTGCCCTAGTTTATCTTTCTTGTGAAGAAGCTGCTGTGTTTGTACACCGTAGGGTTTTGTGACCAAGGAGCTTCTCAACTTTCATCATGTGATGAACTGAAGAACTTTGCAGCCAACATCCTTCTCTAATTGGTGATTGAAGTCACGTACTAGGATCCACATAATTGGTTAGTCACGTCTTGGGAGCCGTGCATTACAAGGAGAGATTGTCACTATAGAACAAGTCCAAGTGGGTATTAAGGTAAGGGTTCAACTGTAGGTTGGTATAAGGTACTGAGATTCCTTTATTTGTAACCGCTTGTTGTGATAATAGTGAATTCTCGGAAGTGGTGACCTTAAAATCACCCGGTGGGGATTTTGCCGTGTAGGTTTTCCCCATTCGTAAACAGATCGCCGTGTCAATTTATTTTCCGCGGCATACTTAGTTTAATTGGTGATTTGTTTGTGCTACCTTGCATTTGCATGTTAATTTGATTAATTAATAAACTTAGCTAATTAATTAATTAATTGGTATCAAGTGGTATCAATAAGGGATCAATTTGTTTTTGGCCTATCAAGTAGTATCGGAGCAGGCACACTCTGATTAAGGTTAATCTTTGTGTGTGATCCATTGACCTCTATTACTCATGGATAGAGGACAATCTCTTATCATACCTCCTTTATTTGATGGTACTAACTATGCATACTGGAAAGTATGCATGAGAGTTTTCTTGCGATCTCTTGATGAGAAGGTGTGGCAAGCAGTAGAGATTGGTTGGACCAAGCCGAAGGAAGCACCGGCCGATTGGGATGATGCTAAGATCAAGGCAGAAAATTTCAACAACAGGGCATTGAATGCTTTGTTCAAGACAGTCACTAATGAGGAGTTCAAGAAGATATCCTCCACTGAAACTGCAAAGGAAGCATAGACCAATCTCTAGACAACCTATGAGGGAACAAAGGTCATCAAGGACTGGAAGCTTCAAAGGCTCACTACTAGCTTCGAAGAGATCAAGATGGAGGAGGATGAGTCATTTAATGAGTTCTATGCCAAGCTTAAGGACATAGTGAACTCAGCTTTTAATCTTGGGGAAACCATTCCTGGACCCAAGATTGTGAGAAAGGTGCTCAGATCTCTACCCTAGAGATTCCTTGCTAAGATCATTGCTATCAAGGAATCAAAGGACATTGACAAGATTCCTTTGATAGAGCTAGTTGGTAATCTGCAGACCTATGAGTTAGGTTTAACAAGAATTGTTAAGTCAGCTAAGGGCAAGAGCATGGCATTGGAGGCAAAGAGTTGTGATACTGATGAGTCTTTAGACGATGAGGATTGTAAGATGAAGTCTTATATTACAAGGCAATTCAAGAAATTCATGAAGAATGCCAATGGGAAGGGCTTCGACAAGGATCGTAGGTAATCCAGTTCTTCTCAATTCAAGAGCAAAGATAAAGGGAAGAAGGATGCTAGGGATGGTGGTCATTACATTGTTCCTTCAGGACCAAAGTGCTTTGGGTGTTAAGGCTTCGGTCACATGAAACAAAAGTGCCCCACATATCTCAAAACCATTGGGAAAAGCAAGGCACTTACTGCTACATTGAGTGACACTGAGCACGAAGATGATTCTGACAATGAATGACGAAATCCTAAATGCCTTCATCGCCACTATCAATCCTACTGAGGGGATTGTTGAAGATGTGGATGAAGAAGAGGAATTGGCGGAGTCCAAGTTTGAGAAGATAGATGAACAAGACAAGATCCAAATAGCCTATGCAAAGTTATACAAGATCTCGGAAAAGCATAAGAAGTTGTCTAGGTTGACCGCCAAGAAGCTTAGTAATGTGGAGCTTGAGCATGAAGAGCTTTCCACAAAGTTTGATGAAGCCAATCAGATTATTGGAGTACTAAGGTTTGAAAATAACTTCTTAGTTGAGAAGATCAAGAAGCTTGAGGCAGAACTATTCTAAGTCGAGCTCAAATTGGAAAGGACCTTAAGCGCTAAGCTCAATGAAATGCTGAGTATGATTTCTCTTCTCCTAGTATTGCTTCTACTAGTACTACTATTTTTGTTCCTCCTACTAATAATGTTGAAATTGAGAACACTAATGTCAAAACTGATTTAGCTAGTGAGAACATAAACAAGGATAAATCTATCTTAGGAGCACCCCCTAAGTAGGATAAGAAAGAAGCTAAAAACCCTAGGGCTAAGAAGGCTAACTCTCAAAAGCCTAAATAGAAGAAGCAGCATCTCTGTCATCATTGTGGAGCAGCCGGTCATACTCGACCTAATTGCTATAAGTGGTTAGCCACTCAACAGAGCAATGGTATGATCGCATCGGGAAATCAAAATCAATTTTTATCCTATTTTGCTCCCTTTAGAGATCTTCTCGAAGCCCTCATGTTCTTTCCGAACTTAAACTATTTTAATTCTTTCCCCTCACCGCCGGATTAGGGATTTGCTAGACAAAAAAGTTCTTACAAGGTGTGGAAGAAAAAGGGCTCCAAGTGATTCTGTCACTTTTTCTCTCTCCCCTTCTTTTTATTTTTTTGTTTTTGCATTACTTGTATGTTTTGCTTTACTGTTTTGAGTCAGTCTAGTTTTATATTTTGCTTTGTTTAACATGTTTTTATTTGTTTTCAATTTTGTTTATTTTTTTTATACAAAAAAATTGAAAAATAAAAAAATACAAAAACAATGTGTTTTGTGTACATTGGTACTTGTGTACCTTGGATGGCCGTTGAAATAAAGTTTTCTAAACTTTGTATCTTTTGTAGCTTAAATAAGCATCTCTAGGACTAGAAAATCCTAAGAGAAATGTACAAATAACCATCTCACCACTGTTGCTTGCCAATCACAAAATGACATTTGTATGCTTCAGCATAGCGAAATTGAAATGTCAAATGCTTAACATCATTGAGTATTTCTTTTCTCTCTCTTATATGCCCATGCATGATTTGCTTAAAAAGAAAAATATGCAAAGAAAAATAAAAAGCAGAAAGAGTCAAAATGCTTTATATATGATTGCAAGCTTGTATTCTAGGAGATGTGAGAGTTATAGGATGAACCTCGAAGGTGATAGTCCCCATCAAACAGTTATGATTGTGTGTGAGTTAAAGTGATTTTCTCATATCTCAAATCGTCATAACATGTATACACTTATACAATCTTGCGATATTTTTCACACACAACACGCAATATTCTTTGCTACTTTTGATACATGTTCAAGTACAATGTGATTTGGCCATCACAAGGAATACATGTGTTATTGTATGCTCACTAAACTGTCTTGACTTGTTTTTGAAATATAAAATTGGTTAGACTTGTTTAGTGTATGTGTGTGTGTGTGTTTTTGGGATCTATGTGATTTTGAGAGTTCAAAATGTTGATTAGATCATTGGTTGAGTTGTATGTTTGATTGCATTCATGTCTACGTTTTTCTCTTCTTGAAAAACTGTTTTTAAGCAATCTCGATAGCTCCTCGACACCTTTCAATACCTGGCTTATCTATCGATTATTCAATACCTCTCTTTGTTACTCGTGTTCGAGGTACGCACATAGTTGTCACACCAGATATTGTATCTGATGTGCTTCATGTCCCGAGGGTAGAGCATCTTGACTACCTCGGTTGTGAGCGTCTAAGGATCGTGTCCAAAGACAAGCTTATTTCCACTTTTCTGTAAGCGCCCTTCTGATTAGGGTGAGCGTCAATTCACTTCTTGTTCGGCCTTTGCTAAAGGCCCTCGGTTTTTGAACATGGTTTTGACTTTTGTTCTTCATCCCCTTTCTCATTGTAACTCTATTACAAAGCCACGTGCTTGATTTTTGCTTTCTTTGATAGAGCATCTCACTATAGATTTTCCCTCTCATTTTATTCTTTCTATCATAGATGTCTATAGGGATACGGCGTCCCATGATAAGCTCATCTTTCCCTCCACTATCCCGAATCTTTTACGCCATTTTTTTGTTCCCTTTCCCGTTTCCGACCACTTTCACATTATGTGTGCCATTGACGCCGCTACCGTTAAACGAAACGAGGCGTAATTTCGTTCAAGGCGCCATTTTTCTGTTCCCTTTCCCGTTTTTGACCACTTTCACGTTATATGTGCCATTGACATCACCACCGTTAAACAAAGCGAGGCGTAGTTTTGTTTGAGGTGCCATTTTTTTGTTCCCTTTCCCGTTTCTGACCACTTTTACGTTATGTGTGCCATTAACGCCACTACCGTTAAACGGAGTGAGGTGCGATTTTGTTCAAGGCGATAGGCCAAAAACGTATTGATCCCTTGTGATTAAATTAATTGATTAATTAGCCAAGTTTAATTAATTAATCAAATTAACATGCAAATACATGGTAGCACAAACAAATCACCAATAAACTAAGTATGCAACGGAAAATAAATTGACACGATGATTTGTTTACGAATGGGGAAAACCTTCACGGTAAAAACCCCACCAGGTGATTTTAAGGTCACCACTCCTGAAATTCCACTATTATCACAACAATTGGTTACAACTAAAGGAATTCCAGTACTTTATACCAACCTACAGTTGAACCTTTCCCCCAATAACCAATTGGACTTGTTCTCTAGTGACAATTTGTCCTTTTGATGCACAGCTCCCAAGTACGTGACCAACCAATTACGCAGATCCCAATATGTAACTTCAATCACTAACTAGAGAAGTTTGTTGGCTGCAAAGTTCTTCAATTCATCCCAACAATGAAGATCAAGAAGATGCTTGGTCACAAAACCTTACAGTGCACAAACACAACAACTTCTTCACAAGAATGATGAACTACGGCAAAACTGTGTCTCCGGTCACAATTTGCTTGAACAAATTTTTCTTAACACTTGTGCAACTTGTAAACACTTTGACGGCTCTTAAAATAATCCTTTTATATGTCTAGGGCTGTGAGAAAAGAAAGCCCAAACACATAAACACAGATTGAAGTCAAAACAGAACTGAAAATCTGTTTTTTCATAAACCTCAATATATACCCTATCTCATTAAGTCATTGCCGAGCCACGGGGCTGAACAGCTCTTTAAGCTCGATAGATGGCTAGCTGTTGAGCTTTAATAACGAGCACTTTTCAGCTTGAATCTTGGATAGACTGGCATGGTTTCAACACTTGATCTTGAAACAAAATTTCTTTAAGTATTAAACACATCCTAGATCTACCAAAATACAAGTAAAGTGTGTTTTGTTAAAGGATTAACCAATTACATAAAGTAGTGACATATGTTCCTAACAAGTGAATCACATATGTCCTTAACAATCTCCCCCTTTGGCAATCCGTGATAAAACCACAACAAACAAATGAGATATGAGAGAAGTCATAAATCACTCAACTCATATTCACTTATTAAATACAATAAAATCTATCCTAATACAAACTCTTGAAAAACTTTGCAAGAAGAGAGTTTATGGCAAGTAGACTTTGACCATCTCGTATTTAAAACACTTTAAACAAAACTCATCAAGACATCTTTGTGTGAAACAGAAATAATAGATTGCTTAAAGTAATAAGAACCATGTGTATAAAGAAAGAAAAGAAACAATACATGCAAGGATAGGTGAAAGAAACGTACATCAACATATAAAGAAAATAAGTACAATGTATGTTAATAATGGTCACAAGACCCAAGGTACAAGAATAAATGTATCTAAAGTAGTGAAAAGAAAAAGATACAAGTAATCCTCACTGCATCCCTCAAAATGCACTCTCCCTCTAACAAAAATCTTCTATGCTAACCCTCCCCCTAAGTATGACTACTCTCATAACCAAAACTACTCCCCCTTTTTGTCACGAGTGACAAAATGTAAAAGTGTCAAGTAGACATCTCGTCATCATCGGGTGAGCTAGCATCGCCATCATCCTCATCATCAAAATCATCATCAGCATCACTTTCATCCGCAGGGGCCATAAGAGTGGAAGGCATGGTATAACCACCCATCTCATCCTGACGTGGAGCAATGCGTCCAACACGGGTGTTCACCCGACACAACTCATCACTAAGAGTGTCAAGGCAAGCATCCATGCACTCAAGTCGGGCCATGATGTCCTCTAGAGTCACTCCGCTCATACAAAAGGAGGGAGTGGATGTGGATGGAGTAGAAGGAGTGGGAGGAGCTACCATATCGGACCGCCTCGATCGAAAGTACGCCTTGCTCCGTTGAATGGTAGTGTAGTCAATGGCACACATAATGGGGAAGTGGTCGGAAGAGGGAAAAGGAACAGAAAAATGGCATAAAATCCTCATGATAGCAGAAGGGAAAATGAGCTTAGCACGGGTAGCCATATCCCTATACACATCTATAATAGAAAGAATAAAATGTGAAGGAAAATCTATAGTGAGGTGCTCTAACAAAGAAAGCAAAAATCGAGCACGAGGCTCTGTGATGGAGTTATAGTGAGAGGGTGGGTGCAAAACAATAGTCATCACCATGTTCATGAATCTAGGACCTTTAGCAAAGGCCTTACATGGTGTAAACTGACGACCACCCCAATCAGAAGGGCACTCGCAAAAAGCGAAAATCATTTTGTCTTTGGACACAGTCCTCAGATGCTCACAACCAGGGTAGTTAGGATGCTCTACCCGCGGGACACGGAGCACATCGAATACCAACTCTGGTGTGACAACAATGCACGTACCTCGAATGCCAGAGTGAAAGAGAGGTGCATCAAGAATCAGTTCCATGCATGTTAGAGTAAAACTACTGAATCAACACGATGACAAGTGACTGAGATGTCACACAGTGACTCCCAACCCCGACCGTGAATGACATCGGGTAGGTCGGTGTCGGTGAAGTCCGCCAAAATAACTCGGCGTTCCGAATGAACACCTCGTCGAGAAAAGTTATCCAAGAAGTCCTTTCGGGCGTCCTCATCATGGAACTGAATAGAAGAAGGGGTAGGATCGGAAGACGAAGTGGAGGCCCTAGAACGCAAAGGTTCCTAGGATAGAGCAGATTTACGTTTTGGTACCATTAACACACTAACGTAAACAAGAGAGTGAGGGGGAAGAAAGAAACACTCGAAAAATCTCCAAACAGTTCAAATGTATAGAAATATACTAAATTTAAGATACGTATGCATGAAAATGCATGAGCATGTGACGTGTAAAGTAAAAAGCATCATGTGCTTAGCCCAATCCAAACCTACCAGCACACAAACAGATCGAGAAAATGAAGTCCTCATCACACAGAACCTATATATAGATCCTCAATAATTCTTGACAGATAAAGGTATCGAGAGGGATCGAGATAGGTGTCGAGAAAATCGAATGTCGACAGATGCAATCAGCCGAGAGGTGTCGAGGAAGAATTCATCGGACATGATTAAAGAAGCTCGATCGATCCACTAGGTGTCAAGAAGCTATCGAGGGTCCAGGAACTTTCCCGATCGATCCACCACCTTGTTGAGACAATGATCGAGATTGCAATAAGAAATAGCTTAAGATCTTGACAAAAAGGCCAGGTGTCAAGGAGGTGTCGAGATTGCTTAAAAACAGTTTTACAAAGAAGAGAAAAACACAGACATGAATGCAATCAAGCATGCAACTGATTTAGCTATCGACTAAATAGCAGTGGCCATGGACTGCGATTCTTTGTTGAATGACATCGGTGGTGGTGCTAGTGCACGATTTGGATGACTGGAGGCATTTCCACTCTCCTGGTGTTCTAAACTTGTGGCCATCGACCTAGTCCGAACCATGCTTCCTTGTTTTCCTAGAAAGTAGGGCGGTGAACACTTAGAAAATTTACTTACTTCCCCACAAATGGCGCTAACAAATGATACACAAAAATCAATAAGTTGAATGCTTTAGGCTACGATGACGATTTGATGACCTGAAGAGAAAGAACGATTGTCAAGGGTGACTGGGTGAACCAACGAAGGACCCTCCGACAGTTAAGTCAATTTTCTCTCAAGAACATAAGGATAGTGAATTTGTGAAAGGTAAAACGTACCTTGAGCTAATAGGGTCAGATCCTTTTTATAGAGAGTTCTTAGTGGGTCTACTTGTTTGAATCCACTACCATCATGGGAGATGTGTGTAGTTGGTGGAGAAAGTGGAGTGGATTTCAGGGAATCCTCCCCACGTTTGGAAATGATAGATTGTGGTCTAATGGCTTGTTGTTTGTAGAGAAAATCCTCCAAAATTTGTTAAGTGTTATTTGGTCATCTATGTCTTCGAGTGTCATGGACGACCAGGTCACTTTGGACGGTCTTGATGCTCGTGGATGGATCCTATTCATATCCATGATGCTTTGTTTGGGTTTCCTTTCCTCTAAAATAGTTTGGACGTAGCTTGGTCATGGACGACCATCATGGATGAATGGAACTTAATTTAATCCACCAATATTTTTAGTTTATAATTTCCTTTAACAATTAACAAGCCTTACATTGATGAGATTCAATGTCATTAAAAAATAAAGAAAAATTAAAATTACTGTTAAAATTACTAGATGTGATCTACTATTATTGTTAATTAAATCCACAATATATTACCATATTAGGAAACACTCTTGAAGGCGAAGAATCGAAAACAGAAGCCGAAAAGAACCTTTCTGCTAACGGTGTCTTTCTTTTTTTTCTTCATCAATGACTGTTCTTTTTAACGTGCAGGTTTTTTTTTTTTTTTTTGAGCAGAATTTTAACGTGCAGTTTGATAATTCGACAACGAATGGTTTTTTATTTTATTTTTTAACATGACTGTGTTTGTGTGTAATACTTCCTAATGAAAAGGGTTACGTGATAATAATTGTTTAGAGTTTAGAGATGTAAATAAGACATTTTATACTAAATCCTTATAAAATTTAATAACTTGTATGCATTTTCTGCGAAGGTATAGTAGTAATCGACGAGTTGACACTGAGTGGTCCAATGTGTGTAACTCGAGTGAGAGGCCATTAACCCATTAATTCCTCTAAAAAACAACTTTATTTTTTTAATTTAAAAAACTGAGATCCCTCTTTAAAAAAAAAAAAAAAAAAAAACAGACAATTTTTTTTTGTTTATTTATTTATTTTAAAATTGAGGTAAATGAGTGGAACAAGATCAAACAAAACAAGGATCTTGTTTTACAATCCTTCTAAAACTTGTTTTCAAACCATCTAGGAGAAAAATACAGAGTTACATTTTCAAGAACAAACACCAAACTCGACCATCTACGAGAACATTTAAAGCACTATAAGCTTGAATAATACATTTCACAAAACAATTTATAATCAACAAAGGAACTAAGGAAATTAAAATATTACATTGAAATTGAATACAAGTACTACAAAAGCTTTATTTGACTAAATTCTATCACACATGGAAGGCGCGCTTGAATTTTGTTGGAATTCTAGTATTCGCTGCAGATGGTTATGCACTTGGCACCATTACAGAGCCTGATGCATTTATCATCGCTGGGCAGTTTACAAACCTCATTTTGATTGCCGAGAAATTTCCAACAACCTACAAGTACAACAGCAGAAAAGACTAGAAAGAAAAATATGCAAAGACCTAAGTAAAATTTACCTCTCCTTTCTTGGAGAATACCACTAACTTCTTGTTTCTTATCAGGGATAGTCCCTTCCTTCATATTTAATATTATACGATGCTCTTCACTGCGCAGGAGATCCATATATTCTTGTTCGGCTTTAGTTTTGTTGTACTTGATAACGATTTTAATCAAAGCTACCAAGTTAAGTAATAATGCCAAAATAGAGAGGGTACAGAAGAACCAACGGTTTGAAGGCTTAAGAGCTTCTGATCCATTGCAAACTATTGTTAAGATAACTCCTTGGAACACAAAGTAGTAGTTTGCAAGACTGAAACCAGTACTTTGAAGATTGTTAAGACGCTTTTCTTGCTCTTCTATTATTACATTCAATTCCAGACGTCTTTTCTCATGTGTAGACAGCTCTTCTTGATCAGCCATGAGGGCAGACACACCTAATATAATATTCGACAAAGAGGATTTGTGAGCGAGAAATACAATGTTTTTTTTTTTTTTTTTTTTTTTTTTTTTTTTTTTTTTTTCTATTACCTAGTTAATGAGCTTTTCCTTGTTTATATAGGGGGTTTATTATGGAAATCATTAGGTACTCCCAGAGTACCATAAATGCGTACTTCCCCTCTCACATGAATAGTGGGTTCCACTATAAATTTAACTAGTCACTAACCGGTGCAATGCACGGGAAAGCTACCAATTTTTTCCAAATGATGTGACATTAACTGTTGGAATTCAGCATCGATTCTCTGGTAGCACATTCTTATTTTTCAATTTCATTTATTTGATGTCTTCCACTAAATATTCAATGCATTCATTATATTTAAAAAGCGTTGAAGTTTATATATTGTTTTTCAATTCCTCTTGATTTTAAAGACACAACTATTGAATCTCAACAACATACCAATGCAAATATTAATTACTTAAAATTCAAAATAAATTATTTAAACATGATAAGTTACAATTCAAATTGAGTCTCATGAGTTTTTTAAATGTAAAGAGAATACTACAATATTTAGAAATTAATTGTATATAGACAAATAGTTAACGCTATACTAAAAGAAATCCTCAAATAACTAAATATAAGAGTTTAATTCCTCTATGTTTCAATTTAAAGCCAAATTGTGCATAAAAGCAAAAAAAAATCCTTTGTTCCAATATGTCTTTAGTATCAAAATCACAAATTCTTTAAAACCAAATTGTGTATAAAAGCAAAAAAATTTCTTTTGTTCCAATATGTCTTTAGTATCAAAATCACAAATTCATTAAAACCAAATTGTGCATAGAAAATCTTAGAGATTGAAGGAAAACTTTAAAGTGTTTTTTGTATCTTCTTCCTTTGTTGCTTTGTAGTAGTCCCTGAATATGCCCTTTTGTTTTCCTTGAGTACAGATGTTGGTGTGAGTTGCAAATTGGTTTGAACATCAAGTTTTTGAAATTTTGTACAATCACCATCTTCTTCAATTGATAAGTTGTTGCTACATTCATTTGAAGTATCACCGATGTAAACCTAGCAATAGAACAGGTTGAGGAATGTATTACAACATATACATCTTAAATATCATATTTGTAATTTTGCTAAATTAAATAATACTTACTTCTATCATTTTATCAAGCTGAATTGCTTTGTCAATTTCTTCGAAAGAGTCAAAAAGTTTCTTGATAGTGTAGAATTCCCATCCATAGTTGAGATTATAGTTATTTAGTTGTATTTGGAAAACAAATTGTTTTCCTTTCAGATTTTCTATTTGCACAGGAAGGATGACTTCATCGGGCTCCTAACCAACGGTCTGTTGGGTCGGATCGTTGGGTCTTGCCGTGGAAAGGGAGAGGTAGAGAATTGGTCTGTTAGGTCGGATCGTTGGGTCTTGCCGTGGCGTAGAAAGGTGAGAGGAAGGTCCGGTGGGAGGAAGGGTCTTCTTGTGGGAAAGAAATGGCGGAGAATCGGCCTGTTAGGTGTAGCCGTGGAAAGGGAGAGCCGGAGGATCAGGCTAAGGAAAAGGTAGAGAAGAGCTCATAGAAAGGTGGGAGGAAGGTCCGGTGTTCGTGAGAGGGAAAGGTATTCATGAAAGGGAAAGAGAAGGCAATCGGGTGTTTTTGTTTTTTTGTTTTTTTTTTTTTGTTTTATCATTGGTTATGGTTTTCTTTTTCTTTTTTTTGTTTTATTATTTGTTATTATTATTTTTTTTAATGATGTGCTGACGTGGAAAATTGTGGAAGCTTCAAATGCTTCGACTTTATATATATATATATATATATATATATAGATTAGTAGGACCCATCATTCATGTGAGAGAAGGGAGTACACATTTATGGTATTCCGAGAGTACACAATAATTTCTCGTTCATTATTAAGACTCAACCTAACTAAAAAAACGCATCCCTTGCACATTTATTTATATTTATTGGTCGATCTTAATTGGAGCTCTATCTAAATAAATTTGTTATGCACGCTAATCACAATATGTCACTTTAATATTACAACTTCTTCTATCCTCCTTTAAAATTCACAATGACTTTGTAGTAAAATTTGTGATGTGACTTTGTGTTAAAATCTTATTCCATCTCTCCTATATTTGTTTGTTTCTAAATAAACATTATAATTTTTTATTATTATTACTTTTTTTCTTTTAGAAATGTCCCCTCTACCACTTATACATATATTTATATAAGGAAGAGTTGGAGATTTTCCTAACTCTAACCAAGACACCCCTTTAATTACATATTTCATTTTTTATTGATACATTTTTATGTTATTATTATGGGTAAATTACGTATTTTGCCCCTAACTTTTCTGGAATAATAACATTGAACAAGTAAATAAGAATCCAAACGAATTTCGATTGAGACTAAGAACTCTTCTAAGAAGATTTGGTCCTTCTAAATGTGCCAACTTATGCATAGCAGATAGAGCTATCATGATTGGCATTAAGATTTTGTAACCCAATACAATAGTTGACAAATTTATTCTGCTTACATCTACAAGAATTCTACTCCCAAGCAACTAAGTTTCTTGCACAAAGTTGACTTTGATAAATCATAATCAAAGCCATTCACATGCTATATTCTGTCAATATACCCAAACATGAAGCATTCGTGAATTAGGGGTTTTTTTTTTTTTTTTTTTAGATGTGAGTTAGGGATTGTTGAGGGTTCTTTTTACGTTTCTTGTACCTTAGACATGTGTTTTGATGTTATTGGACAACGCTTAGTCTAGGCTTTTTCTAAGAAGGAAGTTGGGCCTTGCGCTCCAGCGAATGGGCTCTAAAGTACCACTCTACCGCTGCCGGTTTGTGCGCAAACGTTGACTCCAAGTTTAGGAGAATACGCCGCAAAGTGGGCTTATCCTCTATTTCTACCACAGAAGGAACTTTTCTCCCGTTTCTACCACAAGATCGACTTTTCTGTTGTGCGGTAAAACTTTCTACCGTCAAGAAAACCTTCTCGCTATGCAAAAAGCTTTCTAGTGCATAGTAAAGTCATGCGCTACGTGCAATAACACCTTTTGCTGTGCAATAAAGCGGTCTGCTGCGTACTAAAGCTTTCTGTTGTGCAATAAAATTGTCTACTGCGTAGTAAAGTAAAGCATCTCTCTTGCATAGTAAAGCTTTATGCTATGTATTAAAACTGTCTGCTGCATAGTAAAGCTGTCTACTACGTAGTAAAGCTTTTTACTTTGTGCGATAAAGCTTTCTATAACGTGAATGACTACTCTTCGTTTTTCTTATCGCAGAAATACTTTTCTATTTCCTGCACGAAAACAAATCTAAAACCTAAAGAAAATACCCATCAAACAAATGTTAGTTTAAATGTGTTAGCATATTCTCAAATGTATATACATAAATATATGCGTATATATACTTATACGTATATATAGCAAGCTACAATGTATATGTATATATACTTATGGCAGGATAGTAATTAGTTCGTGTCAAAAGTAAAACACGTAATAACAAAGAAATAGGAAATCTTCAGCAGAAAAGGTTTAGCTAGTATAATAGCTAACACGGTAAATATAATAAAAAGTGCTACAACAAAATAACTAGTACAGCAAGTAAAGATACCACACAAAGACAACCGATGCAGCAAACGTAATAAAAATGTGCTACAGCAGAATGACTAAATACAGCAGATATAATTTGTAATGAGAGAAATCAAATATATTTGCAATCGAAATCAAGTATTGAATCAAATAGAGTAAGTAAACCAAGAAAGAACCTAAACCCCAACTTGAACAACCTTGTCATAGGCTTCCGCCATCAAAGTTGTGCATTTTGGAGAATAGGCCTAAATGGCTACTAGCTATTACTTTTGGAGACTTCAAAGAATGGGTTTGCTAAGAGGGAGAGAAAAGATGGTCTATTGATTCATGCCCCTATTCTTGCTGTATTTTTCCTCTTCGTTTTACCACTTTCTTTCTTTCTTTATTTTCTCTCTGTTCTTTTACTCTTAGTTTCTTACTACTCTCCCGCTATGGGTTGTTCCCTGTTTGCTCTTTTCTTTTCTTGGGTCCCTCTCTCCTTCAAAGTGCCTCCCTTAGGTCTTTTCTCACTTGGGTCCTCCTCCTTCAGACGTTTTTCTCCCCCTTTCTGAAATGGTTTTTTTTTTTGGTGTAAAAGTTAATAATTGAAATTGCCCATGGATTTACTACCTCTCTCTTTGGGTTCTTTTAGACCCACTTGCTTTCCTTAAGGCCCATTCATTTGCTTTATGGGCCTATAATCCATTGTTCCCGCCATTCGGGTTTAATGGCTTTTTTCTTCTATCCTTACTCTGCCGGTATTTTTGGGCCTCTTCTTGCTTTTGGGTTTTCAAAAGAAAACGAGCATCAACATTTAGCCCCCTGAGCATATGAAATGCTCCTACGGTTCATATGCGAACAAAAGACTTTCTTGTCCTTTCTGACTTTTCTTCTTCTTTCTTTTTGCGGGCTTTTTCAACAAATGGACCCCAACTTGTATTTTTTTTTTCTTCTTTTTGTCGTGAACAGTGTTGTCTCTTTGAATTTCCCAGTTTAGCGCTTATTCTGAAACATAGCCTTCGCTTCATTAATTCCATCCCTTATTTGATGGTTGACCCATCGCATCCTTTCGTGTCGCCTTTAATGATGTTGGTTCTTAAGAGAAATTCCTTTCACATTCTAAACACGAACACTTTCTCCTTTTCCTTTTCTTCGTCGTGTTCTCTCTCTCGGACAATCGTCATCCATTCACTCCGATCAACCATCACACCATGATGCTTGCGAAAGGCCAAAGCTCTTCCCACTATAAGGGAAAATAGGTTGTCTCTAATGATCCTGCCATGCGAGATGTAGGCGAAGAGGCCACTTATTTCGAATCGAACCATTCTGATGAAGAGGAAGCATGGCGCGATCCCGATAGTGAATGCGCTCCCCTTATTGACCCTTGGTATGATACCCACGCCCATTTTCCAAAAGTTCCCGGTGAGTACACGCCGTCGCCGCTGGGCTGTGTATGGCTTACCCTTTGTTGTCACAATTCGAATGTGTCTTGGGCTCCGTTGTCTTCTTTGATTCCAGATTTCACTATCCGCCAAGGTACTTCATTCCCCTTGTTCATTCTCTTCAAGTTCGGATTGGGTACCGCTTTCGATTGGAAGGAATGGGTGGATAAGGAGTTGTCCGATACGGGTTTTATGGGGTTGCTACAGCGGGCCGCGGTTTCTTGAAGGACATTATTTCATCCCGTTGCTTGTCTAACTATAGGGACCTCTTCAATCTTCGCCATTTGGTCCGCCAAAGGTGTACCACCACTCACACTTTCTTTCTCTCCTATGATGAGAACAACGTGACCTTGGAAGATATGGCAACCCAGTTGCTTTTGCCCATCCTTGGTGATGTTGACCTTGACGCCTTGGAGCTTTCTTCGGAAGAAGAAGTCGTGGTGGCCGAGTTGAAGAAGAGGATGAGTGGCAACGCGAAGTTGTCATCTTGGGTTGCGACCTTCGTCACATTCTAGCTTTGTAAGTTTATCTTTGGCTCTCATCCCCACTATGCTGTGAAGCCTTTGTATTTTTGGTTAGCCATTAAGATATCTCATTGGGTAAGTCTGCTGTTGGCACCCATATTCTTAGGACATTTGTATGTTCGATTGGATATCCTGTGGAGTGATGAGGATCGGGCGGGTTCTTGCCACATAGTTACTACCTCTGTTCATAGTACCATTCTACAGCATTTGTTGTATGAGCGTTGTGCTAGGCATTTGCCAAAGTGTAGGCCTATCCGCTTTGCCAAGGAGAAATACTAGTCATGTTCGAGAGTTATTACCGATTTGAGTTTGACTTTCCATTGGCTTTTCATTGGGTTGGTTTGAAGCTGATTGGTCATCCTGTTGTTGAGTTTTTTTGATAAAGGAGTTAGGTTTTCTTGGAGAGCATATCGAAACTTAGGTACAAGTTACACATGTATTGATTCTGTTATGGGCCAATTTGTTGATACTGCTAGGACCACTACCCCATTGATCGGTTTCGAGGAGAGGGGTATTACTTATTTGGCAGCCACTAACGCTGGGTGGTTGCCTTATCTGGTTGATGAGGGTGTTAGGTTTGTGCACTATCCTACTAATAGGGTGAGGAGATAGTTTGGGCTGGATCAAGATATTCCCGATGATCTTTCTTCCATTGTGGAGTCTTCTACTTCTGTTCGGCCATTCCCGCAAAGACACCGCCTTCGAGTTTTTGAGTAAGCATTTTATTGCAGTCACTATTCCAGGTTCACAGAGAGAGGGTATTTGTATTCCCGCCATGCACTGATCATCGGCAAGCTATGATGACTTCATTTAAGAAGGAGTTAATGGGCAGCCGTGGGTTTTCCCTTATTCCTCCCGACGAACTTAGTGTAGTTATTTCCGCCAACCCTCACCTGCTTCTAACTTCTAAATTTGTGTTGATGTATACTAGAAAGTAGAATTGGTCTGCCATATTTGAGTGGGTTGAGGAGGAGAGAGGGTGGTTTTGGCATGCGGGTGACTATCCCATAGGTTGGGAGAAGAGAGTAAAGGTAACAATCATTTCTGTGCCCGTACCCATAGGTAACATAGTTTTAGAGAGCTCTCCTCCTCCCTTCGCCCGTACTCGTTCTAGCAGGGCACCCTACGCAAAAATCCAGGCCCTCTTGCTCCATGGCCATTTACTGATGCTCCTCCTTCTAGCAAGACTCGAGGCGGTAAGAAAAAGACATCCCCTCCCCCTGCATCCAATATGACTAAGAGGAGAGTATGCTATCTTTAATTTTGCTTCTTCTTCATTATTTTTCTTATAGGGCTTTTTTATGGCTAACCCTATTAGTTGACTCATCTCTCCATTCTTGTCTTGAGCTTCTCTTTTGCGGTCTAAGCACAATGAGGATGTGCCTACCACCCATCCCATATTGCTTGATGAGCTCAAGTTTGAGGTATCTCTCTATCCCTCTTTTTTTCTTTTCTTTTCTTTTGCACTTGTTTCCTTTGTCTTGTGTCATCAACAATTATGCATTCCTCTCTTCCTTATTCTTCTTCTTCCCTTTTTTTTTGTTTTTTTGTTTCCCTTGCCAAGCCCGAGCCTATCTCCATATATCACCCCATGGTTGAAGAGATTTTTTCCTTCTTGGGCACACCCATGGAAGGTTTCTTTGATGGGGCTGATGTAGTGTTTGAGGCCATGGCTCCCGCCACACCTACCCCTGCACAAGGAGTTCCTGTTGAGGCTTCTGCCCCTTCCATTGAGCCGGTACCCATAGATAAGGGTACTCATACGAAAAGAGTTAGTGAGACTGCTCTCATTCCTGTCGAGACACTTACTCCCTAAGAGGGGGCCATTCCTCCCATTCTGTTTAAACCGAGGTTGCCTATCACGCCACACCTCTCATTATCTCTACCAGTGATCCTTTCGCGACTCTATCTTAGATCGTGAAGGATGGCTCTTCTTTGGTGGTTACCCCTTTTTCCATTCCCAACTCTACTATGCGTGGGCCTGATGCAGACTTGTCCTTTGAAGATTCCGAGAAGGCTCTTGAGGATCCTGATGATGAACCCACCATGAAGAAGAGGGTTTCTGATTCTAACAAGGAGGAGGGTGGTGACCATGAGGCCGAGTTCACGGGTGCGTATCTCCCTTATTTTATTAAGTTCCTTTTTATCTTTCTCTCTTTATATATATATATATATATATATATATATTGCCCTCATTTTTCTTCTTCTCTTGACATATATATATTTGTATAACCCTTTGATGTAGTCTCCTTTCACTTTACACATATGTTCCTTTAATTGTAGAGACTTTTGAGGAGCCGGAAGTGGTTGCGGATACACGAGAGATGCCCACAACCATTTCTTACCCGCCATACCGTAACACCTATTTCTGCCATAGCTACGATGATCGGTTCTGCTATTCCCACAACTCTGATATCTGCTATTTCCATAGCCCCTATTCTTATGGATTCTAGTGTGTTTCTTTTTCCTATCTCCTTCATCATCATTTTTTTTTTTTTTTGTGAGTTACTCCTTCTTACCTCATGGTCTCTCACACCATACTTCATGTTTCTTGTTAGGTTCACTCCCTACTACCCCTACTCAATTTGAGGTGGGCGCGGTTCTGCCACGGCTCTAGTCCCTGTAAGTGAGGCCGCAGCCTTCTTTACTTGTTTTAATCAGCCCGAGGTCAATGACCTTGATCCTGCGGACTTAAGGGGTTTCGAGCCTCCCTATGTAGACTTCCATGGCTTCAGAGTTCCCGAGGATTGTGCTTCTCACTTGGAGATAGTCTACAGCAGCCGTGTAGACTTCCATGGCTTCAGAGTTCCCGAGGATTATGCTTCTCACTTGGAGATAGTCTATAGCAGCCGTGGTGACTTCATGCAAGGATTCCGCCTAGGTCATTCTGCTAGGGAGCACTTTCTAAAGCTACTAAGGAGCTTGATAAATGACATTGAGCATAATTTTGTTGACATTATTTCTACCGAGAGGATCCTGTAGTGGAGGACTGCGATATAGGAGCTTGTCGGTGTGGGTTTTTCTGTGGAGTTCATCTTGGACCATCTATGTGAGATTGCTTGAGCCTTCTTCATGAAGAAGGTTTAGCCTGCTGTTGATGCCATTGATGCACGCAATGAGACTCTGAGGAAGGAGGTGGCAGACTTGGAAGGTCGTCGTGAGCACCTTCTCTCTAGCATTGGTGGATCCAAGCACTTTGGAGATCAGCCTTTTATTTCTAGACTTCGTTGATAATTTTGTTGACATTGATGTGATTGCCACGCTTTGGGTTTGCAACTATGACGCTACACTTTTTTACTTTTTATTTTATTTTTCTATTGCTATGACATAGAATACTTTTATAATACTTCGTATCATTGCATACTGATAAAAGCATGCAACAATTTAGTCTTGTGACATAGTCACTTGAAAAAAAGGAAACATAAAAATAAAAAGGGGTAATTACATAACTTTTTCTCTTAAGCATAATAATGTTTCAACCATCGGCCATTGATGGGATCAACCGGATCTTTTCCATCCATTTGGGCTAAACAAGAATATATCCATTTACATGTGCTTCTCTTATCACAAGGGATCCTTCCCATTTTGGTGAAAACTTAGATGGTCCCGCCATACCTCGCCTAACATGGTCCGCCGCCTTTGACACGAGCCGTCCTTCTGTGAACATCCTTTCTTTAGTCATTCTACCATAGGCTTCGGTCATCCTTTGCCTATATCTGCAGTTGTGTTCTTGAGCTTCTTCTCTTCTTTCATCAAGTCCTTTTAGATCCTCGTATCTTTCTGTCATGAAGGCTTCCTTCCCCTTTTCATTCTCCCACATTTGCATAACTCTTAAAGAGGGAGTCATCACTTCTCTCGAACTCATTACTTCTGTCCCATAGACCAAGGAAAAGGGTGAAAAACCTGTGGCTGACTTTGGTGAATTTCTGTAAGCCCAAAAGGTATCCGGCGGATCGTCGCCCATCCTCTTGTGTACTCTTGGCTCATCTTGCTGATGATCTTTATGAGAGTCTTGTTGGTTACCTCTACCTACCCGTTCCCTTGGGGGTAATAAGGCGATGATTGGTAGTGCTTAACTTCGTAGAACTCCAGCGTTTTTCTTACATTACTATTGACAAAGGGTGTACCATTGTCACCGATAATTCCATGGGGTATACCAAACTTGACAATTATGTTCTCCTTGATGAAGTTTGCCACCGCTCCTCTTGTGGCTTTCTGAGAGTGGCACCGCCTCTGCCCATTTGGTGAAGTACTCCATAGCTACCGGGATCCATATGTATCCGTGCGATGGCGGGCTGACAAGTCCCACCAAGTCAAGCCCCCAAGTGTGAAAGGGCCATAGGGTGACCATGTTGTGTAAGTTCTATGGATGAGTGTGAATCAAGTTGGCTTGTACTTGGCAACTGTGGCATCTTTTCACAAGTTTTGTTATGTCTCTTTTCATGGTGGGTTAGTAATAGCCCATTTATAGCGAACAACGGTATAACTTTTTCTTCCCCCGGTGCTCTCCACACTCTCCTGCGTGCACTTCCTTCATCATCTCTCTTGCTTCCTTGGGAGCCAAACACCGTAACGAGTCCCCATCATATCCTTTCTTGAAAAAAACTTCATTATGTAAAAAATAACATGTTGCCACCCTCTTGAGCTTGTATCTTTCATTGTGCGTTTGTGGCAAGATACCTTCCATCAAGTCTGCATGAATGGGCTTCTCCAGTCTTCGTTAACGAATATAGCATAACTTTCTTCTCTGTTTGCTGCAAGCCGGTAGGTCCCGCATCAGGTTTGGACTTCATCCGTGTCCTTACCCATACTTGGTTAATAGAAACCTGCCCTTTGAAGTCTGCGGTAAAGATTGAATTCTCTATAAGATCCACAGGTCTTATCATGCCTTCCTCCTTTACCAAAGCCTCCTTTATAGGGATCCTCTAGTCTGCTTCATGCTGTTCCACTTGGAATATTTCCTTTAGCAATTTAATTGATTCTCTCCTCTTACCGACTTCTATCCTGGCGCTATCTCCTTCGAAGATTATTTGCGAGCCTAACGCGGCCAGGGCGTCTGCGAATCGATTCTTGTTCCTTGGAGCATGCTCTATCTCAAAGGTTGAAAACTTATCCTCCATCTTCTAAGCCATTGTTTTGTACGGGGCTAACCTAGGTTCCTTTATGGAGAAGTTCCCTTTGGTCCAGCGGACCACTAGGTTCGAATCACCCACCACTTTTAAATGCTTGATCCACATTTCAAGGGCCGTAGCTAATCCGGTGAGATAGGCCTCATATTATACCGTATTGTTTGAACATGGGAATTCTAACTTGAATAAGAGTGCCACAACCTTATCTTCCTCATGGTACAGAACTATCCCTATGCCTTCTGATTGGGTGGTAGAAGACCTATCAAATTTCATTACCTACTGCTCTCTAACTTCTTCTACCATGGCCACTTCTCTTGGGACCTCATCATCCAGCGGAAATTCTTCTTCTCTTGGGAATTGTGCCAAAAAGTCTGCAATAGCTTGGCTCTTTCTTGCCTTGGACGTTCCCGCTTTCAGGTCGTATTGTGATAGTTGTAGTAACCACTGGGATATTCTACCAAAAAGAATTGGTCATTGCAACAAAGATTTGATTAAGTGAGACTTAGTCACCAGCCACACCTCGTAGGCCAGGAAATAATGGCGTAGTCTTTACGAAACATATACTATGGCCAGGCATGCCCTTTCCGCGTATGGGTAATGAACCTCTGCGTCTTTCAAGGCACGACTGATATAGTAAACTGGTTACTCTACGCCACCTCCATCCTCTTGGGCAATTAGTGCGCCTATGGCAATCGAGTTGGTGGCCAAGTAGAGCAGCAATGGCCTTTTGCAGATTGGGGCTTGCATAGTAGGGAGATTCATCATAACCTACTATAGTCTTTTGAAAGCCGTCTGATGTGCTTCTCCCCACTCAAAACTTTGCCCCTTCTTGAGTAATCTGGTGAAAGCAGAAGTAATTAATGCCAATCCAAGGATGAATCTTCGGATGTATGAGACCTTTTCCAGGAAACTCTTCAACTCTTTTACTATGGTTGGAGGTTTCATGGCTGCTATGGCCGTAGCTTTGACCGGGTCCACATTTATTCCTTTGTTGTAAACCAAGAAACCCGGGAATTTCCCGGAGGACACTCCAAGTGCACATTTGAGAGGTTTCATCCTTAGTTTAAAAGCTCTACATCTCTCGAATAACCTTCTTAGAACTTAGACGTGCTCTTCTCGCTTCTTTGATTTTACCACTATGTCACCCACATAGTCCTCCAACTCCCGATGCATCATGTCATGGAATATGGCCGTCATTGTCCACCGATAAGTTGCACCTGTGTTTTTCAACCGAAAGGGCATCACAGTATAGTAAAAGTTGCCTATGGGTGTTTTGAAAGCGATTTTCTTTGCATCTCTTAGCGCCATCCCGATCTGATTGCATATGCTAAATCCATCCATAAATGAAAACATGGCATTCCTCGCCGTAGAATCTACTAGTAGATCCATGTTTGGTAATGGGAACTCGTCCTTTGGGTAGGCTCTATTGAGATTCTTGAAGCCTACGCAACACCTTATCTGTTTGTTCTTCTTCTTAATCGGCACTATGTTCGATAGCCAGCGTGGGTGTTGTATGGGTTTAATGAATCCTGCGGCTAGCAACTTCTGCACCTCCTTGACTATCTATCCTTCTATCTCGGTATGGAAAACCCTAGCGCTTTGAGCTACTGGCTTGGCCTCAGGGTCAACATTTAGTGTATGCACTACTAGCCCAGGATCCAATCCTGCCATTTTATTGTAATCCCATGTGAAGACATCTTTGAACTCCGTTAGCAACAATATCAATTCTGATTTCTCCTTTTTCGACAGGTCTCGAACTAATGGAAATGGGTAATTTCCTCTAACTTTTCTTCCGCCACAACTTGTGCATCTTTTTCTCTCATAAATTCCTCTTCTTTTTCTTTATTAATTTCTCCCGAACCTTCTTGAGCCATGCAAAGATACCACGCTTTTGTGCTGCCACTCCTGTTTGGGGCCCGCTTGCATATTACAGGTGGGCCCCACACACCTTCATAATTTATAAATAATCCTACCATCGGGGCCTCGAACCCCGACACATTGTGGCATGTCGCCTAATTCTGAGGTGGGTGCTTCTTTTCTTTTCTTCTTCTGTGATAACAGCTTCCTCAAATCGGGTTCTGGGTCATTCTGGACGTCCTCCCACTTAGGCACGAAGGTACCTCGTGGTTTTGATACCAAGCTTTCCCAGGACAATGCCTATTGGTCATAGAACATAGTTTCTACCAAATGAACTTCTGTCTGCTCAAATGGTGATGGATTTGCTGCTATGTGTATCATTCTACCATTCAATCTTCCTTTCGCACATTGGTGATAGGTGGAAGGGACCAGTCGGTGCTTGTGCAACTATGGCCTTCCCAAAAGCACGTGATATGAGACTTCCATCTTTACTACATGGAATCGAGCTAGAGAAGCTATGGGGCCCACCTTCAACTATAGCTCAATGTGGCCTATGGTGTATTCACCCCTTCGTCCAAACCCCGTTACTTCCATTGGACAACCCCGAATCTTTCTCTCTGAAATTCCTACTGCTTGTAAAGTACTTAATGGGATGAGGTTTACTGAAGCACCTGTATCCACCAAGGCTCTCTTAATGGGGATTTGATTTATGGATGCTGCTAAGTAAAGGGGCCTCCTGTGATTTGAGTACCCCACCTTCATATGCTCATCACCGAAAGTGATCTCACTTGATTCCCGCAAGAGGGCTATGTCATCTGCGACCTCAATATTTAAACATTCTATTCCTACCCCGGAGGCAATGCTTACTAGAGCTTCCGTGGCTATCCTTCGTTCTTTCACCTTGAGCCCCAATTGGTCGAATAAATTCTTGAACTTGGAGCTCTTCTGCAATGTGATAATTGTTGTGGTAGGTAGGGTTAGATTTTCTTCTTCGTCCTCTCCTAAGTCTGCACGGATCACAACTACTGCTACACCCTTCCCCTTGTGATTTAGGAGTGGGTTTCTTTGAACTTTCGGCTGGGATAGCTCCAAAGTTCCTTCCTTGATTCTATAGTGCACCGGTTTGTGGAGTGCCCAACATTCTGTGGTAGGGTGTTGCACATAGTTATGCAAGCGGCAGAAGTGTGGGTCTCTCCGCTCTTCTTTTGTGGGCTCTCTAGAGACCTAATTAGGCTTAAAGACTCCGTTTGTTATCCACTTTTCTAGAAGCATGTCTAGTCCTTTGGAGTACATGGTAGTGGTGGAGGGGTATCATATTCCCTTCCATCGCCTTTCCTCTTTCTCTCGCCGGTGGATACCTTGTCATGGCCTACAGGGTGCTACTTTTGTCCGAGCTTGGCCTTACTGACCGAAAGCGTGTTTCTAGCCTTCTGCAACAATTGTACAAACTGGAAAATTTCCAAGTTTTCTAGAATGGCTCTATATTCCGGAATCATGTTCGTCATGCACATTTCCACCAATGTCTTTTCTTCGCAATGATCATAGCAGTCAAGTGCTATGTCTCTCAATCTTTTGATATATTCTACCAAATCCTCACCAATCCTTTGCTTGGTTGCTTGCAAAGTCACAAGCGTTATTGTTTCCTCTCCATGGGAGTATTTCATGCAAAATACATCCACCATGTCATCCCAAGTTGGGATTGATCCTGGCTTCAGACCAAACTACCAGGTATAGGCACGGTCACATAATGATTTAGAAAATTCTCGAAAGCATAAGTCCTCGTCAGCCGCATAAGGACCTAGAGTATCAATAAACTTGCTTACATGCTTGACAGCGCTTCCCTTCCTGCCATCGTATTGCACAAAGACCCATGGTTCATACCTCTTTGGGTTTGGTTTGTTGAGTATCCTTAGAGGATAGGGAGGTCTTCGTGCATAGAATCTCTCTTTGGGTGCCCTAGCCCTCTCCCCGCTCCCGGAAGAGCTGCTACCTCCGCCATAGTGATGAAATTTTTTCTGCATTCTACGGGACACCTCCTACGGGTGTTTCCTCTTTCTTTGCTGCATGCTCCAGGTTATGCTAGCTTCCTTTCTCCTTTCTCATGTCTGTTTTCAGTTGACGGATCTCTTCAATCATCTATTGTTACGAGTGCTACAACGATCGCAACACCTCAATGATAATGTTGGCATTGTTAGTGGGGATTCTCGGCTGTGGTTAGGGTTCGGCTCCCATTCTGTTGACATCTTCCATCCGGTTAGGCTACTGTTGGTGAGGAGTTGTTGGCCGGACTCACTGCGAGGGCACAATGGGAAATGTTAATTAAAATAGGAACTTATAATGGGAGTTGTTGGTAGTGTAGTCAATGGCACATATAATGGGGAAGTGGTCGGAAGAGGGAAAAGGAACAAAAAAATGGCATAAAATCCTCATGATAGCAGAAGGGAAGATGAGCTTATCATGGGTAGCCGTATCCCTATACACATCTATAATAGAAAGAATAAAATGTGAAGGAAAATCTATAGTGAAATGCTCTAACAAAGAAAGCAAAAATCGAGCACGGGGCTCTGTGATGGAGTTATAGTGAGAGGGTGGGTGCAAAACAATAGTCATCACCATGTTCATGAATCTAGGACCTTTAGCAAAGGCCTTACATGGTGTAAACCGACGATCACCCCAATCAGAAGGGCACTCACAAAAAGCGTAAATCATCTTGTCTTTGGACACAAATCCTCGGATGCTCACAATCGGGGTAGTTAGGATGCTCTACCCGCGGGACACGGAGCACATCGAATACCAACTCTGGTGTGACAACAATGCGTGTACCTCGAATGCGAGTGTGAAAGAGAGGTACTGAAGAATCAATTCCATGCATGTTAGAGTAAAACTACTCAATCAAAGACGGAAGGACAAGTGACCAAGATGTCACACGGTGACTCCCAACCCCGATTGTGAATGACATCGGGTAGGTCATTGTCGGCGAAGTCTGCCAAAATAACTCGGCGTTCCAAATGAACACCTCGTCAAGAAAAGTTCTCCGAGAAGTCCTTTCGGGCGTCCTCATCATGGAACCGAATAGAAGAAGGGGTAGGATCAGAAGACGAAGTGGAGGCCCTAGAACGCAAAGGGTTCCTAAGATAGAGCAGATTTACGTTTTGGTACCATTGACACACTAACGTAAACAAGAGAGTGAGAGGGAAGAAAGAAACACTTAGAAAATCTCCAAACAGTTCAAATGTATAGAAATATACTAAATTTAAGATACGTATGCATGAAAATGCATGAGCATGTGACGTGCAAAGTAAAAAGCATCATGGGCTTAGCCCAATCCAAACTTACCAAAGACACAAACAATTCATCATGTATAACATACAACTAAATGCATGAAAATATAGTTATAATGCACATGTAATGCAATGCATGAAGTTTTTAAGATTAAATCTTCAAAACCCATCCCAAAAATTGCATAAAGACCTCTTTGATTTTGAAAAATCCCAAATTTTGCAAAAATCCCAAAAACTTAGGTTTCAAAGAATGAAATGCATGAAAATGAGGGATTAGAGACTTAACAAGTGAAGAAAAACTTGATTAATCTCGAAAAATGCTTGAGGAAGAGGTTTAAGGGAGAGATGAGAGTGTTTGAGAGGTGAACAAGCACGGACAGTTCAAGAAAGATCGAGAAAATGAAGTCCGGATCACACGTAACCTATATATAGATCCTCAATAATTCTTGACAGATAAAGGTGTCGAGAGGTATCGAGATAGGTGTCAAGAAAACCGAATGTCGACAGATGTAGTCACGAGAGGTGTCGAGGAAGAATTCATTAGACACGATTAAAGAAGCACAATTAAAGAATTCACCGGACTCAAGGAAGAATTCCTTGAGTACAGATGTTGGTGTGAGTTGCACATTGGTTTGAACATCAAGTTTTTGAAATTTTGTACAATCACCATCTTCTTCAATTGATAAGTTGTTGCTACATTCATTTGAAGTATCACCGATGTAAACCTAGCAATAGAACAGGTTGAGGAATGTATTACAACATATACATCTTAAATATCATATTTGTAATTTTGCTAAATTAAATAATACTTACTTCAGTCATTTTTTCAAGCTGAATTACTTTGTCAATTTCTTCGAAAGAGTCAAAAAGTTTCTTGATAGTGTAGAATTCCCATCCATAGTTGAGATTATAGTTATTTAGTTGTATTTGGAAAACAATTTGTTTTCCTTTCAGATTTTCTATTTGCACAGGAAGGATGACTTCATTGGGCTCCTAACAAAAGTAACATTTTTAAAATTGTACACTGAAGTAAAGTAGTAAATATTAAAAACTAATTTTATCTTCAACTTTCTCACCTCTAAAGATTTATTCAAAAGGTCTTTGGCTGATATGTTGAGTAATTTTTCTGCTTCTGAATCAAATAAAATGAATATGGTCATTCCCGAGCTATCTTTAACCTTTAATTGAATTCTATACCTGATAAAAGAAATTACATATATAATGTTAATATCATATTATTTGTTGTGTATTTTAATATAAAAAGTAAACATTTTCATTTTGTGTACCTTGGGATTGGGAAGCATGCCTTTTTGTTGCAATTGTCGCACCATAAAAATTCATCTTTTGAGTTTACCTTTTTACGATATATTTCGCAAGAGATAAAGTACCAACCATAACGATCTATGTCAATGTTTATAATCTTTCCTTCAGAGGTAAAGATCGTTTCCTAGAAATTGAATTTAATATCAATCAATTTATAATTTTATAGCTAAATTTTGTAAAAGCAAGTCTAAAGTACATAAAGCAATGTTAAGGACACAATGTTATTGTTGAAGGTATATTTTTTTCTTACCTTATTATCAGAGTCCCACATAACCTTATTATCAGAGTTCAATTGATACTTGTGGTTTGAATTGCTTGGGCATTTGTACTATTGGTTGGTTATTTTGCACCAGCCTATTATATTACATAAAGATATTAGACATAGTATTGTAGAAACTGTAAATATATTAAAAATGTGAATCCAAAACAAAGCACTTATGATCTTTGAATTCAAAGAGTTTCGTGAATGTCCAAATCAATATAAACTCTTGTTCCACTTGTTGATGATAAGTTATACTCTCCTGGAATGCATAGGATTCATTAGGAAAAAAGTACATTGAAGTTTCAATGAAATGATTATCGTAATCAGTGAGAGGTCTAGATTAGAGGGCATAGTATGTTGTAGACATGTACAATACAAAGGTAAATAATCCAACTTTGCTATGGTAGATATAGATGCTAAAGATAATGACACTTGAGAAAATGTTTGTCACATTTTGAAAACCAATGGATCCTAAAACCATGCTCTTGAAACAGTTAAAAAAAAGAAAAGAAAAATCTCTTTCAACAATGAAAAATGTAAAAGGAGGGAATGAATCCCCCAACAGTAAGTGATGAATACCTTTTTAATTCTTATACATTGAAATGATTTTTCTCTGCTCAATAATTTAGAGACATAATTATCTTGATTCATTGAATGCTTTATAATAATTTAGCCAAAATACTCTGTATTTCAAACAATTGGATGATTTCTTATGTAGTTCAGAAGATGGTTATAAAGAGAATTAGAAAAGAGAAATGAACTTTCCTTTAAAAATCTTGATAGTCAAACATGTAGCAATTATGATAAAAGGGCCTGGATTTTCAGTAAAGAAGCTCTCCTCAACTTCATTTGCAACCGATCCTCAAAGTATAAGCTTTATTTCATGTCCTCTGTCAAAAATTTTCAATGTTACGGTGTAAGTTCATATAATATAAGTGCATGTATTGGTTTATCAAAAATAAATAAATAAATAAAAAGTTCATGTATTAAAAATAAAATTTTTTTTTTTTAAATGACATACTCTATAGTCATGACATTTATGTTTCTCATCGAGACATTTGATCCTTTGATGCAAGGTTGCTCAATCGGTCCAACACCAATCACATTTGCAATGATATCTAGGCATTAGAAAGATGTGGATGTAATTATTTTCATATATAACAATAATATAACGCATAATATATATAAAGATACCTAATAGCTGGACATGTTTATTAACGCGTTCATGTATTTTATTGTAGTCAACAAATTCGAATTTATGACACGGTATATCAACATCAACCTCCTTTATTTCCTTAATGCTAGTTTTCAATGTGAACATGATCTTGATGTCATTGTCTACTGGTCTATACAATGCATTGCCATCAACCACTTGAAAATAAGAGAGTTCATAAAATTTTCCTTCTTGCGTAAGAGGCTTGAACTTTTTAGCAATATTATTTCGAATGATTGCATGTATTAAATTATTCTGCAAGTAAAGTGCATAAGTTTTATATAGATAGAGTTTATGGTATATATAATGATCAAACAATATTGAAAGCTATAGAAGAAAAACAAACCTGCTCATCGATTAAAATCATATCTAAACTAATAATATCATTATTTTTTGAGTTGATTGCATTCCACATCCTTGATATTCTGATCTTGACTTTCCAATTTTCTTTGTGTTTGTCTATACAAAGCTGATTAAGGAGAAAATATTGAATCATCTTGGATCCCTACCTGCATAGATTAATAAATTTGAAAGTTCATAAAAATTCTCAACTCGATTTAGATACTTCATAGAATAAAACAAAACAAAGCAATATAACAAAGACATCAAAAAGTAACTAGCTTATTAAAAATAGAAAATAGTAATTAGCTTGTATTCAACTATGTTATAGACATGAAATTTAACAAAACAATAAGCATATACAAAGTGCCTAAATCAATTTGGAGAAGATAAACAGAAAAAAAAAAAATATATATATATATATATATATATATAATTATGTTAGCTTTATTAGTTGGTTTCTTTAGTCAAAGATTGGTAAAAACTTCTTTATACACAATATTTTTTGTTTCCGACCTTTTTTCAGTGTCATCGTTAATGATGAGGAATTTTAGGCCATTTTTGCTTGTAACTCTAGATACTGCAACGTACAATTGCCCATGACTAAAAACAGGTTTTGGCAAATACACTCCAACATGTTTCAATGATTGTCCTTGGCTTTTATTTATAGTCATTGCAAAGTACACTGAAATTGGAAATTGTCATCTCTTTAAAACGAATGGTCATTTTGAATCACTTGGAGATAATGTTATTCTTGGAATGAACACACGTTTGCCTATATTAGTGCCGCTTATGATTTCTGCTTCTATCACCCATGTAGCCAATCTTGTTATAATTAGTCTTGTTCCATTACAATGACCTTCATTCTGATTCAAGTTTCTAAGCAACATTACAGGCAAACCTATTTTTAATGTCGGTTTATGGTTTGGCAATCCCGAAATCTCAACGTGTTCAAAAATTCAACAAGATATACGTGAGATCTTGGTCGGGAACATTTGAAGAAGCCTTGCATATAGAATATGAACTTAGATATTCATGAACTTCTCCATTTAAGGATGACACAATATAGTCATTTAGTTCTTCTACAACTTCATTTGTAGGGGCAAGAATTGCCCTATCCTGTAGGTAACTTGGATCTGTGTATTTATTTTCCAAACCTGGATATGTGTTGTCAATAATATCTTGCATTGGATTCTCTCAAGGTTGGATAATCAAATTACTTGGAAATGAAATGTTGTAATCCCCATCTCCTTCTCCCAATTCACCATTACCTATTTTAAGAATCCACTCACTAAAGTCCTTTATAGATGATGTTTCTATTCCACTCATACTGTTTCGTAGAAGCCTCATATTTGTTTGGAGTTTAAAGACATTACAATCATTCCATAGATATGACTTACTAATTGAGGATTGGACTATATCTTCTCGTCTTCCCTTTCTCACAACTGGAAGTATTTGTCGAAAATCACCCCCTAGAACTACAACTTTACCACCAAAAGGTTTTTCAGCATTTTAAGGATCTTCAATTTGTAGTATATCTCATAACGTGCGGTCAATAGCTTCAAAACAATTCCTATGTGCCATCGGTGCTTCATCCCAAAGTATAATACTTGTTTTTGAGAGAAGTTCCGCTACTTGTGTTCTTTGCTTTATGTCACAGGTAGAGTCATCATTTACATTAATTGGGATATGAGATCTTGAGTGAGCAGTCCTTCCACCAGGAAGCAACAAAGTAGCAATTCCTGAAGACGCAACAGCAAGAGCAATTTTTCCTTTTGATCTTATACCAGACAGGATGGTTCTATAAAGATACGTTTTACCCGTTCCACCATGTCCATAGACAAAAAACATTCCCCCTCTTTCAGTAGCAACATCTTCCATTATAGAATTGTAGATTATTCTCTGTTCATTGTTTAGGCCAGAAATTAGGATCTCATGTTCTCTTTTCAAACTTGATACATCATACGACATTTCTTCTTGAATAAGTCTATTTCCATTCTGAATAAGATCCATATTTGGCTAGGGCATTTGTGGATAATCTCTAAGTGATCTTCCATATTGTTGGAGGATTTGTTTGATTTCATACAATCCATAATTTCTCAATTGGTCATCTGATAAAATTAGTTCTTGGAATTGGAGGATACGCCTTTGCCTATTTAGTATATCTTCAATCGAATCGGTTTCAGTTTGGATTCCCAAAGACTTAATGGATCAGCTACCTCATAGAACAATAGCATTGTAACAAATAGTTGACATAATTGTTGCCCACTAGCCCAATTCAAAGCTTCAATTAGGGAATCATGCCATTCTTTGTCATCATCAAGAAGTCCAAATGCATAACAGGCTTCCTTATAAGTTGGATAAGTAACATCGTTTATAGTCCTTAATTCTTTAAATTTTCTTGGACCTTTGACAATGTTAAGCAACATTCTCAAATAAAACCTTTCACCACTTGAAGGATGTGCGTAATACACTCTTCCAATACAATATTTAGATTTCCTTCTTTGCCATTGCTTATCATTACTGTGCCATACCCATTTTGTAGGAAATTCAGCATAAGTCAACTCTCGAGCATCTTCAAAAGCCTCATTTGTTTTCATCCATTCTCAGAAACTTTTTTCTTCAATACTGGTATATTTAAAACATTATCCATTCTTGTATTTTCCGGATAAATGATGGGATGTTCGTCTTCCAAATGAAAATTTAATCTTTCAACAGGTGGATATCGAAACTAAATTGGAAATTCAAATATTCTCCAACATGATTCAGAAGCTTAAATATATCTACAATCCAAGTATGCTTTTGTCTCATCAACAACAATTTCGGTCTCTTGTCCATCACTCCCAATATTTGGCAAATTCTCTTCTACAACAACTATTGCTCTATCTGATCCCTTGTTTATATATTTAAACAAATATTTGATCGATCGAGATCTATTACACCATTCTACATTCAAATGGGATTGGTACTTCACCAAAAGATCTACATTATAAGGTACAACATATCGGTTATCCAAAAGAATTCCGTTCTTCTCTATTGTTTTTCCATCATTTCTCCTTCTATATACTGGAAAGCCTTCTTCATCAATTGTTGTTTCTTCATAAAATCTTTTTGGAAAATGTTTTGTACATTTACCATTCATCATGCACGGTGATTTCGGTTTTGCAGATCCACATGGCCCATGCATCATAAATTGTTTTACAGCTTCATTAGCAACATGATCCTCATCCGGATCTGGTATCTCAGCCATAATGATACCATCAATGTCTGTTGGACTTGGACACTTATCCTTTGGATCCAAGAAAAGAAGAATATGTGCATGTGGGAGTCCTCTTTTTTGGAATTCAATTGTATACACAATAGCAATAAATCTTCCAAAATGAGATTTATGCCTCAAATCATGTAATAGTTCATCTAATTTTATCTTTAAAACCCTTGCTACAATATCCGGCCGATCCTCATATTTCGTGCCCTTCTATAAATTCTAAGGAATGATTGATTTCTGGCCATTTTGGATTGCAAGTAAATGTAAGAAATAAATCTGGGTAACCCGCCCATCTACATATCGCCATTGCATCTTGATAATTTTGAACCATGTACCTTGGACTTCCAGTAAATGAGGATGGTAGGACTATTCGTTTGCCTACAAGGATCTGTATCACCACGAAGAACGGCATCTTTCAAACCATAGTACAGCTCTGACCTCAATTTTTTTTGATTGAATCTAACCCATTGTAGTCTTTCTTCTTCGATGGAAGTGTATGCATCCACTATAAATTGTTGAAAAAGCCTCCTACCAAGCAACAATGTCTTGCCCTCATGAAAGCATTGTTGAAGCCTATAAGCATAGTATTCTTTCATTGCTATTGATTCCCTTTTTCTAGAATTGCTCCCATTCAAATTCCTATAAGGTATACCAAGCATATACCCATCCTCACCATACGGAAAAAGTAATGGATATTGCAATGCCATAAAGCTTGGATGAGTTCCATTTATACGTTGCAATCCTAAACTTCAATTCTCAACAATAATATCTCTATCAGAACTTTCAATATTAAAATCTCCAACAATAAGAGCAGCTATCTCGGATGTTATGGGTAAGTCATATTGCCTTTCACTAGAATTGCGACTTCGTATTAAACGAATTCTGACATTATGTATATCTGATTCATCAAATCTGTCCCCGACCATTCTAAAACATTTAACCAATTGGTTGCACTGGTCTAACATTTCCATCAACTCAAGAACAATATCTAGATCCACATAATTTCTGTCATCTTCACGTATAATCGCATCAATTCTATTTTCAACTTCATTATCGGTTTCATAAATATAAAGCTACGCATACTTAGGTTTTTGGCCATGGACAGGAAGAAGTGATCCAATTCTATGATGAGTTTGACCATTTACACGAAACACATATGGACCAGAACCATTATTCACTGATTAACATTACCCCCTAAAGAAGTGAAAGCAAAGAGAGAGTTGTAGATTCTTATCCCTAGTTGAAAGTTTATTGATCTCTGATCACTATTAATATTGAGTAAGTTTCCAAGAAAGGGTGGACGTTCTTTCAATAGAGGGAGTTCAACTCTTCCTTCAAAACAGCACAAACTAAACTTCGGTTTTGTAGGCTTTTTTGACTTTACGCTTCTCTCTTCATACCAAAGTTGAGCTCCACAATGTTCACATACTATTGTTGGAGGTCCTAAATCCAATGGTTCCGTAAATTTTCCTATGACAACAAAAACAAAAGTTCACTTTTTCTTCCTAATTTTAGAACTTTTTTGGGAGAACTAAAAAATGTAACACTTACGTTGTTTTCTGCTTTCATCGTTAATGCTATATTGTCTACGCCGAATACTCCTTTCAAATGGCTCATCATCTCTTGTTCTTGTTTGGCCTAGGTTACATACTAATTATGAGTTTTTTAAAGAAAAATATTTTTTTAATGTCAATATCGTACCCCTTCTATTTCTCTTTTCGTATAAAATTAATCTTCATCTCAATCTTGCAAAGAAAGCAGAGTCCATGCTTGGGGAATAAACTAAAAGCAAAACGTTCACAAAATTTTAATTCATAAATATAACTATATAGCAAAAACATATATTACAAATTAACAATTAGATGTTATAGAAAGGTGAAAAATTGAAGAAAAATATAGCATTCACATACTAACTTCAGAATTAAAAAAACATAAAGATATGATTATTTGATAAAATTTTCAAATTCTCTCTACAAACATATTACCAATAAATATACAATAAACAGTACAGAATAAAAGAAAGACTAGTAAATACCTAACTTTCCCAGTCTTGTAGTTGTATTACCAAATAAGCCAGATATCAAAATGCTAAATCCCTACCCGCAAAACCAATAGAAGACAATGATAAAAGCAGATTTAAAACAACAACTATATGAACACTAAATAGAATCTAATTCTTCACATAACCTTGATCCAAGAATCCATATTCATATCATCTATTGCCTTTACGAAGGACAGAGGATCAAATTCATATCCTTGTGGAATAACTACAAAAGTTTATACCAAAATCAACATACCAACTAGAAGTCTCCACTTCCATGATCAAGACAAATCATCTTAGTTGGTATGTTATAGTCTTCGTAGATGAAATGCCCAATTTTATCACCGACTACGAACTAAAATTCTGAGTTTACAAAGAACTCGTGATTTATATCTTCTGTGACTAAATCACATACTATGCATCTCATGGACTAAGATAATATCCCATTAGTTCATTTATAAATAGTCTCATATAATTAAACAATTTAATTATTTATGACATGCCAATAAATTGGATTTTAGGGCATAAACCCCAACAATCTCCCACTTGCCCTCGAAAACAATTTACCATATATCCAACACTTATCTCCCTTCAGAGTAATTCATAGTCACTCTAAGGCAAGGCTTGGAAACAATTTTAAGTCAGATTTATTACATAAATTATCTTTTCTACTACTACTTTTCACGTACTCATATCTCTCTAACGAGATCATACTTACGTTTAATGTGTATCTTCATCATTTAAGATGAACACATGTCTTGAAGTCCAACTTCATGAATCATAATCAAACTCCAAGTCAGTATTTATACATCTAGTAACCATCAAAACTTTACTTTTGTGGACAAGCATATAATCCCTCATTCTCCTAAGATATTTGAGTATACGCTTTACTCCCACTAAATTAATTGATCTTTGATTCAATTGATATTTGCTTACGATGCCCACCGCAAAATAGATATTTAGCCTAGTATTTAGCATAGCATAAAGACTTCCTATTGATTTGATATAAGGAACTGTCTTAATATGCTCTTCCTTTTATATGTCTTAGGACTATAGTCCTTTATAAAGGAACTTCAAACTTAAAAGGAAAGAATCCTTTTTTGAAGTAATACATGTTATACTTAGCTAGAATCTAATCTATTTAAGTAGTTTGAGATAGACCCAACATTCTAATTCCTGAATTTTAACAAAGTTTAATTCTTAGGATGTGACTAGTATTCTTTCAAAAGTACTTTATATCAAACTGGACTAGACAACAAAAAAACTGCATTGACGACAATAACTCTACATCATTCTAAATGATTAGAATGTCAACAGCATACATTAAGAAATTTATTATTCTATATAGCTTTTACACACATAAGACCTTTTAATACTTGATCAAAATCAAAAAATTTGATTGCTTGATCAAAGATTATATTTTATGACCTAGATGCTTGCATTAGTCCATAAATGGACTTTAAGCAACTTGCATGCTAATCACCACTAGTTCTTTGCTATGAACAAGTCTAGTTACATCATATAGATGTCTTCCTCAAGATTGCTACTAAAAGAAGCTTTCTTGATATCTATTGCCATATTTCATCCAAATGAAATATAATGGATAAGAGAATCTAGATAGAGTTAAACTTGATTATTGGTGAAAAAATCTTTTCATAGTCGAACCATTTCTTTCTCGAATAAATCTTTTCGCCACTAGTCTTGACTTTGAAGGTTTGCACCTTCAAATCTATCAATCTCATTTGCTTGTAGACCTATTTGAAAACAATAGGCTTAATGCAAATTGGCGCCTCTACAAGTTCTAGACTTTAAATAGAATCTAATTCTTCACATAACCTTGATCCAAGAATCCATATTCATATCATCTATTGCCTTTACGAAGGACAGAGGATCAAATTCATATCCTTGTGGAATAACTACAAAAGTTTATACCAAAATCAACATACCAACTAGAAGTCTCCACTTCCATGATCAAGACAAATCATCTTAGTTGGTATGTTATAGTCTTCGTAGATGAAATGCCCAATTTTATCACCGACTACGAACTAAAATTCTGAGTTTACAAAGAACTCGTGATTTATATCTTCTGTGACTAAATCACATACTATGCATCTCATGGACTAAGATAATGTCTCATTAGTTCATTTATAAATAGTCTCATACAATTAAACAATTTAATTATTTATGACATGCCAATAAATTGGATTTTAGGGCATAAACCCCAACAATCTCCCACTTGCCCTCAAAAACAATTTACCATATATCCAACACTTATCTCCCTTTAGAATAATTCATAGTCACTCTAAGGCAAGGCTTGGAAACAATTTTCAGTCAGATTTATTACATAAATTATCTTTTCTACTACTACTTTTCACGTACTCATATCTCTCTAACGAGATCATACTTACGTTTAATGTGTATCTTCATCATTTAAGATGAACACATATCTTGAAGTCCAACTTCATGAATCATAATCAAACTACAAGTCAGTATTTATACATCTAGTAACCATCGAAACTTCACTTTTGTGGACAAGCATATAATCCCTCATTCTCCTAAGATATTTGAGTATACGCTTTACTCCCACTAAATTAATTGATCTTTGATTCAATTGATATTTGCTTACCATGCCCACCGTAACATAGATATTTAGCCTAGTATTTAGCATAGCATAAAGACTTCCTATAGTTTTGATATTAGGAACCGTCTTAGTATGCTTTTCCTTTTATATGTCTTAGGACCATAATTCTTTATAAAGGAACTTCAAACTTAAAAGGAAAGAATCATTTCTTGAAGTATTACATGCTATACTTGGCTAGAATCTAATCTATTTAAGCAATTTGAGATAGACTCAACATCCTAATTTCTAAATTTTATTAAAGTTTAATTCTTAGGATGTGACTAGTCTTTCCCAAGTACCTTATATCAAACTGGACTAGACAACAAAAAAACTGCATTGACGACAATAACTCTACATCATTCTAAATGATTAGAATGTCAACAGCATACATTAAGAAATTTATTATTCTATATAGCTTTTACACACATAAGACCTTTTAATACTTGATCAAAATCAAAAATTTGATTGCTTGATCAAAGATTATATTTTATGACCTAGATGCTTGCATTAGTCCATAAATGGACTTTAAGCAACTTGCATGCTAATCACCACTAGTTCTTTGCTATGAACAAGTCTAGTTACATCATATAGATGTCTTCCTCAAGATTGCTACTAAAAGAAGCTTTCTTGATATCTATTGCCATATTTCATCCAAATGAAATATAATGGATAAGAGAATCTAGATAGAGTTAAACTTGATTATTGGTGAAAAAATCTTTTCATAGTCGAACCATTTCTTTCTCGAATAAATCTTTTCGCCACTAGTCTTGACTTTGAAGGTTTGCACCTTCAAATCTATCAATCTCATTTGCTTGTAGACCTATTTGAAAACAATAGGCTTAATGCAAATTGGCGCCTCTACAAGTTCTAGACTTTAAATAGAATCTAATTCTTCACATAACCTTGATCCAAAGAATCCATATTCATATCATCTATTGCCTTTACGAAGGACAGAGGGATCAAATTCATATCCTTGTGGAATAACTACAAAAGTTTATACCAAAATCAACATACCAACTAGAAGTCTCCACTTCCATGATCAAGACAAATCATCTTAGTTGGTATGTTATAGTCTTCGTAGATGAAATGCCCAATTTTATCACCGACTACGAACTAAAATTCTGAGTTTACAAAGAACTCGTGATTTATATCTTCTCGTGACTAAATCACATACTATGCATCTCATGGACTAAGATAATGTCTCATTAGTTCATTTATAAATAGTCTCATATAATTAAACAATTTAATTATTTATGACATGCCAATAAATTGGATTTTAGGGCATAAACCCCAACAATCTCCCACTTGCCCTCAAAAACAATTTACCATATATCCAACAGTTATCTCCCTTTAGAGTAATTCATAGTCACTCTAAGGCAAGGCTTGGAAACAATTTTCAGTCAGATTTATTACATAAATTATCTTTTCTACTACTACTTTTCACGTACTCATATCTCTCTAACGAGATCATACTTACGTTTAATGTGTATCTTCATCATTTAAGATGAACACATATCTTGAAGTCCAACTTCATGAATCATAATCAAACTACAAGTCAGTATTTATACATCTAGTAACCATCGAAACTTTACTTTTGTGGACAAGCATATAATCCCTCATTCTCCTAAGATATTTGAGTATACGCTTTACTCCCACTAAATTAATTGATCTTTGATTCAATTGATATTTGCTTACCATGCCCACCGTAACATAGATATTTAGCCTAGTATTTAGCATAGCATAAAGACTTCCTATAGTTTTGATATTAGGAACCGTCTTAGTATGCTTTTCCTTTTATATGTCTTGGGACCATAATTCTTTATAAAGGAACTTCAAACTTAAAAGGAAAGAATCCTTTCTTGAAGTATTACATGCTATACTTGGCTAGAATCTAATCTATTTAAGCAATTTGAGATAGACTCAACATCCTAATTTCTAAATTTTATTAAAGTTTAATTCTTAGGATGTGACTAGTCTTTCCCAAGTACCTTATATCAAACTGGATTCGACAACAAAAAACTTTGTTGATGACAATAACTCTACATCATTCTAAATGATTAGAATGTCATCAACATACATTAAGAGATTTATTATTCTATATAGCTTTTACACACATAAGGCGTTTTAATACTTGATTAAAATCAGACAATTTGATTTCTTTATCAAAGATGATGTTTTATGATTCATGTGCTTTCTTTAGTCCATAAATGGAATTTAAGCAACTTGCATACTCAACACTACTGGTTCTTTTGTAAATGCAAGTCTAGTTTTATCATATAGATGTCCTCCTTAAGATTGCTACTAAAAGAAGCTTTCTTGATATCCATTACCATATTTCAACCAAATGAAATATAATGGATAAGAGAATCTAGATAGAGTCAAACTTGACTATTGGTGAAAAAATCTTTTCATAGTCAAACCGTTTCTTTCTGAATAAATCTTTTCGCCACTAGTCTTGACTTTGAAGGTTTGCACCTTCAAATCTATCAATCTCATTTCCTTGTAGACCTATTTGAGAACAATAGGTTTAATGCCACTAGGCGCCTTTACAAGTTCTAGACTTTAAATAGAATCTAATTCTATTCACATAACCTTGATCCAAGAATCCATATTCATATCATCTATTGCCTTTTCGTAGGACCGAGGATTAAATTCATATCCTTGTGGAACGACTTCAAAAGTTTATCCCAAAAGTATGAATTTATTTGGTAATTTATAATCCTCCCACTACGATATTGTACCGGTGTACTAGCTATATATCTATAGAATAATGTCTTGTGGTGTATCTAATACAACCATCTCATTTCTAAATGTATTTTATAGTTGTCTTACAACAAATTCTAACATTTTTCTTCTAGAACAATTCTACGTTTAGCTTTAAGATTATTCATATAGTCATGATCAAGAACTTTGTTTAGGTACTTTACAAACATCTTGTCTTCTTTATGACTACCAAAACAATCTTATGCAATTCCTTTTGGATACCCAAAATAAACACACATTTTTCTATCTTTTGATCTCAATTTGTCAGACTTCCTTTCTAGCACAAGTCTTGGACATCTTCAAAAATGGAAGTATCATATACCAGTTTTTCACCCAATCCATAATTTGACAAATGTCATAGGAACAAACTTTTGAAATCAACTTTAGAAAATGTATAGTAATACAAAGAGTATATCTCCAAAAGAAACAAGCAAATGGAAATACTTATCATGTACTTTACTATTTCTAAAAGAGTCTTATTCCTCTTTTATGTATGTTATGACTTAAAGAAGTCATTAATATTGTATTCCTTTACAATAAAGGAGCCCTAGATCATATTATCCTCTAAATAAAATTCATAGACTGGCAATATAATAAAATAATGGTTCTGAAAGCCCATCTTTCACCAATCTTG
The DNA here is from genome assembly GCA_028216015.1 of Quercus dentata. Lineage (NCBI taxonomy): Eukaryota > Viridiplantae > Streptophyta > Magnoliopsida > Fagales > Fagaceae > Quercus > Quercus dentata. Next base: position 97,054,551 of record CP116447.1, read on the forward strand.
TATACAATTTAGATTAACAAGATCTAGACATAATCGCAAAACATGCAATATTAAAGGATGAAAACTTTCTCTTTAAAAGGTAAAACATGTAAATCTCCATCTAGAAAATAATTATGGACAATGCTTAGCTTTACCAAAACAGAAACAATTTCCTTTGGTCATACTTTTGAATCTAATTTCCTCGTTTTGGCAACTACTAGGGCAACTTGCTTGTACAACTGTTTGGTATTATAATTCTTCTTCTTACCACCCTTACCTTTCGGTTTAGGCTAAGAATTTTGAATTTAAATCATATTGATTCTAGCCTTAGCTTTTAGGATGTCTTCCATTGCGTAGAACTCACTCATCAATTCAGATAATATAAAAAGAATTTTATTTATTTTCAAAAACAATCTGAATTGATCAAATGATTATAACAAGAACTTATGGATCATATCCATATGAGATTAACATTTAATCTCTACATCCAAGAATTCCAATTCATTTTTAAAAATAAAATATTTGCATAAAATGATATAGAATTGGAACTTTTAAAGCTTTTCTTAGCATTCAATATTATTTATTTCGAATATCATCTAGTAATAGGATATTTCATACCAAAACATCTCATTTAGACTCAATATAAAGTCTAAGTCTAGTACTAACTCTTGGATCTCATGTTGTAGTACAATTGAGATAGAAGCCACATTTCAATGGAAACTATGATCATATCCTAAGCTTTCTACCATCAATGCGTCATACATAGGAAATTATGAGAATGCTAAATCAAAACACATTTATGTACTTCAGCTCCTTTAAGCACCATGTCCAAAATTATTTCTTAGTTAATGTGATTCAATTAAAATAGTAGCTAGAGAACAAACTTATGACAACTTTATTTTGAGACTATGAACTTAAATACATGGAAATTATCATTTTGCATCCATAACCATATAGTATGGAACCCGAAAAACATACTATACTAGGTGCAACGACAACCTAATCCCGCAATTAATATTCCACAGAAGCGAGGTCATACCAATCACTATGATCAAGCGAGAATTATTCTCATTATTAATGCTATCATGGTAACTCTTACCGAACAAAAATAATTTGCCGCTTTTCCTTTAGCCTTTAAGTAATAATGACATAGCTCCTTTGGGAGGTTAACATTACACTTAGACTAGTGTACACCATTATCTAGAATCATGTGTAGCCACATTTCATCTCCTTTTATAATGTTTAAACTTGTAGTACCATGAAACAAAACACCCTCCTTTGGGATCGCGAGGCAGATACGCCAAGACGAGGTGTTTGTCCACACTACTTTAAATGGGTAAGTTCAATCATGTAGTACTATGAAGTAAACACCCTCCTTTGGGATCGCGAGGCATATACACCAAGACGAGGTACTTACCCACACTACTTTGAACTGATAATGGAGGCTGTGAGATCCAACCCTTATATCTCTCTCCCACTAGAAATTTTAAAACAAGTGGATTGTCATGAAATCATTGTGATCTAATCACAATTTTAACCCTACACATCAAATGTGTTTAATTGTTTAAATTCAATGTGATGTAACTAAGTCACGTCACAATAGCATAACGAACATTCGTGCAATCACAAAGAAGTTTAACCTTGTAATTCGTGAAGTAAATACCCTCCGCATGGAATGCAAGACTCGAAGTCAAGACAAGGTATTCACATTACAATAAACTTAACAAAAGGGTTATTTCAGAACTTCGACTCATTATTTGGGTTTTTCTTTAAACAATTGTGATCCAATCACAACTAATAACCCTGCACTTGTTGAAGACTCTAGTCTAATTAGAATCACTAACTAAAATGGAACTCCTAAAATATTTAGGATTCCTTAAACACTAATGAATCAAAAATTAGTTATATATAGAACTGTATCCTTAACTTATTTGATTAAGAATTCTAATCTTATTAGAAACTATATATCTTTTAATTAAGCTTTAATCTCATTAAAACTTCTAATTAAAATAAATTAAGGACAATCAATCATACAACAATTCCAATCTCATTAGAACATTTCTTAAAAGACAAGTCCCAAACTATTTAGGACTAAGAGTTCTATTTAACTAATATCTATGATCTCATTAGGTTTTTTAGTTAGAAACATGTGTAATCTAATCACACATAGTCTTGCACTTTCTTTATTGTGAAAACACTTAGAAAAATTTAGAATACCCAGATTTCAACCGATCGAATGTATTTCTCGATCAGTCAAAAAAATTAAAAAATTCGCACCAAACAATCTACCTAGATCGATTGATACTCGATCGCTTCTCGATCGATCGATTGACTAGCAATCAAAAGTCAATCCAATCAAAAAGATTGGTTACTGTTTCACTCAATCGGTCGAAGCTAATTTTTGATCGATCGAGACTCGTGAAACTCGAATTTTCCAGAATTTTTCTGAAGCGCTTTTCAACGGTTTTTACAAACAAACTACCATCGTATGAACATAATAGATTGAGTTTGAGACTAAAACTGAAATCCATTAATGCTATAGCCTTATAGTTCAATTTAACATAATTAATATCAAACTTAAACAACATAATAACATCAATATCAGTTTTCATCAAACAACAATTTCAATGACCATGCAGAAAATTAAATATATAATCTTCTAACAATATGAAATTACTTTCTCTAATTCCAAAACTCACAAAACATGTTATACTGATTCAAAATTGAAGACCACTCTGATACCATTTGTTGGAAAAATACACGTTTGTATCGCATACAAAACATATGCAGCGAAAAATTAACGGATCTACTTCATTGGCAATTGATAACATGTACTATGTAAGTTCCAAAATTTGAGAACAAGAATGCGTACCTTGGTGTGGTGAAATTCAAAATCGAAGATCAGAAGTTCTTGGGAAGACTTTTAATCTTCACTCCAATTCCACTTGATGCCCAAGAAGTATGGTCTCTCAATCAGTTTCCAAGGAGAGAATAAAAGAGTGTCCAACAATCACATACAAACCATTTCATTCTTTGTATGATCTGAAAGTTCAAAAACATGTATAAACACCTTTGAACGTTTAGACCCCCAAATTACAAATTACCAATTCAAGCTTTATATCAAACAATTAATGTGCGGAACATGAACAAAAGCTTAATACAGAATTGATAAACAAACTAAGCCAATTAAAATCACATTCACAGTAGAAAATAAAAGGCAAAGATAAAGGGAAGAGAGATGCAAACACAAGGACAACACACGATGTGTTATCGAAGAGGAAACCGAAGCGCTCGGCGTAAAACCTCTCCGCTGCCCTCCAAGCGGTCAATAATCCACTAGAAAATGTAGTTGGGATACATGAACAGCAATAGACCCACCAAGTCTAATCTACCCGATGTACCTAAGCCCTCCAAGCTTCTTGCTCCAACGAGGTTGCGCCGAACTTTTTTCTTCTCTAGCTTACCGGATTCTCGCTACTAGACCGTAGCATCCGCCATCCTTGGCATCTTCCAATGCTTCCCAAAGCTCCAAAAACACTCAACACTCTAAATTGGTGTGGGTAGTGTTTGGATAGAAATCTCCTCTCAATAGGTATGACAATGAGAGAGGGAATGAGAAGAGACTACAAAGATTTCTCTCTAAGAATGAGTAGCTCTCTCTAATTGGGTGGGTGTTTTGAAGAAACCTCTCTTAGGGTTTTTCTTTCAATAGCCACACATATTTTGTGGGAATAAGGGGTATTTATACTGGTGTGAGAATGGAATGCGAAGAGTCGCTTTTTCAAAAAACAGTGGCTGATCAAGCGACTTGACCGAGTCGCGAGTTCAAGTCGCGAGCTAACTTAATGGCCAGGTCTGGATTTTTGTCGTGTAGTGCTCCGGTGGCGTGACTATTCAGCTCCCCGCATGCTCGCACGTGAGCAACTTTTGGCGGCTTGCAAGCCGAGAGCCACCCGCGAGTCCTAGCCGCGAGTCTCCGCTTCACCGCACCGTCTTGAGCATTTCTTCACACTCTCTCACACACTACCCTTACATGATTCCCACCTAAATACAAGGTTTCTAAGTGCTATATTACAAGCAAATTTGTCATGGAATAAAGCCAACACATGGTTGATTAAATTCAACCTTACAATCTCCCCTTTGGCTATTCCATGACAAAACACCCTAAAACAGACTCTAGACTTAAACGTGAGTTTGGGAATAATGGCAAAACTCACTCACACCTAAATCTAGAAATCGTGTAGCTCTTGAATCATATGAACATGAATCTCCTGAAACACAACAATACACCATGATCATTGTATGCGAAAAAGCATGAAATGCATATGAAGCAAGCAATATGTGATCAAGCAAAGATGGAGTTAAGAAACAAACCATGGCTTGATCAAAGAAGCAATCACTACAAGGTAGTGATCACAATGCTCATTCACACTTGGAATGAACACTTGAACATACAAGCTAACAAGAACAATGCAAGTTACTTGTATGCTCAACACTCAACCAATGCATAATACACTAAGTATATGCATCTAGGAAAAATCCTACAAGGGCACAAGAGTGACAAGATTTAAAAGAAAATGCAATACATTTATATAGAAGTACTGATTTAAAGAAAGCATAAAAGGCTGCATAAAGCATGGTACAAACCATAAAGCCTACAAATATGCATAAAAACATAACCCTAAAAGCTTACAAAAGCACATGGGTACAAAGCACATTATATTGAATAAAAACTTAAACAATATAAACTAAAAGTGCTTAAAGTTTCTCCCCTTCAAAATGATGAGAAGTCATGATGCACTTAGAACATATATACTTGTAACCTTGAAATACTTGCACAAAACACATTAGACCCTCAAGGTAAAGCAAGTAATAAAAGAACAAGTATAATGTAACAAGTAAATTGTGATCAAGTAAACATGATGTGAAACATGTGAGCAACTTGATCATACACCAAAACAGTCATATAGAAATGACTACAATGATCACATAGCAAAGCAAATGATCATACGAACATGCATTCAAAGAAGCACAATAGCATAGGGATATATGCATGTCCAAAGCACAAACATGATGCAATGAGAACAACAAAGCATAACTCAAAGCACCATAAAGCCAACAAGAAAACAAAACAGAACAAAGTTTTCTAGATAACACAATGTCTTCTCCCCCTTGATATATGCATCTCCACTATGGAAAATCTCTCCCCCTACAAATGTGCACGAGAAATAGAATTTCTCCCCCTAAGGATGTGCACAAGAGTCATAACAAGAGTCATATAGAAATGACAAAACACTCCGGTATACTCTCTAGAGTATACTCTCCCCCTTTTTGTCAGGAATAGACAAAGGGTCAAGGAGAGAAAAAAGGCAAGAGATGAATGAACAAACAATGATAATGATGCATGAGGGGTGCAAGATGAATGAGAAAATGAAGCTCAAACCTAAGACAAAGTAGCATGCTACAAAGCATAAGGTAAACATGACATGCTAGGATGAAGAAATAAGGTAAAGTCCAATGCATGACAAGGGTAGCAAAGGTGTGTGCAAGAGGTGGCTAAGTGTATGCATGACCAATGCATGAAAAATGCACATGTGGGGCAAAATACACAACCAATGAACCAAACATGTTCCAAATGAGGAAACATGAGAAACCCCAAAGTTTGGTACTCATCGGAGTCCAAACAAGAGAGAAAATGTCTAAGAGGCATTTTATCAAACACCTAGCATGCACACTATGAACAAAAATGTGAAACAATGCATGAACATCATGAAATCCAACCTTAATACATGTTCTTTCTGCCACAAGGGGCCAACATCCAATGCATATCAACAAAAGAAACCAATCCCATGAAGAAAATTGACAAAAATAAGTTTTCCCAACCCCTATGATGAAAATCCCAACCAAGAGCACAAAACTCTCCAAAACATAATCTAAGGATCAAAATCAATGAAAAGAGTTTATAATTACCTTAGAGATGTTAATGGATTGAAAAACCATTCAAATTGGTTGGGTTTTGATGTAAAAATATTGAAAGAGGGGTTTTAGAGAGGATGGGAGAGGTTTAAAACAAGTTTCCCACGAAAAAGCTCTTTAAAAAACTGATTACGGGCGACTCGCGATCGGCGAGTCGCGAGCCAAGTCGCGAGTGAGCCGCGAAACCTCTCTGTATGAACTCGCGGCTTAAACTCGTGGCTTGCAAGCCGCCAAACCGAGTAGCCAAAATTGGCAGCTTGCTGGCAGCTCACGCAAGTAGCCAAAATGAGTGGCCAAAAAATCTGACACTTGTTTTTCAAACCAAACATGTTTAAACATTGAAAAACAACGTAAGCACTAAACATAAACACAAAAAGTGATAAAAATCACTTCCAAAAACATATAAAATGATCAAAAATATTTTTGGATTAATCCATATAAGATTGAGCACACGCACATCACATTTAGACAAATACAATCTAACAAATGAATAAGACATTCATTGAACATTAGGCAAGTGTGTTGTGTGTGTATCAAATGTTGAATAGTCCTTAGTCTAGAGTGAAGTTTCAATGATCAATTCAATCAAGTCATACACAACTAGTACTAAGTCAAGTGGTCTATCTCAATTATAGAAATGAACATATATGACCTCCCACAAGAAAATGATTACATAAGATTGAAGTTTTTTATTTGGCTTCTTACAATTCATATCATTTGATCATTTTGAATCAATACAACTCATTTTGAGCAATACATCTCATTTTTGAGATTGATGCCTGAAATTTTTGATATTTCAAATTGATGAACAAGCCTTTGGCATTTTGGGCATCATACATTTTCATATAAGTCGCTTTCCCTTTTCCTAGTCGAATACTAGTATTTGCGACGGCTTTTGCAGCTCATTATCTCTTTTCATTTTGAGATTTACATTTATTGAGCTCTTTAAGCAATAAAAATAAAAGAGTGGGAAGAGATATAAGCACAAGTCTACGCAAGTATCAAAACCAACATGACTATTGACTAATCATTCATGACAAGCTTGAAGATCGATTTACAACAATCACACAAAGATGTCAAGATTTTTCCCACAAAGATATAAGTGCAAAAATAACAAGCTAAGCTCGAAAATGCACAAAGCCATTTGTACAAAGGTACAAGGCCAAACTCACATGTGATATGTGCTCAAACAAATACGATCAAACTTTTTGAATTTTAAACTTTTTGAATTTTTCACTTTTTATGTTGGTTTTGGATTTTTACTCACACAAAATAGAAACATAAAAGTAAGATAAAAAACGAAACAATGCATACAAATAAATGCAAGATGCACAAAATGCATGAAGATATGACATTTAATGCATGAAGAGTCCTACAAAGATCGAAAGAATTAGATCAAGGACCAAAAGAGCAAAAGCTCAACCATAGGAACCCTTCCTCATCCAAACGGAACGATTGTTTGGAATGAGTGTCTCAAGAGAAGCGAGACGAGGGTTGGAAGAATGAGAACCGGAGATGCACATAGTCAAGGAGTTAAGAGCATTAAACATTTTCTTTAACAACATGCTATTTTCACTCAAATCCAGTTTACTCTTTTTAGCACAACTTCCAAAAACTCAAGTTTCTCTTTTCTTTTGATTCTCTTAAGAGCTTGAAACTTAGAGCAATGAGGTCTTAGATGACCAAAGGCACCACAATGGTGACAAACAATGTGTTTAGGTCCACTAGGCTTTTTGGGAATGGATCTAGCAACATGGTTTTGTTCCCTCTTCAACTTATGACATTGAGGTCTTATATGACCAATCACACCACAATGGTGGCAAGTTGGAACAAACTTAGATCCATCCAAAGCCTTAGGTTGAGACCTAAACGAAGGTTTTGACTTAACAACCTTTCTCTCCACCTTTTGATTTCTTTTATGTGGGGAATGTACGCCGATTTGTCCTTTAAGGTAGAACACACACTAGGCACAAAATCGGGTACCACAACATGATTGCAACAAATATTATCATCCATTTTATCAAAGGGTTCAGCAATCAAACACTTGGCATGCATCTTAAGAGATTCATTTTCACATTTAAGATCATCAACAAGTTTGTTAGACAAAACAAGTTTAGCATCCAAGTCCATATTCAAACATTCAAACTCTTTCAGCTTTTCAAGAGAAATTTCAGCAAGTTTTTTATATTTCTCAACCAATTTGTTGGATTCATTAAGCTTAGCAATCAAATCATCATTTTCACAAAATAACTTGCTCAAATTCTTTTGAAACTTCTTAGCATTTTTCTTCAAGAGTTTGTCAACAACACCCATGGATTCAAAAAACATGTCATCACACATGTCATCACACCCATGTGGCATGTTACATTCATCACCAACCAAATCATGCAAAGAGGCATACAAAGCACAATCCATGGCAAATAAACACAAGGGGTCAAGGATCACACTTAGGTATTTAAACCACAACAAGTGTACCCGCTCTGATACCAATTGAAGGTTCAAAAACGTGTATAAATACCTTTGAACGTTTAGACCCCCAAATTACAAATTACCAATTCAAGCTTTATATCAAACAATTAATGTGCGGAACATGAACAAAAGCTTAATACAGAATTGATAAACAAACTAAGCCAATTAAAATCACATTCACAGTAGAAAATAAAAGGCAAAGATAAAGGGAAGAGAGATGCAAACACAAGGACAACACACGATGTGTTATCGAAGAGGAAACCGAAGCCCTCGGCGTAAAACCTCTCCGCCGCCCTCCAAGCGGTCAATAATCCACTAGAAAATGTAGTTGGGATACATGAACAGAAATAGACCCTCCAAGTCTAATCTACCCGATGTACCTAAGCCCTCCAAGCTTCTTGCTCCAACGAGGTTGCGTCGAACCTTTTTCTTCTCTAGCTTATCGGATTCCGCTACTAGACCGTAGCATCCGCCATCCTTGGCATCTTCCAATGCTTCCCAAAGCTCCAAAACACTCAACACTCTAAATTGGTGTGGGTAGTGTTTGGATAGAAATCTCCTCTCAATAGGTATGACAATGAGAGAGGGAATGAGAAGAGACTACAAAGATTTCTCTCTAAGAATGAGTAGCTCTCTCTAATTGGGTGGGTGTTTTGAAGAAACCTCTCTTAGGGTTTTTCTTTCTGAATAGCCACACATATTTGGTGGGAATGAGGGGTATTTATACTGGTGTGAGAATGGAATGCGAAGAGTCGTTTTTCCAAAAATGTGGCTGGTGGCGACTTGATCTCGCGACTTGACCGAGTCGTGAGTTCAAGTCGCGAGCTAACTTAATGGCCAGATCTGGATTTTTGTCGTGTAGTGCTCCGTGGCGTGACTGTTCAGCTCCCCGCATGCTCGTGCATGTGAGCAACTTTTGGCGGCTTGCAAGCCGCGAGCCACCCGCGAGTCCTAGCCGCGAGTCTCTCGCTTCACCGCACTGTCTTGAGCATTTCTTCACACTCTCTCACACACTACCTTTACATGATTCCCACCTAAATACAAGGTTTCTAAGTGCTATATTACAAGCAAATTTGTCATGGAATAAAGGCAACACATGGTTGATTAAATTCAACCTTACATGATCTTAATGAAAGACCTTATGAAAGTCTCATCAAAACCCTATAAAATTCTATTTGTTTCTCTCCTTCTATATATAATCGATTATCTATTGGGTTAGCCTTTTGGACCATTCCAATTGGGCTCTAGTGTGTGGCTTGGAGTGGGGCCAAAAGGGAACAATTAAGACTCTAGCTCCAATGGGTCTTGAGCTTCTCTGTCAACTCTTGACAAGTCCAAAGTTACCATTAATTATATTCAATACCACTATAAGAATATAATTGCACTCTATGCCTTATTAATAAATTATATCCCAAGACTTTATTATACATACAACCCCTTCATTAAAATATTCGTAGTAATACAAAATCATGAATATTAACTGCCACTTTGAAAATTACTACATCTTAATCCTTGAGTACTCGGTTTAATCCTTTATGTTATTCATCATATATTTATGAAATCCAATTTCATAAATATATACTTTAGTAACTCCTTAGTAAAGTGGTTGGACCCAACACTCTGAATAACCAAACCCATTAAACTTATATCAAGGGAATATTTTATATCTCTGTTAAGAGATTATGAATTCCATCTTGAGAATATATGTTCCATCAACATTAATTGCGGCTGCCCAATATACTGAGGTTTTGACCGTAACTTATAGATTTCACTCCTGATATATCAAAGCAACCTACACCTCATGATCGTGTCCATTATTCTCTCAGGATTTAGAGTTGATGTAAATAGAAGTCGTGAGATTTATTATTGATTTGACAATTTTTAGGAAAATAACAAATCTCACAAATGTCCATTCAATATGTCTTAACTCTTAAAACATATCAACATACCAATTAGAAGTCTCCACTTCCATGATCAAGACAAATCATCTTAATTAATATGTTATAGTTTTTGCAGATTAAACACCCAATATCACCGACTACGAACTAAAATTCCGAGTTTACAAAGAACTTGTGATTTATATCTTCTATGATTAAATCACATAAATCACATACTATGCATCTCATGGACTAAGATAATGTCCCATTAGTTCATTTATAAATAGTCTCATATAATTAAACAATTTAATTATTTATGACATGCCAATAAATTGGATTTTAGGGCATTAACCCCAACATGAATATGGTGATGACTTTTGTTTTGCACCCACTCTTTCGCTATAACTCCATCACAGAACCTCGTGCTTGATTTTTGCTTTTTTTGTTAGAGCACCTCACTATAGATTTTCCTTCACATTTTATTCTTTCTATTATAGATGTGTATAAGGATACGACTACCTGTGATAAGCTCATTTTCCCTTCTGCTATCACAAGAATCCTATGCCATTTTTCTGTTCCTTTTCCCTCTTCCGACCACTTCCCTATTATGTGTGCCATTGACTATGCCACCGTTTAACGGAGCGAGGCGCAGTTTCGATCGAGGCAGTCTAATACGGTAGCTCCTTCCACTCCTTCTGCTTCATCAACATCTACTCCCTCCTCTTCTATGAGTGGAGTGACCCTAGAGGACATCACAACAGTAGCTTCAAGACATGGATGCTCACCTCGACACTCTCAATGATGAGTTGTGTCAGGTGAACACCCATGTTGGATGCATTGCTCGATGTCAAGATGAGATGGGTGGTTATACCATGCCTTCCACTCCTGTGGCCCCCGTGGATGAGAGTAATGCTGATGATGCCGATGATGATGATGATGCTGATTTTGATGATGAGGATGATGGCGATGCTAGCTCACCCAACGATGATGAGATGTCTACTTGACACTTTTACCCTTTGTCACTTGTGACAAAAAGGGGGAGTAGTTTTGGTTATGAGAGTAGTCATACTTAGGGGAAGGCTTAGCATAGGAGATTTTTGTTAGAGGGAGAGTGCATTTTGAGGGATGTAGTGAGGATTACTTGTATCTTTTTCTTTTCTCTACTTTAGATACATTTATTCTTGTACCTTGGGAATTGTGACCATTATTGACATACATTGTACTTATTTTCTTTATATGTTGATGTATGTTTCTTTCGCCTATCCTTGCATGTGTCGTTTCTTTTCTTTCTTTATACACATGGTTCTTATTACTTGTATGCAATCTATTATTTCTGTTTCACACAAAGATGCCTTGATGAGTTTTGTTTAAGGTGTTTCAAAAATACAGTTTGTCAAAGTCTACTTGCCATAAACTCTCTTCTTGCAAAGTTTTTCAAAAGTTTGTGTTAGGATAGATTTTATTGTATTTAACAAGTGGATATGAGTTGAGTGATTTATGACTTCTCTCATATCTCAATTGTCTGTTGTGGTTTTATCACAGATTGCCAAAGGGGGAGATTGTTAGGACATATGTGATTCACTTGTTAGGAACATATGTCACTACTTTATGTAATTGGCTAATCCTTTGACAAAACGCACTTTACTTGTATTTTGGTAGATCGAGAATGTGTTTAATACTTCAAGAAACTTTATTTCAAGATCAAGTGTTGAAGCCATGCAAGTCTGTCCAAGATTCAAGCTTTAAAAGTGCTCATCATTAAAGCTTGTCGGCTAGCTCGAATGACTAGTCATCTATCGAGCTTAAAGAGCTGTTTCACCCCGTGGCTCGGCAAAAGACTTTGACAGATAGGGCATATTTCGAGGTTTATGAAAAAACAAATTTTCAGTTCTGTTTTGACTCCAATCCATGTTTATGTGCTTGGGCTTTCTTTTCTCACGGCCCTAGACATATAAAAGGATTATTTTAAGAGTCATCAAAGTGTTCACAAGTTGCACAAGTGTTGAGCAAAGTTTGTTCAAGCAAATTGTGACCGGAGACACAGTTTTGCCCTAGTTCATCGTTCTTGTGAAGAAGTTACTGTGTTTATGCATCGTAGGGTTTTGTGACCAAGCATCTTCTTGATCTTCATCGTTGGTATGAACTCAAGAACTTTACAGGCAACAAACTTCTCTAGTTGGTGATTGAAGTCGTGTACTGGGATCCGCACAATTGGTTAGTCACGTGCTTGGCAGCCATGCATCAAAAGTAGAAATTGTCACTACAGAACAAGTCCAATTGGGTATTGGGGTAAGGGTTCAACTGTAGGTTAGTATAAGGTATTGGGATTCCTTTACTTGTAAATGCTTGTTGCAATAATAATGGAATTTCGGGAGTGGTGACTTTAAAATCACCCGGTGGGGTTTTTGTTGTGTAGGTTTTCCCCATTTGTAAACAAATCACCGTATCAATTTATTTTCCGCTACATACTTAGTTTATTGGTGATTTGTTTGTACTACCACGCGTTTGCATTTTAATTTGATTAATTAATTAAATTTGGCTAATTAATCAATTAATTTAATCACAAGGGATCAATTCGTTTTTGGCCTATCAAGAGTGTATCAAGGCGAGCATCCATGCGTTGAAGCTTCACCATGATCGCATCCAGAGTCACACCTCACGCCGAAGTAGAGGGAGCGGAGATGGATGGAGCTGAAAGAGTGGGAGGAGCTGCCGACCTAGACCGCTTTGAACGAAACTACGCTTCACTCCGTTTAATGGTAGCGGCATCAATGGCACACATAACGTGAAAGTGGTCTGAAACGGGAAAGGGAATAGAAAAATGGCACCTCGAATGAAATCGCGCCTCGCTCCGTTTAACGGTAGCGGCATCAATGGCACACATAACGTGAAAGTGGTCGAAAATGGGAAATGGAACAGAAAAATGGCGTAAAAGATTCATGACATCTATGATAGAAAGATGAGCTTATCACGGGACGCCGTATCCCTATAGACATCTATGATAGAAAGAATGAAATGAGAGGGAAAATTTATAGTGAGATCCTCTATCAAAGAAAGCAAAAATTGAGCACACGGCTTTGTAATGGAGTTATAATGAGAAAGGGATGAAGAAAAAAAGTCAAAACCATGTTCAAAAACCGAGGGCCTTTAGCAAAGGCCGAACAATAAGTGAACCGACGCTTACCCTAATCGGAAGGGCACTCACAGAAAGTAGAAATAAGCTCATCTTTGGACATAGTCCTTAGACGCTCACAATCGGGGTAGTCGGGATGCTCTACCCTCGGGACACGGAGCACATCGGATACAATATCCGGTATGACAACTATGTGCGTACCTCGAACACGAGTAACAAAGAGAAGTATTGAATAATCGAATCCATGCATGTTGGAGTAAAACTCCTAGATCAGCATGGATGGACATGTGACTAGGACGTCACACAGTGACTCCCAACCCCGACCGTGAATGACAGTGGATAGGTCAATGTCGGAGAAGTCTAACAAAATGACTTGGTGTTCCGAATGAACGCCTCGTCTAGAAAAGTTCTTCGAGAAGTCCTTTTGGGCATCCTCATCATAGAACCGAGCGGAAGAAGGGGTGGGATCGGAAGAAGATGATGCCCCGGAACGAAAAGGGTTCCGAGACAGAGCAAACTTACGTTTCGGTGCCATGACGCACTAATGTAAACTAGAGAGTGAGGGGGAAAGAAACAAACACTTAGAAAAGTCCCAAAACAATTCATATATATAAAAATATATTGAATGTAAAGGGCGTATGCATGAAAACGCATGAGCATGTGACGTGCAAAGATAATTGCATCATGGGCTCAACCCAATCCAAACCTACTGGCACATAATCAATTCAACATATACAACACATATCTAAATGCATGAAAATATAGTTATAATGCATATGGGATGCAATGCATGAAGATTTTAAAGCATTTTCACAAAAACCAACCCAAAAATTTTGCAAGAACTTCATCAATTTTGAAAAACCCCAAAAAATTTTCAAAAACCCAAAAAACTAGGTCTAATGCATGAAATGCATGAAGAATTAAGGATTTAAACACTTACCAAGTGAAGAGAAACTTGATTAAGGCCGAAAATCAACTTGGGATGAAGTTTGGGAGGTGAAAAGACATGGACAGATTGAGAGAGATCGAGAAAATGAAGACCGAATCGTCTTGAACAAATATATAGAGGTTCAGTAAATCTCAACAGATAGCAGGTGTCGAGAGGTGTCGAGATTTAAAAGTTTCGACAGATGCAGCTATCAAGAGGTGTCCAATGGTGTCCACAACAAAACAAGCTCGATGGATTGAGGAGGTATCGAGGAGCTACCAATGGGACAGAAACTTTCTCGATCGATCCACCTAGCTATTGAGAGGTGTCGAGATTGCGATGAAAAACAACTAAATAGCTCAATAGATAAGCCGGGTATTGAGAGTTGTCGAGGAGTTGTTGAGATTGCTTAAAAACAGTTTTTCAAGAAGAGAAAAACACAGACATGAATGCAATCAAACATGCAACTCAACCAATGATCCAATCAACATTTTGAACTCTCAAAATCATCTCTTAACAAAAATGTTAAGCACATAGATCCCAAAAACACACACACACACACACTAAACAAGTCTAACCAATTTTATATTTCAAAAACAAGTCAAGATAGTTTAGTGAGCATAAATTAACAAATGTATTCCTTGTGATGGCCAAATCACATTGTACTTGAACATGTATCAAAAGTAGCAAAGAATATTGCGTGTTGTGTGTGAAAAATATCACAAGATTGCATAAGTGTATATATGTTATAACAATTTGAGATATGAGAAAACTATCACCTTCTG
Organism: Quercus dentata; assembly: GCA_028216015.1. NCBI lineage: Eukaryota > Viridiplantae > Streptophyta > Magnoliopsida > Fagales > Fagaceae > Quercus > Quercus dentata. Next base: position 97,069,698 of record CP116447.1, read on the forward strand.
GTAAATCCTATAACTCCCACATCTCCTAAAATACACGCTTGCAATCATATAAAATATTTTGATTATTTTTGCTTTTTATTTTTCTTTGTATATTTTTCTTTTTAAGCAAATCATGCATGGACATATAAGAGAGAGAAAAGAAATACCCAATTATGTTAAGCATTTGACATTCCAATTTTGCTATGCCGAAGCATACAGATGTCATTTCATGATTGGCGGGCAATAGTGGTGAGATGGTTATTTATGTCTTTCTCTTAGGATTTTCTAGTCCTTCCCATTAAAAAGAGTGATACGAGTGTTAAGTACAAGAGATTACTTAATCTTACTCATCACAAACACGAGCCACAAAACTCACTTGCTTAGTTGTGCATAGAGATGCTCATCTAAGCTACAAAAGATACAAAGTTTAGAAAACTTTGTTTCAATGGCCATCCAAGGTACACAAGTATCAATGTACACAAAACGCACGCTGTTTTTGTATTTTTCTGATTTTTCATTTTTTTTATATGAAAAACAAAATAAACAAAACTGAAAACAAACAGAAACATGTTAAACGAAGGAAAGCATAAAACTAGCTTGACTCAAAACAAGAAAAAAAACACACAAGTAATGCAAAAACAAAAACGAGAAAGGGAGAGAGAGAAAAAGTGATAGAATCACTTGGAGCCCTTTTCCTTCCACACCTTGGAAGAACCTTTCCGTCTAGCAAATCCTTGATCCAAAGGTAAGGGGGAAGAATTAAAATAGTTCAAGTTCAAAAGGAACATGAGGGTTTTGAGAAGATCTCTAAGGGGAGCAAAATAGGATGGAAACTGATTCTGGTTTCCCAATGTGATCATACCATTACTCTTCTTCATCCACATCTTCAACAATCCCCTCGGTAGGATTGACGGTGGGCGATGAAGGCATTTAGGATTCCGTCATTCATTGTTAGAATCATCTTCGAGCTCAGTGTCGCTCAATGTAGTAGCAAGTTCCTTACTTTTCCCAATGGTTTTGAGATATGTGGGGCACTCTTGTTTCATGTCATTGAATCCTTAACACCCAAAGCAATTTGTTCCCGAAGGAACAATGTACTGACCACCATCCCTAGCATCCTTCTTCCCTTTATCTTTGCTCTTGAATTGAGAAGAACTAGATTACCTACGATCCTTGTCGAAGCCCTTCCCATTGGCATTCTTCATGAATTTCTTGAATTGCCTTGTAATGTAAGACTTCATCTTAGAATCCTCATCGTCTAAAGACTCATCAAGATCACTACTTTTGGCCTTCAATGCCATGCTCTTGCCCTTAGCCGAATTACCAATTCTTGTTAAACCTAACTCATAGGTCTACAGATTACCAACTAGCTCAGTCAAAGGAATCTTGTCAATGTCCTTTGATTCCTTGATAGCGGTGATCTTAGCATGGAATCTCTCGGGCAGAGATCTGAGCACCTTTCTCACAATCTTGGGTCCAAGAATGGTTTCCCCAAGATTAAAAGCTGAGTTCACTCTGTCCTTAAGTTTGGCATAGAACTCATTGAACGACTCATCCTCCTCCATCTTGATCTCTTCAAAGCTAGTAGTGAGCCTTTGAAGCTTCGAGTCCTTGACAGCCTTTGTTCCCTCATAGGTTGTCCGGAGATTGGTCCATGCTTCCTTTGCGGTTTCAAAGGAGGATATCTTTTTGAACTCCTCATTAGTGACTGTCTTGAACAAAGCATTCAATGCCCTGCTGTTGAAGTTTTCTGCCTTGATCTTAGCATCATCCCAATCGGCCGGTACTTCCTTCGGCTTGGTCCAGCCAATCTCTACAGCTTGCCACACCTTCTTAATCAGAGTGTGCCTGCTTCGATACCACTTTATAGGCCAAAAATGAATTGACCCCTTATGGTGAATTAATTGATTAATTAGCCAAGTTTATTAATTAATCAAATTAACATGCAAACGCAAGGTAGCACAAACAAATCACCAATTAAACTAAGTATGCTACGGAAAATAAATTGACACGGTGATTTGTTTACGAATGGGGAAAACCCACACGGCAAAAACCCCATCGGGTGATTTTAAGGTCACCACTCTCGAGAATCCATTATTATCACAACAAGCGGTTACAAGTAAAAGAATCCCAGTACCTTATACCAACCTACAGTAGAACCCTTACCCTATTACCCACTTGGACTTGTTCTGTAGTGACAATCTCTCCTTATAATGCACGACTCCCAATACGTGACTAACCAATTGTGCGGATCCTAGTACGCGACTTTAATCACCAACTAGAGAAGGATGTTGGTTGCAAAGTTCTTCAGTTCATCACACGATGAAGATCGAGAAGCTCCTTGGTTACAAAACCCTATGGTGTACAAATACAGCAGCTTCTTCACAAGAAAGATAAACTAGGGCAAATTCTGTCTCCGGTCACAATTTGCTTGAACAAACTTTGCTCAAAACTTGTGCAACTCGTGTCAACTTTGACGACCCTTGAAATAATCTTTTTATATGTCTAGGGTTGTGAGAAAAGAAAGCTCAAACACATAATCACGGATTAGAGCCAAAACAGAACTGAAACTCTATTTTTCATAAACCTCGACATATGCCTATCTGTTGAGCTACTGTCGAGCCACAGGCTAGAACACTCTTCGATCTCGATAGATGGCTAGCTGTCAAGCTTTAATGAACAGCACTTTCTACACTTGAATCTTGTACAGACTTGCATGACTTTAACACTTGAACTTGAAAAAAGGTTTCTTGAAGCATTAAACACATCCTAGATCTACCTAAATACAAGTAAAGTGCGTTTTGTCAAAAGATTAGCCAATTACATAAAATAGTGACATATGTTCCTAAGAAGTGAATCACATATGTCCTAACACTATACTCAAGCCAGCACACACCTCCACCAAACAAATCCAAAGTGACCACAAACAAATAATGTTTAACCTACCAAATTAATCATGGCCCAAATCTGATGGAAATATGCATGTACGCAGTGGAAAATTAATGGATCTACTTCATTCGAAATTGATAACATTTGCTATGTAAGTTTTAGAATATAAGAACAAGAGAATGTACCTTGGTGTGGTGAAATTCAAAACCAAAGATCTCAAGTTCTTGAGAACACCTTTAATCTTCACTCCAATTCCACTAACGCCCAAGAAGTGTGGTCTCTCAATCAGTTTCTATGAGTTTGTTCAAAGGAGAATGAAAGAGTGTCGAATACTCACATACACCATTTCATGTATGTTCCAAAAAATCTGTATGTTTCTCCCCTTGATAAGTCACAAACTGAATGACCCCTTGTGATAGAAATTAATTAATTAATTAGCCAAGTTATTAATTAATCAATTTATCATGTAAATGCGTGGTAGCACAAAAAAATCACCAATAAACTAAATATGCAGCGAAAAATAAAAGACACGGTGATTTATTTACGAATGGGGAAAACCTAACGGCAAAAACTCCACCAGGTGATTTTCAGGTCACCACTCCCGAAACTTCACTATTATCATAACAAGTGGCTACAAGTAAAGGAATTCAAGTACCTTACCAACCTACAGTTGAACCCTTATCCCAATACCCAATTGGACTTGTTCTGTAATTACGCTTTCCCCTTTCGGATGAAAGACTTCCAATACGTGACTAACCAATTGCGCGGATCCCGGTATGCGACTTCAATCACCAACTAAGAAGGTTGTTGGTTGCAAAGTTCTTCAGTTCATCCACACGACAAAGATCAAGAAGATGCTTGGTCACAAAACCCTACGGTGCATATACACAGCAACTTCTTCAAGAGAAAGAGATGAACTAGGGCAAGAATTTCGTCTCCGGTCACAATTTTCTTGAATAGAGTTTGCTCAAAACTTATGCAACTTGTGAACACTTTGACGGCCCTTAAACTGATCATTTTATATGTCTAGGTTTAGGAGAAAAGAAGGCCCAAAGACACATTCACGGATTCCAAGAAAATCATATTGAAATTTTGAAAATCTTAAACCTCGACAGATAGCAGGTGTCGAACAGCTATCGAGCAGGTGTCGAGAACATCGAATGAAGAACAGCTTCCTTAAGCTCGATAGATGTAGCTGTCGAGCAACCGTCGAGCTTTAATGATTTTGCACTCTGAACTTGTTTTCTTGAACAGACTTTAAGACTTCAATACTTGATCTTGAAACAAGGTTTCTTGAACTATTTAAAACATCCTAAATCTACCCAAATACAAGTAAAGTGCGTTTTGTCAAAGGATAAGCCAATTACATAAAATCATGACATATGTTCTAAACAAGTGAAACACATATGTCCTAACAATCTCCCATTTTGGCAATCCATGACAAAACCACAACAAACAAATGAACATATGAGAGAAGTCATAAATCACTTAACTCATTTTCACTTGTTGAATACAATAAAATCTATCCTAACACAAACTCTTGAAAAACTTTGCAAGAAGAGAGTTTATGGCAAGTAGACTTCGACAACCTATATTTCTCAAACACTTTAAACAAAACTCATCAAGGCATCTTTGTGTGAAGCAAAAATAATAGATTGCATACAAGTATAAGAAACATGTGTATAAAGAGAGAAAAGAAAAAACACATAAAGGGGTAGGTAAAAGAAAAAACATACATCAATGTAAATAAAGAGATAAGTACAATGTATGTCTATAAATGGTCACAAGACCTCATATATAAGAGTAATGTATCTAAAAAGAAGAAAAAAGAAGATACATACTATCCTCACTACATCCCTCAAACATGTATCAACACTCCCCCTAACAAAATGATCCTATACTAACTCTCCCCCTAAGATGGACTACTCTTATACCAAAACTACTCCCCCTTTTTGTCACGAATGACAAAGGGTAAGAGTGTCAAGTAGACATCTCATCGGCAGAGCTAGCATCTCCATCATCATCACCTGAAGCATCATCGCCATCACCATCATCATCATCCTCATCCTCAGAAGTAGAAGCCACAGGAGAAGGTGGTGAAGGAGTAGCCTCGGGAGCAAAGCCACCCATAGATGCCTATCGTCGTGCAATACGACCGACACGAACATTCACCTGATACAACTCCGTAGAGAGTGTATCGAGGCGAGCATCCATGCGTTGCAGCTGCGCCATGATATCTCCCGGAGACACATCGCTCGAAGAAGAAGAAGGAGGAGCCGATGTGGATGGAGCCAAACAGGATGGAGCAAAACAGGAGGAAGGAGCTGCTGAATCCGATTGCCGCAACCGAAGCCGGGCTTTGCTATGTTTAACGGTAGCATAATCTATGGCACACATGATGGTAAAATGGTCGGAAGAGGGAAAAGGAATAGAAAAATGGCATAGAATCCTCGTGATAGCAGAAGGAAAGATGAGCTTATCATGGGTCGTCGAATCTAGATGAACATCTATAATAGACAGAATGAAATGAGAAGGGAAGTCTATGGTAAGATACTCAAGAAGAGACAACAAAAACTAAGCATGAGGCTCTGTGATGAAGTTATAGTGAGAGAGGGGATGCAAAACAAAAGTCATCACCATGTTCATGAATCTAGGACCTTTAGCAAAAGGTCGACATGGTGTAAAAAGACGCTCACCCCAAGAAGTAGGGCGCTCATAGAAAGCGCACATGAGCTCATCCCTGGACACGATCCTCAAACGCTCATAACTAGGATAGTCAGGAAACTTTATCATTGGAACCCGAAGCACATTCGCAACTAAATGCGGTGTGATAGGAATGCGCGTACCTCGAACGCGAGTGAAGAAAAGAGGTACAGACCGATCAATCCCGTGCATGTTGGAGTAGAACTCCTGGATAAGCACGAGAGGATAGGTGATCGGGGCATCACACAGTGACTCCCATCCCCTACTGTGAATGAAAGAGGGAAGGTCGGTGTCCGCAAAATCTGTCAAGATGACTTGGCATTCCGAATGAATGCCTTGTCTAGAAAAGTTCTCCAAAAATGCCTTAAAGACATCACCGTCATGGAACTTGATATAAGATAAGGTAGGATCAAACGAAGAAGAAGCATCGGAATGAAGAGGGTTCCGGGTTGGAGTGGATTTACGCGTAGGTGCTATAGACACGACTAACGTAAACGACAGAGAGGGAGAGAAAGAAAGACAATCGAAAAAGTCCTAAACTTTTTCAAATATATCAAATATATTGAAAAGAAGTACGTATGCATGGGAAATGCATGAACATGTGACATGCAAAATAAATTGCATCATGGGCTCAAATTAATCCAAACCTATCAGCACACATCTAAATACATGACAATAGGTATAATGCTAATGTGATGCAATGTATGAGTTTTTAAACATATTTAAGTGAAAACCCAATGCAAAATTTCAATGAAATCTCATTAATTTTGAAAAACCCTAAACATTTCCAAAAACCCCAAATCCTAGGTTTCAAAACATGAAATGCATGAATAAGAAAGGATTAGAAGCTTACCAAGTGAAGAAAAACTTGAAAAACCTTGGAAAATCCTTGAGAACCAAGATAAGAGTGAGATTGGAGTGTTTTAGGGAAATAAACAGAGAAGTTTTGATAGAGAGATCGATGAAAAATGAGATCCAGATCACGTAGGGGCTTTAAATAGGAAAGCCAAGAAATCTCGACAGATGCAGGTATCGACAGGTATCGAGGGATGTGTCGAGGAGGTGTCGAGGATCATCACTCCAGAATTTAGAACAGAAGCTCGATCGATCCACCAGGTATCGAGAAGCTATCGAGCATACAAACCCAATCTCGATAGATCCACCAGGTATTGAGGTGCAGGCGAGATTGCGATAAGAAAAAGCTTAAGGAAACTCGACAGATAGCCAGCTATCGAGGAGGTGTCAAGCCAGCTTTTAAAAATAGTTTTTTGAGATATGAAAAACACAAACATGAATGCAATCCAACATGCAACTCAACCAACGATCCAATCAATATATTAAGCTCTTAAAATTATCTCTCAAATAAAATTTAAGCACATGGATCTTCAAAAACACACACACATACACTAAACAAATCTAACCAATTTTATATTTCAAAAACAAGTCAAGACAGTTTAGTGAGCATACATTAATACATGTAAAACCTTGTGATGGCCAAATCACATTGTACCTGCACATGTATCAAGAGTAGCAAAGAATATTGCATGTTGTGTGTGAAAAACATCGCAAGATTGCATAAGTGTATGCATGTTATGACGATTTGAGATATGAGAAAATCACTTTAACTCACACACAATCATAACTGCTTGATGGGGACTATCACGTTTGAGGTACATCCTATAACTCTCACATCTCCTATAATACATGCTTGCAATCATATTTAAAGCATTTTTTTATCTTTTTGCTTTAGATTTATCTTTGCATATTTTTCTTTTAAACATATCGTGCATGGGCTTATTAGAGAGAGAAAAGAAATACCCAATGATATTTGACATTCAAATTTTGCTATGCCTAAGCACACAAATGTCATTGACACTCCACTTTTGCTATGCCGAAGCATACAAGTGTCATATTATGATTGGCGGACAACAGTGGTGAGATGATTATTTATGCCTTTCTCTTAGGATTATTTTAGTCATTCCCGTCAAAAAGAGTGATATGCATGTTAAGTTTAATAGACAACTTAATCATTCTCATCACAAACACGAGCCACAAAGCTCACTTTCTTAGTTGTGCATATAGATACTCATCTAGGCTACAAAAGATACAAAGTTTAGAAGACTTGTTTTCAATGGCCATCCGAGGTACACAAGTACCAATGTACACAAAACACACACTGTTTTTGTATTTTTCTGATTTTTCAATTTTTTTTATTTATTTTTGTATTAAAAACAAAACAAAGCAAAACTGAAAGAAAAAAAACAAACAAAAACATGTTAAACAAACAAAGCATAAAAACTAGATGCAGATGCATAAGGAAGAAGGAAAAAGAGAGGAAGATCATCCCATGGAGATAACACTAATGTTTTGACGAAGGAATTCAAAGCGTTTACTGTCAAAAGGTTTGGTAAACAGGTCAGCTTTCTGATCATCGGTGTGAATAAACTCAAGAGTGAGAGTACCATTATCGACAAGCTCTCTAATGAAGTGATGTCGAATCTCTATGTGTTTGGTTCTAGAATGTTGAACTGGATTCTTAGAGATATTAATGGCAATGGTATTGTTACAATAGATAGTGAGATGTTCTTAACAAATACCATAATCATGGAGGAGTTTTTGCATCCATAAGAGTTGGGTGCAACAACTACCAAAGAACAATGTACTCAAACTTCCGCAGTGGATAATGAGATGGAGTTACGCTTTTTACTCATCCAAGAGAAAAGATTATTACCCATATAGAAACAGCCCCCTGAAGTACTCTTTCTATCATCAACATTCCCAGCCCAATTAGCATTAGAGTACCCAGCTAGGACATCACTTGTGTCCTTGTTGTACCACACACCAAACTCAGTAGTAGTTTTGATATACTTTATGATTCTCTTTAAAGCAATCATATGGGACTCTTTGGGATTAGCCTGATATCTAACACAAACTCCAACACCGTAACTAATGTCGGGTCTACTAGCAAGAAGGGGTAAAGAAGACTACCTATCATGCTTCTATATAGAGAGGGATCAACACTTCTACCTAACAAGTCAACAATAAGTTTAACATTTGGGCTCATAGGGGTTTTGACAGAACTAGCAGAAATATACCTGAATCTTGTTGACGAATCTGCAACCCAAGGAACCGAGTCGCCTCTCCAATCATGCTCATCTCGAACTCTGCCTGCATGAGTTTTGAGAAACCATGAGCAAGTTCATCCTTAGTCAATCCAAAGATGATGTCATCAACATAGACTTGGGCAACTATTAACTTGCTATCTTCTCTTTTGATGAAAAGAGTCTCGATCGATCTTTCCTCTTGTGAACCCATGTGACACCAAATATTGTGTAAACCGATCTTACCAAGCTCTGGGGGCTTGCTTTAACCCATAGAGTGCTTTCTTGAGGTACAGTACATGATCTAGGAAGTGTGGATCAATAAACCCTTTTGGTTGCTCCACATAAATGTTTTCTTTGAGAAATCCATTTAAGAAAGTAGTCTTCACATCCATCCGATAAAGCTTGAACTTTAATTGACAGGCCAGTGCAAGGAGAATTCTGATGGACTCCATACGAACAACCAGAGCAAATGTTTCATCATAGTCTACTTCTTCCATTTGAGAGTATCCTTGAGCTACAAGCCGAGCCTTGTTCCGGATCACATTGCCCTCCTCATTAGTCTTGTTGCGGAATATCCACTTTGTACCAATGATGTGTTCACCCTCTGGTCTAGGTACCAAGGTCCAAACATCATTCCTCTGAAATCAAAGAAGTTATCATGCATTGCTACAACCCAACTTTCATCCTGAAGTGCTTCCTCAACTTTTGTGGGTTCAACTTGTGATAAATAACAAGAATAAGATACAAAGTTAGCAACACATTTATCAACAGTTCGTTTCCTTAATGTGAGTTCATTCATATTTCCCACAATATCTTCCGGAGGATGATTTAATTTAACTCTGGATGAAGGTCTTTTTTCTTCATGAGACTCAGAATCTGGTGAAGTGGGTATGTCTATAGAATCTTCCAAAACACCGGGAGTACTAGGAGTACTTAGAGATGCAGGTTCTTGTTCAATAAGTTCTTGAACTTCATTAGGCTTAGGAGGAAGAATTTCTTTAGGTAACTCCTCAATACTTTTCTGAGAACTAGAATCTGAAAACTCATCAATAACAACATTCACTGTCTCCATTATCTTCATAGTTCTCTTGTTGTATACTCGATAAGCCTTGCTTGTGGAGGAGTAGCCCAAAAATATACCTTCATCACTCCTAGAGTCAAACTTTCCCACATTCTCTCTATCCTTAAGGATGAAACAGGTGCTTCCAAAGATCTTGAAGTACTTCACATTCGGTTTCCTTCCTTTCCATAACTCATATGGAGTCTTCTTGGTACCGGGTCTCAAGTACACCCTATTAACTGTATGACAAGCGGTGTTAATAGCTTCTCCCCAAAAGTTTCTGGCCAAATCCTTGTTATATAACATGGCTCTGGCCATCTCTTGAATAACTCTGTTCTTTCTTTCTACCATACCATTCTCACGAGGAGTAATAGGAGCAGAGAATTCTTGAGATATGCCGATCTCCGGCAAAAGGACTCCATATATGAGTTTTCGAATTCTTTACCATGGTCACTTTGAATTCAATCAATCTTTAGGTTCTTCTCATTCTGCAATCTTGTGCATAAGGCTTCAATGTGCTCAGAAGCATCCGACTTGGATCATAAGAAAATGACTCAAGTGTATTTGGTGAAGTCGTCTACCACAACCATAATGTATCTCTTACCACCAAGGGACTCGGTTCTAGTTGGACCTATAAGATCCAAATGTAGGAGCTCCAATGGCCTAGATGTAGCTGATGTCCGAGTGCTTGGATGCTTAGCTTTTGTCTGTTTCCCAAGTTGACATGGTCCACACACCACATTGTTCATTCTACTAAGCTTCGGTATTCCCTAGACTGATTCATGCTTAGATACAATAGAAAGATGTTTGTAACTAGCATGTCCTATCCATTAATGCCATAAATCTTCATTTGGAAAACGAATGTTGTTGCACACAATGTCGGATCGGGAACCAATCCATAACAATTGTCTAAAGTGCGAACACCACTTATGAGGTTCTTTCCGGACTCATCCATGACAAGACATTTTCCTTTTGAGAAAAGCACCATAAAGTCTTGATCACATATCTGACTTATGCTTAACAAGTTCACCCTTAGACCTTCTACATAGAGGACATTTGCAATGTCCGGCAGTCCCAGTAGAGAAATAATTTCCTTTCCTTTAATTTGAGATTTTCTCCCATCACCGAAAGTGACATTGCCACCCTTTTCGGACTCAAAGGTCTTAAAGAGAGATCTATCTCCAGTCATATGTCTTGAGCAAATCATTGTCAAGGTACCACAAGCATGTGTCTATAACTTTAAATGTAGATTTCATCATAAAACACACTTCGAGTTTAGATGACAGATCAGTGGGATTGGTGCTTTCTCTCATCTGCCTTTTTCGAGCTAAGCCTTTAATGTTTACTTTTCTCGCACGAACTCCTTTGCACATTTTCATTCTGAGACAGTCTAGTTTCTTCTTAACCAAACCGAGATCTTTTTCCATAGTCATCATAGGAGCATTCAAATAACTTTTAGACTTGTACATTCTCAAACACTCAATCAAAAAGAGATTAGAAAAACAAGATGTATTTGAAAACATAGATCTCTTCAAGCTGGTTATAGTCATGACAACAGGGGTCAATGGATCAACACAGCAAAGATTAAACCATAATTAGAGTGTGCCCGCTCTGATATCACTTGATAGGCCACAAATCGATCGACCCGTTGTGATAGAAATTAATTAATTAATTAGTCAAGTTATTAATTAATCAATTTATCATGCAAACGCGTTGTAGCACAAACAAATCACCAATAAACTAAATATGCAGAGGAAAATAAAAGACACGGTGATTTGTTTACAAATGGGGAAAACCTAATGGCAAAAATCCTACGGGGTGATTTTCAAGTCACCACTCCCGAAACTCCACTATTATCACAACAAGCGGTTACAAGTAAAGGAATACAAGTACCTTACCAACCTACAGTTGAACCCTTACCCCAATACCCAATTGGACTTGTTCTAGTGTGACAGTTCCCCTTTCGGATGCACGACTCCCAGTACGTGACTAACCAATTGTGCGGACTCGATGCGACTTCAATCACCAACTAAGAAGGTTGTTGGTTACAAAGTTCTTCAATTCACTCACACGATGAAGATCAAGAAGATGCTTGGTCACAAAACCCTACGGTGTACATACACAGCAACTTCTTCAAGAGAAAGAGATGAACTAGTGCAAGAACTTCGTCTTCCGTCATAATTTGCTTGAACAGAGTTTGCTCAAAACTTGTGCAACTTGTGAACACTTTGATGGCCCTTAAACCGATCCTTTTATATGTCTAGGTTTAGGAGAAAAGAAGGCCCAAAGACACATTCACGGATCCCAAGAAAATCATATTGAAATTCTAAAAATCTTAAACCTCAACAGATAGCAGGTGTCGAATAGTCACATCGAGTAGGTGTCAAGAACACCGAATGAAGAATGACTTCCTTAAGCTCGATAGATGCAAATTTGTCGACCAGCTGTCGAGCTTTAATGATTTTGCACTCTAAACTTGTTTTCTTGAACAGACTTGAAGGTTTCAATACTTGATCTTGAAACAAGGTTTCTTGAAGTATTTAAAACATCCTAAATCTACCCAAATACAAGTAAAGTGCGTTTTGTCAAAGGATAAGCCAATTACATAAAATCATGACATATGTTCTAAACAAGTGAAACACATATGTCCTAACACCCCTTACAACTGATTATCTAATTGGGCTGGCCTTTTAGGTCTTTCCAATTGGGCTTTAGTATATGGCTTAGAGTGGAACCAAAAGAGAACAAATAAGACACTAGCTCCAATGGGCGGTCTTTTCTATCAACTCTTGGAAAGTTACCATTAATTATATTTAATATCACTATATAAATATAATTGCACTCTAGTCCTTATTAATAAATTATATTCCAAGACTTTATTGCACATACAACCCCTTCATAAAATATTTGTAGTAATACAAAGTCATGAATGAAGATTGCTACTTTGTAGATTACTACATCTTAATCCTTGAGTACCCGGTTTAATCATTTTTAGTTATTCATCATATATTTATGAAATCCAATTCTATAAATATACACTTTAGTAATTTCTTACTAAAGTGGTTAGGCCTAACACTCTGAATAACCGTACCCATTAAACTTATCTCAAGGGAATATTTTATATCTCAACACTAAATGTGGCTGTCCAACATACTAAATTTTTAATCATTACTTTAGATCTCAATCTTGATATATCAAAGCAACCTACACTTCATAATCAGGTCTATTATTTTCTTAGGATTAAGAGTTCATGTAAATATAAGTCGTGAGATTTATCATTCATTTGACAGTCGTTAGGAGAATAATAAATCTCATAGCGGTTCAATTCAATATGTCTTAACTTTTAAAACATATCAACATATTAACTAGAAGTCTTCACTTCCATGATCAAGATAAATCATCCTAATTGATATGTTATAGTCTTCGCAGATGAAATGCCCAATTTCATCACCGACTACGAACTATAATTCTGAGTTTACAAAGAATTTGTGATTTATATCTTTTGTGACTTTTCACATAAATCACATGCTATGCATCTCATGGACTATATGATAATGTCCGAATATCCATGTTATCATTATTTCAGATAATAATAAAACAAATTTATTAATCACAATATTAAGTCATACATAATGTCATACTTAATATCATACATAGCATCATATAATTGGATTTAAGGGCACTAATTCTAACAAAATCAAGTCAAGGTCCACAATTTACACCAGCAAAAAATCAATTAAGTAAATGACAAAGTCTAATATTTTAATCATTTTCAACCTAACCAAAAGATCCTACATTAAATTTCTCAACAATCATACCAAAGTTAGACTAATGCAAACCTAGCAGCCTTCAATTGTTATGTAAAAGTATTTATAGAGGAAAGTTGTCAAAATCGGGATCCTACGTAGGATCGTTGAAGGTAGGTGGGATCGTAGGATCGTATCGTGAATCGTAGGATCCTACATATTTTTAGATTTAAATCAAAAAACACATTGATAATAACTTTCTATGTTGAATAATCACATAAATTATAAATTCATCTATAAAAAAACTAAGATTTGCATCATATGATATAATTTGCATGTCATACATCATTGTGTCTATACTAACGAAACAAATATATTTAAGTTTTGATCCAATGTATTTAAAAAGTTCAATAAATGTTTAATTAGCAACCAAATACTAAAATATTTATCAAAACATATGAAAAATATTCAATTTCTAAGTTCCAAGTTTGAAATTCAAAATAAATTAGCAAATGGAAACTAGCTAACTACAATATGAAATCCAAAAGGAAGATGAATATTAACGTAAAGTAAACATTTAATAATTCACATTCTAAAGTTCTTATAACCACCATCCTAAATTTCTAATCATCATCATCCATTTTATCATCTATGTAGACATTATATATTTGTACACTAGAGCTGAAAAAGACATCAAGATACAATTTCACACTTAACTATTCAAATTATACTACTCAGCAATAATTAAAGAGCATGCTTAAAAAAATCAATCAAACAATATATAAATACAAGCATAACTGATAAAATTATATATAAAAAAATATTTTAGTAATATTAGAACACAAATTAGTATATTGATCAAATAAATTTTACAGCATTATAGCTTAAAAGGAAGAAAAGCCAACATCAAATTCTTCGTTTAGAAATGACAAAGCATTCCTTCATTTTGATTACAAGTGAACTAGAAATTAGAAAACATTTGCTTAGGTTAACATAATTTTATAAAAAATAAAAAAGAAAAGTCATACCATCAAAACATGAAAAAATAAAAACCCTTAAAACTTCATCAAAACAAAAAATTTATCCCATTAAAAAAAAAAAAAAAAAAAAACCCAAAAATTTATGTTTTTGGTAGGATCGATAGGATCCCATACAATCCTACAATCCTATAGATCCTACCATTTTTACGATCCTAGTGCGATCCTAAACATTTTGGTGAGGTCGGATTGTAAAATTGTGCGATCCTACGATCCAAATCGCGATTTTGACAACCATGATTGTTAGGTTCTAAAAGTTTAGAACAATTCGCAAATCGCGAGTACAAACTTGTCCAGATATAGATCCTAGAGTTTATAGGCATTATTAGATAATGCTCAAGGTAATACAAGTCAAGATTCAAAAATATACAAGCTACAAAAAGAAGAGTTTAGAAACTGCCTGGTTCGACTGATTGAGAAACAAGCTCGACCGATTGAAATACGGTTTTGCAGAATTCTATTTTAGCCCAAACTCTATTTAAACATTTTGTGTTTCAAGTAAAACACTTCTAGTATATAAAGGAACCCTAAACACGTTTTTATAAGGCTTTTCAGAGATAGAAGAGTGTGCCTCTTTTGTAGATCTAGGGTTTTGTACCCAAAAGCTCTCTCATATCTTCTACCGGTGTTATTCCTTGAAGAATCTCAAGATCCGGTAGATTTGAAGTTGCTGCATCAAGATTAACAATAGTTGAAGATCTAAGCCTTCAAGGGTGGTCTTGGAGTCACAAACAGGAGAGTTTGTGTTTTTTTAACTAGTGTGGGTCTTGTGTTGCAAAGGCCTAATAGAGAAGGAGTTCGTGGA
Source organism: Quercus dentata (assembly GCA_028216015.1). Classification (NCBI taxonomy): domain Eukaryota; kingdom Viridiplantae; phylum Streptophyta; class Magnoliopsida; order Fagales; family Fagaceae; genus Quercus; species Quercus dentata. The sequence goes on from CP116447.1 coordinate 97,085,021, forward strand.
TTCGGTGCTTGCACGTGGTCATGTCACTAAGTTCTACATGTGGTAGCAATAGGATGTTAGTGGTCTAAGTCTTATTGTAAACTTCGATTCTCTATAGTGGATTTGCTTTTTACCTTAAGGATAGCTAGGTTAAATCCTCCCCAGGTTTTTTACCGATTTAGTTTTCCTGGGTGATCATATCATTATGTTCTTTATTTTTCGCTGCTTTACATGATATGACTTTATTGTTTTAACATACATCTAAATAATAAACCTAAGTATTCACTTGATTAACTAATTAGGTTAAACAATCTAGTTTACAAGGGTCTAAAAATGTACAATCATAACTTTAAATTACATGGCAACTATCATTTAGTTAAGTCTACTTGACTATGTCTCTTCACAAATAATTCCACTTCTCTAATATCGTGTATATATAACATAGAAGCTATTGAGTGGCTCCATTTATATTACTCTTTATAAGTCTTTATTCATTATTCTCAACCTCTTTATGTTTAATAAAATCATGGTTTCAATCTTCATCTATGAAAATATATTAAACAAATTCAAATAAAATATAAAACTGATCCAAGCTCAACAATTACCCTTAAGAAATCACGTGGGAAAAAGGACTACTTACTTGGATAAGATGGAAGCCAAACAACAAGGAAGAGATAGCTTTAATTTTAATGGGAAGTGATTGGAACTAGAGACTAAAGGGTCTAATAGGGGTTAACTAGCTCACAAGCTCCACAGATTATTCGCATGGCAAATGGTGCTATAGTGGAAGAAAAGATTCCACAAGTTTTAAAACCACCATTATAATTAAATAAAAGAAAGCACAAGAACTAATTCTAATTTTCTAACCCTTAAGCATACAAAACCAGTTATGATAGTTTAGAAATATTCAAATTCACAAAGAAACTAACAATTAACACACAAAGATGACCTGCTTCGATACTTAATATGCAGTTCACATTCTGCTAATTGATGAGAAATGCACATGCAGCTTTAATGAAATGCCCATCCTTTTCTTCAAACACCACATCCTTTCTTCAAAAAATTTCAACCTAATTTGTTTTTCAGCTTATGATCAGAAGATTTAAATAAAAAAAATTTATATGCGAAATCCTTATACCAATTCTGCTATCTAATATTTCATTTCAATTTCTTAACAACATGAATGTTAACAAAGAAAAAGCACAGTATGAAGATCTATCTCAAAAGTCAAAACTAAACTCCTAAGCAAAAACAAGTAGTACATAACACTAATTTGTAACAGAACTCAATCAAAATGCAAATGAAAATTGAAAATGGAAAATTAGAAAGACAAACAATAATAAAACCCACGACAACAAAAAGCTTGGCAGTGTGGCATGGTGGATTGCACGGCGAGCTCGGTGGTGTGGCTGTGAAAGAGGAAGAGAGAGAGGGCTAGAGAGATATTAGCAAAGATGGTGACGGAGCTCAACGGCGGTGGCGAGGTGGAGTGCGATGGCAAAGTGTGGATCGGTGCGGTGGTGAGACGAAACAACGTTAAGGAAGAGAGATGAAACGGCATTGATTTGAGTGTAGGGTTTTTATACTAACACTTTTGGCAACGAAATTTATTTCGTCGCTATAGGCCACTTTTAGTGACAATTTGGACTTAATCGCAAAAGGTCTTAAGGGCGGATAATATCCCAGCAACACCTACAGCGACAAAACTCTTTTCATTGCTGTAGGTCACTTTTAGTGACAAATACCAGTTTCGTCGCCGAAAATTTCTCCTTGGGGTCCGTTTGGATACTGTAGAAAACTGAAAAACACTGTAGCAAAATAATTTTTAAATGTGTGAATAGTACAGTGTGACCCATTTTTAATGAAAAAGTTGCTGAAAAGTAAATTTGTGGGTTCGTGAACAGTGCACATCGTCCACTGTTCATGGGAAAAGTCAAACATTTCGGCTCAAAAAAAGAAACAATTGAAATGCAAAACATGCATTTGGCACGCTTCCCAAACACACACTTAATATTTTTGTCTCTATTGGGAATATGTAGTGACGAAATATGTTTCATCACTGATAATTGCCCAATAACACCTACAACAACAAAAGTTTTTCGTCGCTAAAAACTTAAAGTTTCAGTTATAGGCAAATTACATTTGCACCCAATTTTTCCATTTGGCGCTCTTGTTTCCGATTAAAAATAGTGACGAAATTCAACTTTCATCACTAAAGTTTTTTTTTTTTTTTTTTTTTTTTAAATTTTTTTTAGCAACAAAATATGAATTTCGTTGCTAAAAACAAGTTTTCAGTGATGAAATTCATATTTTGTCACTAAATACCGATTTTCAATGACGAAAAATTTTCCTCACTAAAATACATCGCTAAAAATACATTTTGTTGTACTGTATTTTGTATGATATGCAAAACTATATTTTCAAACAGCTCTTTTTTGCTTTGTCAAGAATTACAATTCCAAGATATTGGCTTGGTGTTTTTTCTGTTTCCAATAATCTTTAAGTTTTAAGATTGAAGATTGAAGATATCGTGGGTATTTCCTCAAGATTTAACTTTCTTCTTTGGAGAAACCAAGCTTGTTCTTTTACCAGTTAGAAATTGAGATAGGTTATTGAGGTGCCAGCGAAGGGTACTACAGATGGGTAAAATAATAAATTCCAAACCACGTGTAAGTACTATCAGCGGATTTTAGATGCAATTGTAAATTAAGGAAAACAAATATTGCGTGCAAGGATGTGGACCAATTGGTTAGAGTAGTGAACAAATTCCACTCTAAGAGCATTAGCATTAGAGAATTCTAATTCTATTCTATTTTACTATTTGAAAAAGCCACTTTATCATTATACCATCCCATTTTACAATTCCTCCTACATCCCAAAACTCTATTTTTATTAAAATATTATTTTTTAATCTTTCTTTATTATTTTTTTCTAACCGAAACTTTTGGTTTTCCTAGGCTTTCCAATAGTCTTTTTTTTTCCTCTCTGTCTCCCTCAACCTCTAGCACCAGTTCAACACACAAAGCCACACACACACACAGACCCATGATACACCGATCAACCTATCCAAACCCATCACCACACACACAAAGCCCCCCCCACACACACACACACATAGAAACTCGATTTTCAAAAGAGGGGCATTTCTTTATTTAGTTTGGGAAGAAGGGCAAAAGGTCGATTAATTTGCCCAAAAAGAGCAGAAGCCCATTTTGTCCCCGAACCACAAATCCAATAATCTGTAATTACCAAACCCTAGGTCCATGCGTCTACAACTTCATCAATTAAATCACATGTCCTGTTCATCAATAGGAAAAAGAGAGAAGATTGCCTTAACAAGAAAGTGTCCCACGGCTGCGGGAAATGGGAACCCAGTCATCTTTAGTGCTACAATTATAAACTATTTTACAATATTTTTATAAACTGTTGAAATGACTAACTTCTTATTAGTTTTTATCTAGACCCATTATTAATATCATTTTTTCATTTATCAATAATCACTTATCTCATTAGGCGTTTGTAAATTTTTTTATAAGAAAGTTTGTGTATCTCTAGCACTTTTCATTTTTAAAAGGGTAGCATTGGTGTCTTTTTGTTTAGCTGAATTGGCATAGGACATTAGTGATGTAAACTTTTTACATAAAAGGTTGATGTAAATTAAACATCTTCGGGTATTTAAAGCGGTACAATTTGTAGATGTTTCTATACCGGTTCACTGACCGGTATGGTACTATCAACTCCCGTGATTTAATTAAAAAAAAAAAAATCATTGAAGCCTTAAAAAATAATTACACAACATAAATTTGTCTAGTTGAGTCATAATAGACATTTGGTGCGCTTTAGTAGATCAATAAAAATAAATATAAGCAGTAGAAAACATTATCAGAGTAAGCAAGATTACATCCCAGCAAACACACGTACGATGGATATAAACCATTTCTTCATGAAACTTATTACAAACAAATTTAGATATACAATGTAGACACCATTTTATTCATATTTCATACCTTTTTCTCACATTCACTGCTTCCTAATGCTCTGGAAAAAAAAAAAAAAAAAAAAAAAAAAAAAAAAAAATTGGTGATGATGCCGTGAAATCACCAAAGAGCCGCACACTCCACGCTCGCCACAACTAACAACCTGCAAAGAAAAAGAAAGTGATCTCGTCGTGGGCACCGGTGTGGTGTCGACCAAATACCCTCCGACGATCAAGTTAGAATTGTTCTCAACTCTAGAGTGCTAGAGAGGGTGTCTTTTGCGTACCTTGATTTGCGAGAGTATTCAAGCTTTTATAGTAGAAGAAAGTCGGTCTTTCCTCCTTGGACTAGAAGTCTTTTCCTTGTAGGACTCTCAAATCCCAAACGTGATGGGCAAATATTTCCTTATAGGGCGAGTTTCTTCATTAAGGCGGATCACCTAGAATTGCCCTAGCGCGAACTTCCCGATTTTCTAGGATTCCCTCGAATTTTAAACGTGCGTATCAAGCATTTTAAGCGAGGATAAGCCTTGGGCCCCTGCTTAATGTCGGCCCATGATTAAGAATCCGTCGTGCCCAAATGTTGAACAATTTTTTACCCATCAATTGCCCTCTTCACCCTATGGTCCGTCATCATTTTTTAATGGACGGAGCATTAGGGTGACGGTTAGAAAAATTTGGGGATTGACGATTAAGGTTCATAATGATGACGGTTCCAGGTGGATCAAACCGTCAGTGAAGATTCATAAAGTTGACGGTTTCATGAAGGGTACAATCTGTTGACACGTGCTGACAGGTTGTCAACATTTATTGGGTATGCCACGTGTCAATCTCTGAATGGCCATTGTATCGGATCGAAGTGTCGCTTCATCTTCCGTGCATCTCCCATATATATAAACCTCATCATTCTTCCATTTCTACTATTTTCAACCAGAAATCGTTTGTCAGAGCGAAGTCATCACCCTTGTCAGAGCACTCCGTCGAGGACGAGTATCCGCAGATTACACCAACCGTCAACTATCCTCTACCAAGTGTGGTAAGTATTTACTTTAATATCATAGTCAAGTTACATTTCCGTCCTTGCATTTTTGTTAGGCTTACTACACCCGTCAATACTTTCAAACCCGTCAGTCTTAGGTTTCATCGTCAATTGTAGGAAATGTCTAGTGCGTCAAGTAACCAGTCGGTGGTTCGTGACGGGACGGAATACGAGGATGTATACCCGTCCGATCATAAAGACCAAGAGAGTCTCGGCGAAGATAGGAGTCCGTCTGCCTCCTCTTCATCCTCAACAAATGAGGATATGGAGATAGTTGAGATAGAGTGTTCTGATGACGACAGGAATCAAGCACTCGGAGTCTCATTGTAGGTGCCGATGGACTAAGGCAGTTCATCATGTTACCAGAGTGGACAGTGCATAGGTTCACATCCGTCATCGAGGAGAGACATTTTAGCACTTTTAGAACTAACTTCCAAATTCCGGACTACATTTCCATCCGTCTACCCTATGTGTCGGAGAAGTGTTACTATGAAGGGGTAGAAGGTGTTGGAGTATACGAGCAGGCGTTGAAGGCGGGACTTCGGTTCCCGCTCTCTACACTTCATAGGGAACTTTTGCACTATCTGGGGTTGTTCGTCATCCAGATATCTCCGAACACCTGGAGGGTCTTCATAGCAATGGAGATTCTTTATGGTGCAATGTCGAATGGAGAAAGGAGACTGACGGTCCGTGAGTTTCTTCACTCATTACCGTCCAGGCGAGATTGCTGGATCAAGGGGGATGTATAGTTTTGCTAGTCGAAGCCCCTTGTTGAAGGTGATCTTTGAGACCCCGGACTCAAATAGAGACTGGAAGAGTCGTTACTTCTTCCCGGAGGGTGACAGATGGATGAACCGTCCGGGGAGACGGAGTACATGCCTGTTGACACAACCTGGGGAGTGATAAATCAATCGTGTATGCACCCGTTTTATTTTTGTAATACTTTTCATACCCGTCCATTTTTATGTGTATATCTTGATCGTCTTTCTCTGCGGGTAGACGGCGCCCGCAAGTTAGCCTTGAGGAATTTAGTTTCCTTGAAAAGATTTGCGGAAAAACTAAGTCGGAGGAAAGGACCTGGGCTAAGTTGGTGAATCAAGAAGACCATACATTGGTACTGTGACGGTCCTGAGCCCACTCAAGAGGCTATTAGATACGACGAGCGAGTTCATAGACGTAAGCCTGTCGATTTTACATTGCCATTTTAATCGTATTTAGTTTAATTTATCCGTCATTATTTGCAGAGATGGAAGACGCAAAAAGGAGAGCTTTGATTAAATCTCAAGCCGTCAAGAAGAAGGAATCCGGTGAGGTGGTACCAAAGGGGTCGGCTCCAGCCTCGAAGAGGAAGCCGACATCAAAATCTGACCGTCCGTTTAAACAACCCAAGATCTCTCTTGAACCAGTTGTTGGCTTGATGGCCGAAGGTGCCAAGACCGTCACCCCAGCTAAGTATGGGACGGGGAAAGGTTTTATGAAGGCCCCGGACTCCAAACAAGAGAGACCTCCTCCCCTCCTCCGTGACGACTCCAAGTTTGCATTGGAGAAGCTGTCGTCTATTATCATGGCGGAGGATTATGAGGACCTTGGAAATCACTCGACGGAGGCTATGGGAGAGACGGGCCTCTTTGCTGTTGCACAAGTAAGTTTTGCCCGTCCATTATGTTTGTTTTTTCTTTTTATTTATTTCGTGACGGGCTCTCTTTTCGTTTTGTAGTCGTTGGTCATGATGAAGGAATTATTGGATTGATGTCTCAATAGTGAGAATACTTTGGACCGGGTGCGTGCAAAGGCGGAACAGACGGAGGAAAAGCTTGGTCAGCTCCATAAATGGAAGTCCACTATGGAGAAGAAGCTGGAGCTCTCTGAGCAAGCAAGGAAAGAGCTGGAGCAAAAGACGGATGAGGCGTCGTCGGTCTTGGAGAAGAAGGAGAAGGAGATCCAAGCATTGAAGGAAGAGATCCGTCTTGCTAAAGAAGTAGCCGTCCAAGAGTACCGTGACTCAGACTCCTTGTTGAGCGAGCCGGCGGACTCTTTTCTGCAAGGCTTTGACGACTTGCTTCGTCCGATCAAGAAGGTCTATCCTGAGCTGGATGTGTCAATGATCAAAGTTGACGACCAAGGCCAGACTTCTGCTATTCCCGTTGCTTTTGAAAATACGGAGGACCTCTTCGGAGATGAAACATTTCGGGGTGACGGAGAATCAGCCATGCCGAAGGAGGTTCCGGATGCCGACCCTAAAAAAGTAGATTGATCTCTTTGTAATTTTGTATTTTGAGGACGGTTTGTTCCTTTTTGTACATTTCGAGTGGTTTATGGTAGACCTACCCGTCAACGCGCACTTTAAACTTTTATTTCTGCTCTATGTCAGCAATGTTTTCTTTCGATAATACGTTTATGCATATTCTTGTTGTTGATTAAGCATTTGCATCGGTAAGGATTTTTCCTATCCGTCTTTTTGTATGGGAATTGTTAATTTGGACAAACGTACCTTTTGAAGGGTCCGTCCGATCTATGAACTTGCGAATAGGTTGCATTGGTTTCTTGATCCGTCCACTTTGTTGAAAACCTTTTATCTACCATGGGCATCCGTTCACTTTGTGGTAGTTATCTCATTTCTAATTGGATCCGTCTATTTAGGTGGACTCATGGATATACTATCCGTCCACTTTATGGTGGTTTTTACCTTGAGCATGGTCGTCCATTTCATGGACTCGTAAAAGTTTTAACCGTTTCGGTGGTCCGTCCACTTTGTGGGCAGCTCTTTTGTCGTCGTGGATATCCGTCCACTTTGTGGCGATTATATTGCCTTTTAAAGCACTGTCCATTTTATGGACTTGTAAAAATTTTCACCGTTTCGGAGATCCGTCCGTTTTGCGAACAGTTCTTTTATCGTTGTGATGATCCATCCACTTAGTGGCGGTTACATAACTTTTTAAAAATACCGTCCAATTTATGGACTTGTAAAAATTTACATCGATTCGGTGATCCGTCCGCTCTTCGGACAGTTCTTTTATCGTCGTGGTGATCCGTCCACTTTGTGGCGGTTACATCACCTTTTTTAAAAACACCGTCCAATTTATGGACTTGTAAAAATTTTCATCGTTTCGGTGATCCGTCCACTTTTCGGACAGTTCTTTGTAGCATATCCACATCCTTGAAAAAATTAAATTGTCTGTGAATACTTAAATAAATGAATTAAAAAAAAAACCAAGTGCCTGCCCCCTTAGGCTTAAAAAGGCACAAAAAAGATTGTATCAAAAGTCGGAGAAAACGTAGTAAAAGTTAACAGAAAAATAAATAGGGGAAATTGAAAATCTTTCTCATATTCTTCTCCTTTCTACGGGTAGTACTTCCGAAGATGCTTTGAGTTCCATGGGTGCTGTAGCTTTTGTCCATCCAATGTCTCGAGGTGGTAGGTGCCCTTCCTTCGCCATGACGTGATTCTGTAGGGTCCTTCCCAGTTGGGGCCGAGTTTTCCTTGTGAGGAATCTCTGGCGGCGCCCATTACCTTCCGCAGCACTAGGTCCCCGACCTTGAAGTCCCTATGCCTTACTTTGCTGTTGTAGTGTCTCGCCATGAGATTCTGATAGCGCGCTAGCCTTTGCTCGGCCGTCGATCTGACTTCGTCCGATGAGATCAAGTTGGAGGCGCATAGCTTCTTTGTTTACATCTTCGTCGTAGCTCTCCACCCGGTAGCTGGTGAGCCCTACTTCTGCAGGGATGACAGCTTCCTTCCCATATGCAAGTCGGAAAGGTGTTTCTCCAGTGGGTGTTCTTGCTATGGTCCCGTATGCCCATAGGACACTAGGTAGTTCATCTGGCCATATGCCTTTTGCTCCTTCAAGACGGGTCTTGATTATCTTGAGTAGGGACCGGTTTGTGACCTCTACCTGCCCGTTTGCCTGTGGGTGTGTGGGTGATGAGTAATGATTCCTGATCCCTAGTTCTGCGCAGAAGTCTCAGAAAGCATTGTTGTCGAACTATTTGCCGTTGTCGAGAGACCGCACCACAGGTATCCCGTACCTGCATATGATGTTTCTCCGGACAAAACTTCGGATGTTTTTCTCCGTGATGGTGGCTAAGGCTTCCACCTCGACCCACTTGGTGAAGTAGTCTATGCCGACGACCAAGAATTTTAATCTGCCTGATCTGCTGTAGGAAAGGGGCCCATAATGTCAAGTCCCCATTGCGCAAACGGCCAGGGTGCCGTCATAGGTGTCGGCTCTTCGGACGGCTGCCTGATGAAATTGCTGAACCTCCGGCATTTGTCGCAAGATTGGACATAGGCTTGCGCATCCTTCATCATTGTAGGCCAGTAGTACCCTGCACGGATTAGTTTATGTACCGGTGATCGTGCCCCGAGTGGTTTCCGCAGATACCCTCGTGCACCTCTCTCATTACATAATTCGCCTTTTCCTTGCACAAACACCTCAGGTATGGTCGAGAAAAACCTCTTTTATATAAGATGTCTTTTATCGGCACGAACCGTGATGCCTGGACCTTCAATTTTCTGGCGGCACCTTTCTCATCCGGTAACACCCCGGCCTTTAGGTAGGCGATCAATGGCGTAGTCCAGTCACACTCAGAGTCCTCAACTTGCATGCTTGTTTCGTTATCGATTAATGAGGATGTTTGCACGAATGACAATACCTGCTCGAGGACCACTACGAATTTGGCTGATGCAAACTTTGCTAGTTGGTCACCCCACCCGTTCTCTTCCCTCGGGATTTGAATGAATTCGACTTCACTGCTATTGATCCGGTACTTCACTTCTTCTAAATATTTCTTCATTCTATCGTTTTTGCACTCGTAGTCGCCATTGATCTGACTTGTTACTACTTGCGAATCGCAATGGACAATTACGTTCTCCGCTCCCGCAGCGTTTGCGAGGTCTAGTCCTACTACCAAGGCCTCATACTCTGCCTCGTTGTTGGTTATTGGAAAATCCAGGCGGATCATGCATCGTATCGTGTCTCCCCTCGGAGTTTGTATTACGACCCCAGCTCCTCCGGCTACCTTGTTTGAGGACCCGTCTGTATAGATTTTCCACTATTCCTTTTCTTCTTCCAATTGGTCCTCCCCAAGTGTAAATTCGGCGATGAAGTCAGTTACTACCTGTCCTTTCATGGCCGTCCGTGGGCGTCTTGAATGTCGAACTCGCTTAGCTCTATTGCCCACAAGGCCATTCTTCCCCGCCGCTTCCGGGCTGTTCATAGCTTTCCTTAGTGGCTTGTCCGTTAAGACAATGATTGTGTGTGCCTGGAAGTACGGCTTAAGTCTCCGCGCAGCTATTACTAGTGCGAAAGCCCACTTCTCCATCCTGGGGTACCTCTCCTCTCGCACCACGGAGTGCACGGCCGTAAAATAGACAGGTTTTTGTATCCCTTCCTCCTCCCTTACTAAAGTCTGCGCTTCTTCATGGCATGCGAGACTGCTAAGTAAAGGTAGAGTTCTTTACCTTGCACGGAAGGACTGAGTAATGGAGGAGATGAGAGATACGCCTTTAAGTCGTTGAAGGCCGCTTGGCATTCATCCGTCCACTCAAATGACTTTCTTAAGGTTCGGAAGAATGGTAAGCACCTGTCCGTCGCCCTTGAGACGAATCAGTTTAGGGCTGTAATCTTTCCATTTAAACTCTGGACTTCTTTGACCGTCCTCGAGGGTTCTAACTCCATTATGGCTCGAGTAATGGAGGAGATGAGAGATACGCCTTTAAGTCGTTGAAGGCCGCTTGGCATTCATCCGTCCACTCAAATGACTTTCTTAAGGTTCGGAAGAATGGTAAGCACCTGTCCGTCGCCCTTGAGACGAATCTGTTTAGGGCCATAATCTTTCCATTTAAACTTTGGACTTCTTTGACCGTCCTCGGGGGTTCTAACTCCATTATGGCTCGTACCTTCTCCGGGTTGACTTCTATTCCTCTCTGGGACACCATAAAACCCAGGAACTTTCCTGCCGTGACCCCGAACGCACACTTGCTCGGGTTTAGCTTCATGTTGAACGACCGAAGTGTGTTGAACATTTCTCGGAGGTCGTATAGATGATATTTTTCGCGTAGGCTCTTGACTAACATGTCATCAACGTAAACCTGAACATTCCCGCCTATCCGACGTGCAAACATCTTGTTCATTAGCCTCTGGTACATTGCTCCGGCGTTCTTGAGTCCGAAGGGCATTACCTTGTAGCAGAATAATCCCTGGCCGGTGATGAAGGAGGTTTTTCTTGATCGAGATACATCCATCCGGATCTGGTTGTAGCCCGAGAAAGCGTCCATGAAGCTTAGGAGCTGATGTCTTGCGATTGAATCCACCAGGGTATCTATCCCTGGGAGCGGGTAGCTGTCTTTGGGGCAAGCTCTGTTGAGGTCCGTGAAGTCTACACACATCCGCCAATTCTCGTTTGCCTTCTTCACCATAACGACGTTCGCGACCCAGTCGAGGATAGTATACTTCTCTGATGAAGCCTGCCCCTAGTAACTTCTGAACTTCCTCGGCTATGGCCTTATCCCGCTCCCGGGAGAAGGCTCATTTCGTTTGTCGGACTGGAGGAAAAAAGGGTGACACATTCAACCTGTGGACCATGATTGATGGGTCAATACCCGGCATGTCTTCATGGTTCCAAGCGAAGACGTCTTGGTTACTTCTTAGGAAAGTGGTGATCGCCTGTCGCACCGGCCAACTAGCTAGCGTCTTTTTTTGGTCGTCCGTTCGAGGCCGTCGTCGTCGATCTTACTTCTTCTAGCTCTTCAACCGACTCTGCCGTTACTTTCTGTTTCCCGATACACATCGTCTGCTGTTGATCCTCCATTTCTATCATGGCAATATAGCATTCTCGGGCAGCGACTTGATTTCCCCGTAGCTCTCCTACCCCGTACTCCGTCGAGAATTTAATCATTAGGTGGTACGTCGAAGTTACCGCCTTCCAGGAATTGAGAGTTGGTCGGCCGAGGATGGCGTTGTAGGCAAACGAGCAATCGACCACGAGAAATGTTACTTCCTTGGTGATTTGCTGAGGATAGTCACCTCATCACATTTATTCTGATTATTGCGCCCAAAGGGAATATCTTTGCGCCCCCAAATCCTACGAGTGGGGCGCTCGTTGGGGACAATAGTTCCCTGTCAATTCTCATCTCTTGGAACGCTGGATAGTACAGATGTCCGCCGAGCTGCCGTTGTCGGCGAGTACCCGATGCATATTATAATCCCCAATCTGTAGGCTGACCACCATTGCATCGTCATGAGGATGGTGAAGTCTCCGAGCATCATCCTCTGAAAAGTGTATGACGGGGTTACCTATTCGTGGCATCTTCGATACGGATCTCGTGAGTTGGACGCTATGAACCGTCCTAAGGTAGGTTTTGCGGGCTTTTTTGGAAGACCCGGCTGCAAATGTGCCCCCTATTATCATCCGAATGTCCCCTATTGGTGGTATGGGGCGCTCGTTCTCCCGTCGTGGGGTCTGCTCTTCCCGTTTGTCGGTCTTTTCCCTGCCGACGAACCTTTGTAACTTTCCCTATCTGATCGGTGCCTCAATCTGCTGCTTCAGTCGTAGCGATTTGGCGATGTCATGCCCATGGTCCCGGTGAAAGCGACAATACTTGTCCCTCGGTCGTTTGTTGGGATCTCCTTTCAACTTCCCCAGGAATGTCGGTGCTCCTTCATCTTTGATTTGCATCAGTACTTGGTCGATTGGGGCGGTTAGTGGGGTGAAATTGGTGAATCTTCCTATGGGGGTCCGGCGCCTTTCATCACGCTGATCCCCGGTTCTAGCGACCTTTCGCCCCCTATCTTGTCGCATATCCTCCTGCCTCTCCCTCTTCTTAGGTTTCTCTTCGCGGGCCAACAATGCGTCTTTTGCATTCATATACTTGGTAGCCCTATAAAGTACATCCGCCATGGTCTTCGGGTCGTTCTTGTACAAGGAAAACAAGAACTTCCCCTTCCGCAGCTCGCTTGTAAATGCGGCTACCAGTATCTTATCATCCGCTTCGTCGATCGAAAGGGCTTCTTTGTTGAAACGGGTTATGTAGGCTCGCAACGTCTCGTCTTCTCGTTGCTTGATGCTCATCAAGCACGCGGTGGACCTCTTGTACCGATGTCCGCCAATGAAGTGGGAGGTGAACTGGGCGCTCAACTCCTTGAAAGTATTGATGGAGTTCGGTGTCGATCTACCGAACCAAACCCTCACAGTCCCTTCGATGTGGTTGGGAATGCTCTGCACATGATCTCGTCAGGTACCCCCTGAAGGTGCATCGGGGTCTTGAAGGTCTCTAGATGATCAAGGGGGTCTTTGACCCCGTCGTAACTTTCGATCTAAGGCATTTGGAACTTCGGTGGTAGGGGGAATGAGTTGACGGACGTAGTGAATGGTGAGTCGGTCCTGTTCACTAAATCGTCGAGGTCGGAGGATACCCGCCCCTTTAGGGCGTTCATCATGACCTCAATCTGCTCCTTCATCGCCCGCATCTCCGCTATGATAGGTGGGGGAGCAAGATTCGTGAGAGACGGAAGGCTCTCGTTTTGCCGCTCCCGTCGGCCTTGGGATGTTGCTGTCCTCCGGATTCTCCCGCTCCCTTCGCTCGGCATTGTCACCTTCCCGGTTTCGTTCTCGAGGGTTAGGTCCTACATCTCTTTGTCGTAGCTGTTCCTCCAAATCATGATTCTGCTTTGTGAGTCGTTCGACCGCCGTCATGAGGGTCTGGACCTGCCTTTCCAGTGTGGTAGATCTTGGCGGTTCGTCTCCTTGGGCGTTGCTGGTGGTGGCCATTGAACGAGTGAGTACCATGCAACTCTTACGTCCGGGAGGCGATAATCCTTTTCGCGTTCCCACAGACGGCGCCAACCGATGATGCCGTGAAATCACCAAAGAGCTGCATACCCACGCCGCCGCAACTAACAACCCGCAAAGAAAAAGAAAGTGATCTCGTCGAGGGCACCGGTGTGGGTGTCTTTTGCGTACCTTGATTTGCAAGAGTATTCAAGCTTTTATAGTAGAAGAAAGTCGGTCTTTCCTCCTTGGACTAGAAGTCTTTTCCTTGTAGGACTCTGAAATCCCAAACGTGATGGGCAAATATTTCCTTATAGGGCGAGTTTCTTCATTAAGGCGGATCACCTAGAATTGCCCTAGCGCGAACTTCCTGATTTTTTGGGATTCCCTCGAATTTTAAACGTGCGTATCAAGCATTTTAAGCGAGGCTAAGCCTTGGGCCCCTGCTTAATGTCGGCCCATGATTAAGAATCCGTCAGGCCCAAATGTTGCACAATTTTTTACCCATCAATTGGTTAGCTCCTTTTCACTTTATCGACAACCAATTTCCCATCATTGTCCATCTTGAAGATGAACTTCTTGTGAGTGATGAAGCATTGCGGAATAATGGTTAGCTTCTTTTCATTCATTTTGACAACGACTAATGAAGATACGATATTCGATCTGATTTAAAGTCATCCGCGTTAATTTCAGCTTCGTCGTGAGCATGCAGAGTCATTTTAGGCAAGTAAGTGTCTGGCTCATGATGGATGAAGAACTCAATATCGTTGTCGCTCTCATTAACAAGGGTGGTGGTGGTGCCACAAAAGCCCATAAATATTATAAATAATATTAGTAATGACTTTAAAAATTTTAAGACCCTTAGGTTTCTTGGAAGATTCCAGTAACATGGGCCAAGAGATGAGCATAATGAGAGGGAGAGACCACCCACATGCACATGCAAGCAAGATCTTCTTGGTGCGGGATTAATGCCAATCCATTCGATTCTTTGCTTCAAGTTCAACGCCACCATATTCTCGCAGCCCACCAGGTCGCCAAATACACGCCAATTATATTCTTCTTTGCAGCTGCCTCCTTCTCCACCTCACATTTGAAACTCAGATTCTCAACCGAGTTTGACACATGCAAAGGCCTCGAAACCAATACGAGTCGCTGATTGGCTGGTTCTTTCAGGGTCTGCAAGAGCAAACAAGATTGCTGCATCGGTGGTATCGAGACTCCTTTCGGATAAATAATAAATCGGACCCATGAATCGTCCCGTGTGTCAACGACCGACATTGCAAATCATAGCGTAAAGGAAATAAACAGAACAGACAATCGAAATGAGTTCTGTGGGTATTTATAAAAAAATGCACAAAAGGCTAAAGAAACATATATAGGATCGGTTTGGATACTACTTATTGTTGAAAACTAAAAACACTATAGTAAAATAATTCTTAAATGTGTGAATAGTGCTGTGGAATCAAATTTTTTTTAAAA
The DNA here is from genome assembly GCA_028216015.1 of Quercus dentata. Lineage (NCBI taxonomy): Eukaryota > Viridiplantae > Streptophyta > Magnoliopsida > Fagales > Fagaceae > Quercus > Quercus dentata. The sequence continues at coordinate 97,100,263 of CP116447.1, forward strand.
AATTGTTGAAAAAGTACTTATGGATCCCATGAACAATGCACGGAACCTATAACTCTCACTTAATAATAATTAGCATTTATCATCATACTGATACATTAATATTTTTTTTAGAGATAATTACAACATGTTGCTAATCCCGCAGATCAAACTATTTCCTTCCTAGACCCCCAAGCACTTTGTGTATGGAGAGGTGTCAATTCAGTTTGAAAAGGCTTTAAAAGATCACGTCAGAGTGATGTTGCAATTTGTAACTTGAATGCATCAATTGTCAAAGTATTTAATGAGAACACGCACCCAACATGAGCACATGGGTGGTACAATGAATATAGTAATTGAAAATATTTTGGAGTAATATTAGCTCTACCACTTTTTCTAATCTTAGCATTTTTCAAATTTTTATAATTAGATAAATTGATCTTGTATTTTTTGGAAAGCCATGTTGATGCATTTGACATTTGAAGGGATTGGTGAAGAATGAGTGATGGTCGTATAATGTACTTTGATGAGAAGTTGCTTTGATAATTTATGAGTGAAGACGACCACACAAGTTGAGATCATGAGATTTTGTTAATGTAATTTATGATTTAATGTAGCAATTGGAAAAATTTAATGTATATATTTCATAAAATAGGTTTGTTAGGTGAATCGATCATGTTTTTCTTCGAAGGCCAAAAAGTAATAATGCATTTAAGTGGCTGGCAAAAACATGCTTAGGATTTTAAGCTAGTGGGAGTTAGAGATAAAGAAAAAATAAATAATCTTCAAGCACCAATATAGTATTAAAAAATTTCACAAAATTATTGTTTTTAAATACATTAACAATCACTACCGCTCTCTCTTTGTACATTGGTCACTCCACAAGTATAAGTGCCTGTGAAGTGTAGGGGATAAGGACCAAGTTTAAAGTCTCCAGTAGGGAATTTTACACACATATACATAAAATATTTTCACATTTTGCGATGTTTTTTTTGCAGTAAAATATTTAGTCGAACGTGGATGCTCTAACGTGTTTTGCAGTAAATTTATCACTTAGCAACGTGGATGCTCTAATGCATTTAAAGAGGCTAGCAATCAGTAGATTAAGATTACCTCACTTAAAGGTCACGTCATAGTGATGATGTAATTTGTAACTTGAACGCATCAATTGTCAAAGTGTTTAATGAGCACACCCACCCAACATGAGCACATGGGTGGTACGGTGAATATAGTAATTGAAAATATTTTCGAGCAATATTAGGTCTACAACTTTTTCTGATCTTTGCTTTTTTCAAATTTTTGTAATTAGATAAATGGATCTTGTAGTTTTTGGAAAGCCATGTTGATGCCTTTGACATTTGAAAGGATTGGTGGAGAATGAGTGATGGTTGTATAATGTACTTTGATGATAAGCTGCTTTGATAATTTATGAGTAAAGACGAACTCACGAGTTGAGATCACATGATTGTGTTAATGTAATTTATGACTTAATGTAGCAATTGAAAGAATTTAATGTATATATTTAAAGTTCAAATATGTGTATAAACACCCTTGAACGTTTAGACCCCCAAATTATAACTTCACCAATTCAAGCATTATGTCAAACAACTAGTGTGCGGAAACTTAACATAAGCTATAATATGGAATTGGAAAAATTGACTAAGCCAAATTAAAATCTCAAACTACAGCAGATAATAAAAGGCAAAGATAAAGAGGAAGGAAGATGCAAACACAAAGACAACACGCGATGTGTTATCGAAGAGGAAACCGAAGCCCTCGGCGTAAAACCTCTCCGCCGCCCTCCAAGCGGTAAACAATCCACTAGAAAATGTAGTTGGGATACATGGACAGCAATAGACCCTCCAAGCCTAATCTACCCAGTGCACCTAAGCCCTCCAAGCTTCTTGCTCCAACGAGGTTGCGCCGAACCTTTTTCTTTTCTAGCTTTCCGGATTCTGCTACTAGACCGTAGCATCAACCAATGAAGATTGATTCCTTCCTAATCGCTTCCCAAATCCAAACAGCCCTCTCATAGTGATGAAAATGGTGAGAACAAGGTTTGGTAAAAAGCCTCTCAAGGATTTGACAATGGAGAGGAAGAGAGTTGAGGAATTTGAAGAGACTCTAATGTATAGATTGTTGGTGAATCAATCTTGTTTTTCTTTAGGATTTCTCTCTCAAAAATCTCTCTGGAAGCTCTCTTACATTTGTGGGTAAAAGGGGTATTTATACTGGGGTGGGAGAGGAATGTGAAACGTCGGGTTTTACAAAACAGGGGTGGCTCGCGGCTTGACCTCGCGACTTGACTAAGTCGCGAGATCCATCCTTGAGATAACCGTATGACCAGTTGTCCTGTTTTGTCCTGTAGTGCTCTAGCTAGCATGACTGTTCACCTTCCGGCATGCTTGGCACGTGTGCTGCGTCTGGCGGCTTGCAGCAAGGAGTCACCCGCGAGGCCAAGCCGCGAGTCTCTGTTTTCTTGCACACTCTTGAGCAAACTACACTCTATCTCACTCACTACCCTTACAACAAACTCACCTAAATACAGGGTTACTAAATGCTGAAATACAAGCAAATTTGACACGGAATAAAGCCAATTAGATGGTTGAATAAATTCAACCTTACATATATTTCATAAAATATGTCCATTAGGTGAATTGATCGTGTTTTTCTTCGAAGGCCAAAAGTAATAATGCATTTAAGGGGCTAGCAGAGATGGACTTAGGATTTTAAGCTAGTGGGAGTCAAAGTAAAATAAATAATTAAAAAAAAAAACCTCCAAGCACCTAAACACCCATATAGTATTAAAAAATTTCACAAAACCGTTGTTTCTAAATACATTTAACATTCCGTTTGTTTTAATGTAAAGTATTTGCAGAAAAATATTTTCACATTTTACGGTGTTTGTTTTGCAGTAATATATTTAATCAAAAGTAAATATTTTCAATCAACAAAATCACCTTAGGTAAATTTTTGTAAAATACTTTACATTTAAAATTTTGGTAAAATATTTTACAATTGCTCTCTAACTCTCACCCGACACTCTTATGTTATCTTTTCCTCTCATGTTACCTTTGATAGGCCAAGAATGTATTGACCTCTTTGGTAAATTAACCAATTAATTTGCCAAGTGAATTAATTAGGTTCAATTACATGCAATAAGCGTGGTAGCACAATCACCAATTAAACTAAATGTAGTGGAAATTAAATTTGACACGGGTGATTTGTTTACGAATGGGGAAAACTACTAAGGCAAAACCCCACCGGGTGAATTTAAGGTCACCACTCTCATGAATCCACTATTATCAAAACTAGCTTATAACCCGCACAATGTGCGGGATACTTTTATTTATTACAAAAAACAAACCACATGTGAAAATTTAAAAATTTCATAATTAGATAATACAAAAAAATAAAAAATAAAAAATAAAATTGCAAGAAAGAAACCTAAATTCAAGGAGTCTTACATAGAGACAATGAAATGTAATCTTGAAATTCTTGCTCATTCAACAAAATTTGAAATAGACCCAAAAAAAAAATGTTTTCCTTCATCACACATGCACTCAAGAAAATGAAAAAAAGTGATTTTTTTTTCTTTCTTTCGACTCAAAAAGTTAATTATTTTGTTTCTAAAAAAAGAGAGTTAATATTTAAAGCATGTTCCAAATTTCCAAAAAGATAAACAAAATAAATTTAGGGTGGTCCAAGAGAGATTATAGTTGTCTTTGTTTTTGCTAGAAGCAAGTACCAATGTCTTCAACTAACAATAATTAATAATTCAAATATCATAAAATTCAAATCCTATAGTAATAACCTATGAATTACATCGACTACAGTAGTAAATAGTCTCACAGAATTCACTTACCCCCAAAAAAAAAAAAAAAAATCACACTCTCACTATAAGAGTGATTCCAAAAATGTAGTGCCACTAATTTATATCAAATTATCAATTTCACATTTAAAAAAAAAAAAATTATTTTATGACAATACCTACTACACCAAAGGAAAATGCAAACAATGTTTATAATGTAAAAATATGAAAATGTAAGAAACCATGGGTGAAGCCTACCACTTGTATTAAAGCAACAAAATATTGAATAGAACCCAAATGAAGGCCAGTTTAATCAGAAAAATCTCAACGATGTATAAAAATCAAACTGAACATTACAATTTTTTGTATATAATTGAGAAATCTCAACCTTGTATAAAACTGAATATGTTATTCATTTAACTACTGATATAGATTGTCTATTTAAGGTAGCAAGATCATACGCTCTACCAGCAACTTCCTCATCATAATACTCACCTGTATACAAAACGTAAATAGATGAATACACAATTTATATGAGATAACACATTTATTACCAAGTTTATCCCCCACAAGTCTATGGATATGTAATTTCTTTATGTCCAGCTCTTATGCTTTAGGTTTAATGTTATATCTTTAAATTATAAAATGCAACTTTTATATTTCAGTTATGGTTTAAATTTGATAATGCAATTTTCATGGGATCCTCTTCTCAAAGATGTCACTCAGATTAATAACAATGGGCTGCAGGCATCAAACATGTCTATGTTTTCTATTTTTAACTATCTAAGGATTGGAAACATTTTCAGTCCCCACTAACAAAACCATTTTAGTAAACAATGTAACTCAAAATATTAAGAAACAAATTAAGCAAGATGAATATGGCAATTCCTCTCCGTAACCCGACAATTTGAATAGACAATTCAATTATTTTTACATAAATATGCAAAATTAAAGATCAAAGCAAATCATTGTATCAAAAGATTCAAAACCCTCCGATTCAAAAAATTTGAACCTTTTCACCACAATCTATTAAAGCATAAAATCAAAGAGATTTCAATAAAGTAAAAACTATACATTGGTCATACCTTATCTTCTAAGACTTGGATTGCATTAAGGAAACGCCTTTCCACCTACAAACCCAGGGGAAAAAAATCAATAATAAATGAAGAGAGATAAGTAAACCTAAAATTGTTCTTGATGAAAGTTGAGTGAAAAGTTTGTAAACTCAGGTTGAAATGGTCATTCAAGAAGAATGATGCATATGTAGAGGCAAAAACTCTTATGCTGATTGAAAAATTGCCCAAAATCATATTAACCATATATTCAAAACCAAACCAAATCAAAACAACTATACTAAGCAGAAATCAATACTAACTGAAATACCTTGATTGAAAAAGCACCTAAACATAAGCACTCAATAAGACAGCAAGAATCAAGATTAATTACACTAAAGTTCCTCAAATGTTTTAGGCTATGCTTCAAAATTACACAAAGAGATAGATTAGATTATACACACACCCAAGTTATGGAATTCATGAAGCTTTCACCCATTATTATGTAATCATCTATTCATAAAATAAATAAATAAAATTAAAACATCTATAAGTACTCAATCCAAAACACTAAGACATACACAATAAAAACAAATGAATAAACAAAATAAACAAAGCTAACAACAACAACATTAAAAAAAAACCTCGCCAATAAACCGAGCCTAATAGCCTCGAGCAAGACAAAAATTAAAAGAAACCAAGTCTAATAGAACAATTTTGAAATATATGAGAAATTATTCTTAACGCAAAAGGAAAGCGTAAGATGCTCCAAAAACAAAAAACAAAATAAGCATTCTAGTAAATTAGAGACATATATCAATAGAGAAATAATAGTAAAATTAAATATCAAGAAGAAAAACAACAAAGGCAATCGGAGAAAATGCGGTTCAATCTGCAAAAACTCAATAATTAACATAAAAATCCAATAATTTTACTTACAAAAAATTACAAAATAACTGTACTCCCCAAACATTCACATTTTAAACCATCCATCTTACAAATATGGCTATTAACAAAACATAAAATACAAAAAATAGGTGATTAGAGATAGGTGATTAAAGGATGGGTGATTAGGGATGGCATCACAAAATTGTCTCTAATAGCCATATATGAAATTGTCTCTAATAGCCATATATGAAAGAAGAGCCAACAGAAAATAACAAAATGCTATTCTAAAGAGAACCAAAAACTCAGTAATTAACATAAAAAACTAATAATTTTACTTCCAAAAATTACAAAATAACTGTACTCCCCAAACATTCAGATTTTAAACCATCCATCTTACAAATATGGCTATTAACAAAACATAGGTGATTAGAGATGGCATCACAAAATTGTCTCTAACAGCCATATATGAAAGAAAGGCCAATAGGAAATAACAAAACGCTATTCTAAAAGAGAACCAAGTAAAAGCATTGTTAAATATTATGTGCCATGTCACCATAAAAGTGTTTTATAGAGCATCTAAATCTATAGTTGGTGATGTCTAAGCCCACCAAACTCCAAAATTGAAGCAGAAAATATATATTGATAATTAAAAAAAAAATTATATATATATATATATAGGCAAAGATTCCCTTAAGAAAAATCATTACAAGCCAACACAAAAAATCTTAAAAGAAAGCTACGACCTATTAAGAAAATCAACCCTTAACGGACACAAAGAAAAAGCTTCATCTATTATTACCTCCAAATCATGTCACTCTGCAATATGTAGGCACTTATGTAAAAATGAAAACAGAATTTGACCTTTCAAATTAATTCAAGAACTCTTATTGAAGTATAATAAATGGTCTTATCGGTGAGAGGACCCTTTGTAGCGTTAAGTAGTTGGGAATGAGAAGTTAAAGACTTTAGATAAATCGAGAAAAGACTTTGATTTAGTAATCCCTTAGCATGTAGTCATCGACAAAACATAATCAGTTCAAGGAAACTAAACAAAACAGAACTCAAGAAATTGAAAAAAAGAAAAAAGAAAAAGGAAATTAGGGAAAAAGGTAGCCAAACCTTAAACCTTGATTGAGTAATGCAGCAAAAAACAAAGTATTTAACAAAATTTTTGTTATCTATCTATTTGTTTCTATTTAAAAATGCAGTAAATAATTCAAGGAAACCATAATTTCACTTTGAGGAACATCATCAATAAATCAACACACTACAAGAATCAACAAAACATAAAGGCAAACGAAAAAAGTGCAAACCTAACAAAAATCGCTAAACAAAAATAAAAATCTAACCAATACAACAATGGAAGAAAACAGAACTCAATAAACTGGAAAATATAAATGGGAGATTAGGGTAAAAGGTAGCCGACCCTTAAACCTTGATTGAGTAATGTAGCAAAACAAGATTTAACAAAATCTTAAAAGAAAGCTACAACCTATTAAGAAAATCAACCCTTAATGGACGATATAATAAATATAACCTCTGTTAGTAGAGAAAGTAAAACCTAATATGTGACCCCTTCTTTTGATTCAAAATGTTGTATTGCTAAAGCGCATCCCTAAGATTCCATTACTCATCAATAGAAAATCAACCCACTACCTTCTTTACATCTCTTCATTGGGTTGCGAAGCAAAATTTTCAATAAAAACTCAAGAACTAACACCAAAGGGTGGATGCACGCACATATTATGTGAATTATAAAAATCAACAATTACTACTTTATGAATCATATGCTTATTTAGAGCAGCCCAAAACACCAAAACCCACAAACATTGAAAAAAATAAAATGCTAGAGACCACAAATTAAATATACAAAACTGGCTTAAAATTGAAATTAGCAATTATAGAACCCTCAATATTACAAACTAAAATCTCTCAAAAACCAACACAATGTCATCACTGAGCTAGTCTGAATTGTAGTGAAAAAATTTGTGGAGAATTCCAACCTTCTATTAGGCTACTGCAACAATGGTAAAAAGACTAAAGCAATTCCAAATTTCCAACAATTTTACGGGACAACAATGAAATAATAAGATCTCTTTGATAAAAGAAAAAGAGCACAATCAGTACATGCTACCAACATCAAAGACAAACAGAAGTTAGAAAGATGGCGGTGAAAGCAGTGACAACATAAAAACATATTCCTCAAAATTTTTAGGCCAACTTATGTTCTGATATTGGGTAGCCAAGTATTTAGCATGCAATCATCGACAAAACATAATCAGTTCAAGAAAACAGAACAAAACAGATCTCAAGAAATTGAAAAAAAAAGAAAAGGAAATTACATTATATTCATGATACAAAATCTTATGCAAAATTCAATAGACATTATAAGGAAAATTTTGATGCATTCAAGCAAATATATAACTGATCTAGACAGTCACAATACAATTAAATACGCAATCGACTCAATCGAAAAATAAAAATAACTAAAAACATAGGAATCGAGTTGTAAAAAGTACCCTTTCCAAGCAATATTGATCGGATCATGGTTGTTTGCTATGTTAACTCGCATCCCACATTCACGATATCTCGCTTCAAAGTTTTGTACTCCATTGTGATTTGAATCAGTAATATTTGAACATTCTAAACATCAAAGAAATAGCGAGTCTTCGAGTTGTTCTTCCATGAAATCTAGAAGACCAAAACCCACAAACACCAAAAAGAATAAATGCTATAGAGACCATAATCATAAATCAACAATCATAATGTATATGTGAGGAAAAACTCACAAAATCAAATTGAGTTCAAAACTTCAAATACACAGGAAAAGAAAAAAAGGTAAAAACCAATTTAATTAAGTATCCTAAAATCCAAAAAATCATATATATGTATATAACCCATATAGGCTCTTATAGAATCAAAATCTCATAACCTTGCTAGCAAGAAGAGTATTAATATAATATATACAAACATACATAAGAACCGTATACAGATATAAAAAGAAACCAACTTGAACTAATTGATCCTAAAACCCAAAAATTCATATTGGCAAATTATGGTCTTTTAAGAGAAAAACCCAGAAAATTTGCGGGATAGTTAACAAACATGAACAACGAAAATTATTCAATAATCCTAAACAGGTAAATATCATAAAATTAGTATTTGAAAAAATTATTTATGAAACATTAAAAGAAACAAAAAAAAAATGTAGATTTACAGAAATTAAACACCAATTCAATAATTAAAAAGAAAACACAAATAGAAAAAGACCTCTTTTCGTGAATTATACTTTTTCTCCTCGGTCATTTGCAAAGAGACGCCAAATCGCTCGGCACGCCGGATCTTCTTCTGAATATTGGAAGCCAGGGATCCACATCAACAACAGCCCCCGCTACAGGTAGCGACCGCAATGGTCTTTGAATCCTCGCCGGAATCGACGGTGGTTCTGAAAGGCTGATCGGAAGCCTCATCGGTTGGTTCTTCTTCTTCTTCTTCTTCAAGGCGATCCGGTGGGCGTGACAGCAGTAGTAGTAGTGTCGTCGTCTAGGGTTTATTTAGGGTTTTCTTCTATAGTAGTAGGAGGGTTGGAGTTGAGTTGGTCTGATCAATCGATGGCCATTATGTAAGAGAATCGGTCTCTCTGTGTGTTAGGGTCTTTGGCGTGCCTCATCTCTCTCTCCTTTCTCCGAGTACCAATCTTTCTTTCTTTCTTTCTCTTTTTTTTTGTTTTTTTCTTTGTTCTAAGCGGTTAGTTTCATTTTATAGCAAGAGACTCCCAAACAGTATTTTAACGCAGTGAAAGATTGTAATTAAAAGCTTATACGTGTCAGTTTTTTAGATAGGCATTTTTCCTAACGTGTCAGCACCTCCTTAAAGGCTTCTGCTATTATATATAGTATTAGACAAACGGTTACAAGTAAAAGGAATCCCAGTACCTAATACCAACCTACGCTTAAACCCTTACCTCAATACCCAATTGGACTTGTAATGTAGTGACAATCTCTCCTTTCAATGCGCAGCTCCCAGTACGTGACTAACCAATCGATGCACGGATCCAAGTACGTGACTAATACACCAAATTGAGGAAGATGTTGGCTACAAAGTTCTTCATTTCATCCAAACAATGAAGATCAAGAAGCTCCTTGGCAGAATGCAGAGATGAGCCTTGAGACCATGGCAAACACATGAACAGCAGACAAGCTTTCAACGTAGACAAGAAGTGGAGTACGCGCAAGGTCCGGACACTACCAACCCGTACCCAGCCAATACAGGAATGGTGGGCCATAGGCCAGAGGTAAGAGAGGGCATAGTCCGGCAATGGGGAGAAGGGAGAGTCTATGTTGGGGTTCCTATCTAGATTCTTTTGGGGGTAATATCCTGTTGGGATGATATATTACCCAAAAGACGCAAGATGAGCTAGAACCACTAGGTGCATGCCATGAGGGATAGGAAGAAAGAACACCTATACCGTGGCGGATAAGGATGCCACGGTGAGCAAGCAAACAAAATAAGCTTTTTTGTCCGGTGATGGGAAGTGGCACAACCAGCACCGGTAAGTGGTGGTGGCTATACAGTTGACAAACCCGTGGTGATCGGCAAGGACACCGAGGCCAGACAAAAGTAGTCAAAGGCTAAAATGGTAAAAGTAAGTCACAAAGAAGGCGGATATAAAGAATTCTTGCCGTGCACAATAGGGGGACAACAATAACGATCACCAAGAGAGAATGGCAAGATCAACTTCATCATAAAACTAGAAGTTCTAAGAAAGAAAGAGCGGGGAGTGGAGGGAAAGAACAAAAGTAACAAAAAACAGAGAGAAGGAAAAGAAACAGAGAACGTAGAATTGCAGGCATGCACCAATAGGCTAATCTCCTCTCTCTCTCTCAAAGAGCCTACCCTCTGTTAAAGGAAAAGGATCTATTTGGGACACAAGCAATTCAGGCTCGCTCCCTCAAAGTGGATAATTTCCATGGCAGGATTATCATGTGGGGTTACCCATATTGAGGAAATGGTTCCCTTCTTGGCCTTAGTCCCATAACTCAATTGAACATGGCGGACAAGCCTTTTCTTCTTTAATTTTGCCGATTTTGTCAAGATTATTTCCTCTTTATCTTTGTAATTTCATTTGTAACATTTTCCCCCTGTTTCTCCTTTCTCATTTTAATTAAGAATTCCTATTCTAATTAACATTTCCCACTATGCCGTCATAAGCGAGTCCAGGCCAACAACTCCTCACCAACAATAGCCTAACCAGGCGGAAGATGTCAACGGAATAGGGGCTGAACCCCAACCACAGTTGAGAATCCCCACCAACAATGCCATCGTTTTCATTAAGGTGTTGCAGTCATTGTAGCACTCGCAGCAGTAGATGATGGAGGAGATCCATCAGCTAAAAACATACAAGACAAAGGAGAAAGGAAGCTAGCATAACTTGGAGCATGCAATAAACAAAGAGGAAACACTCGTAGGAGGTGTCTCGTAGAATGCATAACAACATTTCATCACTATGGTAGAGGTAGCAGCTCTTCTGGAGCAAGAGAGGGCTAGGGCACCCAAAGAGAGATTCTATGTACGAAGACCTCCTTATCCTTTAAGGATACTTAACAAACCAGACCCAAAGAGGTATGAACCACGGGTCTTTGCGCAATATGATGGCAAGAAGGGAAGCGCCATCGAGCATGTGAGCAAGTTTATTGATACTCTAGGTCCTTATGCGTCAGACGAGGACTTATGCTTTTGAGAATTTTCTAAATCATTATGTGACCGTGTCTATACCTGGTACTTTGGTCCGAAGCCGGGATCAATCCCAACTTGGGATGACATGGTGGATGTATTTTGCACGAAATACTTCCATGGAGAGGAAACAATAACGCTTGCGACTTTGCAAGCAACCAAGCAAAGGATTGGTGAGGATTTGATAGAATACATCAAAAGATTCAGAGACATAGCACTTGATTGCTATGATCATTGCGAAGAAAAGACACTGGTGGAAATGTGCATGACGAACATGATTCCAAAATACAGAGTCGTTCTAGAGAACTTGGAAATTTTCCAGTTTGCATAATTGTTGCGATACAGAAACACTGCTTAGTCAGTAAGGCCAAGCAAGCCATGACAAGATCCACCGGTGAGAGAAAGAGGAAAGCTGATGAAAGGGAATATGATACCCCTCCACCACTACCATGTACTTCAAAGGACTAGACCTACTTCTAGAAAAGTGGATAACAGACGGAGTCTTTAAGCCTAATTAGATCTCTAGAGAGCCCACAAAAGAAGAGTGGAGAGACCCACACTTTTGCCGCTTGCATAACTATGTGCAACACCCTACCACAGAATGTTGGGCACTCCACAGATTGGTGCACCACAGAATCAAGGAAGGAACTCTAGAGCTGTCCCAACCGGAAGTTCAAAGAAACCTACTCCCAAATCACAAGGGGAAGGGTGTAGCAGCGGTTGTGATCTCATGCGGACTTAGGAGAGGACAAAGAAGAAAATCCGACCTTGCCTACCATAGCAATTACCACATTGCAGAAGAGCTCTAAGTTCAAGAATTTATTCGACCAATTGGGGCTCAAGGTGAAAGAACGAAGGATAGCCACGGAAGCTTTGGTAAGCATTACCTCCAAGGTAGGAATAGAATGTTTGACAGCAGAGGTCGCAGATGACATAGCCCTCTTGCAGGAATCAAGTGAGATCACTTTCAATGATGAGCATATGAAGGTGGGGTACTCGGATCACAGGAGGCCCCTTTACTTAGCAACGTCCATAAATCAAATCCCCAACAAGAGAACCTTGGTGGATATAGGTGCTTCAGAAAACCTCATCCCATTAAGTACTTTACAAGCAGCAGGAATTTCGGAGAGAAAGATTCGTGGTTGTCCAATGGAAGTAACGGGGTTTGGACGAAGGGGTGAATACACCATAGGCCACATTCAGTTATAGTTGAAGGTGGGCCCCGTAGCTTCTCTAGCTCGATTCCACGTAGTAAAGATGGAAGTCTCATATCACGTTCTTTTGGGAAGGCCATGGTTGCACAAGCACCGATCGGTCCCTTCCACCTATCACCAGAGTGTGAAAGGAAGATTGAATGGTAGAATGATACACATAGCAGCAAATCCATCACCATTTGAGTAGACAGAAGCTCATTTGGTAGAAACTATGTTCTATGACCAATGGGCATTGTCCGGGAAAGCTTGGTATCAAAACCACGAGGTACCTTCGTGCCTAAATGGGAGGACATCCAGAATGACCCAGAACCCAATTTGAGGAAGTTGTTATCACAGAAGAAGAAAAGAAAAGAAGCTCCCACCTCGGAATTAGGCGACGTGCTGCAATGTGTCGTGGTTTGAGGCCTTGATGGTAGGATTATTTATAAATTATGAAGGTGTGCGAGGCCCGCCTGTAATATGCAAGCGGGCCCCAAACAGAGTGGCAAGACAAAAGCGTGGTATGCTGCATGGCTCAAGAAGGTTCAGGGGAGAAATTAATAAACAAAAAGAAGAGGAATTTATGATAGAAAAATATGCACAAGTTGTGGCGGAAGAAAGTTAAAGGAAATTGCCCATTTCAATTAGTTCGAGACTGTTAGAAAGGGAGAAATCAGAATTGATATTGTTGCTAAAGGAGTTCAAAGATGTCTTCACATGGGATTACAATAAAATACCAAGATTGAATCCTGGGCTAGTAATGCATACACTAAATGTGGACGCCGAGGCCAAGCCAGTAGCTCAACCTGCCAGGGTTTTCCATATTGAGATAGAAGGATTGATAATCAAGGAGGTGCAGAAGTTGCTAGCCATAGGATTCATTAAACCCATACAACACCCACGCTGGCTATCCAACATAGTGCCGCTTAAGAAGAAGAACGGACAGATAAGGTGTTGCGTAGACTTCAAGAATCTCAACAGAGCCTACCCAAAGGACGAGTTCCCATTACCAAATATGGATCTGCTAATAGATTCTACAGCAGGGAATGTCATGTTTTCATTCATAGATGGATTTAGCAGATACAATCATATCAGGATGGTGCCAAGAGATGTAGAGAAAACTGCTTTCAGAACACCCATAGGCAACTTTTACTATATTGTGATGCCCTTTGGGTTGAAAAACGCAAGCGCAACTTATAAACGGACAATGACGGCCATATTCCATGACATGGTGCATCAGGAGTTGGAGGACTATGTGGATGACATAGTGGTAAAATCAAAGAAGCGAGAAGAGCACATCTAAGTTCTAAGAAGGTTATTCGAGAGACGTAGAGCTTTTAAACCGAGGATGAACTCGCTCAAGTGTGCACTTGGAGTGTCCTTCGAGAAATTCCCGGGTTTCTTGGTTCACAACAAAGGAATAAATGTGGACCTGATCAAAGCTACGGCCATAGCAACCATGAAACCTCCAGCCCCACAAGAATGAGTTGAAGAGTTTCTTGGAGAAGGTCTCACATTCATCCCTGGATTGGCATTAATTACTTCTTCTTTCGCCAAATTACTCAAGAAGGGGCAAAGTTTTGAGTGGGGAGAAGCACAGCAGATGGCTTTCAAAAGACTACAGTGGGTTATGATGAATATCCCTACTATGCAAGCCCCAATTCGCAAGAGGCCATTGCTACTCTACTTGGCCACCAACTCGTATGCCATAGGCACACTAATTGCCCAAGAGGATGGAGGTGGCGTGGAGCAACCGGTTTACTACATCAGCCATGCCTTGAAAGATGCAGAGACTTATTACCCATAGGCGGAAAGGGCATGCCTGGCCATAGTATATGCTTCGCAAAGACTACACCATTATTTCCTGGCCTACGAGGTGTGGCTGATGACTAAGTCTCACTTAACCAAATCTTTGTTGCACCAAATGATTCTTTTTGGCAGAATATCCCAGTGGTTACTACAACTATCACAATATGACCTGAAAGCGGGAACGCCCAAGGCAATAAAGAGCCAAGCTATAACGGACTTGCTGGCACAATTCCCAAGAGAAGAAGAATTTCTGCTAGATGATGAGGTCCCAGGAGAAGTGGCCATGGCAGAAGAAGTTAGAGAGAAGTGGGTAATGAAATTTGACAGGTTTTCTACCACCCAATCAGAAGGCATAGGGATAGTTCTGTACCATGAGGAAGATAAGGTTATGGCACTCTTATTCAAGTTAGAATTCCCATGTTCAAAAAATATGGCAGAATATAAGGCCTATCTCACCGGATTAGCTACGGCCCTTGAAATGTGGATCAAGCATTTAAAAATGGTGGGTGATTCGAACCTAGTGGTCTGCCTGACCAAAGGGAGCTTCTCCATAAAGGAACCTAGGTTAGCCCCATACAAAATAATGGCTCAAAAGATGGAGGATAAGTTTTCAACCTTTGAGATGGAGGAACAAGAATCGATTTGCAAACGCTACCGGGCCGCGTTATGCTCGCAAATAATCTTCGAAGGAGATAGCGCCAGGATAGAAGTCGATAAGAGGAGAGAATCCATTAAATTGCTAAAGGAAAAATTCCAAGAGGAACAACATGAAGGAGACTAGAGGATCCCTATAAAGGAGGCTTTGGTAAAGGAAGAAGGCACAACAGATTTGAAAGTGTTGAAAAACTACGCCTTGGTAAGAGGAGAGTTGTACCACAAAATGCCAGGTGGGGTACTGTCTAGATGAGTGAGGCAAGAGAAGGCCCAAAGAAAATTGAATGAAGTTCATGATAAGACTTGTGGATCTTGTAGAGAATTCAATCTTTACCGCAAACTTCAAAGGGGCGGGTTTCTATTGGCCAAGTATGGGTAAAGACGTGGATCAAGTCCAAACCTGATGCGGGATTTGCCGGCTTGCAGCAGACAGAGAAGAAAGTTACACTATATTCGTCAACGAAGACTGGAGAAGCCCATTCATGCAAATTTGATGTAGGTATCTTGCCACAAAGGCACAAAGAAAGATACAAACTCAAGAGGCTGGCAACATGTTATTTTTTACATAATGAAATCTTTTTCAAGAAAGGATACGATGGGGACCCATTACGGTGTTTGGGTCCCAAGGAAGCAAGAGAGATGATGAAGGAAATGCACGCAGGAGAGCGTGGAGAGCACCAGGGGAAGAAAACGTCATGTTGTTTTTGCTATAAATGGGCTATTACTAGCCCACCATGAAAAGAGACATAGCAAAACTTGTGAAAAGATGCCACAGTTGCCAAGTACAAGCCAACTTGATTCACACTCATACATAGAATTTACACAACATGGTCACCCTATGGCCCTTTCACACTTGGGGGCTTGACTTGGTGGGACCAGTCAACCCGCCATCACACGGATGCATATGGATCTTGGTAGCTATGGAGTACTTCACCAAATGGGCAGAGGTAGTGCCACTTCGTAAAGCCACGGGAGGAGCGGTGGCAAACTTCATCAAAGAGAACATAATTGTCGGGTTTGGGATACCCCATAGAATTATCGGTGACAATGGTGCACCTTTTGTCAATAGTGATGTAAGAGAAACGTTGGAGTTCTACCAAGTCAAGCACCACCGATCATCGCCTTATTACCCCCAAGGGAGCGGGTAGGTAGAGGCGACCAACAAGACTCTCATAAAGATCATCAACAAGATGAGCCAAGAGTACACAAGAGGACGAGCGACGCATCCGCGGATACCCTTGGGGCTTACAGAAATTCACCAAAGTCAGCCATAGGTTTTTCACCCTTTTCCTTGGTCTATGGGACAAAAGTAATGAGTCCGACAGAAGTGATGACTCCCTCTTTAAGAGTTATGCAAATGCGGGAGAATGAAAAGGGGAAGGAAGCCTTCATGACAGAAAGATACGAGGATCTAGAAGGACTTGATGAAAGAAGAGAAAACTCAAGAACGCAACTGCAGATATAGGCAAAGGATGACCGAAGCCTATGGCGAAATGACTAAAGAAAGGATGTTCACGGAAGGACAACTTATGTTAAAGGCGGCGGACCACATCAAGCGAGGTATGGCAGGACCATCTAAGTTTTCACCAAAATGGGAGGGACTCCTTGTGATAAGAGAAGCACATGTAAGTGGATATTACTGTTTAGCCCAAATGGATGGAAAAGATCCGGTTGATCCCATCAATGGCCAGTGGTTGAAACATTATAATGCTTGAGAGAAAAAGTTATGTAATTACCCTTTTTTATTTTTATGATTCCTTTTTTTCAAGTGACTATGTCACAAGACTAAATTGTTGCATGCTTTTATCAGTATGTAATGAAAAGGTACGAAAAGGTACGAAGTATTATAAAAGCACTCTATGTCATAGAAATAGCAAAATAAAATAAAAAGTAACAAAGTGTAGCATCATAGTTGCAAACCCAAACTGTGGCAAACACATCAAACTTGCCAAATAAGTGTTATAGGAAAAATAAAGTGTACTAGATAGGGGAATAAGAAAAATAGTAATAAAAGGGGAACTACATCATCATCAACGAAGCCTAGAAATAAAAGGTTAATCTCCAAAGCGGCTAGATCCACCAATGCTAGAAAGAAGGCGCTCACGATGACCTTCCAAGTTTGCCACCTCCTTCCTCGTAGTCTCAATGCGTGCATCAATGACATTAACAAGAGGCTAAACCTTCTTCATGAAGAAGGCTCAAGCAATCTCACGTAGATGGTCCAAGATGAATTCCACAACAAAACCCACACCGACAAGCTCTTGTATCGCAGCCCTCCACCGCAGAATCCTCTCGGTAGAAATAATGTCAACAAAATTATGCTCAATGTCATTCATCACACTCCTTAGCAGACTTCGAAAAGTGCTCCCTAGCAGAATGACCTAGGCAAAATCTTTGCATGAAGTCACCATGGCTGCTATAGACTGCCTCCAAGTGAGAACCACATTCCTCGGGAACTCTGAAGCCATGGAAGTCTACATAGGGAGGTCCGAAACCCCAGAAGTCCACAGGATCAAGGTCGTTGACCTCAGGCTGATTAAAACAAGTAAAGAAGGCGGCCTCACTTATAGGGACCGGAGCTATGGTAGAACTACTGCCCACCTCAAATTGAGCAAGGGCAGAAGGGAGTGAACCTAACAAGAAACATGAAGCGTAGTGTGAGAGACCATGAGGTAAGAAGGATGAACTCACAAAAAAAAAATTTATGAAGAAGGAGATGGGAAAAAGAAACACACTAGAACCCATGAGAATAGGGGCAGTGGAAATAGCAGAGATCAGAGTTGTGGGAATAGCAAAAACTGATACTATAGGTACGGCAGAAACGGGTGTTATAGGTATGGCAGAAGAAGTGGCTATGGGCATCACTTTGTCTCCTGCAACTTCTGGCTCCTCAAAAGTCTCTACAATCAAAGGAACAGATGTGTAAAGTGAAAGGAGACTGCATCAAAGGGTTATACAAATATATATATATATATATATATGTTAAGTGAAGAAGAAAAATGAGGGCAATAAATATATATATATATATATATATATATAAAGAGAGAAAAGAAAAAGGGAACTTAATAAAATAAGGGAGATGCGTACCTGTGAACTCGGCCTCATGGTCGCCACCCTCCTCCTTATTAGAATCAGAAACCCTTTTCTTCATGGTGGGTTCGTCATCAGGATCCTTAAGAGCCTTCTCGGAATCTTCAAAGGACAAGTTTGCATTAGGCCCACGCATAGCAAAGCTAGGGATGGAAAAAGGGGTAACCACCAAAGAAGGGCCATCCTTCAAGGTCCAAGACAGAGTTGCGAAAGGATCACTGGTAGAGATAATGAGAGGTGTGGCATGATAGGCAACCTCGGTCCGAACGGTAACAGGAGGAATGGCCCCCTCTTAGGGAGTAAGTGTCTCGGCAGGAATGAGAACGGTCTCACTAACTCTTTCTGTATGAGTACCCTTATCTATGGGTACCGGCTCAATAGAAGGGGTAGGAGCCTCAACAGGAACTCCTTGTGCAGCGGCGGGTGTGGCGGGAGCCATAGCCTCAAACACTACATCAGCCCCATCAAAGAAACCTTCCATGGGTGTGCCCATGAAGGCATAAATCTCCTCAACCATGGGGTGATATATGGAGATAGGCTCAGGCTCGGCAAGGGAAACAAAAAAAAAAAAAAAAAGGAAGAAGAAGAGTAAGGAAGAGAGGAATGCATAATCATTGGTGACGTAAGACAAAGGAAACATGTGCAAAAGAAAAGAAAAGAAAAAAAAAGAGGGATAGAGAGATACCTCAAACTTGAGCTCATCAAGCAATATGGGACGAGTGGTAGGCACATCCTCATTGTGCTTAGACTACAAAAGAGAAGCAGAAGACAAGAATGGAGAGATAATTCAACTAATGGGGTTAGCCACAGAAAAGCCATATAAGAAAAATAATGAAGAAGAAGCAAAATTAGAGATAGCATACTCTCCTCTCGGTTGTAGTGGATGTAGGGGGAGGGGATGTCTTTTTCTTGCTGCCTCGAGTCTTGCTAGAAGGAGGAGCATCGGCAGATGGCCGCGGAGCATTAGGCCTAGATTTACTAGCGAGAGGGTGCCTGCTAGAACGAGTACGGGCGAAGGGAGAAGGAGAGCTCTTTAAAACTATGTTACCTATGGTTACGGGCACAAAAATGTTTGTTACCTTTACTCTCTTCTCCTAACCTATGGGATAGTCACTGGCATGCCAAACCATCCTCTCTCCTCCTCAACCCACTCAAATATGGCAGACCAATTCTGCTTTCTAGTGTACATCAACATAAATTTAGAGGGTAGAAGCAAACAGGGTTGGCGAAAATAACTACACTAAGTTTGTCGGGAGGAATAAGGAAAAACCCACGGCTGCCCATCAACTTCTTCTCAAATGAAGTCATCATAGCCTGCTAGTATCCGTGCATGGTATACAAATACCCTCTCTGTGTGAACCCGGAATAGTGACCGCAGTAAAATGCTTACTCCAAAACTCGAAGGCGGTGTGCCGCAAGAATGGCCGAACAGAAGTAGGAGACTCCATAATGGAAGAAAGATCATCAGGAATATCTTGATCCAGCCCAAACTATCTCCTCACCCTGTTAGTAGGATAGTGCACAAACCTAACACCCTCATCAACCAGATAAGGCAACCACCTAGCATTAGTGGCTGCCAAATAAGTAATACCCCTCTCCTCGAAACCGGTCAATGGGGTAGTAGTCCCAGCAGTATCAACAAATAGGCCCATAACAGAATCAACACATGTGTAACTTGTACCTAAGTTCCTATATGCTCTCCAAGAAAACCCAACTCCTTTATCAAAAAACTGAACAGCAGGATGACTAATCGACTTCAAAACAACCCAATGAAAAGCTAATGGAAAGTCAAACTCAAATCGTTAATAACTCTCGAACATGACTGGTATTTCTCCTTGGCAAAGGGGACAGGCCTACACTTTGCCAAATGCCTAGCACAACGCTATATAACAAATGTTGTAGAATGGTACTATGAACAGAGGTAGTAACTATGTGGCAAGAACCCGCCTAATCCTCATCACTCCACAGGATATCCAACTCAACATACAAATGTCCTAAGAACATGGGTGCCAACAAAGAGACTTACCCCAAGAGATATCTTAATGGCTAACCGAAAATACAAAGGCTTCACAAAGATAGTGGGGATGAGAGCCAAAGATAAACTTACAAAGCTAGAATGTGACAAAGGTCGCACGACGAGCAGCAACGAAAATCTTAGAGGAAGAACCAACCCAGTATGACAACTTCGCATTGCCACTCATCCTCTTCTTCAACTCGGCCTCCACGACTTCTTCTTTCGAAGAAAGCTCCAAGGCGTCAAGTTCAACATCACCAAGGATGGGCAAAAGCAACTCGGTTACCATATCTTCCAAGGTCACGGTGATCTCACCGCAGGAGAGAAAGAAAGTGTGAGTGGTGGTACACCACCGGCGGACCAAATGGCGAAGATTGAAGAGGTCCCTATAGTTAGACAAGCAACAGGATGAAACAATGGCCTTCAATTACACTCGCCCACCGTAGCAACCCCATAAAGCCCATATCGGACAACTCCTTATCCACCCATTCCTTCCAACCCAAAGCGGTACCCAATCCGAACTCGAAGAGAATGGGCACGAGGAATGAAGTACCTTGGCGGATAGTGAGATCTGGAATTAAAGAAGACAACGGAGCCCAAGACACATTCGTATTATGACGGCAAAGGGTAAGCCATACATGGCCCAACGGCGGCGGCGTGTACTCACCGGGAACATTTGGAAAATGGGCGTGGGTATCATACCAAGGGTCAATAAAGGGAGCGCATTCACTATCGGGATCATGCCTTGCTTCCTCTTCATCAGATGGTCCGATTCGAAATAAGTGGCCTCTTCGCCTACATCTCGCATGGCAAGATCATCAGAGACAACCTATTTTCCCTTATAGCGGGAAGAGCTTTGGCCTTTCGCCGGTGTCATGGTGTGGTGGTTGATCGGAGTAAATAGATGACAGCGTCTGAGAGAGAGAACACGGTGAAGAAAAGGAAAAGGAGAAAGTGTTTGCATTTAGAATGTGAAAGGAATTTCTCTTAAGTACCAACATCATTAAAGTCGACACGAAAGGATGCGATGGGTCAGCCATTGAATAAGGGATGGAATTAATGAAGTGAAGGCTATGTTTCGAATAATCGCTAAACTGGGAAATTCAAAGAGACAACACTGCTCACGGCAAAAAGAAGAGAAAAAAAAATACAAGTTGGGGTCCACTGCTCGAAAGAGCCCGCAAAAAGAAAGAAAAAGGAAAGTCGAAAAGGACAAAAGTCTTTTGTTTGCATATGAACCGTAGGAGCATTTCATATGCTCAGGGGGCTAAATGTTGATGCTCGTTTTCTTTTGGAAACCCAACAGCAGGAAGAGGCCCAACAATACCGGCAGAGTAAGGATTGAAGAAAAGATCCATTAAACCCGAATGGTAGGAACAATGGATTATAGGCCCATAAAGCAAATGAATGGCTTTAAGGAAAGAAAATAGGTCTAAAAGAACTCAAAGAGAGAGGTAGTAAATCCATGGGCAATTTCAATTATTAACTATTAGTTTGATAACTATTAGTTTTTTTTTTTTTTTTGATAAACATGGGGTGTTTTCTTTTTTAAGAAAAAAATAGCAAAATGACGTGGGTTATTTAACTTATTTTGTATTTAAAAAAAAACAATAAACATATAGTTACTTTGAAGAAGTGGGTTGGTGGAAGTGTGTTCCGATTTTGTAGGCAATGTTTTAGTGCAAGTTAGATATGTATTTTTACCAAACTATTATTAGTTTTATCTCTACTTAAACTTAGAAAATAAGGTATTTTGGAACCAAAAGAAAATATGGTCCAAACAAGAGAAGCCTTTAAAATAGTAGTATAATTTTTTTTTCCTTTTCTACAATTCAAATTATAATTCTCATTGTGGGGACAAAGAATTTGACAACCCGACCCACTTTACACCGAGCCCAAGATCCATGCCGAGGAGGGAGAAATGGCCGAGGACAAACAAAGAAAGCCCAAATGGCCCAGAAATGTTGCCAAGGATGATCCTGCTCTCGGCATCCCAAATCCCAGGAGGAGAGAATAGCACGCCGGCAAAGGCAACCTCCCGGAGCACCCCCAGGAGAAGGATAAGTACAGAGGGATACCCAAGGTTGACTGGTGCAGGAGCAATCCAAGGAGAAACTGTCACCTCCGTATTGAATGTAGCCAACTAACGTTATGGCCGCATTAATGAGGAAATAACCCCTGAACAGTGCGGCCTTGGCTACCGCAACTCACAGAGGGTTTAGGATGGTGACCGATGGGACGAGCACTCGAGTAATGGCCTGCATGATCAATAGGTGGAGGGTCAAGATCGACTGGAAAGAAGTATATAATGTGAGAGACCCTCAAAGAATGGGGGATCGCGGAAGAGAGAGCAGAAGGAGAGAAAAAGAAGAAATCAGAAAGTGGCGATCGCATGATCTTGGAAACCTCTGTAACCTAGTACTTAAGGAAGAAGAAGAATAATACTAAGTTCCTTAGACGAAGCACCCAAGGAAAAAATTTCATGCTTTAACCCATATCCTTGTTACTTAGCTCATACATAACCGTGTCTAGTAGTTGTGGTTCGGACTAAGACCTAGTTCTTAAACCCATTCTCTACAAATTTATTGTATTGGGCTAGTTGGGCTTGAGACCTTTCATCCAACAATAAAAGTGCTCGAACCCAGTCCCTACAATTGGCATCATCTGTGGGGAGAACTTGTGTTTTAGTAAGGGCAACAATCGGGCATGGTAGGGTCAGGCCCTCATCAAGCGTGCTCCCATTAGCCCGAACCAGCCAAATCCCAACAACAGGGTAACTTTCCTAACCCCGAATGTGATAGAAATGAAGAGAATGGAAGGTTTCGAGAGGGAAGCGTAAACACCACTCAAACCAGTAAGAGCTACTCTCAAGCAGAGCAGTCACGTGCTTCCGAGACAAAATAACAACCGGGCCCCGTGACTAGAAGAAGTTAGGAGCCATATGTCTCAGAAATAGAACGATAAGCGGGTCATGCAAAGTGAGAAATAGACGATTTGAAGAGAAAGTTGCACCATGCACAGCAAAGGCAATCTCGTTTTAGCTTGACATGCCCTCTGATGATGAAAGTGATGATGACTATAGACGAAGATCGAGGATTCCCCCAAGTGAAACCTTTTCTCATGAAGAAGAGCACTACCGAAGGCGTAGGCGTAGAAGCCCATCTCTTAGAGTCTTGGGAAACGATGCCATGAGCGGGGCATTGGACCAACTCTCTAAGTTGCCTTTCACGCATCACATAGAAGGGGCCATACTTCCTCGACAGTTCCAGCAGCCAACCTTCACCATTTACAACGGTAAAACAGACCCTGTGGAGCATGTGAGCCAATTCAACCAAAGGATGGCTGTCCATTCCAAAAACAAGGCGTTGATGTGCAAGGTGGCGATGAGGTAGTTTAATGGTGTATAGACGAATTCCATAGATTCGTATAGGCAGCTAACCCAAGCTTTTGGCTCCTGCTTAGTTACGAACCACCGAGCTCATCGGCCTTTAAGTGCTTTGTTGTCGCTATCCATCCATGATGGAGAAACCCTAAAGGCCTACTCGGACAAATATTGGGAGACGTACAATGAAATGGAAGAAAATTTTGACGACGTTGCCATTATCATCTTCAAAAATAGTCTCCCAACCGATCACGGCCTGAGGAAGTCTCTAATCGGCAAGCCCACCACCAAGATGTGCCAACCGATGGATCGGATCGATAAGTATAAGCGAGTAGAGGAAGACCAGTTATAGGGTAGAGGAAAAAAAAAGTTACGCCTCGGGAGAGGAGGGATTTCAGGTCGGACCGATATAACATTAATCGCCAAGGAAAGACTTCATAGGGCAACCCAAAACAACCAACGCACGAGATCGTTAATACCGTATTCCGAGAACCAATACATCAAGTGTTGGAGAAAATCAAGAATGAGCCATACTTTAGGTGGCCGAATAAGATGGCGGGTGAACCCTTGAGACGCGATCAGAACTTTTATTGCCAATACCACCGAGACCACGAACATATCACGGAGAACTGCAAGAACCTCTGGAAATACCTGGACCAGCCGGTCCGGGAAGGAAAGCTCAAGCACCTTCTGCATCATTCCGGTGATCATCAAGGCCATCAATAATGTGTCGTGCCCTGCACGAGTGTTATCGATGGCTCAACCGCCCGCCAAGGAGTCCCGGCCAGGCCCGAAGAGGGCCGTAATGAACTTTCGTCCCGTCTTGAGTTTTACAGAGGAGGACAAGATCGGAACCATCCAACCCCACGACGATACGCTGTTGATCACTCTCTTAATCGAGGACTATGATGTGAAAAGAGTGATGGTGGATGGTGGTAATGCGATCGAGGTTATGTATCCCGACCTCTACAACGAGCTGGGGTTAAAACCAGAAGATTTGATGCCCTATAACTCTCCTCTAATGAGCTTCGACGGGAAGCTTGTCATTCCAAAGGGCATAATTAGGCTGCCCATTCAGACCGGCCCAAAGATAATGGAGGTGAACTTCATCATGGTGGACACCTACTCGCCCTATACAGCCATCGTCGGGAGGCTCTGACTCCATACCTTAGGGGCAGTTGCTTCCTCATTGCATCAGAAGGTGAAATTCCCATCGGGGGACCAAGTTCTCAAAATCCGTGGTTGCCAACCCACGACGAGGCAATGTGTGGTAGCGGCCGTCTCACATCGGCTCGATGCGAAATCCTTGGCCTCCGCCGAGAAGAATTTATAGCAATCAAGGGCCCCAGTTTTGCCCCCTAACACAACTCACGAGGAGGCGAAATGCGAAGATTTAGAAGAGGTGGTTATTGGTTGCGACCCAAAGAAATTCTTTCGAGTAGGGGCTCAATTGCTTCTTCGAGAGAAGGAGGAGCTGGTTAAGTTTCTTAAAAGAAATATTGATGTATTTGCATGGGACGCCTGCAATGCCCTTGGGATTGACCCAACCTTCATCTCTCATCACCTCAATGTCAACCTGACCATCACTCCCAAGAAGCAACCGCCCCATCGCCCGTCAAGAGAGCATGCCGATGCGATTAGGGATGAAATGGCGAAGCTTAAGCATGCCAGGGCTATCAAAGAGGTCTTTTACCCCGAATGGTTGGCCAACACTAAGGTGGTCTAGAAGAAAAGTGGGAAATGGCAGGTTTGTGTGGACTTCACGGACCTAAACAAAGCGTGCCCAAAAGACCGATTCCTATGCCTCGGATAGATCAGCTAGTGGATGCGACAAAGAGCCATCCTCGGATAAGCTTTTTAGATGCCTTTCAAGGCTATCATCAAATATCACTAGCGCTAGACGATCAGGAGAAAATAGCCTTCGTGACACCAATTGGGAAATACCACTACAAGGTAATGTTGTTCAATCTGAAGAACGCAGGATCCATTTTTCAAAGGATGATGACAAGAATGTTCGAGCCACGCTTGGGCAAGAGCATCGAAATCTATGTCGATGACATGGTGGTGAAGAGTAAAGTGATGTCCGAGCATTTAGGAGACCTCGGTAGCACCTTTGGCATCTTGAGGAAGCATAAGTCGGGCTCGAATACTTACCGGGATGATCGTAGCCCTCAATCGATTCATTTCCAGGTCGGCAGATAAATGTAGACCGTCCTATCTAGTGGAAAGGGTTTGAGTGGTTCGAGGACTGTGTTGTGGCCTTCCAGCAACTCAAGGAGTACCTATCTCAGCCGCCTATCATGTCCAATCCCGTGGTCATGAAGTTCTCAGACATATATTGCTATGGCCCCCCATGCTGTGAGCTTGGTGCTAATACGGGATGACAATAGCCTCCAAAAGCCATTCTATTACGTGAGCAAGTCGCTGCATGAAGTCGAGGTCGATACCTACCCCCGGAGAAGGCCATACTAGCTGTGGTCTACGCTACATGACAACTTCCCCATTATTTCCAAGCCCACACAAAGGTTGTTCTAACCCAACTACCCTTGAAGTCTGTACTTCGAACCGTTGATTACGCTGGAAGGATTCCCATATGGAGCATAATTTTGGGAGCTTTTGACATTAAATACATGCCTCGGACCTTTATAAAGGGCCAGGTCCTAGCCGACTTAGTGGCCAAATTTGCTGAACCACCGATAGAAATAGTAGCAAAGGAGTTGAACATGGATAGAAAATCGGTTGGAGTAATCTCTACACCAGGACCCCCATGTTGGAAGGTGTATGTTGATAGTGCAGCAAATCAAAGGGGATCCGGAGTGGGGCTAGTCCTAATATCTCCCAAGAAAACCATTATAGAGAAGTCCCTAAGACTTGGGTTCTCGACCACGAACAACAAAGCCGAGTTTGAGGCCTTGCTACAAGGAATTGTTATGGTACATAAAATGGGAGGAAAAGCAGTGGAGATGTTCTCGGACTCGAGACTGGTAGTGGGCAAGGTAAAGGGAGAGTTAGAGGCCAGAGATGCAAAGATGCAAGAGTACTTAAGCCAAGTCAAATGCTTGCAGTTAGGTTTCAATCTTTTCACTTTGTCGCATGTCTCCGTAAGTGGAAACACTCATGCGATTCACCGCCACACTTGCTACCTCCTCGGCGGGGAGTCCGCCTCGAATAATTCTTGTTGAGCATCCGGATAGGGCGAATGAAGTAGCCAAAGGCATAGTCCACGTCCATGAGGCTAGAGTAGGACCTAGCTGGATGGACCCTATGGTGAGGTTCCTCAAAGATGACATCTTGCCCAAGGAAAAGTCGGAGGCTGAAAAAATACGAAGAAAAACTCCTCGGTTCTAGTTGTCCAAGGACCACAAATTGTACAAACGCTTATATTCCTGGCCATATTTACTACTGCTTAAAGAGCTACACGAAAGGATCTGCAGGAGTCACACAAGAGAAAGATCTCTGTCGCACCGAGCCATTACCCGGGGATATTGGTGGCCGGGGATGCAGAAGGAAGCCCTGGAATATGTTAAAAAGTGTGACCAGTGCCAAAGGTTCGCCCTAAATATTCATCACCCGGGCGAGATCCTCAACCCTCTGTCCAGTCCATGGCCGTTCGCCCAATGGGGCCTGGATATTATAGGCCCTTTCCCAAAGGCAGCAGGAAATAAGAGATATCTACTAGTCTGAACAGATTACTTCACCAAATGGGTCGAAGCCGAGCCCCTGGCCAACATCGGGGATGTGGATGCTAAGAAATTCATCCGGAGAGGCATTGTTACACGATTCGGAGTCCCTCGTACCCTCATTTCGGACAATGGACTCCAGTTTGATAGCAAGGCCTTCGAAAGATACTTCTTTGTGAGTCGGGATTGCTAACAGGTACTCAACTCCAACTTATCCTCAAGGAAATAGGCAAGCCGAGGTCACAACAAGGTCATAGTTAATGGGTTTAAGAAGAGACTGGATGACGCCAAGGGAAGATGGGTGGAAGAGTTGCCGCACGTCTTATGGACTTATCGGACTACACCACGATGGTCAACAGGGGAGACATCTTTTGCCATGACCTGTGGGGCCGAGGTCATTATCTCTCTAGAGGCAAATTTTCAAATGTTGAGGATGAGCTCCTTCACCCTAGACAAGAACGATGAACTACCGGGGAAGAACCTAGATCTGATTGACGAACGAAGAGAAAAGGCAATGATCCAGTTGGCCTATTACCACCAGAAGCTCAAACAGGGATATGATGCCAACGTGAAGCTCGGACCACTAGCACCAGGAGACTTAGTATTGAGAAAAGTTGTGGGTGCTGCCAAGAATCCATCTTGGGGAAAGCTTGGACCCAATTAGGAAGGACCATACTGAATTACTTCAGAAGCAAGAATAGGAGCATACTACCTAGAAGACTTAGATGAAAAAGCAGTACCTCGTCCATGGAATGTAAATAACTTGAGAATGTATTAGTATTAATAGAAGCATTTCTCTAGTTCAAATTTTAAGTCTATCATGATTATGTCTTACATTCTAGCAACCGTTTAAGTACTAGACAGAACCAAGGTCTTGCATGGTCCTCGGACTCAAACCTATGGGGAAACTAGTTACTTCAAGGAAAAGTCTAAGTACTAGACAGAACCAAGGTCTTGCATGGTTCTCGGACTCAAACCTATGGGGAAACTAGTTACTTCAAGGAAAAGCCTAAGTACTAAACAGAACCAAGGTCTTGCATGGTCCTCGGACTCAAACCTATGGGGAAACTAGCTACTCCAAGATTCGTAAAAGTTGTGGATATGGCCTAAGTGCGCGCTCAGTACCTCGGATCATAGGCTCGGCCCCTGCCCCCTAAGAATGTGGGAAAACACAAACTAAGTGTCTCCTTAATGCCGGTGAGTTAGAACTTAAAGTTTAAATTTCAATTACGATACATACACCCAAAGAAATAATAGTGTATACAGAGTTTAAAGTTTAAATCGGTAAAATCATTTCTTTCAAATTAAAGTTCACCTTCCCTCATACCCTATGTCAAGTGATTCATGGACGGATGGTAACATTTTATTACCAATTGCTTATTTCAATTTTTTGATAATTGGGGTTGTAAAGCCGTTTAGAATAACCAATTTACAAGGCACAAGGTTCACAATATTAATAATAGTAGTAATAACAATAAACACATCTAGTCGAAAAATTTTAGTTACAGCAATTCCGAGGTCCTTAAAACAAAAAAAGCACTAACTAAAAAAAAAAAAAACTAAAACTAAAACTAAATTAAAAGCTGATACAAAAGTCGGCCGGGTCCCCTACTTCTTCAACTTCATTTTGGCCCCTTCCTTGGGGAGCCGAGCAAGATTGGCCTCGGGACCCTTGGAGATATCGATGGGGGAATGGTCTGAAGGGGCTGAACCAAGAGAGCCGGCTCCTCGGCATGAGAGACCTAAGCACCGACTATGGACTCGGCCTCCTCTTGGGGCGCTTCAGATTTTTGACTTCCATGTGTTTCTATCACCCTAGGAAGCTTGCCCCCCTTGGCTGGCTCGTCAGGAGTGGATACAGCCAGAGCAGCCTCAAGCCAAGCAGTCTCGGCCTCTTCTCAAGCACTCACAACCTCGGAGTTGGCAAAGGTGGTCTCACGGATAGCTAGAGGGTAGGATACCTTCTCCACCTTCCACAGATCGGATGAAGCCTCAACCCTAGCTTGTTTGAGGGCTTCATTCCGGACATGGGAGCAATAGAGCCTGCATACTCCAGGGATTTGAGCCTTAAGAATGGCCTGGGTCTCAACCACCCCCGAGTCGTAAGCCTCCACCTCGGCTTTCTCCTTGGACGTCTTGGCCTCTGTCTCGACAAATTCAGCCTCTGTCTTAGCCCTTAGAGCTTCATCCCTAGCCCACTCCACAACATTTTTGGCTTCCTCTGCCTCAACCAGTTTCTTCTTTAGATCAACGATTTGCTCTTTAGCAATCTTCTCACGATCTTCAATTTCAAGTAGGCACTTTGTCCGGCTTTTAGCCTGCCTCTCGGCGCTGGCTAGGCCTGATTCGCAAGATCGTCCCGGCCCCGGTCATCTCCTTCAGATCCTCCCTGGCCTTAGAGAGGTTAGCCTCAGAGTTCTTAAAGGTCCACGCAGCATCCACGCGCTTGTTACGTTCAAGCTCCAGGGACTTACTCTACTCCTTAGCCTCATCCTCTAGCCTATAAGTGGCCTGGACGGCCTTCCAATTGGAATAAACATCCGAAAAAATGGGAGATCAAGGAACAGAAATCAACAGAGTCACAAGTGTAAAAAGCCTTACCATGCCTAAATACCTTTTGATGTTGAGGAAGACCTCTTGCCTCCTCAAATTCTTCAACTCGCCCATATCATTAGGGAGCAGCAGGGTCCTCTCCAACGCGTCGACCACATAAGTGCCATTGCCGCCCTAGAAGTCCCTTAGGGAAGCATTGTCCATCAACGGCTCCCCATGAAGCATTGGGGCGGGAAGCCAAGCCTGGGGTGCAGGTTGGGCATTGACCTTTTTTCCCTAGCTTTGATGCCCAATCTTTAATTGCTTTTGAGCCCGCGGGACTTCACCCTCCTTTTAAGAGGTGCGAGACTTCCCCCCGTCCATTGGCTCTTTACCCTTGGAACTCCTCTTCCTCTTTGGGTTGGTGGGCTCGGGCCGAGGAGGCAGAGTCGATTGGAGAGGGCCAAAAAGTTTGGATCGGGGAGATGGTGGCTGCAATTGGGAGGGAGAAGACCTGGTCCGAACAAGCTAGGGCTGTGGTGGAGGAGGAGGAAGCTTGGATTGTGACTTCCCTGGTGCATCCTTCCTCGGCTAGCCCTCAATCAAGTCGAACAAGCTGGTCGGGGGCTTTCTCTTAAAGCCTATCTCCGCCAGAGAAAATGTCCCCATTGACAAGAGATCCGCCTCGGACAAATCGGGGTCACCCAAGTCACCAGAAGGATCCTCGGACGGACTAGCTTGGTCAAACATACCGAATCCTTCTTCGGATAAACCCAAATCACCCTCGACCTCTGCTGCTTGGTGGGACGAAGAAAAGCCTGCCAATGGGATGCCCTGGGGACAGAGATCCTTTGGGAATCAAAATTCGTGCTCTACTATAGTGATTTTCTGAAGCCGAGGATCGTTAGCTCTGATCACGTGCTTCCGGGCGGCGAATGACTTTTGGATAGGATCGTACCCCAAGATCTTGTGAGCAGCTTTGACTTGGTTTTCGGCTTCATTTACAAAAACCGCCGCCTTGAGAATAGTCTATAAATCTCCCCGGTTGGTTTGGTGAAAGTGCCGTTGAAAGGCATGTGGATCTGCAAAAAGAAGACATGTTCATTTCAAGAATCGAATCGTGCAAATTATGATGGCACAGAAGATTAGTCCTCTCCTACTCTCTATAACCCACCTGGTTCCCCCTCCTCTGTTGGTCAATGAAGGCGATCGTGCCACTCCCCTGACACAATGAGAAATTCCTTGTTTAACCCTTTGCTGGACTTGGGGAGGCACCGAATAAGCCGAACCTTATCGTCCCTCGTCTTCATATAGTAGGATTTGCCCTTCAGGAATTGGAGGTTGTAGCACGAGTTTACATTGTGATGGGTTAATCTTAGCCCCATTTTCTCATTTAAAGCATCCATACAACCTAAGATCCTAAACACATTAGCAGCGCACAGGGTGGGAGCTAATCGGAAGTGCCTAAGGTAATCCTCATTCACGGCCCCATGGGGATTTTCACACCACCTTCTATAAAGGCGATTAGGGGAATCACCACTTCACCCTCGTTTCTCCCGAAATGCCATTCCCCTTCCTCACAGTACCTCAAACCTACATTAGGGGGTATCCTATAATCGGCGATGAATTTTTCCATTGCCTTTTCGGTCTCAACCAACTTTTTTAATTTACCCATCTCTAGAAACAGCTAGAAAGACTCGGGGAAAGATGAAGGAGGGAGAGGGGTAAGAGGTAAAAAACTTAGAAGAGAGAAAACGCGAGTTAGGGAGAGAAGAAAACTTACAAAAATGAGGAAAAGCTCCTCGGATAGGCTTTTTATGCTGGAAAGAGACTTGAGTTTGGCTGGAAGTTTGACTAAACCCGTGATATGTGCGCAAGAACTCTTAAGTGCAAAGGAAAAGAGATAAATCAGTTCAAATGGGTATTTATACCACCCATTAAAAGTAACTGTGTGGGTATTCCCGCCCATAAAGGTAAGAAGCCTTCCACCGTTAGATTATCATCGTACCATTGAACGTGGGGAGCACAGAGCCACCATAATTTAATGAAGACACACTTCATATACCAAGGCGCCAGGAACGTGCCTCGGGCAAGTGAAGAGGCTCTGGCATTAATGGAGGGCAAGACTTGACAAGCCATGATAGAGGCCCGATGTCACCAAAACCCTCCTCTCCATCCGAGAAGCCGGACAACAGATTTTGAGGGGCTATTGTAGGGCCAAAGAATTTAACAACTCCTGTCCACTTTATACTGAGCCCAAGATCCACGCCGAGGAGGGAGAAATGGTCGAGGGCGAACAAAGAAAGCCCAAATGGCCCAGAAACGTTGCCGAGGACGATTTTGCTCTCGGCATCCCAAATCCCAAGAGGAAAGAACAGCACGTCGGCAAAGGCAACCTCCCGGAGCGCCCCCAGGAGAAGGACAAGTACAGAGGGATACCCATGGGCGAATGGTGCAGGAGCAATCCAAAGAGAAACTGTCACCTCCGCATTGAATGCACCTAACTAACGTTCTGGCCACATTAATGAGGAAATGACCCTTGAATAGTGTGGCCTTGGTTGTTGTAACCCACAGAGGGTTTGGGAAGGTGGCTGATGGGACGAGCACTTGAGTAATGGCCTACATGATCAACAGGTGGAGGGTCAAGATCGACTGGAAAGAAGTATATAATGTGAGAGACCCTCAAAGAATGGAGAATTGCGGAAGAGAGAGCAGGAGGAGAGAAAAATGAGAAAACTCGTAGCGATCTGCATGATCTTGGAAACCTCTGTAACCTAGTACTTAAGGAAGAAGAAGAAGAATACTAAGAGGACAAAATTTCATGTTTTAACCCATATCCTTGTTACTCAGCTCATACATAACCGTGTCTAGTAGTTGTGGTTCGAACTAAGACCTAGTTCTTAAACCCATTCTCTACAAATTTATTGTATTGGGTTAGTTGGGCTTTAGACCTTTTATCCAACAGTAGAAGTGCTCGAACCCAGTCCCTACACTCATGTAATGATTTTTAAATTTAGATAAATTTTAATTACAATGTTGACTTGAATTAAATTCATAAAATGATTAAATATATTATTCAAATTTAAAATTATATGGCAACCTTATAGCCATAAAAAAAAAAAAAAAAAAAAAAATCATTTTTATGAAAAATAAGAAATTATTACATAAGGAATTCGAACTCTTAATTAACATTTTTACAAGTAATATATATATATATATATATATATATATCCAATTAAAAAGTCTTCTTCTCTAATTATTATTTTTTTCCATTCTTATTCTTTATTTTCTAACTTTACAACCTTAAAAAACATTGATATAATAGGAAAGTTTTCTAATTTTTTTTTCAATGAGTTTTGAGACATAAAAGAGAAAGATTAAAAAATAATAATAGGGTGAACTACATATTTGATCTCTATTCTTTACACCATGTTTCAATTTAGTTTCTAGCCTTTCAATTGTGTCAATTTGGTTCCTAACCTTTTAGTGCCGTGTCAATTTAGTCTTTATCGTTATCTTTTGAATGAAAAAGTCTAATATGTCAAGCTACCTAATTTTTTTTTTAAAAAAATGCCACATCAATAGACACCTAGACTAACTTCTTAACATAATTTTAAATTAAAAAAAAAAAAAAAAAAAAAAACAACAACAACAACAACAACAACAAATAAGTTAAAGTGAGTATATTTCTCGATCTCTCTCGATCTTTCCGTGGCTATTCACCTCTCAAACACTCTCCTCTCCCTTAAACCTCTTCCTCAAGCATTTTTCGAGATTAATCAAGTTTTTCTTCACTTGGTAAGTCTCTAATCCCTCGCCCATGCATTTCATTCTTTGAAACCTAAGTTTTTGGGATTTTTGCAAAATTTGGGGTTTTTCAAAATCAAAGAGGTCTTTGTGCAATTTTTGGGATATGTTTTGAAGATTTAATCTTAAAAACTTCATGCATTACATTGCATGTGCATTATAACTGTATTTTTATGCATCTAGTTATGTGTTATACATGATGAATTGTTTCTGTGGTGGTAGGTTTGGATTGGGCTAAGCCCATGATGCTTTTTACTTTGCACGTCATATGCTCATGCATTTTCATGCATACGTATCTTAAATTTAGTATATTTCCATACATTTGAATTGTTTGGAGCTTTTCTGAGTGTTTCTTTCTTCCCCCTCACTCTCTTGTTTACGTTAGTGTGTCAATGGTACCAAAATGTAAATCTGCTCTGTCCTAGAACCCTTTGCGTTCTAAGGCCTCCACTTCGCCTTCTGATCCTACCCCTTCTTCTATTCAGTTCCATGATGAGGATGCCTGAAAGGACTTCTCGGAGAACTTTTCTCGACGAGGTGTTCATTCGAAACGCCGAGTTATTTTGGCGAACTTCCGACACCGACCTACCCGATGTCATTCACAATCGGGGTTGGGAGTCACCGTGTGATATCTCGGTCACTTGTCCTTCCGTGCTGATTCGGGAGTTTTAGTCTAACATGCATGGAATTGATTCTTCAGTACCTCTCTTTCATATTCACATTCGAGGTACGCGCATTGTTGTCACACCAGAGTTGGTATCTGATGTGCTCTCTGTCCCGCGGGTAGAGCATCCTAACTACCCCGGTTGTGAGCATCTAAGGATCGTGTCCAAAGACAAGAAGATTTCCGCTTTTTGCGAGTGCCCTTCTGATTGGGGTGATCGTCGCTTTACACCATGTAAGGCCTTTGCTAAAGGTCCTAGATTCATGAACATGGTGATGACTATTGTTTTGCACCCACTCTCTCACTATAACTCCATCACAGAGCCACGTGCTCGATTTTTGCTTTCTTTGTTAAAGCACCTCACTATAGATTTTCCTTCACATTTTATTCTTTCTATTATAGATGTGTATAGGGATACGATTACCCGTGATAAGCTCATTTTCCCTTCTGCTATCATGAGGATTCTATCTCATTTTTCTATTCCTTTTCCCTCTTTCGACCACTTTCCCATTATGTGTGTCATTGACTATGCTACCATTAAACGAAGTGAGGCGTAGTTTCGATCGAGGCGGTCTGATATGGCAGCTCCTCCCACTCCTTCTGCTCCATCCACATCTACTCCCTCCTCTTCTATGAGCGGAGTGACTCTAGAGGACATCATGGCACGTTTTCAGTGCATGGATGCTCGCCTCGACACTCTCGGTGATGAGTTATGTCAAGTGAACACCCGTATTAGACGCATTGCTCCACGTCAGGATGAGATGGGTGGTTATACCATGCCTTCCACTCTTGTGGCCCTTGCGGATGAAAGTGATGCTGCTGATGATGATGAGGATGATGGCGATGCTAGCTCACCCAACGATGATGAGATGTCTACTTGACACTCTTACCCTTTGTCACTCGTGACAAAAGGGGAAGTAGTTTTGGTTATGAGAGTAGTCATTCTTAGGGGGAGGGTTAACATAGGAGATTTTTGTTAGGGGGAGAGTGCATTTTGAGGGATGTAGTGAGGATTACTTGTATCTTTTTCATTTCTCTACTTTAGATACATTTATTCTTGTACCTTGGATCTTGTGACCATTATTGACATCATTGTACTTATTTTCTTTATATGTTGATGTATGTTTCTTTCACCTATCCTTGCATGTGTTGTTTCTTTTCTTTCTTTATACACATGGTTCCTATTACTTGTATGCAATCTATTATTTCTGTTTCACACAAAGATGTCTTGATGAGTTTTGTTTAAAGTGTTTCAAAA
This sequence comes from Quercus dentata, assembly GCA_028216015.1. Taxonomy (NCBI): domain Eukaryota; kingdom Viridiplantae; phylum Streptophyta; class Magnoliopsida; order Fagales; family Fagaceae; genus Quercus; species Quercus dentata. Next base: position 97,135,806 of record CP116447.1, read on the forward strand.
ATACAGATTGTCAAAGTCTACTTGCCATAAACTCTTTTCTTGCAAATTTTTTCAAGAGTTTGTATTAAGATAGATTTTATTGTATTTAACAAATGAATATGAGTTAAGTGATTTATGACTTCTCTCATATCTCATTTGTTTATTGTAGTTTTGTCATAGATTGCCAAATGGGGAGATTGTTAGGACATATGTGATTCACCTGTTAGGAACATATGTTACTACTTTATGTAATTGGCTAATCCTTTGATAAAACGCACTTTATTTGTATTTTGGTAGATCTAGGATGTGTTTAATACTTCAAGAAACTTTGTTTCAAGATCAAGTGTTGAGGCCATGCAAGTCTATCCAAGATTCAAGCTGAAAAGTGTCTGTCATTAAAGCTCGACAGCTACCCATCTATCGAGCTTAAAGAGTTGTTCAGCCCCGTGGCTTGACAACAGCTCGGCAGATAGACTATATGTCGAGGTTTATGAAAAAACAGATTTTCAGTTCTGTTTTGACTCCAATCCGTGTTTATATGTTTGAGCTTTCTTTTCTCACAACCCTAGACATATAAAAGGATTATTTTAAGGGTAGTCAAAGTATTCACAAGTTGCACAAGTGTTAAGCAAAATTTGTTCAAGCAAATTGTGACCGGAGACACAATTTTGCCCTAGTTCATCGTTCTTGTGAAGAAGTTGTTGTGTTTGTGCACCGTAAGGTTTTGTAACCAAGCATCTTCTTGATCTTCATCATTAGGATGAACTCAAGAACTTTACAACCAACAAACTTCTCTAGTTAGTGATTGAAGTTGCGTCATCGGGATCCGCGTAATTGGTTGGTCACGTGCTTGGAAGCCGTGCATCAAAAGGACAAATTGTCACTACAGAACAAGTCCAATTGGGTATTAGGGTAAAGGTTCAACTGTAGGTTGGTATAAGGTACTGGGATTCCTTTACTTGTAACCGCTTGTTGTGATAATAGTGGAATTTCAGGAGTGGTGACCTTAAAATCATCCGGTGGGATTTTTACCGTGTAGGTTTTCCCCATTCATAAACAAATCATCGTGTCAATTTATTTTCCATTGCATACTTAGTTTATTGGTGATTTGTTTGTACTACCACGCATTTGCATGTTAATTTGATTAATTAATTAAACTTCTAATTAATCAATTAATTTAATCACAAGGGATCAATACGTTTTTGGCTTATCGCCTTGAATGAAACTGCGCCTCACTCCGTTTAACGATAGTGGCGTCAATGGCACACATAACGTAAAAGTGGTCAGAAATGGGAAAGGGAACAAAAAAATGGCACCTCGAACGAAACTACGCCTCGCTTCGTTTAACGGTGGCAACGTCAATGGCACACATAATGTGAAAGTATTCAAAAACGGGAAAGGGAATAGAAAAATGGTGCCTCAAACGAAACTACGCCTCGCTCCGTTTAACGGTAGCGGTGTCAATGGCACACATAATTTGAAAGTGGTCGAAAATGGGAAAGGGAACAAAAAAATGGCGTAAAAGATTCATGATAGCGGAGGGAATGATGATCTTATCACGGGACATCGTATCCCTATAGACATCTATGAAAGAAAGAATGAAATGAGAGGGAAAATCTATAGTGAGATGCTCTATCAAAGAAAGAAAAAATCGAGCACGTGGCTTTGTAATAGAGTTACAATGAGAAAGGGGATGAAGAACAAAAGTCAAAACCATGTTCAAAAACCGAGGGCCTTTAGCAAAGGCCGAATAGTAAGTGAATTGATGCTCACCCTAATCGGAAGGGCGCTCACAGAAAGTGGAAATAAGCTTGTCTTCGGACACACTCCTTAGACACTCACAACCGAGGTAGTCGGGATGGGCTACCCTCGGGACACGAAGCACATCAGATACAATATCTAGTGTGACAACTATGTGTGTACCTCGAACACGAGTAACAAAGAGAGGTATTGAATAATCGATAGATAAGCCAGGTATTGAAAGGTGTCGAGGAGCTATCGAGATTGCTTAAAAACAGTTTTTTAAGAAGAGAAGAACACAGACATGAATGCAATCAAACATACAACTCAACCAATGATCCAATCAACATTTTGAACTCTCAAAACCATCTCTCAATAAAAATGTTAAGCACATAGATCTCAAAAAAACACACACACACACACTAAATGAGTCTAACCAATTTTATATTTCAAAAACAAGTCAAGACAGTTTAGTGAGCATACATTAACACATGTATTCCTTGTGATGGCCAAATCACATTGTACTTAAACATGTACCAAAAGTAGTAAAGAATATTGCGTGTTGTGTGTGAAAAACATCGCAAGATTGTATAAGTGTATACATGTTATGATGATTTGAGATATGAGAAAATCAGTTTAACTCACACACAATCATAATCGTTTGATGGGGATTATCATCTTCGAGGTACATCCTATAACTCCCATATCTCCTAGAATACATGCTTGCAATCATATATAAAGCATTTTGATTCTTTTTGCTTTTTATTTTTCTTTTTAAGTAAATCATGCATGGGCATATAAGAGAGAGAAAAAAAATACCCAATGATGTTAAGCATTTGACATTCTAATTTTGCTATGCCGAAGCATACAGATGTCATTTTGTGATTGGCGGACAACAAAGGTGAGATGGTTATTTGTGCCTTTCTCTTAGGATTTTCTAGTCCTTCCCGTCAAAAAAAGTGATACGAGTGTTAAGTACAAGAGATTACTTAATCTTACTCATCACAAACACAAGCCACAAAGCTCACTTGCTTAGTTGTGCATAGAGATGCTCATCTAAGTTACAAAAGATACAAAGTTTAGAAAACTTTATTTCAATGGCCATCTAAGGTACACAAGTACCAATGTACACAAAACACACACTTTTTTTGTATTTTTTTATTTTTCAATTTTTTTTTTATTTTTATATAAAAAAAAACTGAAAACAAACAAAAACATGTTAAACAAAGCAAAACATAAAACTAGACTGACTCAAAATAGTAAAGCGAAACACACAAGTAATGCAAAAACAAAAATAAGAAGGGGAGAGAGAGAAAAAGTGACAGAATCACTTGGAGCCCTTTTCCTTCCACACCTTGGAAGAACCTTTCCATCTAGCAAATCCTTGATCCAGCGGTGAGGGGGAAGAATTAAAATAGTTCAAGCTCGGAAAGAACATAAGGGCTTTGAGAAGATCTTTAAAGGGAGTAAAATAGGATAAAAATTGATTTTGGTTTCCCGATGAGATCATACCATTGCTCTGTTGAGTGGCTAACCACTTATATCAATTAGGTCGAGTATGACCGGCTGCTCCATAGTGATGACAGAGATGTTGCTTCTTCTGTTTAGGCTTTTGAGAGTTAGCCTTCTTAGCCCTAGGGTTTTTAGCTTCTTTCTTATCCTGCTTAGGGGGTACTCCTAAGATAGATTTACCCTTGTCTATGTTCTCACTAGCTAAATCAGTTTTGACATTAGTGTTCTCAATTTCAACATTATTAGCAGGTGGAACAAAAATAGTAGTATTAGTAAAAGCAATACTAGGAGAAGAGAAATCATACTGAGCATTTCATTGAGCTTAGTGCTTGAGGTCCTTTCTAGCTGAGCTCTAACTTGGAATAGTTCTGCCTCAAGCTTCTTGATCTTCTCGGCTAAGAAGTTATTCTCAAACCTCGCACTCAATAGTCCGATTGGGTTCATCAAACTTTGTGGAAAGCTCTTCATGCTCAAGCTCCATATCACTAAGCTTCTTGGTCGTCAACTTAGACAACTTCTTATGCTTTTCTGAGACGTTGTATAACTTTGCATAGGCTATGTGGATGTTATCTTGTTCATCCATCTTCTCAAACTTGGACTCCACCAATTCCTCTTCTTCATCCACATCTTCAACAATCCCCTCGGTAGGATTGACAAAGGGGCGATGAAGGCATTTAGGATTCCGTCATTCATTGTCAGCAAGTGCCTTGCTTTTCCCAATGGTTTTGAGATATGTGGGGCATTCTTGTTTCATGTGACCGAAACCTTAACACCCAAAGCACTTTGGTCCTGAAGGAACAATGTTCTAACCACCATCCCCGGCATCCTTCTTCCCTTTATCTTTGCTCTTAAATTGAGAAAAACTGGATTGCCTACGATCCTTGTCGAAGCTCTTCCCATTGGCATCTTCATGAATTTCTTGAATTGCCTTGTAATGTAAGACTTCATCTTAGAATCCTCATCATCTAAAGACTCATCAGTATCACTACTCTTAGCCTTCAATGCCATGCTCTTGCCCTTAGTCGACTTACCAATTCTTGTTAAACCTAACTCATAGGTCTGTAGATTACCAACTAGCTCAGTCAAAAGAATCTTGTCAATGTCCTTTGATTCCTCGATAGCGGTGATCTTAGCATGGAATCTCTCGAATAGAGATCTGAGCACCTTTCTCACAATCTTGGGTCCAGGAATGGTTTCCCCAAGATTAAAAGCTGAGTTCACTATGTCCTTAAGCTTGGCATAGAACTCATCGAACGACTCATTCTCCTCCATCTTGATCTCTTCGAAGCTAGTAGTGAGCCTTTGAAACTTCGAGTCCTTGATAGCCTTTGTTCCCTCATAGGTTGTCCGGAGATTGGTCTATGCTTCCTTTGTAGTTTCAGTGGAGGATATCTTCTTGAACTCCTCATTAGTGACTGCACTGAACAAAGCATTCAATGCCCTGCTGTTGAAGTTTTCTGCCTTGATCTTAGCATCATCCCAATCGGTCGGTGCTTCCTTCGGCTTGGTCCATCCAATCTCTATAGCTTGCCACACCTTCTCATCAAGAGTCTGCAAGAAAGCTCTCATGCATACTTTCCAGTATGCATCGTTAGTACCATTAAATAAAGGAGGTATGATAAGAGATTATCCTCTATCCATGACTAACAAAATCAATGGATCACACACAAAGATTAACGTTAATCAGAGTGTGCCTGCTCTGATACCACTTAATAGGCCAAAAATGAATTGACCCCTTATGGTGAATTAATTGATTAATTAGCCAAGTTTATTAATTAATCAAATTAACATGCAAACACAAGGTAGCACAAACAAATCACCAATTAAACTAAGTATACAGCGGAAAATAAATTGACACAGTGATTTGTTTACGAATGGGGAAAACCTACATGGCAAAAATCTCACCTGGTGATTTTAAGGTCACCACTCCCGAGAATCCACTATTATCACAACAAGCGGTTACAAGTAAAGGAATCTCAGTACCTTATACCAACTTATAGTTGAACCCTTACCCTAATACCCACTTGGACTTGTTCTGTAGTGACAATCTCTCCTTGTAATGCACGGCTCCCATGACGTGACTAACCAATTGTGCGGATCCTAGTACGCGACTTCAATCATCAACTAGAGAAGGATGTTGGCTGCAAAGTTCTTGAGTTCATCACACGATGAAGATCGAGAAGCTCATTGGTCACAAAACCCTATGGTGTACAAACACAGCAGCTTCTTCACGGGAGAATGTGGTCTCTCAATCGGTTTCTATGAGTTTGTTCAAAGGAGAATGAAAGAGTGTCCAACACTCACATACACCATTTCATGTATGTTCCAAAAAATCTATATGTTTCTCCCCTTACAATCGATTATCTAATTGGGCTGGCCTTTTAGGCCTTTCCAATTGGGCTTTAGTATGTGGCTTGGAGTGGGACCAAAAGAGAACAAATAAGACATTAACTCCAATGGGTGGGCTTTTCTATCAACTCTTGGAAAGTTACCATTAATTATATTTAATACCACTATATAAATATAATTGCACTCTAGGCCTTATTAATAAATTATATTTCAAGACTTTATTGTACATGCAACCCCTTCATAAAATATTCATTCATCATATATTTATGAAATCCAATTCTATAAATATATACTTTAGTGATTTCTTACTAAAGTGGTTAGGCCTAACACTCTAAATAATCGTACCCATTAAACTTATCTCAATGGAATATTTTATATCTGTGTTAAGAGACTATGAATTCCATCTTCAGAATATATATTCCATCAACACTAAATGTGGCTGCCCAACATACTAAGTTTTTGACCGTTACTTTAGATCTCACACCTGATATATCAAAGTAACCTACACTTCATGATCGTGTCCATTATTCTCTTAGGATTAAGAGTTCATGTAAATATAAGTCGTGAGATTTATCATTAATTTGACAATCGTTAGGAGAATAATAAATCTCATAGCGATTCTGTTCAATATGTCTTAACTTTTAAAATATATCAACATATTAACTAGCAGTCTCCACTTCCATGATCAAGACAAATCATCTTAGTTGATATGTTATAGTCTTCGCAGATGAAATACCCAATTTCATCACCGACTACGAACTATAATTCTGAGTTTATAAAGAACTTATGATTTATATCTTTTGTGACTTTTCACATAAATCACATATTATGCATCTCATGGACTATATGATAATATCCGAATATTCATGTTATTATTATTTCAGATAATAATAAAACAAATTTATTAATCACAATATTAAGTCATACATAATGTCATACTTAATATCATACATAACATCATACAATAGGATTTAAGGGCACTAATCCTAATAAAATCAAGTCAAGGTCCACAATTTACACCAAAAGACCCGTAAAAAATCAATTAAGTAAATGACAAAGTCTAATATTTTAATCATTTTCAACCTAACCACAAGATCCTACATTAAATTTCTCAACAATCATACCAAAGTTAGACTAATGTAAACCTAGCAGCCTTCAATTGTTATGTAAAAGTATTTATAGAGGAAGGTAAGAGATAATCATTGTTTGCAAGGTTGTCAAAATCGGGATCCTACGTGGGATCGTTGAAGGTAGGTGGGATCGTAGGATCGTATCGTGAATCGTAAGATCCTACATATTTTTAGATTTAAATCTAAAAACACATTGATAATGACTTTGTATGTTGAATAATCACATAAATTATAAATTCATCTATAAAAAAACTAAGATTTGCATCATATGATGTAATTTGCATGTCATACATCGCTATGTCTATACTAACGAAACAAATATATTTAAGTTTTGACCCAATGTATTTAAAAAGTTCAATAAATGTTTAATTAGCAACCAAATACCAAAATATTTATCAAAACATATGAAAAATATTCAAGTTCTAAGTTCCAAGTATGAAATTCAAAATAAATTAGCAAATGGAAACTAGCTAACTACAGTATGAAATCCAAAAGCAAGATGAAATATTAACATAAAGTAAATATTTAATTATTCACATTCTAAGGTTCTTATAACCACCATCCTAAATTCCTAATAATCATCATCCACTTTATCATCTATGTAGACATTATATATTTGTATACTAGAGCTGAAAAAGACATCAAGATACAATTTCGCACTTAACTATTCAAGTTATACTACTCAGCAATAATTAAAGAGCATGCTTAAAAAAATCAATTAATCAATATACAAATACAAGCATAACTGACAAAATTATATATAAAAAAATATTTTAGTAATATTAGAACACAAATTAATATATTGATCAAATAAATTTAACAACATTATAGCTTAAAAGGAAGCAAAGTCAACATCAAATTCTTCATTTAGAAATGACAAAGCATTCCGTCATTTTGATTACAAGTGAACTAGAAATTAGAAAACATTTGCTTAGGTTAACATAATTTTATAAAAATTAAAAAAGAAAAGTCATACCATCAAAACATGAAAAAAAAAAAAAAAAAAAAAAAAAAAAACCCAAAAATTTATGTTTTTGGCGGGATTAGTAGGATCCCATACGATCCTACAATCCTATACGATCCTACACGATCCTACCATTTTTACGATCTTAGTGCGATCCTAAGCGTTTTGGTGAGGTTGGATTGTAAAATCATGCGATCCTACGATCCAAATCGCGATTTTGACAACCATGATAGTTAGGTTTTAAAAGTTTAGAACAATTGGCAAATCGTGAGTACAAACTTGTCTAGATATAGATCCTAGAGTCTATAGGTATTATTAGACAATGCTCAAGGTGATATAAGTCAAGATTCAAGAATATACAAGCTACAGAAAGAAGAGTTCAGAAACTGCCTGGTTCAACTGATTGAGAAATAGGCTCGACCGATTGAAATACGGTTCTGCAGAATTCTATTTCAGCCCAAACTCTATTTAAATGTTTTGTGTTTCAAGTAAAACACTTCTAGTATATAAAGGAACCCTAAGCACGTTTTTATAAGGCTTTTTAGAGATAGAAGAGTGTGCCTCTTTTGTAGATCTAGGGTTTTGTACCCAAAAGCTCTCTCATATCTTCTACCGGTGTTATTCCTTGAAGAATCTCAAGATCCAGTAGATTTGAAGTTGCTACATCAAGATCAACAATAGTTGAAGATCTAAACCTTCAAGGGTGGTCTTGGAGTCACAAACAGGAGAGTTTGTGTTTTTTTCACTAGTGTGGGTCTTGTGTTGTAAAGGCCTAATAGAGAAGGAGTTCGTAAATTCGGTACTTGCACGTGGTCATGTCAGTAAGTTCTACATGTGGTAGCAATAGGATGTTAGTGGTCTAAGTCTTATTGTAAACTTCGATTCTCTATAATGGATTTGCTTTTTACCTAAAAGATAGTTAGGTTAAATCCTCCCCAGGCTTTTTACCGGTTTAGTTTTCCTGGGTAATCATATCATTGTGTTCTTTATTTTCCACTGCTTTACATGATATGACTTTATTGTTTTAACCTAGATCTAAATAATAAACCTAAGTATTCACTTGATTAATTTATTGGGTTAAACAATCTCGTTTACAAGGGTCTTAAAATGTACAATCATAACTTTAAATTACATGGCAACTATCATTTAGTTAAGTCTACTTGACTATGTCTCTTCACAAATAATTCCACTTCTCTAATATCGTGTATATATAACATAGAAGCTATTGAGTGGCTCCATTTATATTACTCTTTATAAGTCTTTATTAATTATTCTCAACCTCTTTATGTTCAATAAAATCATGGTTTCCATCTTCATCTATGAAAATATATTAAACAAAGTCAAATAAAATATAATACAGATCCAAGCTCAACAATTACCCTTAAGAAATCACGTGGGGGAAAAAGGACTACTTACTTGGATAAGATGGAAGCCAAACAACAAGGAAGAGATGGCTTTAATTTTAATGGGAAGTGACTGGAACGAGAGACTGAAAGGTCTAATAGGGGTTAAGTAGCTCACAAGCTCCACAGCTTATTTGCATGGCAAATGGTGCTGTAGTGCAAGAAAAGATTCCACAAGTTTTAAAACCACCATTAGAATTAAATAAAAGAAAGCACAAGAACTAATTCTAATTTTCTAACCCTTAAGCATACAAAACCAGTTATGATAGTTTACAAATATTCAAATTCACCAAGAAACTAACAGTTAACATACAAAGATGACCCGCTTCAATACTTAATATGCAGCTCACATTCTGCTAATTGATGAGAAATGCACATGCAGCTTTAATGAAATGCCCATCCTTTTCTTTAAACAAATTCAACCTAATTTGATTTTCAGCTTATAATCAGAAGATTTAAATAATAAAAAATTTATATGCGAAATCCTTATACCAATTCTGCTATCTAATATTTCATTTCAATTTCTTAACAACATGAATGTTAACAAAGAAAAAGCACAGTATGAAGATCTATCTCAAAAGTCAAAACTAAACTCCAAAGCAAAAACAAGTAGTACGTAACATTAATTTGTAACAGAACTCAATCAAAATGCAAATGAAAATTCAAATGGAAAATTAGAAAGACAAACAATAATAAAATCCACAACAAAGAAAAGCTTGGCAGTGTGGCATGGTGGATTGCACGGCGAGCTCAGCGGTGTGGCTGTGAAAGAGGAAGAGAGAGAGGGCTAGAGAGATATTAGCGAAGATGGTGACGGAGCTCAATGACGGTGTCGAGGTGGAGTGCGACGGCAAACCGTGGATCGATGCAGTGGTGAGACGAAACAGCGTTGAGGAAGAGAGATGAAACGGCGTTGATTCGAGTGTAGGGTTTTGAAAAATGAAGAGAAAAAGGGGGGTTTTTATACTAACACTTTTAGAAACGAAATTTATTTAGTCGCTATAGGCCACTTTTAGTGACAATTTCGACTTCCGTAGCAAAAGGTCTTAAGGGCAGATAATATCCTAGCAACACCTACAAAGACAAAACTCTTTTCGTTGTTGTAGGTCACTTTTAGTGACAAATACCAGTTTAAATCGTTGAAAAATTCTCCTTAGGATTCGTTTCGATCTGACTGAAAACTGAAAAACACTATAGTAAAATATTTTTTAAATGTGTGAATAGTACCGTGTGACTCATTTTTAGTCAAAAAGTTGTTGAAAGGTAAATTTGTGGATCCGTGAACAATGCACATCATGCATTGTTCATGGGAAAAGTCAAACATTTCTACTAAAAAAAAAAAAAAAACAACAACTAAAACGTAAAACATGCATTTGGCACGCTTCCCAAATGCACACTTAATATTCTCGTCTCTATTGGGAATATGTAGTGACGAAATATGTTTCAGAATCGATAATTGCCCAATAACACCTACAAAAACGAAAGTTTTTCGTCGCTAAAAACTTAAAGTTTTAGTTATAGGCAAATTACATTTGCACCCAATTTTTCCATTTGGCGCTCTTGTTTCCGAACAACAAATAGTGATGAAATTCAACTTTCACCACTAAAGGTTTTTTTTTTTTTTTTTTTTTTTTTCATTTTTAGCAACAAAATATGAATTTCGTTGCTAAAAACAAGTTTTCAGTGACGAAATTCATATTTTGTCGCTAAATACCAGTTTTCAATGACGAAAAAATTTCCTCACTAAAATACGTCGCTAAAAATACATTTTGTTGTAGTGTATTTTGTATGATATGCAAAACTATATTTTCAAACAGCTCTTTTTTGCTTTGTCAAGAATTACAATTCCAAGATATTGGCTTGGTGTTTTTTCTGTTTCCAATAATCTTTAAGTTTTAAGATTGAAGATTGAAGATATCGTGGGTATTTCCTAAAGATTTAACTTTCTTCTTTGGAGAAACCAAGCTTGTTCTTTTACCAAACCCTAAGTTTTTTTTTTTTTTTTTTTTAACAGTTAGAAATTGAGATAGGTTATTGAGGTCTGGCGAAGGGTACTACAGATGGGTAAAATAATAAATTCCAAACCATGTGTAAGTACTGTCAGGGGATTTTCGATGCAATTGTAAATTAAGGAAAACAAATATTGCATGCAAGGATGTGGACCAATTGGTTAGAGTAGTGAACAAATTCCACTCTATGTAGACACTAACCAATGCTTTTGCAAGAAGATAACAATGTTTAAAAATAGGGTTTAAAAATAGACAAACATGTTTTTTATATATTAAAAAAAGGAGGAAACATTATTAGTGTTGGCTTTGGACAGTTTTGTTTGTCGGGCGGGCTTGACAACAGCTATTAGGGATTAGAAGACTTTTTAGGTCAAGTACCAATTCCTTCATTAATGTAAGTAAGCCCATTGCTCTTATTTGTAGTTACAACAAGAAGGTGTTACCACAAAAGTCTTCAAGATGAACATTGAATTTAAAGAGTTTGGCCCAACTTCAATTCCTTCGTTTAAAAAGTCCATTTCTCTCACGTACACTTTGAGTGAACAGCATTGATTAGACTGCTCTCTAGGATAGGATAAGAGAGTTCTGTAATGGAATGCAAAATCTTTTCCTTTGCATGGCTTTATCTTAATTAGCTTTACCGAAACTGACAACTCATGGGCCAGTATTTTGATAAAATAAAAAAATTGAGCGGTAACATGGATATGCAATGAACTCTAATTTGCAAGTCTTATCAACGCTGGCAATTTGTTAAGTATGGAACGTTTACTCGGTCTTCCTAGACTTTTCTGCTTCAACAATTCATTGCCTTACAAAACTTATCTCATTTTTTGGTTAGCTTTTGGTGATGTCTCTTTCTGGAGGAAATAATTGCCGAAGTTCCGTCACTTCTGTGCCCCAACTTGAGTTACAACCAGGCCATGCCGGATCACAGAGGAAAGTTTGCCCCAGCTTGTAAGTAAGTCTTCCTGTAGACTTTTCTGCTTTAACTATTCATTGCCTTACAAAACTTATCTCATTTTTTTGTTAGCTTTTGGTGATGTCTGTTTCTGGAGGAAATAATTGCCAAAGTTCTATCACTTCTGAGCTCCAGCTTGAGTTACAACCAGGCCATGCCTGATCACAGAGGAAAATTTGTCCCAGCTTGTAAGTAAGTCTTCCTGTAGACTTTTCTGCTTCAACTATTTGTTGCCTTACAAAACTTATATCATTTTTGGTTAGCTTTTAAAAGCTAACCAAAAAATGAGATAAGTTTTGTAAGGCAATGAATAGTTGAAGCAGAAAAATGCGTTTTGTCATAGGACTCCAGCCTCCTCCAAAAGAAAAAGAGAAAATCCTTCAAATTTATGATAAAATCCCTTGATTTTTAGGATTTATTATCTATTGTCAGCTTCTAGCCCACTTTTGTCCTCCAATTTTCAAGTCAATCAGACATCTATGCAAGCAGTTCTGGCAAAAATACTGAAATAGTGCATATATTTCCATATCAGGAATTTTCCAATTTTGGCTTGAACGAATTTCTTTCATTTATTGTTTTTTTATTCTTACAAGATTTTTACTTATTTTATCTCCTACGAGAGAAAAATACACAAAATGAGTATATTATTTAAAAATATTTCAAACTAACAAATATACATGTAATTAAACATGAAATTGATGCAATATTGTCTACCAAAACTAAAATAATACTGTGATTCTAAGTGATGAACAAGCACAACCTCACAAAATTAAATATATACTAAACCACAAACCCAGTAATCTGCAATTACCAAACCCTAGGTCCATGCATCTACAACTTCATCAATTAAATCACATGTCCTGTTCATCAATAGGAAAAAGAGAGAAGAATTCCTTAACAAGAAAGTGTCCCACGGCTGCGAGAAATGGGAACCCAGTCATCTTTAGTGCTATAATTTTAAACTATTTTACAATATTTTTATAAACTGTTGAAATGACTAACTTCTTATTGGTTTTTATCTAGACCCATTATTAACATCATTTTTTCATTTATCAATAATCACTTACCTCATCAACTGTTTGTAAATTTTTTTATAAAAAAGTTTGTGTATCTCTAGCACTGCTCATTTTTTAAAGGGTAGCATTGGTGTCTTTTTGTTTTGCTGAATTGGCATAGGAAATTAGTGTACGTTTGGTACACTGAATGAGGATTACGATAGGAATTGTAATCTTTATTACTAGTAATAAAATGTGTTGTCATGTAATAACTAAAATTATTCATTAGTTTGGTTGTGAGTTATAACATTAGAATGAAACTTAACATTTATTTTAGGAAATTTCTTACTTATACAATTATATCTCCTTAAAAATTGTTATTTTTAAATTTAAGAGAGATATGTGTTATTTTTTATGATTTTTTATTTTTATAATTGTTAGATGTATATGGAAAGTTTGTTTATTTGGAAATATATTAAGTTTTGAAATTATTACTTTTACTAAGGAATAGCTAATACAACCTTTTAAAGATGAATAGTTATTCTTCATTTTGAAGAATAACTATTCATAAGGAATAATTATTCCTGGTAATAAAAACATAATCAAACTAAAGAATAACTAAATCATAGCAATAACTATTACATTACAGCGCCTATTACAGTCTACCAAACATGCCCTTAGTGATGTAAACTTTTTACATAAAAGGTTGATGTAAATTAAACATCTCCGAGTATTTAAAGCAGTACAATTTGTAGATGTTTCTACACCGGTTCACTGACCGGTATGGTACTATCAACTCCCTTGACTTAATTTAAAAAAAAAAAAAAAATCATTGAAGCCTTAAAAAACAATTACGCAACATAAATTTGTCTAGTCGAGTCATACTAGACATTTGGTGCGCTTTAGTAGATCAATAAAAATAAATGTAAGCAGTAGAAGACATTATCAGAGTAAACAAGAACTCTATTCCATATTACAGTACATACAAAGATTACATCCCAGCAAACACACGTACGATGGATATAAACCATTTCTTCAAGAAACTTATTACAAACAAATTTAGATATACAAATTTAGCTTCTTTTCATTCATTTTGACAACGACTAATGAAGATACGATATTCGATACAGATTTAAAGTCATCCGCGTTAATTTCAGCTTCGTCGTGAGCATGCAGAGTCATTTTAGGCAAGTAAGTGTCTGGTTCATGATGGATGAAGAACTCAATATCGTTGTCGCTCTCATTAACTAGGGTGGTGGTGGTGGCACCCAGTAATATTATAAATAATATTAGTAATGACTTTAAAAATTTTAAGACCCTTAGGCTTCTTGGAAGATTCCAGTAACATGGGCCAAGAGATAGCATAATGAGAGGGAGAGACCACCCACATGCACATGCAAGCAAGATCTTCGGGTACGGGATTAATGCCAATGCATTCAGTTGCTGCTTCAAGTTCAACGCCACCATATTCTGCAGAGCCCACCAGGTCGCCAAATACACGCCAATTATATTCTTCTTTGCAGCTGCCTCCGCCTCCACCTCACATTTGAAACTCAGATTCTAAACCGAGTTTGACACATGCAAAGGCCTCGAAACCAATACGAGTCGCTGATTGGCTGGGTGTCAACGACTGTGTGACATTGCAAATCATAGCGTAAAGGACATAAACAGAACAGACAATCGAAATGAGTTCTGTGGGTATTTCGCAAAAAAACGCATGAAAGGTTAAAGAAACATATATAAGCTCTATTTGGATACTGCTTATGGCTGAAAACCAAAAACATTGTAGTAAAATAATTTTAAAATGTATGAATAGTGCTGTGGAATCAAATTTTAAAAAAAAATTGTTGAAAAAGTACATATGGGTCCCGTGAACATTGCACGGAACCTATAATTCTCACTTAATAATAATTATCATTTATTATCATACTGATACATTAATTTTTTTTTTAGAGATAATTACAACATGTTGCAAATCCTGCAGATCAAACTTTTTCCTTCCTAGACCCCCAACACTTTGTGTATGAAGAGGTGTCAATTCAGCTGTAAGGCCTTTAAAAGATCACGTTAGAGTGATGATGTAATTTGTAACTTGAATGCATCAATTGTCACAGTACTTAATGAGAACACGCACCCAATATGAGCGCATGGGCGGTAGAGTGAATATAGTAATTGAAAATATTTTGGAGTAATATTAGCTCTTCAACTTTTTCTAATCTTAGCATTTTTCAAATTTTTATAATTAGATAAATGGATCTTGTATTTTATGGAAAGCCATGTCGATGCATTTGACATTTGAAGGGATTGGTTGAGAATGAGTGATGGTCGTATAATGTACTTTGATGAGAAGTTGCTTTGATAATTTATGAGTGAAGACAACCTCACAAGTTGAGATCACGAGATTTTGTTAATGTAATTTATGATTTAATGTAGCAATTGGAAAAATTTAATGTATATATTTCATAAAATAGGTTTGTTAGGTGAATCGATCATGTTTTTCTTCGAGGGCCAAAAAGTAATAATGTATTTAAGTGGCTAGCAAAAACATGCTTAGGATTTTAAGCTAGTGGGAGTTAGAGTATAAAGAAAAAATAAATAAACTCCAAGCACCAATATAGTATTAAAAAATTTCACAAAATTATTGTTTTTAAAATAAACTCCAAGCACCAATATAGTATTAAAAAATTTCACAAAATTATTGTTTTCAAATACATTAACAATCACTACCACATTCCCTTTGTGCATTGGTCACTCCACAAGTATAAGTGCTTGTGGAGTGTAGGGGATAAGGACCAGAGTTTAAGTCTCCAGAGGGGAATTTTACACACATATACGTAAAATATTTTCACATTTTGTGATGTTTGCAGTAAATTTATCACTTAGCAACGTGGATGCTCTAATGCATTTAAAGAGGCTAGCAATCAGTAGATTAAGATTACCTCACTAAAAAGTCACATCATAGTGATGATGTAATTTGTAACTTGAATGCATCAATTGTCAAAGTGTTTAATGAGCACACCCACCCAACATGAGCACATGGGTGGTACGGTGAATATAGTAATTGAAAATATTTTCGAGCAATATTAGGTCTACAACTTTTTCTGATCTTTGCTTTTTTCAAATTTTTGTAATTAGATAAATGGATCTTGTAGTTTTTGGAAAGCCATGTTGATGCCTTTGACATTTGAAGGGATTGGTGGAGAATGAGTGATGGTCGTATAATGTACTTTGATGATAAGCTGCTTTGATAATTTATGAGTAAAGACGAACTCACGAGTTGAGATCACATGATTGTGTTAATGTAATTTATGACTTAATGTAGCAATTGAAAGAATTTAATGTATATATTTCATAAAATATGTCTGCTAGGTGAATTGATCATGTTTTTCTTCGAAGGCCAAAAGTAATAAAGCATTTAAGGGGCTAGCAGAGATGGACTTAGGATTTTAAGCTAGTGGGAGTCAAAGTAAAATATAAAAAAAATATACATATAAAAAAAAAAAAAAAAAAAAAAAAACCTCCAAGCACCTAAGCACCCATATAGTATTAAAAAATTTCACAAAATCGTTGTTTCTAAATACATTTAACACTCCGTTTGTTTTAATGTAAAGTATTTGCAGAAAAATATTTTCACATTTTATGGTGTTTGTTTTGCAGTAATATATTTAATCAAAAGTAAATATTTTCAAGCAACAAAATCACCTTAGGTAAATTTTTGTAAAATACTTTACATTTAAAATTTTGGTAAAATATTTTACAATTGCTCTCTAACTCTCACCCGACACTCTTACGTTATCTCTACCTTTCATGTTACCTTTGATAGGCCAAGAATGTATTGACCTCTTTGGTAAATTAACCAATTAATTAGCCAAGTGATTTAATTAGGTTCAATTACATGCAATAAGCGTGGTAGCACAAACAAATCACCAACTAAACTAAATGCAGTGAAAATTAAATTTGACACGGGTAATTTGTTTACGAATGGGGAAAACTACCAAGGCAAAACCCCACCGGGTGAATTTAAGGTCACCACTCTCGTGAATCTACTATTATCAAAACAAACATTTACAAGTAAAAGGAATCCCAGTACCTAATACCAACCTACAATTAAACCCTTACCTCAATACCCAATTGGACTTGTAATATAGTGACAATCTCTCATTTCAATGCATGGCTCCCAAGATTAACTAACCAATCGATGCACGGATCCAAGTATGTGACTAACACACCAAATTGAGGAAGATGTTGGCTACAAAGTTCTTCATTTCATCCAAACAATGAAGATCGAGAAGCTCCTTGGTAGAATGCAGAGATAAGCCTTGAGACCATGGCAAACGCATGAACAGCAGACAAGCTTTCAACGTAGATAGCAAGTGGAGTATGCGCAAGGTCCAGACACTACCAACCTGTACCCAGCCAATATAGGAATGGTGGGTCATAGGCTAGAGGTAAGAGAGGGCATGGTCCGGCGATGGGGAGAAGGGAGAGTCTATTCTGGGTTTCCTGCCCAGATTCTTTTGGGGTAATGTCTTGCTAGGATGACATATTACCCAAAAGAAGCAAGATGAGCTAGAACCACTAGGTGCATGCCATGAGGGATAGGAAGAAAGAACACCTACGCCGTGGCGGATAAGAATGCCACGGTGAGCAAGTAAACAAAATAAGCTTTTTTTTTTTTTTTTTTTTTTTTTTTTTTTTTTTTTTTTTTTTTTTTTTCCGGTGATGGGAAGTGGCACAGGCAGCACAGATAACTGGTGGTGGCTATACGGTTGACAAACCTGTGGTGATTGGCGAGGACACCCAGGCCAGAAAAAAGTAGTCTAAAAGCAAGTCACAACAAGCGGTGTATAAAGAATTCTTACCGTGCACAATAGGGGGGGCAACAATAATGATCACCAAGAGAGAATGGTAGTATCACCTTCATCATAAAACTAGAAGTGCTAAGAAAGGAAGAGTGGGGAGTGGAGGGAAAGAACAAAAGTAACAAAAAACAGAGAGAAGGAAAAGAAACAAATGAGCGTAGAATGGCAGGCATGCACCAATAGGCTAATCTCCTCTCTCTCTCTCTCAAAGAGCCTACCTTCTGTTAAAGGAAAAGGATCTATTTGGGACACAAGCAATTTAGGCCCGCTCCCTCAAAGTGGATAATTTCCATGGCAGGATTATCATGTGAGGTTACCCATATTAAGGAAATGGTTCCCTTCTTGGCCCTAGTCCCATAACTCAATTGAACATGGCAGGCAAGCCTTTTCTTCTTTAATTTTGCCGGTTTTGTCAAGATTGTTTCCTCTTTATCTTTGTAATTTCATTTGTAACATTTTCCCCATGTTTCTCTTTTCTCATTTTAATTAAGAATTCCTATTTTAATTAACATTTCCCACTGTGCCCTCGCAGGCAGAGTCTAGGCCAACAACTCCTCACCAACAGTAGCCTAACCGGATAGAAGATGTCAACAGAATGGGGGCTGAACCCCAACCACAGCCGAGAATCCCCACTAACAATGCCAACATTTTCATTGAGGTGTTGCGATCGTTGCAAAGACTCGTCAGCAAATAGATGATAGAGGAGATCCGTCAGCTGAAAATAGACAAGACAAAGGAGAAAGGAAGCTAGCATAACCTGGAGCATGCAGCAAACAAAGAGGAAACACTCGTAGAAGGTGTCCTATAGAATGCGAAACAACATTTCATAACTATGGCAGAGGTAGCAGCTCTTCTCGGAGCGGGGAGAGGGCTAGGGCACCTAAAGAGAGATTCTATGCATGAAGACCTCCTTATCCTCTAAGGATACTCAACAAACCAGACCCAAAAAGGTATGAACCATGGGTCTTTGCACAATACAATGGCAGGAAGGGAATCGTTGTCAAGCATGTGAGCAAGTTTATTGATACTCTAGGTCTTTATGCGTGAGACGAGGACTTATGCTTTAGAGATTTTTCTAAATTATTATGTGACCGTGCCTATACCTGGTACTTTGGTCCGAAGCCAGGATCAATCCCAACTTAGGATGACATGGTGGATGTATTTTGCACGAAATACTTCCATGGAGAGGAAACAATAACGCTTGCGACTTTGCAAGCAACCAAGCAAAGGATTGGTGATAGAATACATCAAAAGATTCAGAGACATAGCACTTGATTGCTATGATCATTGCGAAGAAAAGACACTGGTGGAAATGTGCATGACGAACTTGATTCCGGAATACAGTGCCGTTCTAGAAAACTTGGAAATTTTCCAGTTCGCACAATTGTTGCAGAAGGCTAGAAACACTGCTTAGTCGGTAAGGCCAAGCTCGGACAAAAGAAGCGCCCCGCAAGCCATGAAAGTATCCACTGGCAAGAGGAAGAGGAAAGCTAATGGAAGGGAATATGATACCCCTCCACCACTACCATGTACTCCAAAGGACTAGACCTGCTTCTAGAAAAGTGGATAACAGAAGCGGTCTTTAAGCCTAATTAGGTCTCTAGAGAGCCCACAAAAGAAGAGCGGAGAGACCCACTATCGGGATTGCGTCGTGCTTCCTCTTCATCGGAATGGTCTGATTCGAAATAAGTGGCCTCTTCGCCTACATCTCGCATGGCAGGATCATTAGAGACAACCTATTTTCCCTTATAGCGAGAAGAGCTTTGGCCTTTCGCAAGCGTCATGGTGTGTTGGTTGATCGGAGTGAATGAACAACCTAATTCATGTCGAGGGTCGTACCGTTCAGCAATTGAGCTGCAGCAAGATGCGAGTGTTCTAAATAAGTAAGAATCGAAATGAACAATTCCAGACATGTCTAAGCAGCTTTCCATTCCATCATTCTTCCCTTCAACAAGTCTGACACTAATTCCAATTCCATAGTGTTGTTCTTTAATCGAACAGCTCCTCCAACTCTAAAATTATCTAATTCCAATTCAATAGTTGTTCTTTCTAGCAGCCAAGTACCAAACACGGACAATTCCGAAAATGGTGACATGATTATTCCAAATCTACTACAACAAAGTTAGTTTGTTTCGAGGGCCAAAACTCTTAAAAGCAGTATTAAAACCCCTCAAAAAAGATTATTTTGAAGGTCCGGAAGGCCCTTGATAACCTTTGAAACAAATTCCCTTGAAACAAAAATTTTGACCGCCTATGTGACCCTTGAAACAGAAATTTCGACGGCCTACATGACCTTTGAAAAAAATGTTTCATCTTTATGGAGGATTGGCGACTCTGGAAAAATTCAAAAATAAATAAAAGCACAATAACCTTTTTTGAGGGTCTCCTGACCCTTAAAATAAGGTTTTTCTCCTTTTAAATTAAAAAAAAAAAAAAAAAAAAAAAAAAAAAAAAAACACCATAATCATGCACATAGATTTTTAAAGAACCACATATTACAAAATCTATATTATAACAAAACACAAATATCGAAACAAAATTCAATTAATTTTCTAAATCACTAAATCCTTCATTTTTGAAGTTTATGGAGACACTTTCACATTAACATAAAGGAACTCGGTATTTTAACTATAGAATTTTGAAACTAATAAACTATTTTACCCAACACCTTTAATAGCATGCTGAGAGTGTTGGGCAAAGAATGATTTCTCAAGGCCATTCCAAGAGATTAGAAGATGCTACAAAATACAATACAACACCCGGATCAGCCTAGTGGCTGCACAAAACACAACCAGAGCTGCTATAAAAAGTCTAAATGACCTTCTCAACAAAAACACATAAACACAGTGCAAATAGCTGCACTAAACAAACCAATGGACAAAATGCACATTTCCAAACTAGAGCCCAAATAGCAATTAGTGTCAAGCCTCAAGTACTCAAAATTTGAAACATCTAGCAAAAATTCTTCGATCTTAATGTTAATGCCTACTCTTTTCCATTGACGATACAAATAATGTCTCATAATTAATATGATTATGAATTGTGCAGTTTATTCACAGCCAAGATTTACTAAGGTTTTCTTTGGTACTAATGATTCGTCTGTCCACTTCTATGTTCAGTCTTGAAACCCAACCTCCTTGCAAAAAACAAAAACAAATATAAAGAAAAGTAGCAGAATCTGCCAAAACACAATGACAAACAACATAAACAAACTTCAAGCAATTAATCAGAATAATTTAGATACATTTCAACAGGTAGAGGTGGTGTCAGCTCTGCCTAGCAGAGTCCTGGGCAGAAATTTATTAGGATTATTTTGAGTTTCATTCAAGTGGAATACCTCCAAAACTTATCTTACACTGTTTGGCAAGCTTGAACCATTCGGTATGGAAAGATCCCTCCACATCAATCCTTTCATATGTATGAGCACCAGAATAGTCTTGTTGATCTTAAAGACAAATGATTCAATTAGAAAATAATAATTTCACAGCTGTTAAGTAGATCATAATGGCTTTGAACCAAGTTTACAAACAAGTGAACACCTTATTATCCAGTTTAAATCTCCAAAGTAATAGAACATGGTAATAACACCTGACACATAATCCAAATTTCAAATTCCACAAAAATCAGCTCAAATACATTACACATGATCTATTCACAATTCACATTTTCTTGATATACCTGTATAAAATTCATTGGACATTAGTTGTAACTTTACTATAGCAAATCAAATCAGATCTATTTGGTAGGGCTCCAAGCAAGCAAAGGGAGTCAATAAAGAGCAAACAAAACCAAATTTAGTTCCCTACAAGTATTCAAATCTCTATTTATTACTAGAGTTGCATGATGTTTCAACATCTTTTTCTAATAAGAATTTACCAACCTCATCTACTAGTAGCACAAGATCTTCTTTCCTGCAGAATTCCACAATGTCACGCTGGTTCTCCTCACCAAGAACTTGTGGAATTCTGGGCCCAAAAAAGAATAAATCAAATTTCCATTTTCCAACTTCCAAGTTACCAAGTCAGGTCAGTGTTAAATCTATGCTGAAAAAAAGAAAATAAAGTCTTTTCACTTAGCAGTTGAATACAACCAATCTTGAGCTTCTAAATATAGTGCTACAAATTAGAAGCATACCAGTGTGCCACGATGGAGATCAACTGAAGCAGAGTATAAAGGGTACTGAGGAACGGGACAAAGATCAATTGTTAAATTTAAAACTGAAATACTGGTGAAGACAGAGCAAATAAAAAAAATACAGCTGTGAATGCATGTATGCAAGCAAGCTCGTGAATTTACTACGGACATCACTAGATGCATACACTATGCAAAAATAGCAATTACAATGTATGCACACACACCAGCATATTTTTGTCAAAAAAAGTATATACGTAGTCCTCAGAGTTTTAAACAAAAGAAAATAAACAGAAGAAAAGTAACGTTTAATATCAAGGCTGTATTAGATATCATATGCACAACGAGAAGAAGCTTAAAATTACTGGCTTTAATTTTAATAACAGCATTAAGGCAATATCTTACTAAGATCACTTTGAAGATTATAATTCTCAGTTATATAACGATGAAGAAAAATTGTGAACTTTAAAGGCTACTAAAGTACCATCAAAACCTTTAGAATATTAGACTCACAGATGAATAACCAGAAATCTAGTAATTTCGATGCCCAAGCAGAGCTACTGTAGACTCTGCAACCAAAATAAAAAGGACGAGTATGTCACATAAGATAACATGTAAAACTAGCCAAAGTTTTGAGGCAATTAATATGCAAGTGATGAGCATGACTTGCAGAAAAACTAGTGATGCTGTGTGGCTATAATAATCATGTTATCTTTTATTGTAAATGGACTAGTTTGAGTTCCAAAATTTTCCAAGCCAGATTTAGAACATGGGCAAGGATCTTAATTAGTAAAAAACATTTAACTGATCCTCATCAACACCTTAGATGAAATATGGTACAATGCTGCATATCTAGTCATAAAATGGTAATTTCCTTGTCAATAACTTCATCAATCACTCAAACTACAATTCTTTTGTTAGAATTATGTATTCTCTCATTTATAATGTCCATGTTAACAAAGTATGGATCAAGTATTCTTAGAAAACTTCTTGATTACAGGGATTCTTGTGTACCTACTTTTATAATCCACTCCTTTTGCCAACTTCTATTTGATCAACATGCATCATTGGGACAACTTTTATATTCAAAGCAGAAAGCCAAAGCAATTGATTTCACTACAGTAGAAAGCCAAAGTTGTTCAACATAATACACACATACAATATGGCAAAAATTGATTGAAAAAATCTATAACTAATACCCAAGTTCAGACACATACAATATAGCGAACTTTGATTGAAAAAATGTATAACTAATATTAACTAAATTACTAGTTACTGAATGTGCAAATTATACTAGGAAATAAATCAAGGCCATAGGCACAAAAAATTATATTAAAAAGAGAAAAATATTACAAGGTGTCTAAGAGCACATTTCCTAGGCAACCTAGTAGTCTCCTGGATTGAGCCTTGCAATCTCGTTGTGCCTATACTCACAATCCCAAAAAAAAAAACTCAATCAATATTTGTATGAAAATTGTGAAGGAAACAAAGATTATGATTAGAAGTTGAATAATGAAATCAAAAAAGTCGAACAATTAGAACTGTGCAACAAAAATCATGGGGAAACCAAAAAACAGTCCTCTGAACAGTGGGGGTAAACCAAAAAACAAAAAAAAAAAATCAAAAATGAAATTAGGGTTTGTGAATTCCATGACCAATTCATACCTAATCGGAGTAACTTGTATGCTTTTTTTGTTGCTGAGAACACCACGGCAAGAGAGACAAAGAGTCACAAATTGTCGAGATCAATTTGTACCAAATCGGAGCTGTGCAATTTCCATGATCGTCGAGCTTTAGAGGCTACGAGATTTCCATGATCATTGAGTTGAGCTATGAATTTGGATTTGTGCTTTCTCAATTTATGTGAGAGAATGAACTAAATAGAATTTTTTGCTTTGTGGCTATCTTTTTAAAAAGAATTTGGGGGCTTTTTTCAACAGCTGAAAATTTTGTCATATTTTATCAAGGATTGTGGGCTGAATAATATAAACGTTTTGGTACAAAACTCACCCGCTTTTTTTTTTTTTTTTTTCACATTTATTTCAAGGGTGTTTTAACTTATTCCGAGGGACTCAATAACTTTTGAGATAAAGTTTAGTAATATAACCAAGCAAATTTGTATTTATAGATTGTATTGACAGATTTTAGTAAACCCTCAATAAAAGAGGGTCGAAATAACTAAAGTTTGTTGTAGTCCTTCCATAACCTCATTCTTCCAACGCAACAAGTCTGAGACACAGAAAAATGGTAGTTCAGAATCCAATGAAACATTTCATGCGGTACAGTTCTCTTATTCCCACCAAATAATTCCAAACTATATCCGAAGACTATGCTTTTTTCACAATTTTTGGAGGTCTCTCTCCATGTTCTCCTTGACGTGGTTTGGTTCATTATAATATATGGAATGCTTTTTGTGTCCATTTCCTCAACCTTAGTTTCATTCTTCATTAGACTTTACCGTTTGTTCTCTAATTTTTACGAAAAAGATGTTTATTTTGCTAAAATTATCCAATATAAAAAGATAATCAGCAATTTTATATTCAGATACTAAAATATTCTTGTCTAACCCGAAATTCTTTGAAACTTACTTGGATAAACTTGGTGCTTCCACCTACTGATCCTGGACGTAAAATTCTGGGAGATTAATATAACCGAATTGACTGAGGGTCATCTCTAGAAGAAATAAACAAAAGAATTCAAGGAAGTTTCAGCACAAGGACGTGGACGTGGACATGGACAACATCTGTGCTTGAAAGTTCTTGGTCTTACTAGCGCCAGAAGGAAAAAGTTGAAAGAAATTATAGAATAAAGGTGATTTAAGAAAAGATCACTTGCTATTATCAATGGCTACAATTAGAATATTAACGTCATTTCCTGTTTCTAAGCATATTTTGTATTTGTGCTTTTGTTTTTTTACTAGTTACTAATATAAAATTATATGATGATTGAAGCAATCCCCAACCTGTAACATCTCAAACTACAAAGGAAGAAAAATATATTTTCAACATAAGAAGTAAAAAAAACCAAAATTAATTTTACTATGCTTTTTTCACAATTTTTGGAGGTCTCTTTCCTTGTTCTCCTTGACGAGTTTCAGTTCATTATAATATATGGAATGATTTTTGTGTCCATTTCCTCAACCTTAGTTTCATTCTTCATTAGACTTCACCGTTTGTTCTCTAATCCTATACTGGCCCATTTTTTGTAGCCCATTTTAAATCCTGTACGCAGTAAAAATACATAATATGCATAGAAATAGGAAATGATGTTAATATTCTAATTGTAGCTGTTAACAATATAAAGTGAGAGAGAAAGACTGAATAGTCTGTATATTAATATCTGTATAATAATGTACAATAGAGAGCCTTATATAAGCTAGGTATGTGTGCAATACAAGTAAAAGAAGTAAACTACAAGTAAAAGAAGTAAACTACAAGTACAAAGATATCTTGCTAAACTAGTCTAAGCTATACACCAACATCCCCCCTCAAACTCAAGGTGGCAAGGAGGAAGCCAACTGGAGTTTGGATATAAGATCTCGAAGAGGACCAGGCGGGTGAGTCTTGGTAAAGATATCAGTAGGCTGGTTAGTAGAAGAGATGGAGAACAACTTGAGATTTCCTTTCTTGAGATACTGGCGAATGATGTGGCAATCGATCTTGATATGCTTGGTGCGTTCGTGGAAGACATTATTATGAGCAATGTAGATAGCACTATGATTGTCACAATAAAGAGGAGTGGCAATGGGCTGTGGAGTATCCATGTCGGCCAAAAGCCAGTGAAGCCAAACAAGCTCGCAAGTGGTGTCCGCAAGGGTACAATACTTAGCCTCAATACTGGAACAGGAAACCACATCCTGCTTCTTGTTGCGCCATGAGACAAGAGAAGTACCTAACAGGAAATAGAAACCTGTGATAGAGCATCGATCAGTCGGATCACCCGCCCGATCGGATCTCGAATAAGCATGAAACTCGAGAGAAGATCGAGAGGAGTAATGCAGACCATGATAAAGTGTGCCTTTGACATATCGAGAATCAGAAGAACAACAAGATAGTGGACAAAACGAGGTGCATCCATGAACTTACTAACCATACCCACGGCATGTTAAATATTTGGACGAGTAATAGTGAGATAGATCAAATCGCCAACCAACCGACGATAGCGAGTAGCATCGGATATAGGTTCACCATCCAAGGGTGTGAGCTTTGCATTGTATTCTAAAGGAGTGGAAACAGTCTTGTTGTCGGTGATACCGGCTTTGGAGAGAAGATCATAAGCATATTTAGCCTGGGAAAGATAGTATCCATCAAAGGATGAGGTAACCTCAAGCCCAAGAAAATAGCCGAGAATGCCCGATCTTTCATCTCAAAATGCTAACTAAGGAAGTGCTGAAGAGAGTGAATACCGCGAGAATCATCTCCATTAATAATCATATCATCAACATAAAGAAGAATAAGAGTGATACCAGCAGAGGATCTTCGGACAAAGAGAGTAGTGTCATGAGGACTCGAAATGAAAACTTGCTAAGCAACAACTAAGCTAAACTTTTCAAACCAAGCTCGAGGAGCCTACTTAAGGCCATAAAGAGCACGGCGAAGGCGGCAAACTTGACTGCCTAAGTGTGGATAGCTAGGGGGTGGTTGCATGTACACTTCTTCATGGAGGTCTCCATTGAGGAAAGCATTCTTCACATCCATTTGATAAAGAGGCCAATGGCGAACAGCAGCCACAACAATAAGACATCCGACAGATGTAAGGCGAGTAACAGGAGCAAATGTTTCCTCATAGTCAATACCATACTCCCGAGTAAAGCCCTTGGCAACTAGGTGAGCCTTGTATCGTTCAACAAATCCATCAGTCTTGGTCTTGATCTTGTAAACCCACCTACAACCTACTATAGACTGACCAGGAGGCAAATCAACCATATCCCAAGTGTGATTCTTATGAACGACATCTAATTCTTCATTCATAGCTTGCTGCCAAAGAGGGTTAGTATGGGTCTCACGATAGGTGTGAGGTTCATAGAAGGTGGCAAGAGCAAAAGAGCAGTGATAATCAATGAGATAAGGGGGAGGAATGCTTACCCGAGTGGAACAACGAAGTTTAGGACCAACAGGAGACTCAAGAGAGGGTGGTGCCACAGGATCCAAGACAGGCAGATCATATGCCGGAGACAGAATCGGAGATGAGTCGTCTGGAGAGGCAGCTGATGTTGAAGAATCCTAAATAAGTTCAGGATAGAGAGGGAGGAAAAGATTAGTAAAAATGGGAGACTTTGAGGAAGAAGATGCATGAAACTGCTAAAGACTCGTGAAAGGATGATATTCCCAAAATTCAACATGACAGGAGACACGAAGGAGACAAGAAATGGGATCATAGTAGCGAAACCCCTTTTGAGACACACCATAACCAAGGAAACAACAAAGACGAGTATGAGGCTAGAGCTTTGTTCGTTCATGAGGAGGAAGAGAGATAAAGCAAGCACAACCAAAAACCCGAAGAGATGAGTAGTCAGGAGTTTGACCATAGAGAAGCTCAAATGGTGATTTGTTGTGTGTAGTTGGTGAAGGAATACGATTAATGGTGTACACAGCAATGAGTGCGGCCTCACCCCAAAAGCACTCAAGAAGAAAGGCAGAAATGAGAAGGGTGCGGACAACATCAAGAATGTGACAATGTTTTCGTTCTGCACGACCCTTTTGTTGAGAGGTGTAAGGACAAGACTGGCGAGGAAGAGTACCATAACTATCTAAAAAGGATAAGAAAGATTTGTCATTATATTCTTGAGCATTATCTGATCGAAAGACTTTGATGGTGCGATTGAATTGTGTTTCAATCATTTTAGATCCAAGTATATCAAGTAAAATCATCCACAAATATGACAAAATATTTAGATCCCCCTCGGTGGGAAATGTGTAGGACCCTAAATATCATAATGTATAAGATCAAAAGGGGCGGAAGAAAAGGAGTAACTTTTATTAAAGGGCAATTTTGTTTTTTTGCCAAAATGACAGGAAGTACAATCAAATTTTTGAAACTGAACTGAATCTAAATGACCTTGAGAAGCTAACAACTCAAGAAGAGATGAGGATGGATGACTAAGACGAGCATGCCATAGATCGGGTAAAGAGGTGGCGGTGGTAGGCTAGCTGCGAAACAACTTGTGAAGGAATCTTCAAGTCATGAACTTCAAACATGCAACCAACCTTACGGCCTATCCCAAGCACTTGACCCGTCCGGGAATCCCGCACATCCACACCATGATTAGTAAATAGAAGATCTACACCTAATTCACAAAATTGACCAAAAGAAAGCAAATTGAGGGATAACTTTGGAATATGAAAAGTGTCACTAAGGGATAAACAAGGAAAAGAGATTGTTCCTTTATGACTAACAGGCATAGAAGTTCCATCAGCAGTGTAAATGGCGATTGGATGTTCTAAGAGTGCCTTATCGTAAAATTGGGATTCATCAGGAGTCATATGGTTACAACATGCGGTATCAAAAAACCAAGATAGTGTACCTAATGTGACAAAAATGGTAGTGGAAGTGCGGGATAAAACCAGTTGAACAACTGCCTCAATATTAGCCCTAGTAAGTGAGGAAGCCAAAGATAGACCTGTAGGAACCGATGGATCTGAAGGACATACAAAGAATCGCCCGAGGAAGAGAAGCTTTATTATGCTCTTGCATAAATTTTTGCAGTTTGCGACAAACAGAGATGTCATGGGCTTTGGTATGAAAAAACTCACAACGAGTACCTTTGGAAGACTGGGAGTTGGGATGCCCAGAGTTTATTTGTGGAGGAGCAGTGAATGCAGCATTGGGAGGTCAGAGAGAGGGTGTAGCCAATACATGATCAGATGATGACATGTGATAAATAGGCCGACAATTCTTTTTAGAAATGAGCTCCTTGACCGCAAGATTAAGAGAAGGAGTAGGAGACCAGCTAAGCGGAGAAGCCCTAGTAGGCTCAAAATCCTCACGTAAACCCATCATGAAGTGCATAAATTTACGGTGATCTCGATATTTGACAAAGAGCTCAATGTCCTTAGAACACACCAAAGGAGGATCTGCAACAAAGAGTTGTTCCCACATAGTAGAAGTCCGAGAATAAAAATCATAGATAGACTGACCTGCCTCTTGGCGCATTTAATAGAGCTTTGATTCAATGTGGAACTCCAAGCTTGAATCATTAGTGCAATTATAGCAATCGGCCAAAAATTTCCAAGCAACCTCTGCAGTTTCAAGACGAGGAAGAAGATTATGAATGGAGGGAATAGATGTATTAATAAACCAAGACAAGATCTTACTCTCAATACTCTCCCATTCCTCAGGGCGTTCTTCATAATCATCTGTTGTAACAGAAGTCTTGGAAGACTCTTCAATAGCTATGGCTTTAGACTTAGGGTTTGGTACTAGCTTAGGAATTGAACTAGTCACATATCTCCACAATTTACCCTTGAGAAAGACAAATATATTCTGAGACCAAGTATGATAGCTAGTAGGACCATCCAACATAATAGTGATAGGACGTATGATATCTCGTTCATTTTGTTAAACCATAATGAAGAGAATGACCAAAAAGTGAGATTTAGAGACCTCAAATGCAGAAACAGAGCTCAAAATTGGAATCTACCTGAAAAACTGAGCAAGACAAGTCCTATTGAAAAATTTTGACTTCGGTCAAAGTCAACGGTCAATGATCTGGTCCAAGACTCAATGGTCAATATTGACGTGTGCTAACGTGGCAGTACGTGAAGCAAAGCAGGCGCGTGGAAGTGCGTGGGTCGCGTGTGTCCTAGCGCATGAGGCGCGTAAGAGCGTGCGAGAGAGACCGACCGCACGTTGAGGTGCGTGGCGACGCGTGAGGCGTAAACTTCAACCGGCTCGTGGAGGCGCATGTGATGTGGTTTCTGGCCATTCTTGGTTGGGTTTTGCTCGGGATTGGTTGTTATGTCACTCTATGCCTTTGCTTTGGCAGTTGGATGAGCAAAACAATGACATCCGAGAGTTGCGGGGACTGTGGGCGTGACGACGATGACTCACTTCTAACAGTGACTACTGGATGAAGGCGAGGGTAGCGGAAGAATGTCGGAGATGTCCACAAGAACCAGAAAGTCAGAGGAATGGCTTTGATACCATGTTAACAATATAAAGTGAGAGAGAAAGACTGAATAGTCTGTATATTGATATCTGTATAATAATGTACAATAGAGAGCCTTATATAGGCTAGGTATGTCTGTAGTACAAGTAAAAGGAGTAAACTACAAGTACAAGATACTAGGTTAAGCCCAATGGGCTAAACTAGTCTAAGCTATACACCAACAGTAGCCATTGAGAATAGCAAGTGATCTTTTATTAAATCACCTTTATTCTATAATTTCTTTTGACCTTTTGCGTTTGGCGCTAGTAAGGCCAAGAACTTTCAAGCACATATGTTGTCCATGTTCATGTCCACATCCTTGTGCTGAAACTTCCTCCAATTCTTTTGTTCATTTCTTCTAGAGATGACCCTCGATCAATTCAGTTATATTTATCTCCCAGAATTTTATGTCCAAGATCAATAGGTGGAAGCACCAAGTTGATCCAAGTAAGTTTCAAAGAATTTCGGGTTAGACAAGAATATTTTAGTATCTAAATATATAATTGCTGATTATCTTTTTGTATTGTGTAATTTTTTTTGTTAAAGATTTTTTTTTTTTTGGAGATAATATAAACAGAAGACACAGAAAATGGGGAATGACGGAGTGGGAAGACAAAGCAATAAGGATTCTCCCAAATTTCATATGCAGTCTGCATACACGATGCTGGTTTAATTGTTATGGTTTCCTACCCTATAGGTCTTTGATGGGAATATGTACAAAATTCCTAAATCTGTAAGATGCAAAAATAGAGAAAAATATACACCAAATAATAATAATAATAATAATAATCACACACAAGACAATATTTACGTGGTTTGGCAATTTTCCTACATTCACGGAGTCGTAGGGATTGCACTATTCTTAAGGAAAAATATAGAGTGTGGCAGTACCATTTTCTCTCTCAAAAACAACATCCAAACCCTAATCTCTAAAACAACAGCTTTTATATCCTGCGCACAAGATTCACAATGGGCTACAAAAAAGGGGCCAGTACAAGATTCACAATGGGCGCTACGGCTTAGGCCTATCGGCCCAAGCCTCCACTCCATAGACTAAACCTTGGAAAATCTCCCATTAAAAACTATTACAATATTATTTTGGGTCGGGTCATAATTCGGATCAATACACAACTAGGCTCCACAAAGCCCAAAAAATCTCCCACTTGGAGACTAGTTCAATCAATAACATTAACAGCAATCCTCCAAAGACAATCCCTCATCATTACAACTCATCTTCCTATCCTTCAAGCTAGAAAACCAATTGAAGTTGCACACAACTTCAGCTTCTCAATAGTGACCCCTTTAGCCAACATATTTGTCGGATTCTTAGATCCGAAAATCTTCTTAAGTATTACTAGTTTATCTTCAACAAGGTAATGGATAAAACATATGAAATATGATGTGATCAAGCCAAATATTCAATGCATAATCAAATTCAAAATATTTAATAAGGCTTTAAAGCCATGCAATAGAAATTGGTGGTTGATCCCAATCAAGAGTATTGGATGTAGCTTTATACATGATAATTGTAAAGGGGAAAAAATAGAGGAAATTTTTTTTGATAAAGTATTTTGAAAATACTATCATAATCTAACCTAACTTGTGAATAATGAATAGATAAATAAATAATTTTATTTATCCAAAAGATAATAAAAAACCACTAAATGGATTAAACTATAAGTCTATAAACATTATTCCTAAGCAGCCAATTACTCTCTTGCACTGAAATTGAAAGATGCTAAAATAGCCCTAGCAAGTATTTAGACCCCTCAATAGAATTTTACAGGTTCAACACTTTTAATGTAAAATTAAAAATTAGTACAATAAACCCATTTAGCGAAGTTTCATATTGCAAGCATGTACTATAAACCCTCTAAGCCTATAAATCCCTATGTAATTGAGCCCTCTAAGCTCCAGTTAGCAATCGACTTCCCCAAGTCTTTTCTCCACCTATCTTCTTCGAGTCATCACCATTGAACTACCAAATAAAAGCCACCATTAGATTTGGATTTAAGATCGGTTCCAATAGTTTCCAAACCAATCAACTCTCTAACACTCAAAAATGGTGTAAGAAGTGATGGTACAAATCTCGTCTCAATGATATGTAAGATTGGAAAGGAAGAAGAAAAGGCAACTATGAGCAAGGGAAACAATCTTGTACCATACCAATCGGTATGGCCGGTATTTACCGTACTAATGCCTTGGCGATCTGAAACACTGACGTTTCGTGCCGGTTCAAATACCGAGCATACTAGGTAGGGGTGGCAATTTGTGTTCACATGTCGGGTTCGTGTCGTGTCGACTCATGAGTATTCGACTATATAGGACAACCCTAACTTGATATGTTCATTAAACAGTCAAGATTCCTCAACCCTAACATAACCCATTTACTAATCGGGTTAGTCGTGTCAACTTTGTTTATCGATTTTATAAAAAAATAAAAAAATAAAATATAAATTTAGCATTAACCAAATTGATATGAATTATGAAAAACCAAACAAATAAATATTTTTAATATAAAATTCAAAACTAAGAGTAACTGCATCACAAATAATTATTCAAACTAAAACATATCCTAATATCATAAATAATCAATCATAACATGTCAAAGAAAATAAACCACAACAACTAATAAGTTTATATGCTTAGGATTTGAAGGGTATATTTGTAAAATGTCATTTAATTAAACGGGTCAAACAGGTTAAATGAGTCAAACAGGTTAAACGGGTTTTATGTGATGGACACTAACCCAACCCGTTTATTAAACAAGTTAGTTATGTCAACCTAAATATGATATAGACCCATTAAGCCTCAACCCATAACTTACTAATTTCGTGTTGTGTCGTGTCGGGTTCGCAAGTCGTGTCTAATTTTGCCACCTCTAATACCGGGTCCATTTTGGCCATTTTGGGGTAAATCTTGAATTCCAACCGGTTAGTGGATACCAAACCAATACCTCTTTTCACGTCACACTAAACTTCTATCTCTCTTTGCCTCCTTCTCCTTCTCCTTCTCATACTAATGACAACGAAATACCGATTGCTAGTAAGGAGAGGCGTTGGTGATTCATATATTGAAAATTAGGTTGAAGTTAAGAAAAAAAAAAATACTAGAGTGATGCTAAAAGAGTTAGACTAGTGTGATACTGAGAGAGAGAGAGAGAGAGAAATAGATTTGTAACTAATAGGGAAGAAATGAAGTAAAAGAGTGAAGAGTGAAGGCAAAATAAATTTGAAAGAGGAAGAGATAACGTGTGGTTGTAAAGAGATAGCATGTGAAGCTATGATATGTTGGAACTTGGAAATAGGAATGATAGGTTGGCAGGTAACTAGATTTAGGCGAGCAACAGTAGAAAAAAGAAATGAAAGAATAAAATAAATGTGGGGACTAGGAAAGTGAAAACTAGAATAAGAAAAGTGTTGAGCTTTTTTCTTCTTTTTCTATAAAAGGCAAAGAATTGGCTTGGGCTAATATTATGCATGGTATGGAAAGAAATAAACATGAAATTACCGCTATATATATATATATTGATGAACCAAAAATTTTATTAAGAGAAAGAAAACAAACTACAAGGCCCTCCTGGACTCCTCCAAAATAATGGAAGAGAAACAAGCAGGACTATTACCAATATCAAAAAGGCCAAAATAATTACAAGCTAGAGACCATTTTGCTAAAGAGTGGGCTATTGCATTACACAACCTAGGTGCCCGTTTCACAAAAAATTTATCAAAAATAGTCAACATATTCCTCAAATCAGAGCATAAGGACCTGATCCTCCAAGGAAGGGGGGGAGGGGAGGAGGCCAAATCATTGAGAAGCTGCACATAAGTTTGGCAATCCGACTCCACGATGATACATTCATTATCCATGGCAGGAGCTAAAGAGAGGGCCCATTTAATGGCCTTTGCTTCTACCTAGAGAGGGAGGGTGGTGTTCACTTTCTTAGTACCAGTGAATACCAACTCCCCTTTCTAGTCTCTAGCCACCACAAATTTGTAAAGAGAAAGTGAGACCCCACAACAGCATCAACATTAATTTTAAATGACAAACTTGGGGGAGGGATCCAAGTCCGAGAAAAATGAAGGAACTTGCTGTCTTGGGGTAGAAGCATTGGAGATTTTGTGCTCAAAGAAGAGACAAGAAATTTTAGTAGAAACCTTATCAATATTTAGAGTGTTGTCTCCAAATAGGGATTGATTTCTCTGCTTCCATACCATGTAACAGAGAATGGCTTCATATAACCAAAAGTCTTCTTTCTAACCTAAACACCGATTATCCATAAAAGGGGGAGACAAGAGGAAGTTGGCAAAATCTGATGTGGTCTTAGCCTATGAAATTGTTCACAGCTGCAAATATACAAGGAAGAAGAAAGGTTTCCTTAGAATCAAGCTTGATTTCCAAAAGACCTACGACAGAATGGAATGAAATTTTTTTACTGTAGTCTTAAAAGCTTTTGGTTTTGACAAAGACTTTATAAATCTCATCCATCAATGCCTTTTAACTGTTAAGTTCACTCTGCTTTTAAATGGAGGTCTTAGACCAAGTTTCTCTCCCTCTAGAGGGCTTAGGTAGGGGGGCCCCCTATCTCCATACTTATTTATTTTGGGCAATGAGGTTCTCATAAGGTTGATAAACAAGGAAGTGTCTCAAAAGAACCTAACTAAGGTTAAAATTTTCAATACCGCCCCCCCCCCCCATCTCTAAGCTTTGCTATGCTGATGACATTTTACTGTTTTACAAAGCTAAGTCCTCCGAACTAGCCATTCATAGAAATTTCTTGGAGATATTCTATTATTGGTTAGGCCAAACTATTAGTGTGGAAAAATCTGGTTGCTTCCCTTCCAAAGGTATGAGCCCTCAATTTATGAATCAAGTTAGGTGTTGTTGGGGTCTCAATACACTTCTATAAAGTACAACCTATTTGGGTGTTCCTCTTTTCTTGTCAAAGTGCAAAACCCAAGATTTCAAATTTGTTAAAGAAAGATTGGACAATAAGCTTAGTGGGTGGTGAGCTCGAAAATGTGTTGAAAACACAAGAGCTTGTTTAGACCCCCAATTCAAATTACGGCTTGGTTAATTTTACACTAACTTAATACTAAGTGCAGAATAATGTAAACACAAGCATACAAGCAAAGGAGCTACTCTAATCCATAGGGAAGAGAGATGCAAACACAGATAACACCGAGACGTGTTATCGAAGAGGAAACTCAAGAATCTCGGCGAAAAACCTCTCTACCACCTTCCAAGCGTAAATCGATCCACTAGACAATCAGTTGGGATACATGGGTTAGGAAGAGACCCTCTAAGCCTAATCTACCCTTTATACTTAAGCCCTCCAAGCTCCTACTCCAACAAGGCTTCTCGGAACCGTGTCTTGTCTAGCTCTCCGGATCCTGCAACAAGCTCCATGTTGCATCCACCATCCTTGGCTTCTTCCAATGCTTCCCAACAACTCCAAAAACACTCACTACACTCTGAAAAGGTGTGGATTGTGTTTTGGTACAAATTTCCTCTCAGGGTATGATAATGGGAGAGGGAAGGAGAAGAGGCTATAATTAATTCTCACCGAGGATAAGTAGCTCTCCCTCAAAAAGATGGGTGTGTGTGTTGTAGGAAACCTATCTAGGGTTTTTCTCTTTGAATGGCCTGTCTTACATTTGTGGGTAATGAGGGGATATATAGTATGGGTGAAGTAAGGAATTCACACATAAAAATCCTCTAGACAGAATGTTTCGCGACTGTCTCATGGGAAGGCCTTACATACGAGACACTCGCGAAAACGACAACTGGGCACGACTCTTGAGCTTCCAATCATGTGCTCCTTACATGCCTTTTTGCGGCTTAGCTTCTCGCGAGCTTCTCGCGAAATCCACTGATTCTTCATTTAAACTTGAGTTTTCACCAATTTAATACTAAACCCAATATAATAAAATCCCGCAAAATACAAGGAAAATAATTAGAGCAATTACAACACTTTTTGTCATGGAATAAAGCCAACATAAAATATAGTTGTAAATCACAACTTTACAATCTCCCCCTTTGGCTATTCCGTGACAAAACACCCTATAATAGACTCCAGAATTAAATGTGAGTTTGGGAATAATGGCAAAACTCACTCACACTTAAATCTAGAAGTTGTGTAGCATTTGGAACATATATACCTGTATCCTGAAACACTTGCACAAAACACATTAGACCCTCAAAGTAAATCAAGTGATAAAAGGACAAGAATAATGTAACAAGTAAAATGCGATCAAGTAAACATGTTGTGAAACATATGAACAACTTGATCAAACACATGACAGTCATATGAAAATGACCACAATGATCATATAGCAAAGCAAATGATCATCCGAACATGCAATCAATAAAGCACAATAGCATGAGGATAAATGCATGTACAACACTCGACCAATGCAAAATACATGAAGTATATGCATCTAGGAACAAGATCCTACTAGGGCACAAGAGTAATATAAACCAAAACAGAACAAGGAAAATGTCTTCTCCCACTTAGTATATGCATCTCCCTTATAGCTTTCTCCCCCTACGAATGTGCACGAGGTAGAATTACTCCCCCTAAGAGTGTGCACATGAGTCATATAGAAATGACGATACAAACCTGTATACTCTCCAGTATACTCTCCCCTTTTTGTCACGAATAGACAAAACAATCAAGAGGAATGAGGGAAAGAAAAGAAGATATGAGCAAGGGTATGATGCATGAAGGGTGCAAGATGAATGAGAAAATGTAGCTCAAACATAAGAGAAAAACATAAAAAATGCTACAAAGCATAAAGAACATGACATGCTAAGGATGATGGAACATGATGTAAACCTAGGCATTACAAAGACACAAGAACATGTTAAGTGCTAAAAGGTCTAAAAAGACTTGACTAGCATGAGAGAAGTGCAAAACATGTCAAGTGTTAGAGTGTGTGCAGCAAAGGTGCATCTAATGTGCATGTGAGATGCATGACCAATGCATGAATAAGCACTCACGAGGCAAAGTGCATAAAACATACCACCAATGTCAAGTGTTAGAGTGTGTATAGCAAAGGTGCATCTAATGTGCATGTGAGATGCATGACCAATGCATAAATAAGCACTTATGGAGCAAAGTGCATAAAACACACCACCAATTATCAAAACATGATAAACATGAATAATTATGGTGATCCCCAAAGTTTGGTACTCATCGGAGTCCAAAACAGTAGCAAAATGTCATTTGGGCATTTTATCAAACACTTAGAGTGCACACACTACACATGTATGTTAAACAATTAATGAACATATGAAAAACTAGCCTAAATACATGTTATTTTTGCCACAAGGGGCCAACAACCAAAGCAAATCATCATTTAAAACAAAGCCCAAACAAAAATTGACAAAAATTAAGTTTTCCAACTCCCATTTGAGAAAATCCCAACTATGAACATAAAACTCCCAAAAACATAATCTAAGGATCAAAATCAATGAAAAGAGTTAAAGATTACCTTAGAGATGTTAATGGAATGAAAAACACTTGAATTTAGTTGGGTTTTGATATAAAAACATTAAAACAGGGGTTTGGGAGAGGATGGGAGACGTTTAAAACAAATGACCCACGAAATGCCCTTTAAAAAGCTGATTTGGAAATTTTCACCGGTATCTCATTGGTTACCTTTCCGCGAAAATTTCGCTGGTATCTCGTTGGTAAGCCTTACTCATGAAACAACTGCGAAATAGTTGCGAAACTCTCTGTGTAAAGTTGATAAACTTGAGAATTGGACCATTTAACTCCCAACCGAGCTTACACGTGAAATGAGTCATGAAAACACCTAGAAAACATATTTTTCACACAAAAACAATTTGAAAAACATGGGTGATACAAATCACTTCAAAAAGCAAATAAAAAGAACAAAAATCTTTTTGATTTAATCCACATATTGTTGAGCACACACACATCATATTTGAACATATACAACCACATAAATGAAGTAGGCATTCATTGAACATTAAACTTGTGTGTTGTGTGTGTGGATCAAGTGTGGAATAGTCCTTAGACTAGAGTGAAGCTTTAATGATCAATTCAACCAAGTCATACACAGCTGATACGAAATCAAATAGTCTATCTCAATTATAGAAATGAGCATATATGACCTCCCACAAGAGAATAATTACAAAAATTAGAAGCTTTTCATTTGGCTTCTGCATAATTTATGACATTTAGTCCTTTCTGGATAATACATCTCTTTTTGAGATCGATGCTTGAAATTTTTTATATTTCGACATTACGATTTAGCCTTTGGCTTTTTTTTTTTTTTTTTTTTAGCACCATACATTTTAATATAAAATGTTGCTTTCCCTTTTTCCTAGTCAAATACTAGTATGTACGATAGGCTTTTGCAGCTCATAATCTCTTTTTCATTTTGAGATTTACATTTGGTGAGATCTATTTGCAAAAACATAAAAATAAAAGTGGGAAGATATATATGCACAAGTCTATACAAGTATCAAGACAAACAAGACTATTGAACAATCATTCATGACAAGCTTGAAGATCTATTTACAACAATCACACATAGATTTCAAAATTTCTCCCACAAAGATATATGTGCATACATAACAAGCTAAACTCGTAAACTCACTACGCCATTAGTACGAAGGTACTAGGCCAAACTCACATGTGATATGTGCTCAAAACTTATATGATCAAACTTTTTAAATTTTTCACTTTTTATGTGGTTTTGGATTTTTACACACACAAAACAAAGACATAAAAGTAAGATCAAAACAAAAACAAAACAATGCATATAAAGAGATGCATGATGCACAAATGCATGACAATGAAGCATCTAATGCATGAAGGGTCCAACAAAGATTGAAAGAATTAGATCAAGGACCAAAAGAGCAAAAGCTTAACCATAAGAACCCTTCCTCATCCAAACACAACGATTGTTCGGAATGAATGTCTCATGAGAAGTGAGATGAGGGTTGGGAGAATGAGAACCGGAGATGCATATAGACAAGAAGGTAAGAACATTAAAAACTTTCTTCAACAACTTATCATTTTCCCCCAAATCCAGTTTAGCTTTTATATTACAACTTCCAAAAAGCTTAAGTTTCTCTTTTCTTTTAATTCTTTTAAGAGCATGAAACTTAGAGCAATGAGGTCTAAGATGACCAAAGGCACCGTAATGGTGACAAACAATGTGTTTAGGGTCCACTAGGCCTTTTGGGAAGGAATCTAGCAACATGAGTTTGTTCTCTCTTTAACTTTGGACATTGAGGTCTTATATGACCAATCACATCGCAATGGTGGCAAGTAGGAACAAACTTAGATCCACTCAATTCCCTAGGATGGGACCTAAACAGAGGCTTAGACTTAAGAGCCTTTATCTCCACCTTTTGATTCCTTTTATGTAGTGGAATGTACACCAATTTGTCCTTTGAGGTAGAACACACAATTGGGTACCACAACATGATTGCAACAGATATTTTCATCATTTTTATCAACAGGTTCAGCAATTAAACACTTGACATGCATCTTAAGAGATTTATTTTCACATTTAGGATCATCAACAAGTTTTTTAGACAAAACAAGTTTAGCATCCAAGTCCATATTCGGACATTCAAACTCTTTCAGCTTTTCAAGAGAATTTTCAGCCGCTTTCTTATATTTTTCAACCAATTTATTGGATTCATTGAGCTTAGCAATCAAATCATCATTTTCACAACGAAACTTGCTCAAATTCTTATGAAACTTCTTAGCTTCTTTCTTCAAGAGTTTGTCAACAACACCTATAGATTCAAGTAACATGTCATCACAATTATGAGGATTAACACTCATTGAGGCATTTTCACAAACACATGGTATGTTACATTCATCAACATCCAAAACATGCATAGAGGCATATAAAGCACTATCCATGGAGAATAACACAAGGGGTCAAGGATTACACTTAGGTAATAAAACCAAAACAAGTGTACCTGCTCTGATACCAATTGAAAGCTCGAAAATGTGTTGAAAACACAAGAATACTAAGTGCGGAATAGTGTAAACACAAGCATACAAGCAAGGGAGCTACTCTAATCCATATTTAAAGCAACACATCAATAAAATGAAATGGACAAGAGTAGGAAAGAGAGATGCCAACACAGATAACACTGAGACGTGTTATCGAAGAGGAAACTCAAGAATTTCGGCGAAAAACCTCTCCGCCGCCCTCCAAGCGGTAATTGATCCACTAGATAATTAGTTGGGATACATGGGTTAGCAAGAGACCCTCCAAGCCTAATCTACCCGCTGTACCTAAGCCCTCTAAGCTCCTAATCCAACAAGGCTTCTCAGAACCATGTCTTGTCTAGCTCTCCGGATCTCGCAACAAGCTCCATGTTGCATCCGCCATCCTTGGCTTCTTCCAATGCTTCCCAAGAACTCCAAAAACACTCACTACACTTTGAAAATGTGTGGATTGTGTTTTGGTACAAATCTCCTCTCAAGGTATGATAATGGGAGAGGGAAGGAGAAGAGGCTACAATTAATTCTCACTAAGGATGAGTAGCTCTCTCTCAAAAAGATGTGTGTGTGTGTTGTAGAAAACCTATCTAGGGTTTTTCTCTCTGAATGGCCTGTATTACATTTATATGTAATAAGGGTATATATAGTATGGGTGAAGGGTAAGGAATTCACACATAAAATTCCTCCAGGCAGAATGTTTTGCGATTGTCTCGCAGGAAGGCATTACCCGCAAGACACTTGCGAAAACGACAGCCTGGCACGACTCTTGAGCTTCCAATCATGTGCTCCTCACATGCTCTTTCGTGGCTTAGCTTCTCGCGAGCTTCTCACGAAATCCACCGATTCTTCATTTAAACTTGAGTCTTCACCAACTTAATACTAAACCCAATACAATAAAATCCCACAAAATACAAGGAACAAAATTAGAGCAATTACAACACTTTTTGTCATGGAATAAAGTCAACATAAAACATAGTTGTAAATCACAACTTTACAGGTGTAAAAG
The DNA here is from genome assembly GCA_028216015.1 of Quercus dentata. NCBI lineage: Eukaryota > Viridiplantae > Streptophyta > Magnoliopsida > Fagales > Fagaceae > Quercus > Quercus dentata. Next base: position 97,176,993 of record CP116447.1, read on the forward strand.
TAAAAAATTTGTCTTGGTTTGGTAGAGCAACTTTGATTATATTGGTGGCCCAAGCCATCTCGACCTATTCTATGTCAGCTATAATATTCCCTAAAGGTCTATGTGATCAATTAGATGCTTCAGTGTGTAGATTTTAGTGGAGCCCCAAATCAAAGGCGGGTTCGTACTCTATCTTGGTCTTCTCTTTGTTGGCCACAAAAGGAGAGTGCCTTGGGATTCAGAAAATTCTGGGATTTTAACCAAGCTCTCCTATCCAAACTTGGTTGGTGGATTCTACCTGGAAATGATTGTCTTTGTATTAAGGTTTTGAGGGCAAAATACAAGATTCGGGACAATTGGTTGTCTCACCATTCTTCTAGCAATGCTTTCCCTTTTTGGAAGAGCATGATGGTATTAAAACACCTTATCGCAAAGGTAGCTTGCCTTTTAGTAGGCAATGGAGATTCCATCAGAACATGGTTAAACCATCCCTAATCTCCCAAGCTAAAGCCTACCCCTAAAGTTAATGTTAATCCGGACATTGCTTTGGTGGTTTTTTAGCTCCTTACTCCAGACTAAAGTAGCTGGGATATTTCAAAGCTAAGATTGTTGTTTGAGGAGCATGTGGTTGATCTAATCCATAAAATTCCCATTCCTAGTTACCCCATGGAAGATAGTCGGTCTTGGATGGCAAGAAACTCTAGGAGCTTTTTTTTTTTTTTTTGGTCAAGTTAGCTTATTGGCTTTGTAGGGAAGGCTCTCCTCCCTCGAACCTCGACTATATTAGGGGTCAGACTTGGCAATCCAAAATTCATGAGTGCCTCAAGATGCATATATGGAGAATTGCTGCCAATGTTTTGCCTACTAAAGAGTTAATTAGTATGTTCAATGAAAATGTGGATAGGAGTTGTCCTTATATAGCAGTAATCCCAAACGGTACACCAAAGATCGTGGCAAGATCAAAAATATATCGTTTTCTTGACCAAAACAAAATGGCTTCTGGTACGAAATTGACTCCCTTGACTATGAGTTCTCTCTAAAGGAGTGGGTAGCTCTCTCTCACACAAAAAGGGTTAGGGTGAACAAAATTCTCTCACTTTTTTTTATAAGCTCAGCTCACTCATTTCTTGTTCACACATGCAAAGGGTGCGAGTCTTGACTTATATGATGTGGGCATAAAAACAGATAAGAATAAGAACAGAGCATCCCGCTAGCAGATACTTTGTGACCTTGTCGCAGGTTGTTTAGTCGCGAGAAGGTTGTGACTCACCAAATTAGCGCTTTCTCTTGATCTTCTACCATGTGTCATTTGTGGGCGCTTCAAGTCGCGTAAGGCCACAAGATGACTTTGAATGCAGATTTGACAAAATACAGAAGGACTCAAGTACTTTCGACCCCAAATACAATAAAGCCCAGAAAGATACATTAAAATGAGAGAATAAATACAAATAAATTTGGCACGAAATTAAACCAACAAACATATGGATTTTACTGAAATATTTGCAAACAAAAACAATTAAGGAAAAGTTGCACAACATCCAAAAATAATGAAACTTACCAAGATGGAAATATCACAAGGAATTACTCCATGATCTAGGAGCCTACATATTTTCCACTTAGGGTTCATTTGGTTTGGAGGATGGAAAATGGGAGGATAGAAAATAGGGAGGGGATGGAAAAGTGGAAATATATAAGAGATTTTAGTTTTCCTCATTTGTGTTTGGTTGGGAGGGTGGAAAAGTGGATGGATGAAAAAAAAAAATTTTGATTAAGAAGAAAATTGGGGGAGGGGGGGGGGGATAGAAAATAGAGAGTTTGTATAAATTTACTTATATGCCCTTTGTTGAGGTCCAAAATGTGACGAGGAAGTCCAGCCCATGAAGACAAGGAAAAAGGTCGTGGGCTTAACAAGAGAAAGCCTAGTTTGTAAAGATAAGAAGGGCCATGAAGGCCCAAAGGCCCAACGAGTGAAGAAAATAAAAGAAGTATGGAAAGGAAGAGAACTCAAGCTTAGGCTACAGATGGGTCCTCCCACCCTAGGAAGTGGGTCCCTTGGAAAAAATCTAAAAATGTTGAGTAGGACATGGACAATCTAGAGGATGGTATGGGAACGAGCAATGCATATTTTGAAAAGGAGAAAAAGGGGGAGAAGCCGTTGGAAGTCCTGTCAAAGTCAAGCTTCTGTGAGGCAGAAAGAAATAACAGAAACAAGTGATGGCTTCAGGATCAAGATCCGGTGAACAAACCAAGGGACCTCGGGTAAGGCAGAGGACATGGAGTAAGAAGAAGGATGGTTAGAAGCTTCCCAAGTCCATCCACTGTAAGGAGGAATCCATCCCAATTATGGGAAAAAGGCCAAACCAAGAGAAGTCGGCATCAAGGTCCCAAGACCTTCAAAATGTCCTTTTAAAGCTAGGGAATATTGACCTTAGAGGAGAATCTTGATTTTTCTTAAGGAAGGAGCTTCTATGAGTAGAAAGTCAATGAATGAACTTTCGTGCACGAGTTTCGAGAAGAGCGAAATAAGAAGAAATAAGGAAAGAACCAGCCACCAACGTTTTAGATAAAGGAGATTGGCTCTGGTACCCAGAAAATGAAGGAGAGAACAGTAATATAAAAGCCCTCCAAGAGTAGTATATAAAGGGAGAAGTAAGGAAGACAAGGGGGACATCATTATACGTAAAAGAGACCAAGAAATATATATAAGAAGAGAGTTTTAAGCTTTAAGTTGAGTTCCTTGAGTAAAGAGAGGCATTGTAAAAGGTCCTATAGCAAAATATTCGAGGAGTCACTCGGATTCAAGGGTCTCAAATTTCACAAGTCTTAAGAACCCAAAGGGGATTAGCCAAGTCTATGATCTTTGAGGCTTATTCGACCTTGTGGAATACCCTCGCGAGGTGGGACGAAATGTACTCTAACACTTGACTTAATCAAATATAACTTTCTTAAAGCATTCATAATCATCATTGCTCATTTTTATGTTGTGTACTTGTTGTTTCTTCCTTTTATTCAGCCAATACATATATATTTTGTAGAGTTCAATTGTCTTATGTACAGATTGGTTCATATAACGGTCCAAATAGGCTGTGGTAAGCCAAGCCCAGTTCACCCAACATCAATCCAACCTCTTTTTCAGCGACCCAAGCTCCCACACCTGAGACCAAGGTAAGAATCTTCGTATGCTATCAACAAAAGATGGCATCAAACCAAGATAATAGTTCCATTAACGTCTGACAAGTTAAACAAGGGCCTTGAATAGTTGAATTTCCTTCACGACTAATATCCCTGGCCTAGAATTAAAACTTCTTAGCGTGATGAATAACATGATTCCCATTTTCCATGTTTATGGAAGATTCAAAGAGTAATATATGTTACATATATACCACAAACATTTTTTCACAATATCTTTCACATTAGATAAGTTGATAAGTTTTTATTGATTCTTATTTTGATACATCATTTATATCACTTTATTTTCTATTATTTATAAATTGTCATTATTGTGAAATATATTGTGAAAATGACAAAAGTTTAGCTATAAAATTGGTTATAACCTTAGGCTACAACCTTACTTAATATCTTTTTATTAAAGGTGAATTTTGACAAATCCACCTTTGGATTACACCTTCTACTTATATCCTCCATGTATGTGAAATTTCTAAAAAATTAAAGATCAATAGTTATGTCATCAATAAATTGTTTAAATTGCAAGTTTTTGTAGTGTAAAATTATGAATAAAATATACGCTTATAGATCATATGGAAAAAAGTATTCGATTGATACAAAATTTTACATGTGTATTATGAGCATAAAGAACATACAATTTAACGGTTAGATTTTCAAAATATATAATAATATTTATTTTATTAAATAATGTTGTAATTTTACGCTACAATTAGTTTTATAGTTAAATTTTGTTTAAGTGAAAATTTATGTCAAAAAGACTTATTTTTATTTGAGTGAAAATTTATGCCAGAAAGACTTATTTTTATTTTAAAAACACGTTAGAAAGACTTAATTGTGATAAAGTGTGACACCCAATTGGAGGATTGTATTGCGGAAACTTCAAGCAAGACTGCAGGAGGGACCTCTACTTTTGTTGACTACTGCCGACGCTGAATAGTTAGTCTAGTGACACTTTATTGCTGCACCATTGATCGGGGCCATTGACATTATGTCTCTTTAGGAACCTATTGGGACCCAATATAGGTATTGCATTGCATAGGGGTGCTATTGCATCAATGGTTGGGGGAAAAAATTGAAATTTTAAATTATCTTCTTTGCAATCTGTTTACCTTATTTATTTATTTATTTATTTATTATTATTATTAGATGCAATCCTATCTTTTCTTCATTAAAATTTTTGTTTTACATCTCAAGTCTTTAATATTTGAGTACAACAGATGGCTTGAATCCGCATCTTCGTAGGGCTTAATTGCTGTCAAAATGTGTGGAACACCCTTGTTGGAACATTGTATTACGAAAACTTCATGGAAGAGGGACTAAGAAGTATGAACACGGTACTGGTATAGGAATGACACGGAAATTTTTGAAAAAATAAGATACGGATATAGTAGAACATGTCTATTAAATAATTATTAAATATATATTTTTATATATATTATTAAGAATTTTTTTTATATAGTATTAAATATGTATCATATTAAAATTAATAATGGATAGTAATGCAACTCCACAACTATGGTGATACATCTTTGTAAGCCTCATGTTGTAAAATTTATCATATTCCTAATATCATTAATTCAAATACTTGTTTATTATCTTCTTGAAGTGTCATTAATCACATCACTGCTACTTCATTTGTATGTGTTTTTGTAGTAAAATTTATTATACCTTTAGCATTTTTCAAAAAAAAAAAGCATATTATAAAATAAAAGGAATAGATTTTTGTTATAAAAAAAAAATATGATATTAAATACTAGTTAAATATTGCTTAAGTGATGACAAAAAAGCCTCATTTAAATATATCGCCTTGGGCCTCTGAATTTGTTGGGCTGCCACAAGAGACACTTTTCAAGATCCGGATCCACACATGCATCCAAGGCACTTTGTAGGCTATTTACAATATTAGTCATTGAGGGGCGATCTTGATCTTTTAGACTTACACAAGCCATTGCTAGGGAACCAACATGTGCAACTACCTTTCTTTCAAATGGGGTAGGTGATGGTACTTTTGGGTCCAAAACCCCGTACCCAAACAACATTTCTAGCAATGTATGGCACTAGGAAATCAACTACATTCTGTGGCAACCCATTTTCGTTTTTATGAATCGCCTTGTACCCGGACAACATTTCTAGCAATACTACTCCAAAGCTGTATACATCACTTTTGGTTGTCAACTGTTGATGCCATAAGTACTTAGGGTTGATGTAACTTGGGGTGCCCACTACTCCCAAATCAGACCATTGGTGTGATTTGTCATCCATGGGGGCCTTCACGGATAGGCTGAAATTAGACAACTTGGCGGTCAAAGTGGCATCTAGTAATATGTTAGATGACTTGATATCATGTGTATGATTGGTGGTACTGCATATACGTGTAGATACTCAATGCCTCCGCTTTCGCCTAGTGCCGCTTTAATCTGGGCAGCCCATGACATTAAAGGAGTACTTTGAAGCCTGTGAAGATGGTCATGAAGGGTACCATTTTTCATGTTATCATAGACCAATATGCGCTCATTACTATCCTCATAAGATCCCAATAAGCAAACAAGGTTCTTGTGATTGAGGAGGGACAGCTTTCAATTCATTTAGGAAAGCATTGTCACCGTAGTGCTTGCTCACATATGGTTTAGACATTGAAATTTCAGCATGCTTTATATTATAGTCACTTCTCAGCCATTATCTAAAGTTGCACGGTAGATTGAGCCAAAGCTACTTGTTTGAATTTTGTGATCTCGACTAGAGAATAAAGTTCTCCAACTTTATTCTCTAGTGGATTGATTTCGACTTGGAGGGTCGCGGAGAGATTTTTCACCGAATTCTTCGATTTCCTCTTCGATGACACGTCTCGGTATTATCTTGTGTTTGCATCTCTCATCCCTACTCTTAAGCTTTCATTTTATTGTTGATAATGGATGAATATGGGTTAGGGTAGTGATACTAGTTGTTTGCACTTCTTTACTCTTGTTCTGCACTTATTATAAGTTAGAGTAAAAGCTATCTAGCCGTAATTTTAATTTGGCGGTCTAAACAAGCTCTTGTGTATTTACACAAATCCGAGCTTTCAATTGGTACCAGTGTGGGTGCACTTATCGAATTTCATTATCCTAGTGTGATCCTAGACCCCAAGGTGAGATGGATAGATCTCAATCCCTCAATGCTCCTCCATTCTTTGATGGGAGTAACTATGATTTTTGGAAAGTACGTATGCATATTTTTCTTTGTACTATTGATGAGACGGTGTGGGATTCCATTGAGAATGGATATGTAAGACCCATTATAGCCAAATCTGAATGGGATAAGGCTGCTATTGCTTTAGCAAACACTAATAGTAAAGATATTAACTATTTTCTATTGTGTTTCTACTGATGAGTTTCATAGAATTTTGCAAGTGAAGACTGCCAAAGAGGTGTGGACTATTCTTGAGACAACCTACGAATGTACCAAGAAGGTTAAGAATACTAGGCTTCAAATGTTCACTACTCGGTTTGAAGAAGTAAAGATGAGTGACAATGAGTCATTTGATTCTTTTTATGGAAGACTTAACGAGATAGTGATTGCCAAGCTCAATCTTGGGGAGAAGACGGAAGATGCCAAGGTGGTGAGGAAGATCTTGAGATTCTTACCCGAAAGCTTTTGAGCTAAGGTCACGACCATAGAGGAGAGTAAAGATTTGGATGAGATAAAGATTCAAGAACTTATTGGATCTCTCCAAACCTATAACCGACAAATCACTTGCTCTTAAAACTATAAATGAGAGAATGGGTGATTCCTCCAATGAAGACGATGTAGAAAAGGAGGTGGCGTTTCTTGCAAAGAACTTCCAGAAATTTCTCAAGATGAAGAACAATGGGAAGTCATTTGGCAAAGGAAAATTCTCATCCTAAAAAAATGGACCAAACAGAAAGACACCGTTGTGGTACCGGCCAAGAACCCTCTCAAGATCAAGTTAGTGAATGAGAAATCTCTAAGAACTTTATGGTGAGAGAGCTATGAATTTTCTGCGTACCTAAGAAAAGTGGAGGCCTAGTGCTTATATAGTGGTGAGTGGTGAATCGAAATCCCTTCAAAGTAAGGATCTTTCCTTGCTGGGAAGGTTTAGCACTTAGGGTTTTCAAGATTTCAGAGTACCTTTCCATATGAGAGTGATATAGGTAAGTAATGTGCTTTATCTTACATGTCACGCGAGATGTTTCCATGTATGGATATTCGTGGGGACCAAGCCAAACCAGGCTGAACCCATCAGCCTCCTTACTCTGTCGACCGCTTTGCCTCGTCCAAGGATTTATTGTAGGGTCGTCGCTCTAGCTGTAGTTGCCCTGGGTCATTCTGTTTGCTTCCGTAGAGTTGACAAACACGTAGGCACCGTCGGCTTCTTTGCGTGACGTGTTTGGGGAAACTTTCTTGCTGAAGGCACTGAGAGGAATAGTAAAATGAATACTGTTGTTGCAGCAGATGAAGCTGTTAGGTACCTCACGTCCTCTCATGGTTGAAGTACAGAAGCTCGAAGTGACATTAATTTAATTAGGGGAGGGGACGTTTTATTAAAGAATTATTGGAAAAAAAGTCACGCATTTGCATTGCTGGGAAAATACAACTTTCCAGCACCCTAGTGTAGTAAGGGAAACGATGGCATGAGGTATAAATATAGATATATACAACAAAATCATTATTCAACAGTCCACCCGCTTTAGCTAAAAGGTCAGGGCTAGTGTTGTCTTCCCAGTAAGGATGGCTTTGTGCACTGCACCTACTAAAGATGGGCCACCAAAGACCTGCAATAAGAAATTATAGAATGAAATGTCAAAATAGAAAAAAGTGATTTTTTTGATGTGTAAAAATAGTTTTTATTTTTATTTTTTTTAGAACACTTGATGTTAATGCTCTAAGAGTCCGATTAGTTATAAAATCATCAACAGTTTTGCCATCAATCAAGCATGAAGTGACAACAACATTTTTAGAAAAATTGCAAACCCATAAGGGGCGTAGCCATGAGTTTTTTCTTGGGGGGACCCAGTTACATATTTGTATGTTTGTCATAATTCATAACTATGTTGTATACAAGATGATCAAATTTAAAATATATAACAATATTTCTAAACTCAAATTTGTGTACAAAATTTGCTATAAAAATGTATCAATCTTTTTTAAAAATAAAATAAACTTGGCATCTCCTATAAAAGGAATGAGATTTATTCTATTTTTTAAGATTCAAAAAGGCAATTGCCAAGAATTTCCATATAGAATTCATAATGGATGAATTTTATTTAATGAAGGATCAACATTGAAAAGCATTGTTATGAATACCGTTTCGGTGTCCGTTCCAGTTTGTCTATTGGAATGGAATATTTCGGTACCGGCCTATTTCGGCGTACCATTTTAGACCGTTTTGAAATTACCACTATATATATATATATATATATATATTAGTAATTAATAAAAAAATGTTATTACTCATTGTTATTCTTAAGCCAAATTTTATAAATATAATATCATCATTTAATGAATGTAATATAGTGTTTTAAAATAAATATTACTATAATAATAAAATGATTAGATTGATTATTTTAAAATTCAAATTTAGGTATTTTTGTAAATAAACATGTTAATATTTATAAAATAGGAAGCTTCTAGGAAGCCCCCTTTTCACCTTTTCACCTAATCCCATTCCATCACCCACGTGCATTCCTTACACCTTCTCCTCCACTCTTTCTTCTTCGTTTTATATTCCCATCAGTTACTTACACCTACAAAAGTACTTCTTGGAAAGTTTTAGAAACCCAAACCAGAAGTTTAAGTGCAGGACTCAAGAAGAAAGTTTCAAACGCACCTAAAATTTGAGCTTCCTCCACAACTACTCTAAATTTCTATTCTCTTTTTCTTCCTTTGTTTTTTTTTTTTTTTTCAAATCATTTGGTAGCTTCATAGCATATCTAATTTGAACTTCTTCAAAGCGATCGAGTGCTAGGTGGAAACATGCTATGCTGATGGGTTTGTTAGTTTAAGTTTTTTTTTTTGTTTTTTTTTTTTTTTTGGTGGCTAAAAACTAGTAAATTTCGGCCGAAATTGACCAGAATCTACCGGAATGACCCGAAACTAGCTGGAATTGGACCCGAGGTGGAATGGGTGGTATTACCGTTCCGGATTACATCCCTGCACGAAATATTCCGGCCATTCCGGCTGGAACGGAACGAATTTAATAACATTGTTGAAAAGTGCTATGTCCACAACATTTTCACAAAAAATAATAGGTGGTTAGTTGTTATTAGTTCAAATTTGAACCTGTCACCGAGATTACTTTTTTGCCCCAAAAATAATAACCAAGAACAACCTGTCACATATGATTTGTTGTAAAATTATTGTGAAAATATTGTGGACATAGCATTTATCTAAATCTTATGTCTATAAGGTAGTCTAAATTCTCTATTAAAAACAAATTAATGTTAACACCACTTATTAGGCAACTACCTATCCAAAAAAAAAAAAAAAAACTTTTCAAGCAACTAGATCCAATAGTAAAAGATATAATTAGCTAGAGAAAAAATAACATGATGAAAAAAGAATAAAAAATAAGTTCGAACAGTGCACTATGTGCAATGCACTTTAACAATTGAATACACAAATAACACAATGCACTCTTGTGTATTTATAAAATTTAAAACGAAATGACACAAGCCAGCTAGGCATTTATTATAGATTTTGGTAAAAGGTTATGTTTTACTTGGGTGGGGCTCCACTAGAGAGTAGAGAAATTAACAATGGGATGTGGAGTTGAGTGACTATACATTATAAAATTTCAAAGGAAAGAAAATAACAACCAACCGTGGACTTGGACTTAATTTTTTTGGGGGGCCAATCATTACAATTTTAGAAGCCCAATTTATTTTTTACCTCATACCAATATACCATTACAAAGGATTTCAATAATTTTGGCCCCCAATGTTATAGGCACCTATAACTTATAGGTGCCTCCGCCCCGGAAACCCATTATTCTTTATCATTAAGAATTAAACTATTATGCTTTTTATAGGCTTTAGAATGCGTTTCTGTTGCGTCTTGGAGCCCTTTATTTATTTATTTTTTTTTAAATAAATAAATACTAGTACTAATGGTCAGTACAGCTTCCTTCATGTCTACAAAAATGTAATCATGTAATCATGTAATTAGTTTCGATGGCATAATCCATTTTCCTATAATATATTTAGATAGCATCCAAAAGAAAATAGATTACTTACCTTGTCTAAACTTCCTAATTCTTGTCTACCAAATATATTTCTTGATTCATCAGTTCCCACATTGAAATTTCATAAAATGACTTGGGTAGTGGCGGCTTCCGAACAAGAAATTCTTGTGACACATGTTTCATTTTAGGGCGAGATTTAGGATTTGAACGTCGGCAAGCCAATGCTAGTGTCACAACTAGAACCACATTCTGAGCAATTGTTTGGTTAATATGAGGTGAAAGGCATGGGTCTAAGACATCTTTTAGCATCATATGTTGAGTAGACAATGATGCTAATGAGGAAATTAGCTCTCCCGGATGTCTTCCCATTGCTGTTTCGAGCACCACTACACCAAAGCTAAAGACATCACATTTTTCATTCACAACCATGGTGTAGGCAAGTTCTAAAACACAACACAAAAAAGTGTGAGCACAACTAAACTACTCAGAGTAAGGAACTTGTAGGAAATATCATACTATACTATGACAATTATGTAGCCACTTTAGCTAATAAATATGTGAAGATATAATCATGATTAATCTAATTTTTTTTTACAAAGTGTGTTTGTGTAAGTAGAAGATATAACAATTTTTTTTACCGGTGAAATTGTTATTGCTGAGATCTAAGTACTGTAAAAAGCTCAAGTTCCCAAACAGAGGAGGTATTTCTCCACTTGACAGATTATGACTAAGATCAATAGTAGTTAAATGGGTAAGCCACTCGAGGAATGCTTCCAATTAAGTTGTTGTGGCTTAAAAGCAATTGCTCCAGAGCATGTAAATTCGTAAGTTGAGTTGGGAGTGGTCCACTCAGCTTGTTAAGTGAGAGGTCTAGGGAAACCACATTTTTCAGGTTTCCAATTTTTGAAGAAATAGGACCAAAAAGACTATTTGTACCCAAATGCAGAACCATCAAATTCTTCAGATTATAAATTTCAGAAGGCATAGTACCGTTGATTTGATTTAATTGTAAATCAAGATAAGTGAGACAAGTCAACAGACCAAGAGTTGAAGGAATTGAACCAGAAAGGCTACTATCATGGAGGTCCAAGTGTCTCAGTTCTCTCATTTCTCCTATTTCTAGGGGAATGGGACTATTGATTTTGTTGGAATAAAGAAAGAGATGGGTCAAGTTTGTCAAACAGCTCAAATTACGAAGAAGTGGACCAGTGAACGTGTTATAAGAAAGGTCTAGAGAAACAATATTTTTCAGCTTTCCTATATTTGAAGAAATTGGACTAAGAAGATTGTTTGCCCTCAAATGCAGAGCCGTCAAATTCTTCAGATTATAAATTTCAGAAGGGATAGTACCGCCAATTTGATTTGAATGTAAATCAAGATGAGTGAGATAAGTCAAAAGACCAAGAGTAGGAGGGATTGTACCATTGAAGCGATTTCCACCCAGGTATAATTCAACAAGGCTACTCAGGTTTCCAAATTGTAAGGGAATTGGACCGCTCATTTGATTGAAAGAAATATCAAGCGTCTCTAATTGAGTGAGTTTTGCGAGTGAGAGAGGTAGTTCACCTGAAAGACTATTCCAAGATAAGGTAAGTGAGTTTAGAAACACTACCAATCTCTGGTGGGATGCTCCCGTATAGCCCCATTCCTGCTAGCTTGAATCGAACCAAATTTGGGAATGAAGAGAAATTGAAGTTGAAATTGCGATACTTGCCAGAGATTGTACCGCTTAAGTTGATCTCTATCACGCTTCCACCATCATTGCAAACGATACCGTCCCACTTGCAATGATTTGAGGTTCTTTCTTCATACCCCCACGGCCACCATGACTGCAGAGTCTGGTTCAGAGCCTTTGCTTCTTGGGCTAGTGGCGATGATTGAGCTTTTGCAACGGTAGAAGTATTCGCGCTACCCACAGGGTTTATGATTATGATAGTAGTAATCCAAACTAATATCACAAGGGAAATGGAAACAGAGGATGGCATGATTAGTGGATAATTGATGATCGTTTTAGTTCAATACAATTTTACTAAGCAAAATAATTGATTATTCCGATTGCAAATAGTTCATTTAGACTTTATACAATTGTCGCATGTGGGACCCACGAGAACTTGGAAAAAATTGCGATTGCCGTGTGGAATCTTTTTATTTGCAGAGAAAATGCCACACATTTATTTGATATTTCAAAACTCAGCAAAGCCGCGTGAATTGAATGCTTATTTTTGTTTTATTCTAGTCTTTTTTTTTTTTCGCTGAATGTCCTCCTATTCTAGTCTTAAGGTGATTATAATTTGTCAAGAAAATCTCATTAAATTGTTAAAATTAAAAGTAATTTTGAGTCCTCTCATTATTAAGTAAAGTTCAATTTGGTGACCATACTATTAACTATTAAGTGTGTTAATTTAGAAACTCATCATCAATTTCATTTTTGGTTCTCCTTTATGTTTAAATTTTATACTTTTCATAATAACCATATAACATATGTCTCATCAATCATATATATATAAAAGCAAAGACCTCATACGGAAATGTATAAGGTATTGCCAAGTGGTGCACTAATTTTGCATTTAGCATTTTTTTACCTCTTTCATTAAGCTTTTCTATATCAATATGTGCTGTGATGGTCTCAAGCATTTTCACTTTTCACTTTTCTATTAAAAAGTGAGAATACACAATTTGACTGATTCGCCAATATTTCATACTTTTTTTTTTTTTTGATGAAGTTTCATACTTTTCTCGAAACCCATAATTTTGAGAAACGTTTGTGTTCTAGAAATTTTCTTAGCACAATCCTTCAAATGGTCCCATTATTTTTTCAAATAGGACCTTTCTTTCAAAGAAACTGTATTAATGCAATCCTTCTATGTACAACTCTCTCTTCTTCCCATTCCCTTCCCTTATGTTTTCCTCCCTTCTTTCCTTTTCATCTCCCTTACAACCAAACAAGATATTAGTTTCCAAATTCAGCTAATAATTTTTTTTTTTTTTTGGATATTAATAAAAATAGTCTGAATTTGGTAAGAATGGAGTGTAAAATTCATGTTTTATACTATCCAATAAGAGATGTCACATCGACTTTTTACATTAGACTCAGTATATCATACCACAATTAATAAAATCTTCATAAACTCCCGATTTGGCTGAATTTTTAGTTGATTATTATAATTGATTGAGTATGGTTGTGCTTATTCTTTAATACATGATAAGATGATGTGACATGTTGTGATTGGAAGGTGTAAAACTTGGGTTTCAAACCACATTGTTGGGTTTTAAGACTTTAGGTTTAAATGTATTAAAACTTTAATTTGTAATGTTGGCAAACCATGAACAAAACGTTTTAGTCTTTGTTTTAGACTTGCTCAAAGTGTGTTTATATGTAAAGTTGGAATCAAGTGTCTTACAAGATTTCTTGTGTAAATCTGCCTGGATCAATCGATCAAGAATTAAACTCGATTGATCAAAAGTCGTGCAGATTGTTTTTTTCGCAGAATTTTCAACTCAGCCTAAGCCCATTAAGGATTAGGATTTCAAATCTACTTCTCCCAATATATAAAGGAAACCCTAAGCACGTTTTTAAAAGGCTTTTGAGAGAGAAGAGAATGTCTCTTTTGTATTTTAGGGTTTTGTACCCAAAAGCTCTCTAAGTCTTTTGGTTGCTCTATTTGCGATGTGTGAATCTCTTGTGAGATCTAGAGGTGGTTGCCTTCACACATACTTAAGATTATCAAGAAAAAGTTTTCATTGAGAGCTTGATGATCATTCATTTGCTGCACTAAAGAGTTTAAAGATACACAAGCGGGTGTGCTTGCATTTGCTGGAGAATCCAAGAAAGAAGGAGTCCGTGGTCTCGAAGCTTGCACGTGGTCATGTCGGTAAGTTTTCTACTGGTAGGTAGCAATAGGACGTTAGTGGTTTAAGTCGCTATTGTAAAACTTCGATTCTTTTATAGTGAATTCAATTTACCTTGAGGATAGCTAGGTTAAATCGTCCCCAGGTTTTTATCGGTGTGGTTTCCTGGGTCATCATATCTTTGTGTTCTTTATATTTCGTACTTTACATTGTTATGATTATATGTTTATGTTAACCTAGATCTGGAATTTGGACTAAGTAATCAATTGACTAATTTACTAGGTTAATCCAATTGTGTTTTTAAGGGGTCTAAAAACAAACAAGTGGTATCGGAAAGCGAGTAGCTCTCTTGCTGTAGATCTTTTGATCTCTGAGCTGATCCTTGAACCCTATTGTCATGGAACACAGACACTTTCTTGTTATTGCACCTCATTTTGATGGGAATAATTATGCTTATTGGAAAGTAAGGATGAAAACATTCCTGAAATCAATTAATGAGAGAGTCCGGAACTCTGTTAAATACGGATGGGAGAAGCCCACTACTCCTGTTAGTGAGTGGCAAATTCTCAAAAAGAAGCAGCCACATTCAATAGCAAAGCTATGAATGCTATCTTTAATGCTTTTTCTATGGAGGAATTTAAGAGAATCTCTAATGTTAAGGTTGCTCATACTGCTTGGAATATCCTCAAGACTGTGCATGAAGGCACAAAGGTCATTAAAATTAATAAGTTGCAACAATTAACTTCTAAATTTAAAAGCATTAGGATGTCTAATGATGAATCTTTTGATGAATTCTATGTTAAGCTTAATGATATTGTTAATTCTGCATAATCTTTGGCTGAAATCTATGATCAACCTAAAATTGCTACGAAGATTCTTAGATCTTTAACTCAAGATTTTAGACCCAAAGTGACTGCCATCACCGAGAGCAAGGATATGGACTCCATCCGTGTTGATGAACTTGTAAGATCTTTTCAGTCCTATGAGTTGGACCTACCTAAGACTAGCAAATCCAAATCAATGGCTCTTAAGTCAGTTGATGATGTTGATGTTGGTGGATTTGATGATGAGCTCTCCACTACAGAGATTACTTACCTTGCCAAGAACTTTAGGAATTTCCTTAGAAACAACAACAGAAGTGCAAGAGATAAGAACACTGCTGAACCTAGAAATTTTAAAAAGAACGATCCCACTAAGGTTAACAACACCGATAAACCTAGAGAAAAAGTAGGTCAATCTTCCAATAGTTCTGTGGGGCCTCAATGTTTTGGATGTCAAGGGTATGGTCATATGAAATTTGAATGTCCTACATACTTGAGATCTAAGGGTAAGGCTATGGTTGTAACCCTTAGTGATGATGACATTTCTGATGATGAGTTTGGTTGTGACGAGGATGGAAACTTCATTACTTTCACTGCTACTACTATAGTAAATGAAAATGTGTCTAAAAAGAGAACCCTTCTGATGGGGAACTCTCTGAGGATGCGGATATTCAAGAAGCCTATAATAAACTTTGCAAAGTTACTACAAAGGATGCCATGAGTATTGAATTAGGCTTAAAGAAAATTGCATCTCTTGAGCTTGAAAAGGAAAATTTGCTTGTTAAACTGTTTGATGCTAATGATCTATTGAATAATGTGAAGACTAAGAACATATTGTTACTTGATAAAGTTAAATCTTTGGAACATGAACTATCTGTTGCTAGAGAACAAACTAATAGGTCTGCGAGTTCCAAACTTGATCTTATGCTAAGTGTTCAAAAGTCTCCCTCTGCAAAACTGGCTTAGGTTTTGTAGAAAGCATCTCTGTACCTACACCTTATTCCACAAACTTTGTTCCTTCTTCTTATTTTGAACCCCTTGTGAGTGAGGTTGTCAAATCCTCTATGAGTGAGGCTAAATCAGTAGACGTTACACCTCCTAGGAAGATTAGGGTTGATCTTCATGAGTCTAAACCTAAGGTTCCTAACCCTCCTAAGGGCAAGACACATGATAAGCCTACATGGGTTTGTCATTTTTGTGGAAAGTCCGGGCACATTCGTCCAAACTATTACAAGTCTGCAAGTCGCTAAGAGAGCAAACAAACCAAAAGTACCTGTGCCTTAAGCACAAGATCCTATGGTACTCATTGGTGAATTGGTGAAGGCTCTAAACCTTTATTCCAATCCTGGAGTTGGAAATCATTCTAATGTGAATAAGAATTCCAATGCTCGAGGTGCATCTAAAAAGTTTTGTATGCAAAAGTGATGACTTGCATAATTGAGTGTAATTTATAACTTCTCAACTTTAAACTTTAGTCTAATTTTATTTATTTTGTTGATTTTAGACTTGATTTTTGTTATTTAAATTTTATTCCAGATTTGAAGAAAATAAAGATTTAATCAAATAAAAGAGATGTGAAACAGCTAGAGAGAATATTTTTGGCCTTGGAAGTTGGCAAGAAAAAGAGAATGAGGCGCTTAAGAAAAAAAGAAGGGCTGAAAAGAAGAAAAGAAGGAGGCGCTGAACCACAAATAAAAAAAAGAGGGCTGAAAAACGTTTTGGGCTGAAAAAGTTCTTGGACCGAAAAAGTATTTGGGCTAAAAAAGTGTTTTGGGCTGAAAAAATAGGGCAACACGTCAAAAAGAAAAGAGAAAAACGTAGGGCTACAAGAAGACAACAAAAAGGAGGCGCTAAAGGAAGCAAAAAGGAGGCATTTAACAAGAAAAGGAGTGCTGAACAGAAACAAAAAAAAATTGGCGCTGAATAGAAACAAGAAAGAGGGCTAAAACAGAAGAAAAGAAAGAAAGAGGGCTAAAGCGAAAAGGAGGGCTCAAAGCGAAAAGACACTGAAAAAAATTCTTTTGCGTTCAATTTTTCCTTCAAATCTTCTCAGAAAAATTATGGTGAATTCATTTATGTTGAATTTAATTTTTAGCATGAACTAAATTTTCTTTATTCTAGGAAAACGATGTAATCTAGCTCTGAACTATGCTTACTTTTCTATGTTAATTTGAACAATTTCTCTTCATGTTTGTCTAATTTATTCTAAGCTTATTGCTTCTAATTAACTGGCCATTAATTAGGCCATTAATTAGTTGATTTTAATCTCGTGATTTGTTGTCGAAAGATGGGATTATAGGATAGATCTTAAATATTTCAGCATAGGTAAATATAGAGATCGAAAGACTTATATGAACCTATGTAGTATTAAAATCGTTGGTCTTAATGCTTTCTTGCTTTATTAAATTGCATACTCTTGTGTAAAATAATGAATAAGAATGTTTCCAATTGACTATTGAAAGAGGGTTTTGGATGAGTTCGGAGATTGCTAACAAACAGAGAGAATTAAATTCAACTAGTGTTTAACTTGCGCAATGCGCGGGATCATTTTACATATTAATGATCTTTACATCCAACATAAACTTAGTTCTCATACTTCCACTACATTCATTCAAACCCACATAATTTAGTATATTTAAGCATATAGTATCCAATATCCCCTAAAAATTTTAAACATTAGTCTTTTGCAAAACTTATTTTTAACAAAATGATAATGGTATTTATTGAGAATTTATGAGTTAGAAGATTATTTCAGTCACACACAATCTTCTATTTTTCTTCCTCAATTTTCATACAATACCAGTTCAACCTCAAGCTCGGCCTCAGTATGATTTCATTTAATTAGAATGTGACCTGCAAATCGTCTAAAACAACCAAAGACTTCACATACAGTAATCCTAGTACAATACTAACTACCTTAATATTTGCTGACACCTGCTTATTAATTAAAAGTACGTCAATGAATATTTTATTACTAAATACAACAACGGGAACATAGTAGTGGTGCAACTTTAGACTTTAATAGAGATTGTACATTAAACTCCATGTAAGAAGCATGCATAGCGCCATTAAGCACACCATTTCAAAATTAAAAACCAGAAAGTATATTAAAAATAATTTAGACCTTTAAGTGGTAATAAAGTAATAACATTTTATCTATGTTTGCCAAGGTCAAATACTGATCCGGTTTTGGCTGTCATAGTTACTAAAATAAAAAAAGAGAACCAATATGTGAAAGAGTTATGATATTCTTAGAAGATTTAGTTACTCCCTTACTCGTATCCTTTCGAATTTAAAAATTAATAGCTAAAAAGCATCAGATTATTGTAGCAATATTACTTGGAGAACCACTATGTTGAAAACTTGATACTACTGAAAGTTTTAAGATCCTTAACATACTGGAGTTGCTAGAAACCACAACAATGCACATCTTTGTAGACACTCTAAGCCAAAGGAATGAAAGAATTGCCTTCTCTAAAGGGCATTTGAAGCACTTAGAAGATTCATTATCTTGTGAACCATCAAAAGACCTTTCAAGAGTAACACCAGCTAAATTAGAGCATTCGATGTCTTTAACTATAGAGCCATCAACTCAATTAACGCTATTTCTAGTACCTGTATGAAATAGCAAAATCAATATCAGCATACAACATTTTTTTTACATATAAGTAATATCAGCATCCAACTTTGAGGCATAAATGTGAATAAAATAATATTAAAAAAGGAACACGTTTATACAATACAACAATTTCTGCAAATGCACATTAGTGATAGTCTGGAACCTAATTTGGAGTATATTAGCCACATGATTGTAGTACCTTATGAATAAGGACTATCCTAACCATACATATATAATCGCATCGGATGGCTTCAAGTCTTCCACAACAAACACAATGGCAAAAAATGAATTACAATAATTACAATCTTAGAACTTCACTGTCCTCTTATTATTCATCAAGCTTTAGCTTTAGCAATCTGAGAGTATAGAGAAAATTGAATTCATTAGAGTAGATCGCTCTATCTAATACCATGTACATTTAAATTAGGATGATCAGTTCATCCAACAATCTGGCCTTGAATCTTAGTCTCACAATTTCAAACTCTATATATGTCCATGACCATGGGTGTCATCTTCTCAGGAGAATAAGGAAGATATGAAGCATTCTTATTAACTTCCTCAAAAAGTAACAAATACCATCCACCATTGTTAAATTTGATCTTCCTCAAAACAGTCTCATAAAGATACTAATGAATGAAATCTCATTAACTCTATAACCCATTGCTCATTCTATAACTCATTGCAAGATACCTTAAAAGTTGAGTCAAGTATAATACCAAGATTAAAGGTAAGATATTATTTTATTTCTATAATACCAAGATTGTACCATATGTAATTAATTGGCAATAAGAATGAACTCAACAAAATATGACCTATACCCTCTGAATTCATCACCTTATTCTTTCATTCTTTAACAGGATAAAAAAATTGAAGAAATTGAAAAGCCTTCCCTCCACAGAGATTCACGTTACTACTTCTATAGGATTTGCATTAAGGAAAACTCTCAATTTACTTTTTCCTTTGTCTAGAATAATCTCCTGCTCTATTTCAACATTCAAATTGTCCAAAAGAGATTGAGACTTGAAGTTCTTTAAATCTGTTCCCCTGTGTTTTAACCCGGACAACATAGATAGATAAACATGAACAAATTTAACCCAAATAACTTAATCATAACCAAATATAACATAAAGACCTAAACTGAAACCAATCCAAACAAATATAAAAAAATTGATCCTATTTCATGCACAAACCGAAAAGCTAATAGAAAAACATAACTTCAAGTTAAAGACCTAAATCAAAACCACTCCAAATAAAATATCAATTTTTGATCATATTTAATGAACAAACTGAAAAAAGAAACACATATTGGTATTGGTTCGGCATGATGATGGCAAGAGGAAATTCATTTAAAAATAAACACCTCATACTGACTTTGATCTCTGGTTTTTTTATTTGTAGTCAAGCAAGAATAAACAAAAGGAAATTCATTTAAAAATAAATGCAATAGAGGATAAAGTGGGAATCACAACTTTGCATCAATCCAACATGAGATCAAAACATGCATGAAAGGAAATAAAAATAATACATGAAGAAAAAATAATTATAATTTCTATTATATGACAAATTGACAATCGTAATCAAAATCAATTCAATTGAGTACCAAAACTTAAGCCTAAATCAAATCAAACGTTTAAAGCAATATTTACTTAAATAATACCTATAAAGGTTTTAGGCGGCTGACCCAAGATGTCGATTGCTCTCTTTCCAACTCTTTTCACATCCCCTTACCAACGCTCTCTTGAATAGCAAACGTTAAAGAAACAAAAATAGAGACTACATCAATGGAGGTACGGTCTGATTGGGGCGGGGGTGGATGTACTACGGTGCGCTTTAACCTAAACAATCAAAACAGAACCACTTATAACTCAAATACCATAATGAGAACCAAATATAACATAAGGACCCAAACAAATCCAAACCAATCCAAACAAAATACCAAAACCTACTCATAATTAATAAACAAACTTAAAGCAAAGATAAAATCTCACCGGTAGTGGTTCCAGCCTCTCTCTATCTTACCTTGCGTGAATAGGAAAAAAAAAGGAGGGAAAAAAAGAAGAACCCTAGAAACGTAATTGAATAGGAAAAAAAGGGGGAAAAAAAAATCAACATCTAATTTCCTGTTTCTATTGAAATGAATTTGTTATATAAATGGGGAAAAAAAAGGAATAACTTTCAAAAATATGATCTGTTTAAACAATGCAAAGAAATTTAATAGTGATGGTTGTATTTGCACTGTACATTTATTTTAATTCCTTTCTAACCTCGATTACCCATATACTCAAATCAACGTATCTAACACAAATATGCAAAACCAAACCAATTCTAACCCAAATACCTTAATATATAAACCAAAATCTAAAATCAAACCCGAATTAAAACCAATCTGCCAAAATACTCAATGCCAAAACCTAACAGAGAAAAAGAAAACTTTACCAATAGTGACCCTCCGATCTCTCTATTCGCACCTTGTGGAGTTTTTGTATAGTGGTTTTGGTCCTCCGATAGAGGCGTTAGGGCGGTATTATCTCTCTTTGAGTAGAATCGGTCATTCCATTTTATTTTCAGTATTTTATTTTTTAAAATAACCTTACCCATAATGGCTCCAACGGTATGACGGTTGGGGAAAGCCGATTTTTCGATGGTCTGCGGATGAACGGCGGTGCTGGGCGGCGCGCCCGAGATGTCTCTCCTTCCCTCTCTGCGCCTTACAAACCCTCAAACTCTCTCGTATCTCAAGAACCCTAGAAAATTAAGTAAGGGGAACTCGCTAGGTTTTGAATTCAAAAACATAGAAATATTGAAGATTTAAGATTCTAATTCGAATAGGAAAAGCCATGGTGAGGAGTTTCAATCTTTCAAACTACAAAAACAGTATTTGAAGAGGAGGGAAGTACGCTGACCTTCGGTACAAAAAAACAGAGACCATACCGGTGGAGGGTACGGTGGTCCGATGGTGGCTAAGCATGACTTTCTTCTCAGATTTTTCTCTCCACCATCGATGACAGACTCAAGTTCTTTCTCTATCGTTCTCTTTCTAGGTTCTCCTTTTCTTTCTGCAGCGTATGTCTGTTTTGGGTTTTTATGTTTTTTTTTTCTCTTTTAATAAGCGCGTTGGGTTTTTATAAGACTCTCCCAAAACGTTTCACCGTGCGGGTCATTTAATTGTAAAGGTGAGTCTCCGGACGCAACGTACGGTTTTTTAAAGAAAAAATTGTAAACGTGGCGATATTTTAAGGGGTTATTTTTCCTAACGTGGCAGCACCTCGTTAAAGGCTTTTGCTATTATATATAGTATTAGATTAGCTAGATGAGTAAAGCATAGTGAGGGATTAGGTGAAATCGATTTTCTAGAAGTTTCTTTCTCATTAAGTTGATTTTCATACAACATCTTTCTTTTCCTCAACGTATCTTTTATTTAAATTGATTTTATTTTAAATTCCAATTACAAAAACCTTAGTGACTTCTCTAGATAAAATCGAGATTAGCATAATTTTGGTATTTGTCAAAAGTAAGTTACTAATCTCTAAGGATGATACTCTTTTCATCACTTTACTATAAAACTACGATCTTGTGCACTTGCGGTTTTGCACCGATCAAGTTTTGGCGCCGTTCTTGGGGATTGATTTCTTCTTATTTTTGCCAATATCAATACAAAGTAATCTTGGTTTTAATTTAGAATTGTATTTTATTTCATCTATATATATATATATATATATATATATATATATATTTTTTTTTTTTTTTTTATGGCATCTATCTTGACAAGGTATGGCTTCATCCGGACTACTAGAGGTGCTATCTGGAGTCCTAAGAGAGGATGAAGATTGGTAAATCTGGCAGATTTCTTGGTCAATAGAACTATTGGGAGACACACTTTCTGGATGGTCTAGTTCTAGGACTTTAGAGATGTCTTGAGATACTAAGGAATGGGTAGGGGATTTGCCTGGACATTCTTTCTTGAAATGTCCTTTCTTTCCACACTTAAAGCATTTTCCTTTTGCTTTAGGTTTAAGGTCGGTAATGGTGTTGGAGTTTCCTTTCTTATAGAAGCCTTTGCTTTCCAATTTCTGTCTTCTATATTCTTTGGAAACAATCTTCTTCCTATGGAAATCCTTAAAGGCTGGGTTTCCTCCGTATTTGGATATCCATTTCTTAGGAGGAAGTGGAGGTGTATCACCAAGCTGGTCGTCTAGTGGTTCTTTCTTCTTTTCACTTTATGAGGAGGGTTCATTAGAACTACTAGAGGATATATGGGCTTCTAAGACATTTACTTCTGGTGAAGGAGAGACTGGCTTCTCTACTTGTCGTGTTGAATGTTTAGCTTGTGAAGGGGTTTTTGCTGGAAGTTTGGTCTTGACATAGTTCTTTTTATGCCAATGGAAATGTTTCTCAAAGTATTCAAAGAAAGGATAATCAGCTTTTACCTCTTTCATGAATAACTTCCATTTCTCCAAAACTTCAACCTTTTGTTTCTTGGTATGGTTGGCTCGATAGGTTTCTCTTTTAACTCTGTTTTGTTCGAAATTAAATTCCTTTTCGAGGGCGTCCATATCGGGGATGAATTCTTTGGTCAACACTAGGAGCTGATGGTCGTATTCGGTTTCTTCTTGAATAGGATTCTTAAAATCAGATCCTGATGGTGAGGGAGGTTTAAGACTGTCCCGATCGTTCTTTGTCTTCTTCTTGATCAAAAATCGAGTCTTGCTTGGCTGTGTAACAAGGGGTACTAACCTGGTCGTGGTCTTTAACACCTTGGAATCATGGGACCTAATTCTCTTCTAGAGGTAGGAGCTCGTGTTCTAGATGAACTACACCGAGATGCAGGTCTATCTTTCAAGAGGATAATTGGTCGCCTAAAGGGTTGGCGTAGATCTATGGATCTAGACCTTGGCTCTTGGTATGTTTCCTGGTGCGGATCTAACGAGGATCCGGGCCTGGGTTCATCATACTCTAAAGGCGATCTAAACCTAGACTGGTCAAAGCTAAGTCTAACTGTTCCATCGGCTAGTCTGCTAGACATAATCTAGATCTGGATTCCTAACAGGATTCTGGATCTGTAGAGGATAATTTTCATTCTCTAGAGACCATTGTGCTGGGAATGTTATTTCGGACCATTTCGGGGTTCTTGGTACCTGAACGGTGGATCTAACATCCGGAGTTTGGATAAGAGTGGTTTCACCTGCCTTTCTCTTATCGAAAGCTTGGATGGACATGTTCGTCCTCATGCACTTATAATACACTCGGTATATAAGAGTAAGCTGCTTGGTTCCATGTAACACAAGGTTTCCATGGGTCTTGATGTTAAGAGTGAGGACCTTTAGGATGTGAGGGTCATCAATCGCAATCGTGAGGTTTGGGAAACAATCGAAGTGAATTGGACCGTTACTCGGATCGGATTCTATGGTTCCTAGGAGACTGTCTCTAAATCTGATAAGACGGGTGTCTCTAAGTGCCATAAGGATCGAGTTGTTCAAACCTTCTTTGATCAATGGTTTTACTCCAACTTGGACAAGTCCTATATGGAGGAATCTATGACCATTTTCCCCGTGAGCTTTCATGGCTGCAGGGGACAACAAATAACAAGTTTCATATTCCTTGTTAATGTCAGAAACTTGTTCTATAGTCCTAACATGGTAGTCCGTTCTGAAAGACTTTTTCAAGGACCATGACGAAGACTTATAGACTTGGTTTGTGGGAACTTTGGGTATGTTCCAATCTCCTAACTTCTGATCTAGATCTGAAAGTCGGCACGCGTTCAGGGCTCCCGAGAAACTTAAACTTGACTGGTTTGCCAAAAGGATGGGTAGTGATTCCTTCACTATCCGTGGTGAAAGGATATAACAGACACATGAACGGGTTCCCTAAGATAACCCTATCCTAAAGACATCAATAGTCTCCATGAGACTTCTATCTCCAAGACCCTTAACCTTATTAAAGCCAAAACCCAACACCTTAAGTACCTTAGTAATGAACTAAGTTACAAGAGAATTGATGAGCAATTAGCTTGCAAGAATTATCAAAAACGTCGAAAAGTTTGAAGAAGAACTCAAGCATGAAGTTTGCTCCGACCTTCCCACAGCCTTTTGGCATAGGAAAAGGCACGAAGTTGCACTACCTTATGTCAAAGATTTTCATGAAAATGACATCCCAACCAAAGCCGGACCTATCCAAATGAGCCAGAACCTCATGGATACTTGCAAAGCAGAAATAGAGGATCTCCTTAGAAAGGGAATCATCAGAAATTCTTAATCATCCTCAAGGTTGATCATGGTCTCATGGACCAAAGAATCAAAACCCTAGAGTATACTTCTCATCGGGGCAAAGAGAACAGAATCTCTTTACAAAACCCTTTTGATGATGAGGTAGATGAAACTGTTAATCCTACTGCAGATATGGAGCCCGAATCATCCAATGGATCGTTCTTACGAGCCATCAGTAGAATTAACTCCCAAAAATGGCATTCCAAAGTCGGGATTGTCATCGGCAAGGATTTTCAATTCGAGGTTGTAGCCCTCATAGACTCGGGCGCAGATCTCAACTGCATCCAAGAATGAATCATTCCCTCTAAATACTTCCGGAAAACCAGAGAAAGGTTAACCTCCGCAAGCGGTGGGAAAATGCAGATTGAATTTAAAATCCCAAAAGCACATGTATGTCAAGACAATACGTGTTTCAAAACCACCTTTTAAAATCCCGAAGGCCCTCTCGAACGGCACTCTTTGTTTGTAGCTTACCTCCATTTGGTATCAGAGCCAAGTTGTGGCCAATCGTAAGTGTTTGTAAGTTATCGTAATTATTTTGATTTTCAATCAAGTTGGCTGGTGATACCGCCATAGTTATCCATTACTTTGTGATTATACATTACTTTGAAGTATGTTATCTCTAACAAACATTATTTTGTTTTACATCTATTTTCCGATAGCACTTCCACTCCCATATGTTGCATTTTTCATCTACTACTTCATCTTAGCCGCTTTTACTGTTTTCTTTCTTTTGGTGGTAGGCCGAGCCTCCCGTTCATTCAAACTGCTTTTATTATCTTGTGATTATCTCTGTTTAAGCTAATCCTTTGCTTCCCATTATCTTTTCCTTCTTGTCTTTGTTTCTTTCCCCACAATTTGTTATAGAAGTGTACTATACCGGTTCTATGAAGACATATTACCCAATAAGTCTAGGAGTAAGCTCCGGATCTGTGTCCATTTGCTTTGCCCGGTAAGTCTAATCCCGAAGGTTGGTGTGAACTGCGTCAAACAAGAAAGTCCCGTTGAGCCGTTAGCCAGGAGGGCGTTAGGCGTTAGGGTGTGAGAGATAAGGTTCGTATACACCAATAGCTAGGTACAAATGCGTAAGTAAGTAGCAAGATAAACACAAGAGGCATCCGGAAACAGCCGTAGTAAGTCTGTAACATATCATAGGAAGGTAGTCATACACTCCTGTTTGGATCTAAGGATAGATCCAAAATTGGAAGATAAAGGTAGTCTAGGTTGTAATTGATTTCTTAGGCTTTTAATCCGAAATGATAAATAGGATGTTTAGAAGGAGTGACTCTTCCACTTCCATCGGATGTAGTAGTACAAACCCTCCCGAGATTCCACAAGAAGATGGAACAATCAACTCAAATGGGGGTAAGCTACAAACAAAGAGTGCTATTCAGAAGGCACTTTGGGCGGAAGCATAAATAGTTTACAAGTGTAGTTAAGGTACAAGTGTAAACTAGGGGAGAGGAGAAGAGAGCCATTTAGTTTACAAAGTATTTCTAAGTACAAAGTAAGAAGCTCTGGTGAGGAAGTATCAAACTTAGCTCCTTTGAAGACCGAGGCCAAAGGTCCCTTTTATAGCCGAGGAGAGCTTTGGATAAGATCGGAGGATCTTGAAATCACGGAGAGTAATTTTGCTTTTACTCAAGGTAGATTCTTTTCCACCGAAAGCAAACAAGAACTCAATGATTACTGCAAAGTGCTCAGTAGAGTGAATAAGAATCGTCACTTTGTTTATGAACAGTGTTTTGTCCCCTTACTTTTCTCGAATAGTAACTCTGCATAGTGTTCTGGACTGTGCGGTGAATAGTGATTTGTCCGCATGTGGGTACTGTTACGAATAATAACCGGTTCTTTGCAGAGATGATTTCGAGCTTAAGAGGCCGTTCGGGGCTTCGAGGAAGTTTGTATGGAACTTAATCGAGTATCATGGCCAGAAGGATAACCATCGTAAGGATCCCATGGAGGATCGTAGTCATAGTTATGCTCATGGTATCCGGCAAACTTATCGCAAAATGCCGCAGCATCAGATAGGTTCATAATCGCTTGTCGCATTACTATCTGTCCGGGCTCTATGTAGTCAATCCTTTCGGTATGGAGAGATTCAGAATACGGCCTGGTGGTAAATCATCGTAATTCTTCCAAAGATTTCCAACAAAGTGGTAATTCTGCCATAACTCATGGGTGACATCTATAATCTCATTGTTGAAGTAACCACTCCAAAGAACTTGCAAGAGCTTTAGGGTCTTCATTATGGAGATAAGAGTCTCCTTCATACCAAGGACCATTGTGGGTGTACCCGTTGATGAGTACAAGGTGGTGCGCAGGTTGGACATCCATCCAATTGTTTACGTCCCCAAAGGGGGAGAGTACTCCAAAGATCTCGATAGAGACAAATGGACTTTTGATTTTTGAGACAACCTGTCGGATGATCTATGGGAATTGGTTGATCTGATCATGGCTTGTCGGCCTGATGAGTCGGACGAACCCATATTCGAACATTCTTGAAAGCCAGCTTGGATCTTCTACAACGGACCAATCTTCATAATTGATTATTAGACCGGGGAAGGGATGTTTCTTCTCATAGATTCTTTGACTGCTTCTAAAGTACTTTTCCCAAGTGGATAGGACGAAGGCGGCTTCTTCCGATTCATCGTATCTTGGGAAATGGGTGATGACCATTATCTCGTAAATGTTTGAACCATAGGTCACATGATTCGAGACATAGCCTTGCTTCGGAATATACGTTCTTGTATATCGAAAGGCAAGTTAGCAACAACACTTCTTAGCTGGTTTTGAGTCTTAAGACTTAACCTAGCATAATCTGTGCCCATGATAGTCATTTTATCCATTGAATGGATATCCTCTTTGCCAAAGAGTTGACTAATGGTATTTCTTCCAATCTCAATTTCTGCCTCAAGGTTTACTAGGTGCAATTCTAGTGCTCTGAGGGTTCTCTGGAAAAGGCGATTGTTGTTTTGGGTGAAGGCTCTTTGAAGATTATCGAGGACAATTTTGATGGAGGGTGGAAGTCCTGTATATACTCCATTTGCAAATTGAAAATTCCTAGATAAAACTTCATGCAAAGTGATAGTTCTATTATCACCTGAAAATGTTATTTGGAGCGGAACATGCTCTAGAAGGGATGTTACTTCCCCGGGTTCTGGTCCGGAGGAAGCGCCTTCATGCTTGGGAGAAGGAGAACCCTGAACAGGGGCTTTTCCCTTGTTCCCGCTTGAAGAAGCCATTTTCCCCTTACTAGTGGGGCTAGTATAAAAAGTTATTTGCTTATCTTCCCGCCATGTATTTACAAAATGGTTATTTTAAAAACATATTTGTTAAAATCATGAGATGTCATGGAGCAAATACTTTTGTATGCAATGTGATGAGATGATAATTTATGACGTTTCTTGGGACTCAAAGAATTATCAAATATGGTGGATGGTATAATTGGATCAAGGTTAAGGGCTTGATTTGGACCATATGAAGAAGCTTTGGCTTTGATGAGGTTAAGATTTTTAGAAACAAAACTTTTGGAGACTCTCAATCTCTCTAGGTTCGGGGTTTCTAAGAAACTTAAACTTGACTGGTTGGCCAAAAGGGTGGGTAGTGATTCCTTCACTATCCGAAATGAAAGGATACAACAGACATATAAACGGGTTTCCTAAGATGACCCTATCTGTTATATTTTTGACAAGAACAAAGGTGGTTTTAAAACACGTATTGTCTTGGCAAACTGTATACGGGATTTTGAATTCAATCTGCATTTTCCCACCACTTGCGGAAGTTAACCGTTCTTGGGTTTTCTGGAAGTATTTAGGGGGAATGATTCCTTCCTGAATGCGGTTTAGGTCAGCGCCCGAATCCATTAGGGCAACTACCTCTAATTCAAAATTTTTATCTATGACAATCCCGACTTTGGAATGCCATTTCTGAAAGTTAATACTACGATGGTTTGCAAGAACGATCCCTTGGATGGTTCGGGCTCCATGTCTGCAGAGGGGTTAATCGTTTTCATCCGCTTCACCATCGAAGGGTTTTGTAATGAGATTCTGTCCTCATTGCCTTGATGGGAAGTGAATTCTAGGTTTTTAATTCTCAAATCCATGAGACCATGATCAACCCTAAGGATAGTTAATTCCTGCTTAAGGTTTCTCATTTACGCCTTGTGATCCTTAATCTCTTTCTGGAGATCTTGGATGGTCACTTCTTTCTTGGATTTGGTAAACCTATTGTAGATTTTTTCCAAGTCAACTAAGGGTTCCTGAAACCTAGGTTTGGATGTCTTGGTTTCCTTGACTAGGGTTTTGTGGAACTCACTAAGTCTTTGAGCTTTCTCTTCTAGGTCCTTGATCTGTTCTATGAGATCTAGGAGTAGCTCTTCTTGTTTGGAAAGAACATGGACAGTTTGGTTTCTACAACAACTATCCCGACAGGCTAGGATTTCATCTGTGTCACTAGAGGAGCTAGAAGATACTCTAGAGGTTTCAGAAGATGTCCTAAACAACTGATTTTTCTCTTGGTCACTAGACTCACTGCTTAGGTGATCGAGTTCTAAGAGTTTGAAGATCTCATCCTTGTTGGCTTGGTCACTAATGAGTGTATTGATAAGGGTTTTTGCCTTAGCTTGACAATCTTTCTTGAAATGACCTTTCTTTCCACACCGATAGCATGTTTCTGATGCTTTAGGTGTGAATTTGCCTGTGGGTTGGGATCTCAATTGGGATCTGCCTTTCTTATAGAAATCATTAGTTATGAACTTCTGTTTTCGATAATGTTTGGAGGCAGGTTTCTTTCTATGGGATTTTTCAAAGGGTTCTTCACCTCTGTGTTTGGATTTCCTTTTGGGGAGGATTGAAGGTAAGCCATATTGGGTACAGAAATTTCCTAATTCGTACTTGGCTTTGCTCTTACTGGCCTGGCTCTGGATCTTAAGGTCTCTACACATCTTCATCTCTTCATTTTGGATTGCGCTAGAGATGTCTCCGTAAGTTAGGTTATCATAATCTATGACACCTAAAGAGTCAAGCAAGAGTTTCTTTGACCTTCTGTCCAAAAGGAGTGTCGGTAAGCCATTGATAAACTTCTCCTTCCAAAATGGAGAGTTACAATCGCTTCTATGCATGACACGGGTGGTGAATACATCCTCATACCACCGGTATTCTCAAAGGTTTTTACATCTAAGGTTACTCAATTGGTCGTAAATCCTAGATGTGATATTGCTGGGTTTACCTATGAAGTGTTTTATGATCATGTAGATCAGGGTATTGACTCCATCGGGAACTCCTCTTCCTATGCGTTCATCAAAGATGGGGTTCTCATTCTCATCTTTTGAAACGGCATGCTTAATATCTTCCTTGGAAGCTGCTGCCATACTGATTGTTCCACCCGATTATAACAGTTTCCCGGTGAACCCTAAAACAATGAGCTCTACAACCTCGGTATTTGGAATACCATCATTTAGATAGTTATTGGCTACCATGGTTATATGCTGGATTTTGTTTTGGATTTCTTGTTCAGCTAAGCCATCTATGTTCCATTCATAGAGCTTGCCACTGAAACCGTGAATCGCATGGTTCTTTCCTCAAATTGGAGGTCGGGTGGTGAGGGTCTAGGATACCAATTCTTGGTAAGGCTGGTTGGGGTTACCTTGGATTGGTAAAGCCTATTCACCTGTAATCCTCGAAATTGATCTTCTATTTGTTCTATCTCCTTTTCGGTTTCTGAGGAGGTTCTGCTAGAACTATTAGAAGTTTTGTGGGCATGTAAGGTTTCAAGCCTTTGGTCCCTCTTGGTTGAGGTGGGTTCTGGTGAAGGTTCCTTCTTCACGAGATCTTCAAGCTTTTGGGCCACTACTTGTAAGGTCGTTTGATCCTTAGGTTTGAGGCTAGCATGTCTGGTTATGGGAAGCTTGACTAAGGATTCTTCTAGAGTCCGGACTGGTTTGTTAAGGTTTCCTGGTTGAGAACTTTGTTGTCAATCCTGTCCTCTATCCTATCAAGCTGTCTTCCTATGACTCCTAAACACCGGTTGGTGTAGTTGTTTTGCTCTATTACGTTCCTGACAACCTTTTCTTCTGGGGTTGTAGCACATTTGAAGGGAGAGGCAATAACATCCGTACTACCAGTTTTAAAAAGTAAGCTACCGATTTGATACTTCCTCACCAGAGCTTCTTACTTTGTACTCGAAAATAGTTTGTAAACTAAATGGCTCTCTTCTCCTCTCCCCTAGTTTACACTTGTACCAGAACTACACTTGTAACCTATTTATGCTTCCGCCCCAAGTGCCCTCCGAACGTCACTCTTTGTTTGTAGCTTACCCCCATTTGGTATCAGAGCCAAGTTGTGGCCGATCGTAAGTGTTTGTAAATTACTGTAATTATTTTGATTTTCAATCAAGTTGGCTGGTGATACCGCCATAGTTATCTATTATTTTGTGATTATACATTACTTTGAAGTATGTTATCTCTAACAAACATTATTTTGTTTTACATCTATTTTCCGATAGCACTTCCACTCCCATATGTTGCATTTTTCATCTACTACTTCATCTTAGCCATTTTTCTTGTTCTTTCTTTTGGTGGTAGGCTGAGCCTCCCGTTCATTCAAACTGTTTATTATCTTGTGATTATCTGTTTAAGCTAATCCTTTGCTTCCCAGTTATCTTTTCCTTCTTGTCTTTGTTTCTTTCCCCACAATTTGTTATAGAAGTGTACTATACTAGTTTCTATGAAGACATGTTACCCAGTAAGTCTAGGAGTAAGCTCCGGATCTGTGTCCATTTGCTGCCCGGTAAGTCTAATCCCGAAGGTTGGTGTGAACCTGCGTCAAACAGTAAAGTCCCGTTGAGCCGTTAGCCAGGAGGGCGTTAGGCGTTAGGGTGTGAGAGATAAGGTTCGTATACACCAATAGCTAGGTACAGCGGTGGTAAGTAGCAAGATAAACACAAGAGGCATCCGGAAACAGCCGTAAGTCGGTAACATATCATAGGAAGGTAGTCATACACTCCTGTTTCAGATCTAAGGATAGATCCAGAAAATTGGAAGATAAAGGTAGTCTAGGTTGTAATTGATTTCTTAGGCTTTTAATCCAGAATGATAAATAGGATGTTTAGAAGGAGTGACTCTTCCACTTCCATCGGATGTAGCAAGACAAACCCTCCCGAGATTCCACAAGAAGATGGAACAATCAACTCGTAGTCGTACCAGCTTTCAGATCTAGATCAGAAGTTAGGAGATTGGAACATACCCTAAGTTCCCACAAACCAAGTCTATAAGTCTTCGTCATGGTCCTTGAAAAAGTCTTTCAGAACGGACTACCATGTTAGGACTATAGAACAAGTTTACTGCATTAACAAGGAATATGAAACTTGTTATTTGTTGTCCCTTGCAGCCATGAAAGCTCGCAGGGAAAATGGTCATAGATTCCTCCACATAGGACTTGTCCAAGTTGGAGTAAAACCATTGATCAGAGAAGGTTTGAACAACTCGATCCTTATGGCACTTAGAGACACCCGTCTTATCAGATTTAGAGACAGTCTCCTAGGAACCATAGAATCCAGTCTGAGTAACGGTCCAATTCACTTCGATCGTTTCCCAAACCTCACATTTGCGATTGATGACCCTCACATCCTAAAGGTCCTCACTCTCAACATCAAGACCCATGGAAACCTTGTGTTACATGGAACCAAGCAGCTTGCTCTTATATACCGAGTGTATTATAAGTGCATGAGGACGAACATGTCCATCCAAGCTTTCGATAAGAGAAAGGCAGGTGAAACCACTCTTATCCAAACTCCGGATGTTAGATCCACCGTTCAGGTACCAATAACCCCGAAATGGTCTTAAATAACATTCCCAGCACAATGGTCTCTAGAGAATGAAAATTATCCTCTGCTGAGATCCGAGAATCCTGTTAGGAATCCGCATCTAGATTATGTCCAAGCAGCTAGCCGATGGAACGGTTAGACTTAGCTTTGACCAATCTAGGTTTAGATCGCCTTTAGAGTATGATGAACCCAGGCCCGCATCCTCTCGTTAGATCTTCACCAGAAAACATACCAAGAGCCAAGGTCTAGATCCATAGATCTATGCCAACCCTTTAGGCAGCCAACTATCCTCTTGAAAGATAGACCTGCATCTCGGTGTAGTTCGTCTAGAACACGAGCTCCTACCTCTAGAAGAGAATTAGGTCCGCAGTTCCAAGGTGTTAAAGACCACGACCAGGTTAGTACCCCTTGTTACACACCAAAGAAGACTCGATTCTTTGATCAAGAAGAAGACAAAGAACAATGATAGTCTTAAACCTCCTCACCATCGTGGATCTGATTTTAAGAATCCTATTCACAGAAACCGAATACGACCATCGACTCTTAGTGTTGACCAAAGAATTCATCCCTAATACGGACGCCCTCGAAAAGGAATTTAATTCTGAACAAAACAGAATTAAAAGAGAAACCTATTGAGCCAACCATACCAAGGAACAAAAGGTTGAAGTTTTGGAGAAATGGAAGTTATTCATGAAAGAGGTAAAAGTTGATTATCCTTTCTTTGAATACTTTGAGAAACATTTTCAATGGCATAAAAAGAATCGTGTCATTACCAAAACCAATCGGAGAATACCCCCTAAGAAGGATGCACCAAGCACTAGCAAACCGGATATTGTTAGGTCTAGTCATCCTCCTCGGAAAACCATACTCTTTAAAATCGGTAATACAGATGTTATTGCCTCTCCCTTCAAATGTGCTACAACCCTAGAAGAAAAGGTTGTCGGGAAGGTAATAGAGCAAAACAACTACACCAACCAGTGTTTAGGAGTCATAGGAAGACAACTTGATAGGATAGAGGACAGGATTGACAACAAAGTCCTCCTTCAACCAAGAAACCTTAGCAAACCAGTCCAGACTCTAGAAGAACCCTTAGTCAAGCTTCCCACAACCGGACAAGCTAGCCTCAAACCTAAGGATCAAACAGCCTTACAAGTAGTGGCCCAAAAGCTTGAAGATCTCGTGAAGAAGGAACCTTCACCAACATCTCAACCAAGAGGGGACCAAAGGCTTGAAACCTTACATGCCCACAAAACTTCTAATAGTTCTAGCAGAACCTCCTCAGAAACCGAAAAGGAGATAGAACAAATAGAAGATCAATTTCGAGGATTACAGGTGAATAGGCTTTACCAATCCAAGGTAACCCCAACCAGCCTTACCAAGAATTGGTATCCTAGACCCTCACCACCCGACCTCCAATTTGAGGAAAGAACCATGCAGTTCACGATTTCCAGTGGCAAGCTCTATGAATGGAACATAGATGGCTTAGCTGAACAAGAAATCCAAAACAAAATCCAGCATATAACCATGGTAGCCAATAACTATCTAAATGATGGTATTCCAAATACGAGGTTGTAGAGCTCATTGTTTTAGGGTTCACTCGGAAATCACACCTTTGGTGGAACAAACAATCAGATGACAAAGCAGACTTCCAAGGAAGATATTAAGCATGCCGTTCAAAAAGATGAGAATGAGAACCCCATCTTTGATGAACGCATAGGAAGAGGAGTTCCCGATGGAGTCAATACCCTGATCTACACGATCATGAAACACTTCATAGATAAACCCAGCAATATCACATCTAGGATTTACGACCAATTGAGTAACCTTAGATGTAAAAACCTTGGAGAATACCGGTGGTATGAGGATGTATTCACCACCCGTGTCATGCATAGAAGCGATTGTAACTCTCCATTTTGGAAGGAGAAGTTTATCAATGGCTTACCGACACTGTTTGGACAGAAGGTCAAAGAAACTCTTGCCAGCTCTTTAGGTGTCATAGATTATGATAACCTAACTTACGGAGACATCTCTAGCGCAATCCGAAATGAAGGGATGAAGATGTGTAGAGACCTTAAGATCCAGAGCCAGGCCAGTAAGAGCAAAGCCAAGTACGAATTAGGAAATTTCTGTACCCAATATGGCTTACCTTCAATCCTCCCCGAAAGGAAATCCAAACACAGAGGTGAAGAACCCTCTGAAAAATCCCATAGGAAGAAACCTGCCTCCAAACATTATCGAAAAACAGTTTCATAACTAATGATTTCTATAAGAAAGGCAGATCCCAATTCAGATCCCAACCCACGTGCAAATTCACACCTAAAGTATCAGAAACATGCTATCGATGTGGAAAGAAAGGTCATTTCAAGAAAGATTGTCAAGCTAAGGCAAAAACCCTTATCAATACACTCATTAGTGACCAAGCCAACAAGGATGAGATCTTCAAACTCTTAGAACTCGATCACCTAAGCGGTGAGTTTAGTGACCAAGAGAAAAATCAGTTGTTTAGGACATCTTCTCAAACCTCTAGAGTATCTTCTAGCTCCTCTAGTGACACGGATGAAATCCTAGCCTGTCGGGATAGTTGTTGTAGAAACCAAACTGTCCATGTTCTTTCCAAACAAGAAGAGCTACTCCTAGATCTCATAGAACAGATCAAGGACCCGGAAGAGAAAGCTCAAAGACTTAGTGAGTTCCACAAAACCCTAGTCAAGGAAACCAAGACATCCAAACCTAGGTTTCAGAACCCTTAGTTGACTTGGAAAAAATCTACAATAGGTTTACCAAATCCAAGAAAGAAGTGACCATCCAAGATCTCCAGAAAGAGATTAAGGATCACAAGGCAGAAATGAGAAACCTTAAGCAGGAATTAACTATCCTTAGGATTGATCATGGTCTCATGGATTTGAGAATTAAAAACCTAGAATTCACTTCCCATCAAGGCAATGAGGACAGAATCTCATTACAAAACCCTTCTGATGGTGAAGCGGATGAAACAGTTAACCCTACTGCAGACATGGAGCCCGAACCATCCAAGGGATCGTTCTTGCAAACCATCGATAGTATTAACTTTCAAAAATGGCATTCCAAAGTCAGGATTGTCATAGATAAAAATTTTGAATTAGAGGTAGTTGCCCTAATGGATTCGGGCGCCGACCTAAACCGCATTCAGGAAGGAATCATTCCCCCTAAATACTTCCGAAAAACCCAAGAACGGTTAACTTCAAAGTGGTGGGAAAATGCAGATTGAATTCAAAATCCCGAGAAATACAGTTTTGCCAAGACAATACGTGTTTTAAAACCACCTTTGTTCTTGTCAAAAATATAACAGATAGGGTCATCTTAGGAAACCCGTTTATATGTCTCATTGTATCCTTTCATTTCGGATAGTGAAGGAATCACTACCCACCCTTTTGGCCAACTAAAAGTTTAAGTTTCTTAGAAACCCCGAACCTAGAGAGATTGAGAGTCTCCAAAAAGTTTTTGTTTCTAAAAATCTTAACCTCATCAAAGCCAAAACTTCTTCATATGGTCCAAATCAAGCCCCGAACCTTGATCCAATTATACCATCCACCATATTTGATAATTCTTTGAGTCCCAAGAAACCTCATAAATTATCATCTCATCACATTGCATATAAAAGTATTTGCTCCATGACATCTCATGATTTTAACAAATATGTTTGAGAAAATAACCATTTTGTTAATACATGGCAGGAAGATAAGCAAATAACTTTTTATACTAGCCCCACTAGTAAGGGGAAAATGGCTTCTTCAAGCGGGAACAAGGGAAAAGCCCCTGTTCAGGGTTCTCCTTCTCCCAAGCATGAAGGCGCTTCCTCGGACCGAACCCGGGAAGTAACATCCCTTCTAGAGCATGTTCCGCTCCAAATAACATTTTCGGTGATAATAGAACTATCACTTTGCATGAAGTTTTATCTAGGAATTTTCAATTTGCAAATGGAGTATATACAGGACTTCCACCCTCCATCAAAATTGTCCTCGATAATCTTCAAAGAGCCTTCACCCAAAACAACAATCGCCTTTTCCGTGAGAACCCTCGGAGAGCACTAGAATTGCACCTAGTAAACCTTGAGGCGAAATTGAGATTGGAAGAAATACCATTAGTCAACTCTTTGGCAAAGAGGATATCCATTCAATGGATAAAATGACTATCATGGGCACAGATTATGCTAGGTTAAGTCTTAAGACTCAAAACCAGCTAAGAAGTGTTGTTGCTAACTTGCCTTCCGATATACAAGAACGTATATTCCGAAGCAAGGCTATGTTTGAATCATGTGACCTATGGTTCAAACATTTACAGATAATGGTCATCACCCATTTTCCAGTATACGATGAATCGGAAGAAGTTGCCTTCGTCCTATCCACTTGGGAAAAGTACTTTGGAAGCAGTCAAAGAATCTATGAGAAGAAACATCCCTTCCCCGGTCTAATAATCAATTATGAAGATTTGTCCGTTGAAGAAGATCCAAGCTGGCTTTCAAGAATGTTCGAATATGGGTTCGTCCGACTCATCAAGCTAACAAGCCATGATCAGATCAACCAATTCCCACAGATCATCCGACAAAGTTGTCTCAAAAATCAAAAGTCCATTTGTCTCTATCGAGATCTTTGGAGTACTCTCCCCCACCGGGACAGAAACAATTGGATGGATGTCCAACCCGCGCACCACCTTGTACTCATCAATGGGTACACCCACAATGGTCCTTGGTATGAAGGAGACTCTTATCTCCATAATGAAGACCCTAAAGCTCTTGCAAGTTGCGGGAGTGGTTACTTCAACAATGAGATTATAGATGTCACCCATGAGTTATGGCAGAATTACCACTTTGTTGGAAATACTGGAAGAATTACGATATTTACCACCAGGCCGTATTCTCAATCTCTCCATACCGAAAGGATTGACTACATAGAGCCCGGACGGATAGTAATGCGACAAGCAGATTATGAACCTATCCTGTACTGCGGCATTTGCGACAAGTTTGCCGGATACCATGAGCATAACTATGACTACGATCCTCCATGGGATCCTTACGATGGTTATCCTTCTGGCCATGATACTGATTAAGTTCCATACAAACTTCCCGAAGCCCCAGAACGGCCTCGAGAAGCTTAGAAATCATCTCTGCAAAGAACCGGTTATTATTCGAATGCACCCGCATGCGGACAAATCACTATTCACCGCACAGTCCAGAACACTATGCAGAGTTACTATTCCGAAAAGTAAGGGGACAAAACATCTGTTCATAAACAAAGTGACGATTCTTCGTTCACTCTACTGATACCCCAGATGTAATCATTGAGTTACTGTTTGCTTTCGGTGGAAAAGAATCTACCTTCAGTAAAAGCAAAATTACTCTCCGTGATTTCAGCATCCTCCCGATCTTATCCAAAGCTCTCCTCGGCTATAAAAGGGACCTTTGGCCTCGGTCTTGATGAGGCTAAGTTTGATACTTCCTCACCAGAGCTTCTTACTTTGTACTCAGAAATACTTTGTAAACTAAATGGCTCTCTTCTCCTCTCCCCTAGTTTACACTTGTACCAGAACTACACTTGTAACCTATTTATGCTTCCGCCCCAAGTGCCCTCTGAACGGCACTCTTTGTTTGTAGCTTACCCCCATTTGACATCATCAATGTACACAATGATATGGCTGGAGAATGGATTAAAAATCTCATTCATAATGTTTTGGAATTCAGAAGGTGCATTTTTAAGACCAAAGGGCATTACTCATCTTCTCAGAATCCCTAGACAAACATTGGAAGCATCTTAGAACATTCTTCCAAGCCATCAAAAGAAATGGTCTTGTTGTCTCGGCTCCGAAGATTAAGCTTTTCCAAACAAACGTAAGGTTCTTAGGTTTTGATATAAGACATGGAGTCATCAAACCCATAGATAGAGCCATCCAGTTTGTAGAAAAGTTTCCTGATGAAATCCTAGATAAGACCCAACTCCAAAGGTTCTTAGGATCCCTTAACTACATTTCTGATTTCTATCAAAATCTTAGGCAACAATGTAAGCCCCTTTTTGATAGACTCCGAACCAATCCTCCTCCTTGGACACCCACTCATACATTGGTTGTTCAACAGGTCAAGAAGTATGTCAAGACACTCCCTTGCCTTGGAATCCCTTCTGAAAATTCCTTCAAGGTAGTCCAGACAGATGCCTCTAACATTGGTTATGGTGGCATTCTCCTTCAGCGTATTAGTCCCACTTCCCTGAATGCAGTTGTCTGTTTTCATTTAGGAATTTGGACTCCCACTCAACTTAATTACAAGACTATTAAAAAAGAAATTTTATCTATAGTACTATGCATTTCAAAGTTCCAAAGTGATCTTTTAAATCAAAAGTTTTTAATAAGAATTGATTGTAAATCAGAAAAACATGTTTTGGAAAAAGATGTTCAAAACATTGCATCTAAAGAGATTTTTGCACGTTGGCAAGCCATTCTTTCGATTTTCGATTTTGACATTGAATTCATAGCAGGATCTCAGAATAGCATCCCTGACTTCCTAACCGTGAATTTTTGCAAAATCCAGGACAAAATGTCCGGGAAGAAACCCGTACAACCC